>MU826350.1:1580179-2314341 GCA_029204205.1 Desmophyllum pertusum | reverse complement strand
TGAAGCGATCGATTAGCG
Source organism: Desmophyllum pertusum (assembly GCA_029204205.1). Classification (NCBI taxonomy): domain Eukaryota; kingdom Metazoa; phylum Cnidaria; class Anthozoa; order Scleractinia; family Caryophylliidae; genus Desmophyllum; species Desmophyllum pertusum. The sequence continues at coordinate 2,314,323 of MU826350.1, read as the reverse complement.
GGATAATGCTAATCCACCAGGATAAATCACTATCCAGTACGATATCGTAGTTTGGCTTACGTTTACGTATCCAGGTGGCATAGCTTTATCGATCCTTTTGAAGAACAATTCCCTGATTTAATAACACTTTCATTTATACTGGCTTTGTGAATATTATTTAACAGAATTAACTACAGAGCTACAATCCGCGTCACAATTTCTGGGACACTTTCCCCCTCCCTCTTTCAATGGTGATATGAACAACTTTAGACATGACAAAGTGTTTTTTGGGGGAAGGGAGAGATGCAAACACGGAACATCGTGTATTCTGACATTGGGTGAAGTGTCCCAACTAATTGTGACGCGGAATAGTTTTTGTTCTTTACTTTGTCAGTCCAAGAATTGCCTAAATTGGATATTGCGATCGGGCAGCTCGACACAAAAGGTAGTCAAGTCCGTCACGCATTATTTCTTATAATTAGTGACCGTATTTTATATCACAAAACGTTTTCGAATTCACAATACTGATCAGTTTTGGTGAATCCACAATTACCTTTCTTCTTTGAGCACTTTTACGCGTAAGGAAAGCTTCAAAATAAGTAAAACCTGATCTTAGATGGACATACGGGCTTTTTAAAAAGATACTGGTTCAAACTAGCCAATATATATAGTAGGTTAATAACTCAAGCGGTGAAGGCTCTCATCCTCATTGTCCACGCTCCTTGTGTTCGAGAATCACAACAAATCAGTCTGTTGAAACTGAATTGAGCGATTATCTCCAAATATCACCTCAGACATCGGGCGATTGATAAAACAGGATTATTTTCCACTTTATACTTTCGAATTCCTTTTTTTTTCGAAGAAACATCGTCGTAAACAAGAAGCCGGAAGTAAAACCGAAAGTGGTCTCAGTCTTTTCGGGAAAATGAACATGTCAGAAAGCAACCCGTCAATTGAAATAACTTACACTAAATTATACATATGCTTTTTTGTAAGGATTTTTTAAGAATAGCTGTATACTTTGAGTTCTTAGAATCCACTGAATCTGCAAGAATATTTTTAGAAAATGACAGCAAGAGAATACACCATAAACAAATATGAGCTGACAAAACTGATGGGTATAATCCAAATATCGAATTGTATAAAGGCCCAGATAACGCTGCGAGAGTGGCGTGCACCTTTTAATACGAATCGGGGAAAATTCTGAGAATTTTGGATAACAAATTATTTTTACACCAGTTTGCGTCACGCAATACCTTGGTTCCAAAGCGTTGCCACAACTCAATTCAGTAAGGAGCAATTCAGTAGTTCAGCTATTAAGATGAATAAACCATTTACTAAAGATCACCTTGATAACATATTTTTCCACTATCCAATATTTTTAGGTCAAGCCTTCAAGCCCTTATAATTAAACAATGATTGGTTTCGTGTATCACCGCCTCACGGGGTAACGCCTATATCGGGTAGCTTGACAATAAAGGTCATAGAAAAGTTTCACGACCTCTCGTATAGCTCTCGAAATCAGAGAAACCAGCAATTCATCCACATTTTCCTTTTACCCTACAAAAACGCTCCTCTTGGCTGTTTGTACTTCAATACTTTCAGGTATCGTTTGACAACTGAAGTGAAGCAATCGTCTGGAAACTGGAGTATGTATCGGAAAGTAAATATTGTATATAATGGGTTTTAACCTTTTGGGTAAAGTGTTCTGATCATTATAAGAAATCTGAAATGAAGTGCTCGGTTATTAAGGTTGTCCTCATTGTATCAATAATTTGTTTGCTTGCTTGCTTGCTTCGTCTTGCTTTTATATATACAAGACACATACAACCTGTTGTAGGCAATTTACACAGTGCTCAACACAACGACTCAACTCTTAGAAAGAGCACCGAGCACCACAATCATGATTTTTTTCGAATCCTTATATGGTTGGAATGTCATGCTGGAATTTATTCGTACTGTAAAAATTACTTGGTGTAATTATTGAGGCAGTTTTGGTTGATTGTAAAATTTTATTTATTTATAAAGCTAAAACAACATCACACAAACCGTATATAGAATATAAAAAAGTACATGTATATGATATTGAAATGCCCTTTTATATGTTAAAATTAATTACGCTATTTATTCTGATTTTTTTCTAGTAAAATGTATGACTTTATCATTACAACAGCAAACAATTTATTTGCCTAAATACGTTTGACATCGTAAAGATAAATTTGCAAACATTGGCAAGAATAATGTTAGTTGTTTTCTCTTATGATTTTTTTACTTTTATTTGTTTATTTTGTTTATTTTGTTAAACTCTCATTACTTTCTTTCGTTTTACTCCCAAATATTTTCATCAATTTGTGAATTTTGGCCAATTGTGGCAGTTATTTGCCAGGATTTGCTATACAGCAACATCTGTTTCCATGACATCTACTCCCCTCAGTGAGCAGCTGGTGGGCAGAACATTTTCATAGAACAACTCCTTCAGGTTGATATATTCCTGAGCAGACAAAACGAGAAAAAATATATTTAAACGAATCCAGAGACATACGCTCAATTCATTGCTAGATTCCACCAATGACAATACGAGAAAGAAGGCAGCCCCACTTCTCCCCTCCCCCTCTCCCCCTCTCCACTCATATGCCCCTTTCCCTTCCTAATTACGCTATTCTATAACAGTTAAAACTGAATACTGTCTCGACTTTTGTTCGTGTTTTCTTTTCAAAGGTAACTGTCTGTCGCAAAATGTTGGTTTTGACACTAGCAAAGTTTAGTGAGGTAGAATATAAGACGAGGAGAAAATACTTACTTACTTCATTTTATTTTTCCTTACCCCTTTCCTCCCAATCAATATTTTTTTGTATGGGTTCCAAACAAATTTTGAGGCCTTCCATTCAACATTGAACAGTATACGTAAGCAAAGATATCCATTAATTTTTGACGATAGACGGAAACAAACTTAACAACAAATAACCAATTGCTTTTTGAGGCTTTTTGAACCAATTGCAGTGAAACAAATTGACTAATTAAATAAAGCGTTAAATAGGAAAAAGAAAAGGAAAATATTATAGTTATATAAACCTTTATTAAAAGTGCCTTGTCCTATAAGTTCCTTATTATTTAATTCCTTAATTCTAACCTGTTCTTCGTCCCTGATCATGCTGTGTAGCATGGAGCGCAGACGGTCAAAGGCTTGGTCTTTCAGGTGGGTTGTTCTTCCAGCATTCCATCATGATATTGTACCTTCATAGATAAAAAACAAACCATTAAATCCCCTTGGAACAAGTTGTCTTAGTGTAGCTAATTTTCACCTTCAGTTTATTTCATGACACTGAATAGTATACATCATATATCACTTTAGGACCATTCTTATTCACATTAAATCACACATTTGTTCCTCAAAGTCGGTGAGGTAGGGTCTCATGTTCTGCCGTGGCCTAATGATTGCATGAAAACAAATTCGACGCATTTTATTTCGGACAAATACCGTCTGAATATAAACGCGTGCGAACTTCTCAGCGGTCCGAACTTTCACATCTATAGTGAATACTGTAGACGTGAGTTCCAACTTATCAGGTGATGAAGCCACTACCTGCCAAATGGAAAACTGGCTTTAAACTGGTTTGAATGGTGTTGGACAATATGTTGAAATATGCTTGGCTTGAGCATTGCTTGTTATGCTCAGCCTGATTTCATCAGCTTGCCCCAACAATCTGCTGATACTCGTTTATGATTCTAGTTCTAGGAGGCATGTTTTGCCCAGGAGCACAACATGAGGACCCTGGCCAGGGCTCCAAACCCGAGCCTGTGGATCTAGAGTCTCGTGCTGCACATTAAAACATAAAACGTTCGCACGTTTTATTTCGGACTGATAATTCTCGCACCAATTTTTTGTGATTAATTTAAACAAACTTCGGCAAAACGTTGGACACTGTAATGACAGGAACGCCCCTCCTCTTTTTGTTTTCGCGGCCAATCCCCCCCCCCCCCCCCCCCCCACCCTTCCTTCCTCAAAGATCGTTGAGCGAGAAGCGAAGGATAGGGTAAGCAGGGACTGCTTATATTCTATATCTATAACGGTTGACATTCACAAGATGAAGAAAACTCCTAACTTTAACTATGCTTTGGGCTTAATATAACATTTATAAAAGTCCTCAATGGCGTTTAATATAGATCTGCAAGGGGATCATTTGGCTGTATGCCTGTGTTGTTTGCCTCAAATGATCAGGGGGAGTAGCTTGGTTCACGACCCGGATGCAAGTGTAGTTGGATTCGCATGTACTTACAGTTTTGGACTGACAAATTTTGGGCAGGGACATCCTGTAGCCGTTCTTTAGCAAGGTGGGAATCTCTCTCATGTACACGCCAGGAAACGGGTCACCACCTGTATCCACGAAGAGTAATTTTAAGGAAAAACGGTTTTGTAATTAAGGAATAGAAAATATTGGCCGTGTGACTCTGAGACTCATTCGAGTAATGAAGCAAAGTTTTATAAATGTGTACAGCGATAAATGTCTAAGATATCCCTAAATAAATTACTACCACTACTACTACATTATCCAGGCGAACTGGGTCTTTGTTTGTTGCCAATGTATAAAAGTGTACTTCTTGCAATCTCCTTCGCATTTAGAATAAATATAGTTAATCAAAAAATTAGTTTTAACTTACCAACAGTGAAGATTTCATACATCACCACACCGAAGCTCCACCTAAAAATGTAATGGAAATCAAACTTTGCAAGTATGGATGATGACAAATATTCTTCTTTTTGTGCTTGGTAACTACAATTGCAAAGAGGTTATTCAACGGAAAGTTCTGTGTATAGTATTAATTCACGAGTAAAAAAAAATTACTAAAAAAATGAATCTTTCCTAAAATCTAGGCTGTTAACAGTGCTTTCCGTAGCGCACAGTCAGGGGAATAAACTAAATAAGAAGAGTGTAATACTGTAGCCCAATTTCGATATATGGCTCAGAGGCGTAGGACAATGAAACAAATGAAATTAATTATTCATCCCTCAACCTTCATGCGATTTCTTGTAAATTGGCAATTATTCCCACTATTTAATGCTGTGTCGTATAATAAAGTGACATATATAAAAGAAACAAAGAAGAAAAAACTTACACATCACTAGCAGTTGTGTATGCGCCACTTCCAAACAAAGCTTCAGGTGCTGTCCATTTAATTGGAAGACGACCCTGAAATCAGATTACTGCATTACTTAAAATTGCGGAAACACGGCAAGCCAAGAAAAAATAAAATAGTTACTTTTAGTTAATAGTTATTGCAACGATGGTTTTTAGCTATTGATACGGTCCCAATTTTCACCATCCTCGAAGAAGAACGCTGTGCGGGAAAAACTATTAAATACTGTTTAACCCTTAACGTACCAAACTACGCATACATGCGTTAGTTTGACACGCATCTGATGCAGAAAGGATGGATCTTTGTAACCGAGCATCAATTTTGGAAATCTAAGAAATTCTTGCCAGAGTTATGCTGGAAAAACCTGTTCAATTTTTGTTGAAAAATCAGTGGCAAATTTGGCTCTCACACCCAACATACTTCCAGGTTCATTTTTCAGCTCCCTTAAAAGGTTAGGTCAAAACTTTTCCAGCTGATAGGAAGTCTATCAAGCGCCGAAGATAGCAAGAAAAGAAAGGGGGAATAAAAGAAAAGGAAAGAGAGAAGGAAAAAATCAGAAGAAAAAACAAACTTTTTTTAAAAGTCTCTTTGGCAATGCACTGTGGCCAAACGATAAAATTGAACGTTTTTTTGCCCCAAAACCTTTTTAAAATTCTTCCCCTAGTTCTCCAAATGGCATTTTTAGCAACGGTTAGCAAAATTTCGGATGACAGTACCAAGGAAACGGGTTCCGTGACCCAAAAATGCGTTTTTTAGCTATAGTGCGAATTCTGGTACCTTAAGGGTTAAAACACAATTGAGAAAACAAATGGCGGCCTGGGTGGCTAGACTGAAGAACTCTAGTGTAAACCCTCAGCAACACGTTTTCGTCTGATCTTATTCTGAGTTAGATTCGAGTAAACTGAATAGGTGCTCAACATAAGTTACCTCATGGGTTCGGACGTAGATATCTTCTTCCTGTACGTCCCTGGCCATTCCAAAGTCGGTGATCTTGCACACTTCGTCGTCACCAACCAATACATTCCGAGCGGCTAAGTCGCGATGAATGATCTGAATAGCAGAATAAATAAACAATAGCCGTCCATTTGGCTTCAAAAATATGTCTCGGATATTTGTCCTTGGACATTATCTGTTCCTCGAAGCTCACAGTTTTCCTCGAGCTTCGCTCTCGGAAAACTGTTCGCTTCTCGGAACAGATAATGTCCAAGGACAAATATCCGAGCATATTTTTGAATCCAAATGGAGGCTATTGTAGTTATTATCCTTCAAATATTTTTTTTCTGTTTGCCGTGGAAGATCTCGTTTCGGCCAAGCTGTTAAAACATCAAAATAATTATGTTGGCGTTCAAAAATATTTCTAGTCTGTTCAAAACAATCAGTTTTATTTAATTTAGCAATTTATTTGAGACGAAAACTGAACCTGCGAACGTGAAACGCAAATTTTCAAAACTGGGGAATATCACTTGAGGAATATCACCCGGATATTCCCCAGTTTTGGCTTGCGTCACGTGACGTGTTTAGACCAATCGCGCGCGAAAAAATGTTTTGAGGGATTATAACAATCAATATGTCGTAACATTCCGATAATAAGCTCCGCAAATCTCAGACGCAAAACTTCTTCCGATAATACCCCCCCACCCCTCCCTCTATCATAAGGAAAGTGGAATTTGTTTTGTACGTTATGTACTTACAGTATGTTTAGGGACTCGTGATGCTCATTTGACGGCTTCATCACTTGTTTTACATTTCATATCGTTATGTTTACAGAGATTTATCATGCAGCATTCGTAGATGCAAAAATCCCTTCCAAACAGTTTAAAACGCAAAATTCCTTCTCATAATAACGCACCTTCCCACCTCCCCCCCCCCCCCCCCCCCCCCCCCCCCCCCCGATAATAAGCCCTCCTGAAAATAAGCCCAAGGACAAATATAAGCCCAGGACTTATTATCGGAATTTTACGGTAGCTCTAAATATCTTCAGTATGGCGAGAGTCTCGTACCCCAAGATTTCACGCGCCTTTCGCGAAAGGAAATGACTGCTACGCAGGTTAACTCCATACAAGAAATAATGGCTGGCAAAGTCGATCGAGGGAAACAGTAAATTGCCGGGGCAAAGCTACAAAGCTACAAGCAAAACTCAATTGATTACCTTTTTCTTGGACAAATAGTCCATGCCATCGCTGATCTCCCAGGCAAACTTAAGCAACTGCTTGGAAGTGAGGCTGGTGCGAGGTTCTACTGACGGATCACTGTAGTAGTTATCCCTGACTCCTCGGCTCTTCCTCAGGTATCCAAGCACGTCACCATACTGGGCGTACTCAACTACTACCAGGGGCCGTGCTGGCAAAATTGTTAACATTTTAAGTTAATTAAATATTACAAAATATTCTGGTCAAAGAGGCTTGATCACTTTAATTTAGTCGATTCTGTAACATATAAATTATTTTTCAAAAAAAATGAAAACACAAAGTAACGATTTAACTTGTACCATTCAAATAAAATACTTGAAAACCATAGAATTTGACAAGGTTGAAAGAGATGTAATAACTGAATTTCTTCGAGAGTGACAGGCCATATTAGTAAGTGACGAAAAGTGGAAAAAGGAAGAGTCACAACTTTAAAACAATTAACTTTTACACAACTCCAAGCTCACCTTCAGTAGTGACGCAGCCGTAAAGGCGTATGACGTGTGGGTGAGGGTCAAGGTGTTTGAGAACAGACATCTCTGATAGAAGATCTCGCCTCTCCTTTTCTGAAGCATCCTCTAAAATACCAAGAAACCAAAATTACTTAACGAAAGTGTCAATTACAATTGCAGTTTTAATGATAGCCCTTAACCTTAAGCTATAAAATAAGCGTAAACTTGTTCGGACTAGATGTAATTATGTAAGTGTGGCCGAGAATCAGAAATCGGAACTGCCGTATTACAAATCCAACTGGATATCAGAGAGGAAGACGAAACGTCCTGCGCTCACTCAGGACTGAGTTGAACTCTACCACTCTTCCTCTTTTTAAGTCTGTCAAGAATATCGCTTGACCGTTATATTTAAAACGAATTCAATAACTAGTGTTTTTATATGAAATAATTCAACTGCGGTATTCAGTTACGTTTTCTAAAAACCTAGCATTCTCACTTAAACTACTCCTCTCATACCAGAACAGATGAGTGCCTTACGTTTAAAAATAATGAAAAAAATATAATGACCTTGAACACTCTTCACTGCCACTACAGTCCATCCTGGTTTATCTGGTAAATCCAGCGCCAAACCACGTGATACCACGCCAAATGCACCACGACCAATCACCTTTTCTACATTCAGGTTCGCTCGCGATATTTCCCATTCAAGGTCTCCAGAGAATAACGGGTTTAAAGCCACAAAACGAGTACCGTGGCGATTAAGCTCGTTAGTATACATTTCGAATGACTGACTGAAAATAACAAATCATAAGTAAAGATTTTAACTATAATACATTCCGGACCCTTAATTGTGATATATAGTTAATGTCTTGGCTTGTAAGTAATTTTTACAGCGTTTATTACGGCTATACGTATCGATAACGCTGACGAAAACAAGCTAGTGTAAGCCTGTAGAGCATTTATCAATGAACAGAATCAAATAGTATGACGTATAAATTAGCTGTCATGGCAAAGTCAAAGAAACTGTCCGGCCCTGAATGCCACCGCATTAATCCATTGCAGGCGTGCTTTTGTTAACATTATAATTAGTCTTTTAACTTAGTTGTGGGTTGGGTTTGGTTTTTTCTTACTTGGGGCTGGGTTGGGTAGATAGGCCTAGTAGGGGACGCCATGTCCTATTGTCTGTTTACCCGACATTGACGAATTTTGTAAATAAAATAAATAAATAAATAAAAAAAGTCAAACGTATCCTATTTTTGACGTTTCGATGCTAAGGCTTTTCCCTTTTGATATATTTTTGTGTTATCGACAAAAATAGCAACCTGTTAAATGAGTCATTAAAAGACATCTATATTGTCGATTAGACATTTATACTGTCTGTTTTGTCGATTAGATATAGTTATTTCAAAAAGAAACTTTCACCCAATAGTTTTAAAGTAGTAGCATCAAAACGGCAAAAATAGGGTACGCGTGACCTCTTTTTACGTTGCCATGGCAACTAATTTTGTCATCATACTCATGCTTTAGAGGTTTACACTAAACGTAATATAATGTCAAATAACGTAAGGTTTAAAATAATGTGAGCCATCTTCATGCTCCAAACCGCGTCTACATTGTCGACGTGTGACAAAGAATAGTCTCACTCAAGGAGAGAGGCACACAATAACACAGGCTCTGACGACTCTGACCTAAAGTAAAGAGTTTTAACTAATTGTAATATATGAAATACGTACGTGTGGATCTCGTCGGCTTCGTCATCTGAAATGTTAATATTAAGCTCACATTAGTCATAACTTCTTTAAATCAGTATATTTTAAATATGTCTATAATTCAAACTATTATTGGTTTATCGATAGCGTGTAACGTCAGACGCGTCTTACCATTGCGGTGGCTTATCTGTCTTCTAGATCTTTTTGCTTGGTATCGATATCGTTGAATTATAAAGAAACCACAAATCACGATTACAGCCAAAACCGCGGTTATTGACAGGTACTTGGTGAGTGTGTCTTCGTCATCTAAAATAAATATTATTGTTAGTCGCTTTACCTTTAGCGGCAGTAAGGGATGCCGGAAAAATGCTCATTTATTCATCAATCTACAGCTACCGGCCATGTGAAGTTTTATTCAATCGACTACATGTGTTTAGTCTTAAAATCATCGATATTCTATATTACGAGCTCATAAAGGTGATTAGTTAAAACGAGTTGTATTTATTTGAAATACCTTCATGTAGAAATTACGCTTTCCAAAAATGGTAGGTGTAACAATTTCCACGTACAGTGCGTGGACAAAAGTGAACATTTCAATGAAATGAATAGAGGGAAATGGTTATAAACCCCGGAAAATTTCATAGAAGCAAACAAAGAGGCCACAATTTATGTTGGAAGATCCACGGCCGTGCACAATCTTTTGTTTTGCGCCCATGATGGTTGAATTACATAGCTGACACGTTGGTTACGTATATTGGTTAGTTACTCGGGAAGAACGCTAAAATTTAATTGTGTTTTGTGCACGGTCAAGACCATAAAAGCGCAAAAACAGGGAACAAAGAACTTTGTTGGGCTTCATAACCATTTCCTTTTAATATCAACTTTAGTCAAGTTTACAAAAAAGATGTGAATATTGAAAGCAAAAGACTGTGCTGAACTGAGCTGAACGGAGCACTCAGTTGCATAAACGTTTCAAAGCGAAGCTTCAACCTGATCTATGAATCAGCTACGATCGTCGGGGATCGTAGTAAGCTACGGGTAGATTATATATTTGCCTCGTATAATAAACAAATAATAGCACGATTTGTACGTAGTATGTATTTGGTAATAATACCGGCTCGTAGTATTTCAACTATACAAATATGAGTTTAGGAAATGGAAATCGTGCTTGTACCTTTAATTTGTGTCGAAGCTCCCGTATCGTCGACAGCTTGCAATCCTGTAAGTTTAGTAAATCTTATTATACAGATTGTATACTACGCTGGCTCTGATTGGCTAATAAACTGTTTTCGTAGTATAATACGGAAAACTTAATATAAAATGGCATACTTTAATGTTAGCATAAACAGTAGTTTATTTCATTATGCAATCTCAGTTTGAATGGATTCAGCCAGTCTTCTTCACGTTAGTTGTAGTATGTGTACACACCTTACAAATACAATAACCTATTATTTGTAGGACCATGCGTACTTGTAGATCACTGAAATGGGTTTTATTTGTTGGCCCACTTAAATCGGCATTACCTTATTAACATGCTAAAACACGAGAAAGAGTTTGTAACAAGTACACATCTCACTCGCCTTTATCGTGTAACATGAATGTAACTGAATCCCATCCAAGGTTATTCTCAGCTGTGCACACATAACTTGTAAAGTCGTTATCATTTACAGGAGTGACTGTCAAAGTACTTGAGTTCCAGGTGCTGTTGAACCCGTCACTAATCTTTTCTCTTCGTTTATTCCAAGTAAACGTCGGTGGAGGATTTGCAGCTGCTACGCACTTTAGCGTCGTAGAGTTTCCTCTCAGCAATTCCACTGACACGTGTTTATTAGGTGTATGTATTCTCGGTGCATCTGAAACCAAAATTAATTCATTTATAATAATAGCAAGTCTAGAAATAGTTGAACCCTACCCATCAAATCAGACTTACACTGTACAACCATACATTTTATATTTATTGGTCTTAACCCTTCTAAATCATACAATATTGTTTCAGTAGTCTAACAAGCGCTATTACTAACAATAGGAAGATGAAAAGTTTATTTTATCAATGTTAACAAAAATGCTGATTGTTCACAACAACAAAAGACCTTGATCGTGACGGGCGTTGTCACAACTAGTAGCTACAGCTGTAGTAACTTTCTTAATGGTTATGTTATTATTACAGCTTGCCTCTTGACCATCACATGGTAATAAGAACCAGGTATTTTAGACCAGGCCTGACTTGATAAGTTGTAAGCCCCTAAGATAAAAATAATATTCTTCGAGAGAAACATTTTCCCCCATTTTTTCATTATTGCTTTGAGATAATCAAAAATTTTCTGAGTATTTCGACTTGAGAGCGCTTCTTCGTTAATTCACTTTATCTAAGTCATCCACTTATCATTTAAGATAATTCAGTTTCAAAGTTTTTAATTTGTGTTGCAATGAAAGGTTGTCTATAAAGAACCTTAGAATTATATTTAGTATCTGTTCATCAGCTCTGAAATTATAACTAAATTAACGTCATACAAAATCGTACTCTTACTCACAGTAAGAGAAAATAAACTCACATAACACATCAACAGTAGTAATGGGTGAAGTATGATTCCCATTAGGAGATATTGACACACACACGTAGTTCCCTGCCTGTGATCTGTTTACACTTCTTATGTAAAGGAACTTGCTTCCTCCTGTCTTCACAGGAATGCTGTCTCTGATCCACAACACAGATGAATTCGTTTCCATTCTGCTGCGACACGTGATGTTTAATTTGCCACCTTCGTTTACCTTCAGAGTTGTGTTTTGAGGTTCTAAATGATAAATAAGATAGATATCTCTCCTATCTTTATCTTTGTAAAATCGTTTTCAGTTATCTGGAACAATATGTAAACATTTTCATGCAGTTTGATATAGTCATTCTGATGTGGGACAACATGATGGTATAGTTTTACGGTTGGTAGAAATATGACAAAGATGTCAATCAGTCAGTGACAAAGCTACTCGGTTAAAAAATCCGAGTTCGACCGATTGGAGTCGAAGCTCTGATGACCTCCCGCACACCGGTCGGACAAAACATCCCGTATACTGCTAAGATTAGTTTTGTCGATGAGTGAGAATGTGTGGAAATAAATGATGGTATATTTTAAGCTTGGTAGAATTTCTTCTGTCACTGACTGATTAGCATATTTCTCATCAGTCTGATATGTTTCAAATATCTGTGTTAAAACTCCTGGGCTTATATTAGTCCGACTTCCCGATGAAATCGTTCCCTTTTAATGCATTTGCATAATACGACCAACAAAACGTCTTACCTGGCAGCTTGGTTGGTAACGGAGGTGGATCCTAGAAAAGCAAAAATTATTGTATTTATTTGATCTAAATATTATTCCTGAAACCAGTTAGGTGAGAATAGAAGAGGCTTACTCTTACAGGAAATTTGTTAAAAAACGTCTTTCTGAACAAAATGTCTTGTTTGGAAATGGTCTAGTCTTTCTCAGCTTTAGGTTCAGTTATTTTAGATAAACCGTTCCCTACCTGTACAGAGAGTGTAAACCAACTATATGTAGTCTCTGGAAATGGAGACTGATCCACGCGGAACCTGATCCCATAATTCCCAGAATCATGTCGTTTAGCATTGAAAAGTTGAAAGGCCACGATGTAGTCACGTGCCAAATTTCCCACCAGTTTAAGCGCTTCGTGATCGGCTCCTGACTTCTCGTTACATTTCCTTTTCCTGACGGTCCTCGAAACAAATGTTATCAAGTATGGTCCATTCACGGGAGAGTCGTATATTTTATTCCAACGACCAAAATAAACTTTCAATTCTTCTGATTTCTTCTCTTGTTCAGTGAGAGACAAACTTCCAAGTGAATGTTTGGTTCGATCCAGTAAACGCCATTGTTGTTTTGTTCTGCCTCAGCAACAAAATTTAATCCATGAACTTTATTAGACACTGAAAATAAATATGAAAATGGTTAACTGTGTGATATATTAGGGATATATTATATTGACGAGGAAGAAGTTGTACTCGTGTTAGGAGGATTGTTGAAAAGAAAACAAACGAAAGAGGAAAGGAAAGGACAAGGAACGAAATAGAAGAAAGAAAAGAAAAGAACTCAAATGAGCAATGGAATCAGAGTGAAGCACGTTTCAGTTAGATGTAGTTTTAAGAAACATCAAGTACGTCGAGCACCTATTGAGATGAGGATATTTACCCCGTTATTCTATCAGTTTGCACTCAAAGTAGTTCTCGTGATTTTAAAAGAGTTGTGTTCACACTATATTGATGTTGATGTAGATGTTCCCTTGCTTTCTCGTCATTATCTGAGCGTCCACGTGCATGAAAACAAAACCGGACAAATAAACAAACGTACTGTCCTTGATGCATACCGTTTGATATATAAGTATTATCAACACTTTGATATAAGTATTTTGGTATTCGATCCCTGACGTCACATGTGCCGTGCACTGCTTTTCTTTTCTCACTGCTAAATCAGAAATCAAGTCTCTTATTACTTTTAAGTGTTTGGATGTCTTTTGAAAACATAGCGTTAGCAGTAAACCTCGCAATGGAGGGCATATTTTTAAAACCATCTTGTTTAAGTGACGATGTGGCTAGTGTATGTTTAATAAGTAATACAAAAATGTATATTATACTTACCAGCTACCAGGAGAAAAAGTGGTTAAAATACGTCGAATGACAATCATCTTAGTTGACGAAGAGTAAAGATAAGAAATCCTTCCGTGTTGAAAATGTGCCACACGATTCCTGTCCTTACTTTCTAGTTGAACATAAAATAACTACAGTTTTGCCACGTTTTGGTGTTGACGATATGGAGAACAGCGATGAAAGACTATTTCAATCGAAGGACATCCTAGTTATTCAATAATGTCTTGTCATAGAATTGAAGGATAGAAACTCCAATTGCGGAAAACGAAATATGTGGTTTGACTGACAGCCAAATTGGCCAGGATCAATTTCCAAATAAAAGTCATTCGGCATACAGTATTTGTTCCGAATAATATTTCGCTATAAACACAATTAAACTTTCGCTTTTTGTGTTACAGCATACCCCAATCATGTCAATCCTTTATTTAATGTGGCCATTACGCTGCATAAAGAATTTAAGACAAGCCTGTATTTACGACAAATCCAGATACGCTGACTTCCTGTTATTTTATTTCTAGAAATCTGGTCTCATTATTTCACTTATGGTTTCATGGAGCTCAACAGGCTTAATTGTAACTTATGAATTTTTATTGAAGAGAATAGAGTGTTTTCATTTGCTTCTTCCAAATTCTAAAATCCGAATACTTATTCTACAAAGACTTGGTGTTTATTTGGCTGCCAACAGCGCTCTAGCATTCATATTTTTGTTTAAGCAATAGATTGCGCTGGTAATCCCATAGAAAATGTTGGTAGAACACGACGAGTGATTCACATGCTTTTCGAGTGTTCTCCCAGTGTATTGCACCGGTAAACCCATAGAAAATGCGGTATATTGTTTTTCTAGTATGAAATAGCTATGAAGAACGTTTGGCAAATAATGAGAAATGTGATTTAATTTCGTGATCGAGTTTGTTATTCTCACAACATTCATCGGATGACGCGGGTAAGTCAATCATAGTGACTGAAAGAATGAATAGAAAGCACTGATTCAGATCCACCGACAAAATCCACGGATCTAAGCGACGAAAACATTTTACTGCTACGAAAGTCATAAGAAAGGAAAGTTATCGGAAAAGAAGAAAATATTATTCTGGCAATTATATTATAATAAAAAGTACTTTGCATTGTTGCCGGAAAGTGAACGACTGTACGTGAGTGTGCAAGCTTTCGGTAAACTTTAAGGGCTGAGATTTAGCAATCACTTTCAAGAGTTTTCCGATTGTAATAAAAATTCGTTCCAGAAGAATCATTCCAAATTTATTTATTTAATTTAATCTATGAAGTCCTTTTTTTTCTCCTCATTTTGCTGAATAAAAATATAAACTATTACTGGTAACAAGCTTAATGGTAACTAAATCTATTCTTGTGTCATGCATAGAGCTTGTTTTCCTCTTCCGGCTAGTGAGCGGAAAACTGATTCTTGTTACCTTTGTCCGCATTTTTCCCTTTTTGTGTTTTCAAGTTCTTTGGCTCATGGAAAATTTTATTTTACAAATGCTCGACCATCACTATTAAAGTTGTTAAAATTATTGTAATCGTTTAAGATTCAGATCTCCTATTTTCACTCTCAGACAGGCCAACAATTCTTCGTGTACTCGCTTCGTCCTCCAGCGTGGTGCTGCCATATTGAAAAGGAAATTTCTCTCGTTTTCTATGAGTTTTACCGCTATACAACAGTACATAGGTTTTCGACCAATCAAAACGCGCGTAATATTTCAGATATTTTATAATTGCTCAAAGGCAATTAGGAAAGACATTACTTACGTCACTGAAAACACACTATAGGAATTATATTAGTACAATCGATGTCCGAAGGAACGTAACTAATAAATAATCCAAATCCTGGGCATGAAACATCGTTTGTTCAAAATGAATCAAAATAAACTTACTGTAAGCTCGATCAGGAAGGAAAATCAAATGCAAAGCCACAAAAAATAAATTAAAATGGAAAGCCGGAAGAGGTATTCAGTGTTGCACATGTTCGGAGTGCTGGGACGAGTATCGCGCGTGTATAACACTCGCTAGCAAGCCAACATGAATAAAATACTTTTGACATATCAGAACACATAGCAAGATAACATAGATTCGTGCTAGGATTGGGTTCAGCAAACAGAAAAAAGGGGATCTCGTAAAGAAACTAGTAATTCAGCAACTGTTCTTCAGGAACTGTTTGAAACTGTGCGCAAATATAAAGTTTCCTTTTCAACTTAGGAAAGTGAAATGATTGTAACAAAGAATGAAACTTCAGAATAGTGAATCGTGCCAGAAGAGGACAGGAAGACAATAACACAGGAAGCATCCAAATTGAAAGTTATGCGAAACACGATTTTATTTCAAGTTGAACCTTCATCAATTTAACTCGTTAAACTAAAAAAAGTACTGAATACTTTCATTAACGATTAAAATAACATCAGAAAAATTAGTATTCTACGAAGAACTCAGTCTGGCTTGTCACGCAATCTTCCTAAATTGGTCAAACGAGCTACATACACATAGAGAAAAATTTAGCTTCATTCTTAAATTTACAGCTTATATTCCCTAATGTGTTACAGGAAAGCTACAAAGTATCCTGCTGGCTTGTTGAGAACTTCCTGCTGTAGGCTGGTATGCTAAAATTAGCTTGATAAACGTTGCTTGGTAACAAGTTGTAGAGTAGTCCTTTATCTCTTACTGCTTCGTTTTGGCGAAGTCCTGAAATACAGAAATAAATAAATGATATGTTTAACAAATAAAGGGGCCCAAGCCATGCATTCATAAAACACGACAGGAATTTGAGAACACGAGAGAAACAGTCACAGGCGTTCTCAAATAAATGTAGCCAGAGTGTTTTATGGCAGTGGCTTTTTGTATGCTTTATGATATAGATTAAGGAACAAATCGACCCGGTTGCTCAAAGGACGATTACGCTAATCCAGGATTAGAGCGAATATTGATTTCAGTTTTGTAACGTTTCATTGATGTTTTCTGTTTTATATTTTTTGTCCTTCAGTTTTTACTTTGAATCTCAAACTCTACAAAACATTAGCAGTGAAAAACACTTTTAGGCAAATTGGAACTTCGATTGACTTTTAATCCAGGATTAGCGTTAATCGGCTTTCGAAACAACCGGGCCCTGATCTGAAATAGGAAAATAGGAAATTATATACGAAACTGAATCTTCCTCACCGTTTTGGATATTAAAGACGATAAGATGTTAGTAATACTACTCAACTAGCACGCACGTTTTGGCATTTACTTACATGTCAAGTCATACTTTCAGTCCAAAACTCGATATACATTTCCTTACAGATTGCATACATTTCGTTCAAACAATAGTTCTGTGAGGTGGTATACGTCAAATACACTATACCCAAGTTGATGATTTTCTTTATTCTCCTTACCTGTCTGCTTGGGTTTTTAAAAGAAGAAAAATATTTACTCTTGTTAGAAGCTCTTTATATTGCGATGTTTACCTTTGGCGTGACCTTTGGATTTATCGTCTTTAATGTGTTTCTTTGCGTTTTCTATTTTGGACTTGCGTGTCGCGTTTGCCCACCTATCAGCCCAAGCTATGAGAAAATGAAAAAGTGCAAAGATTAATATTGATAAACATGGGAAAGCCAGAGTTACATTCACACCTACAGAAACAGGTATCGAAGGTTAGCCGCGCTACCAAAAAATGCAGTTCACTTGATACTGATGCTTTAAATTAATGTTTCCATCATGACATATCCTGTGAGCATTATATTGCATTGAGGTTTCCTTCGATTTAAGGATAATTTTCTACTTGGCGAAATGGATGTCTGCGTCAGACGCACTCATTGTTGGACTATTGTCTTAAGTGTACTTCTAGTTCTATTTGCATTAAGTTTGAATGTTTAATTGTTCTATTTTCACTACGTTTGACTAATTCAGCAAATGTTCTATTTACATTAAGTTTGACTGTTTAAATTTTCGTTAACACGAGTAACATAACGTTTTGCCGTATGTCTGTCATCAATGTGCTTTCTTTCCTCATTGCAAAACCAATTTCAGTTTCAGTTGGTTACTGTTCATAAAGGCAGATTGATAGCATGGACAGGTATATGGAAGCGTGGCTATGAAGTCACGGAAACGGAAATAAAACGAAATAAAATAAAATAAACAAGCAAACACTCGAATTGGTTTTGAAAATACAATGTGCTTTTACTTCGCCTACGGCTTGTGGTTTTAATTTCAGAAATAATTAACAGAAAATAAACCAGGGACATGGAAGTGTCAGGGCATGTATTTCTAAGATTCCTGTCTTTAAAGTTGCCCATAAACCTTTTTTTTTAATTTTCTCATCTGAATCTAAACATTACCCAAGGAATTTCTGCGAAAAAAATTTTGCGATTTGCAGAAAACGCGAATTTTTTATGACATGTTTCAAATCTTCAAAATCCTATTTTTGTTTGGTATACCCGTCCCGCTGTAAGAAGGCCGACGGGCTCACATTTTCCTGAATGTACGTCACAATTCCTTTGTTTTGAAGCACGTGTTCCTTAATCTACTTCACAGTTCCTTTGTCTGATGTCACGTGTTCCTTAATCTACGTCACAGATCCTTTGTGAACCGAGAAGGACCCAGGGGAGACTAAAGCAAATGGTGATCCAAAATGGCGGCAAATTTGAAAGTTTTTATAACATTCATAAACAATTCGCGTTTTCTGAAAATGGGAAAATTTTTTCGCAGAATTTCCTTGGGTGATGTTTAGATTCAGATGAGATAATAAAAAAAAAAGGTTATAGGCACTTTAAGTAAACAATGAGTACTTTTACCATCCTCTGGTTGGTCTTTCACTGGTGGGACGAGATTGGCGGCTGAAAAATATTAACGATAGAGCATTATTCTGATTACTTCTTCACAAGGAATACCAGACCAATGTTAACACTGATATATTTTTTAAATAATCATATTTCACTAACTGTTCAATAGTTTAATAGCATTGTAGTTATCATCCCGCAATATCTGCTTCAAAACACATTAAATCTTGAAAAAGTATTTCTACCATATAATCACACAACATTTTCAGGATACCGTAATAATAATAATAATCGAATATTTTTACAGGATAACCTTTCAGTACAACAGCACTGTTATCAACGGTTCATAAAACAATATACTTTGAAGCTCCAATACTTAACTTTGGACTCCACTATTTTATTCCTTTTCATTATAAATTTAAGAGTTTATATTCTGGCCTTCCAACGTAACAAATGGACTGGCGCATCTTGGTTAATAAGTCAGAAATACATGTAAATTTAGCCATCTCTGATATTTGGAATTTATCGATCTTGTTTTTACAAAAGCCAATAATCACAGGCAAGATCACAGAATAAAGGTAACAGAACGATTCCCCGTATGTAGTTATTTGATATATCTTACTAGTTATACCTACCGGTAAAAGTGCCAACGAGTACAACGGCAAAAAAGGGTTTCAATGTTTGTTTTTAAAAGGTGCACTTTAACTGTAGGAATTTTGTTGTTAGCGAATAAACATTACGTGTTTTTGTAATTGCTCTTCGAAGATATATCGATCCACGAACAACAACTCATGCTTGCCCTAGGCGGCTTCAAAGTATCACACCATATTGTGACGTCACTCTCTACATACATTACATTACATTACATTACATTACATGAGCCTTACATTACATTACATTACATTACGTTACGTTACATTACATTACACATTTATGAGCCTTTAATTTATGAGATCTTTTCCACCTACACAATTCTTCGCGGCTCTATAACCTGCCGCTCAGTCAGACCTTCTGTCTTCAGAAGCTGATGCGGGAGCTGATGCCAGTCCATTATTCTTTGTTGACCATTGTTTTTGTTGTAGCCGAGCTTAATATAATTTATCGTACGATTTATAATGCGATTTAGTGCATTTGAGGGCCTCCACAGACTAGGCCAATTGTTATTGATAACTATTTTGTTGTCGATCATAAAAGTTGTCGATAACAAAAAAGCCAGTGTGTGAAGCTAGTTATCGATAACTAGCTTCACACATTGGCTTTTTTGTTATCGACAGCTTTTTATGATCGACAACTAAATATTTGTCGACAACTATCTCTCTAGTCTGTGGAGGCCCTGATATTTCAAAAACGTTTCCCGTCGCTGTTAGCTGCAGACGTTGGTGCAAAACTCGAGACTTTGACACTGATATGAAGAAACAAAAGCTTGAGTGGAACTGAGATGCTAAACTGTTCGATTAAAAAATAAGCCTAGTCTTTGGAGGGCTTGTTTGTCTTCAGGGAAAGCAATACAAAGCGATTAGGTTCTAAAGAAACCATTGTGCTACGTCGGCGGGAAAGTGAAACACTTATGTAGTTAATAAACTTGAAGTTGATACAGGAAAATTAACCGCTGTAGCGAATTTGGATAGCAAACGTTTACCGCTCGACACATCATCAGCTTTCCTGACGAGAAATGCTTGGAATTTTGGAACAGGACCTTATAAGGGGGGGGGGGGGGGGGGGGGGGGGGGGGGAGGGGGAATCGTTCTCTTACCTTTATCCTTTCTTGTTACGGGACAAATACCTTTAAAACAACATATTCGCTTTCAGAATCCGAATAATGAGTTACCGAACTTATTTACTAATCTACAACATGTTTTCGGCCCCAACCAAGATGGCGTCAATTCAGGCTCTGCTGCCTCAAGTGCTCCTGGGACCCTGGGATATCGTGTTGATTCTAAAAGCCTATTATGGGCCGTGACGTGCTGAGTCACTTCCAGGGTTATAACCACCCACTGTATTCGTAGCATGCTGATCCCGTGCTGATCCCGTGCTGATCCCGTGCAACTTCATGGTCACGCTAATAGCCCCGAATGTTGAGCGTCTCGCCTGCAAGTGCCATAGTGGGAGGCGGGATGGCCTAATGGTTAGCGCGCTGGACCCCATCCTCGTTCCCAGAGCTCCTCGTTTTTTTTTCTTTGCGCCGGAAACGAGTA
The DNA here is from genome assembly GCA_029204205.1 of Desmophyllum pertusum. Classification (NCBI taxonomy): domain Eukaryota; kingdom Metazoa; phylum Cnidaria; class Anthozoa; order Scleractinia; family Caryophylliidae; genus Desmophyllum; species Desmophyllum pertusum. The sequence continues at coordinate 2,293,252 of MU826350.1, read as the reverse complement.
GCCCTGGTCACAAGGAAAAAATCGAATTTTTTCATTGGCTGATAAAAAATGAATGCGCAACACGAATTAATGAATGTCCGGAATTTCGGACATCCGGTAACGGCTGAGACCAGAGCCTCCGTTTCGCCAACCACGTGACCAAAAGAAACAGAGGATCTGGGAACGAGAATGGCTGGACCCTGGATGGAGAGTGCCGGGATTGAGCCTTGGTCGTGGTGTGTGTTGGTGTTGTTGTGTTGTGTTGTGTTGTTTGTTGTGTTGTGTTTGTTGTGTTTGTTGTTCCTGCGCAAGACGCTCTCACATTGCTCTCTCCACCCAGGAGTACAAATGGGTACTGGTGATCTATTAGGGTAACCTGAAAAAATGTTCGCCGGGGAAGGAGGTGTAGTAAACTAGTAATACTCCTAGTCCTTCAGCCATGCTACAGAAACCGCGATAAGCTCCGGCAGTTGTGAGCTACTATGCTAGCAAAGGCTTCCCATATTGCTTCAATTTGCCACAATTTTTTTTTTTAAATTTTGGAGTATACTTATTGAGTTCATATGACGTTAAATGCTGATGCTAGTCTGTATATAATTTATTGCAGTATCAAATTCCGCAAATTACTGTTCTTCCTCGTAAGACTGATTATGGGTTGTTGTGGTTGTATCTTTTTCGCGGTATCAACAACAACAACAATAATTTAATTATAGAGTATAAAACTATTAATTTTGTTAATCAATCCTGTTTTTATGATGGAGATGATGACGATGACGACGGCGATGATGATGACGATGATGATAATGACGTTGATGGCGATGACGTAGTTGATTGTTGTTCGTGTCCGGTGTGAATAAATGCAGTATAGTTACCTCTGCATTTGAAGACTGCCACTCTCATGCACTTATCATCTGTTGCACAATCAGGGATAAATCGTATGAAGTGTACACTGATGGCAGGATTAAGGTTATTGTCTACTCGAGTGTTTTGATCGTAGTTACCATCCAAGATCTGCAAGAAAATTGGCACAAAACATAGTGATGACCACTTACAGGTGAAGACATTTAACATGGCTAACAGAGATAGGACTCTTTGTTACTCATTTAGTAAATAATAAGGGTCTTTACTGAAGATCATAACATAGGGACTGAGCGTACCGCGAGTGAGTGTCAACAGAGCGCAACATGAGGACATTGAGCCTCCTGCTTGTGTAAACCATGTAAACTTATTGAAGTCCTTGTTATTGCATCAAAAATGCACGTGCACTTGCTTCTCTAGTAAAGTAGCTTTATTTCGCGCCTTTGTTCAAAGTTTCTTTCGGTTTAATAACTTCTCCCCATCTCCCCCCGTTATCCGTCGGTACTCTGTGACAGTATAGTAGTTAAAGCTATTGCTACACGAGTCGGATTGATTCAGAGAGGGTGGTCACAGTCAGCGTTAGTTATAACGTCTTTGACGGTTCTTATTCGTATTCTCACGCTTGGACTGGAACTAGCTTGCAATCGAGGCTCATGCGGTGGAATATCATTAAAAATATTTGCATTTGAAAATATTTCCCCTGCATGATTGCAAGCTAGTTCCAGTCTAACCGTGAGAATACGAATATTGTCTATTAGAGACTGCTATTTCTGCGTGATCATCCGAACGCTGAAGCTCTAACCATTTGCAGATGTTATAGCAAAGCCACGAATATGACTGTGATTGTTGGTTAGGTCAGGATTACAAGCTCTACTTACTGGCAGTCGGTGTGTACGTTTCTATTTGATAACTGGTTGTTTAGTGGCTATAGTTTTTCGTGAAAATATATTCTTACTTTTACCATTTCTTTTGAATTTTACTTCAAGTGAAATCTGCCAATCTAATAAATTCTGAATTCTCGGACACCTACCATCTTAGTCCTATTTCTTGTATTACTTACATTACTTTTTAAACTCTACTTAAAAAGAAATGTTTTTACCCTTCCATAGCTGAACCAGGTTACACCATCCACACTGCCGTTGATACTGAACTTGTTACAAAAATTTTTGGAAATAAGGTTGGCCTTGAGTTTCAACCATTCCGATAGTGGTTACTACACCAAGATCCACCTGAAGGTACTGGTTCTTATCTTTAGCTTTGGCATGATCAGCACACCAGGCACCTGGTTATAAAATAGTCAAAACACATTAATTTCATCCTCTAGTCTTTTTGGATATTTCTATTCAGGGAAGCGCCGGCTTATACATCTTGGACCAGGCACATCAGGGCACTTTAATTTATTCACAACTTTGAACTAAAGATAGATGCAATCGCACCGAAGCATCTATTATAATAACTTCATCGGGCATTGTGGCGTATTTTGCAGGCTAAAATGGAGAATTCAGCCGGCTAGCCCGCTGCTGTGAGCCATTCAGAAACAAGAAAATAGCGTAGCCAGCCAATCAGAACTGGAAACCATTCAACTGCTCGCGCCGTTTTCTTGCTGGCAGCAATTAATTTGACTCGAAGCGCTGCCATCTGCAACTGCAAAGTTATAATTGTTTTTTAGCTTTATAACAACAGAATGAACTGAAAAACCTAACGAGGAAGCAAATGTTCAGCCTTCTCAGTACAGCTAGTTTGAAGAGGACTTACAGAAACTCGAGGAAGAATCCATACACGGCGGCGAATTGAATGTAAGTTTGTCTTCTTCGATCGAAACCCGCTCAGTTCAGGCAAATATTTTATGCCAAATTATATAGTTCAGTAATTGCATAATTAATTTCCAACACTTCTAGATGACTATTTCTTTGCTGTTGATGGAATGCTGTAATTTTTCCCTTCAAGAGAACTATAGAAGCAACATTTTTTACGACGAATTGTGAGGTTTTCTACCAAGTTTTATGTTAACATTTAATACAATGAAATAAACGCCGACCCGACGCCGCAGTGTTCAAGATATCGCTTACTGTCTTTGATTCCTTTTCTCAATGCCCTCTGAAATTATTATACATAGAAATATAGTTGATTTTCTTGGGCGTAAATATGTTTTTGGCCCGACTCAGGCTCAACTCTATTGTTATATTGTTTCAAAAACATGGAATAGTCCCAAAAGAATGCACCCTTAGTAAAATATAGATACAGCTTGTCATGCAGGTATTGAGCTAAGCTAAGTTATAAGAGGTATCATCTACCTCTTCCTTTCGTGTTATTAATTCGTCCCATGGAAGGCATGTGATCAATCCTGGATTGTTGTTTTTTCTGCATCAGTTGGTCCTTCTGCGTAAGATGATGAGGCGTCGAACTGATGATCCAACAGTGTCACAAGTTCATATCCGTTGCCACAATCTGTCCGGAAAAGACGCAAATGAATAATTTCAATAGAAAAGAACAGATAGAGGGTCCAACAAAGGTGTGAGTTACGTGTCGTGGAGTTATCACAGTGTGACACAAGTTATCATGACAAGTCTTTAACCTGAAGGTCAGTAACAATCTGATATGACTCTTATTACTGGTATTCTTCTTGAGTTGCAAACTGCCGCCCCCTTTCTGCTTTTCCATTGAAGACAAGCATCATCTAAAAAAAAACCATTCCCACTCGAACTTCCACGCATGCAGCATCAACAAAGCTTCTTAATGAATGAAACATTTTCGGGCATACTCTAAAACAAGCCTTTTTTTCAGTAAATTAGGTTTTCCCTTTTTTACTGCCCCGCCCCCACCCCCCTGTCGTTTGAGCACATATCAATCAGCCACTGAAAATATATTGTAAATAACTTATTTTTTATGTATATAGAAGGAATACCAGGATATATAATAGCTTGTTCGCTATTTTCTAATTCTGGATTTGTTTTGTAATTGTTTCGTTGAGCCGTGAATAAACTCTCAGTTTCTTTGACTTTGCACCGTGATAAAGATTATAGCCGCGTGAAATTTAATCTCGAGATGGTGTGGGAACCCACGCTTGCCGTTCGTTGGTGATTTATGACATTTCTATCCTATGTACTTTTATTAAGAAATCCATTTCTGTTAGCCCTATGCTGACCGGCTCTCCCCCCTACCCCACCTCCGTTGCTAGAGTATGAAACCTACGACAATGAAACTTCCAGAGTATATGGCACCTCCAAAAATGTTTCTTTTGACGCATACAACAGGAGATGATGACGTCATACGACGTGAAAATTACGTCATGATTTCTGAAAAGCCGCCATCTGGATTTTACCAATACGTCAGAAAACCTCCAAAACGACTCAACAGTAATCAAAAATACTGATATAAAATTGTAAAATGATCTAAACGGTAAAAGAAAGAAAGTTATTTTTAATTTTAAAAAAAACAGGAAAATTCCAAATTTGGAAAAAACATGCCTGACAAAATAAGTTTGTCATGATAAGAGCAAGTTCCGTGAACAATGCAATTTCATATCCAATGTTTCCAGATAAATTTCAGGTAATTTCGAAACGTTTTAGCGGCTTTTACTTCAATATTAAACAAATATAAACGGGTAAGAACGACCGGGCAGATTTCGCCCCCGGTCTAAATAGCGTTAAAACGATTAATTAAGAGCCTACTTACTCTTTTTATCAGGGAGTCCATGTACAACTCCGCCTTGCTGAGGTGGAACTTGTGGTTGGCCAGGTTGCGGTTGTGGTTTTGGTTGTGGTTGTGGTTGCGGTTGTGGTTGTGTTTTGGTTGTGGTTTTGGTTGTGGTTGTGTTGTGGTTGTGGTTGTTGTGGTTGTGGTTGTGGTTGGGTTGTGGTTGTGGTTGTGGTTTGGTTGGGGTTGAGGTTGAAGTTGTGGTTGAGGTTGTGGTTTGACGGGTGGCGCGGTTGGTTGTTGGGGCGAAATTTGTTGTTTAGGAGGTATTGTCGTAGAAGGATTTATGCCTACAGAAATGAAATAATTTTATTAGTAACATCTCAAAAATTGAGAAAAAATAGACAAAAAATGATGACGTGTTTCTATCGGAAAATTTATTGAATCTTAAGGAGAAGGATGGGCGCTGGTTGGAATGAAAATGGATTTTAAGGCATTATCTTTAATATTTTGCTCTCTGTTATAGCATATCAACATATTTCATGCAAACTTGAAATGTCCAAACCCAATACATGATGTCGAGCATTCGATCCTGTGGCACTCTAAAGAGCTATCAAAAAGGTCAGGCTCGATAAAAGCAATTTTATTTTTGTAATATTGTTTGCCAGATATAGGAAAAACATACAAATGAAGATTCAAAACTGTCTATGTTTATCTGTCTATACCAGTGACGACATTAAAAAGGAATGATAGCATAGTGTTAATTCACCCCTTGAACGACCAGCAACTGTATGTAGACATCTTTTTACCAGAAATGCGGGAAGTCAGTATGCGTATTATAGAGAGTGGCAGCGTTTCTGTGCCGAAACTTTGCAATTCTCATTTTTCTGAATAGTTTTCTAGTTTTCTACCTCGGCGTGCAATGCATGTAGTTTTCTAGTTGCTTGTCGTTTTAAGGATGAACACTGACATGAGTTATCTAAGGGATGAATATGCAATATTTCATGTGCCAGATATTTCAAAACAATGTACTATATATGATAGGGTAAGGGTTTGTTTCCCTTTCAAGGAACGAAGGATCGCCAAAAATTAATGGACAAAACCAACGTCACGGTAAGACCTATTTTCATTATACACGCTTTGCGGCCGTTTGCTTTCGCGCCGGTATTTGCGCACTCGAGATAATTCAGTAGCTTGGATAACTTGAGTATTCAAGCCGGTGATCAAGCCAAGAGTACCTCGGCGTGCAATGCATGTAAGATGAAAATGGGCGTTATTAAATGCAAACATTTCACGCAGTTCTAAGATTCGGTAAAAAGCAAAATTGTTTTTGAAGTCAAAGAAGCCTTTGATTGGCTCAAAGTACTAGAAACGTGTCACGAACGGAGAATATCGAAAACTAAACTCGACCAGATTGCGTTATTTGTGTAGTGTAACCTAGCCATACGAACAGATTGCTACACAACATATTATATGGATTATTGTCATAAAAACATTCTTGCATGGAAATGTTTTGTTTATTGAACACGTGAAAATTGTACCGGCCTCTTTTCTAACTTTTGAAACATTTTCCATCAGATGCGAGGTGTTATACATTTCTTGCATTAACCTTATACTGTATATGCTGTAAGCCATAATTCCAAAAGATAACTGATAACGCTATCTACGGGATACATCGCTTCCAGCGTTGACACTTTTCCTCTGGATAGATTTATCCGATTTATAGCGGCTATCCATCCTTTGAACAGTCGGGTCCTGAAGTATTATACAGTATGCGGTTGAGATAGGAATACATTTTAACTTTTACCTCTGATTAAAACCTTTATAATGAATATTCTGATGTAGCAAACAAGCCCAGCCATTTAATTAGAGATTGACTGGACATTTTTTACGTATATAATGAACCCCGATATAACAAATTCTCGATTACAGCGAACAAATTCAAATTTTACTGTAAATCCTCTCGGATAATTGTAATTTAGTCCACACAAGTATGTGCAACAAACTGGGCTCTTTGTTACGAAGCTAGTTTTTATTGACCACGCTGTAACATATATAACGAACAAAATTTGTGGCAGGAGAGAGTTATATCGGGGTTGCATTGCATCAATGGAATTTTGAATTTATATCGTTAATTTGGACAGGAGGGGATTCGTAGTAATCATTACTGTTCACTGAAGATTTTGTGTACAACCATTGCATCTAATACCCCCTTCAAACCACAGCTGAAACACTGCGCAAACATTTCGTACTAGTGTTATTGACTCAAAACTATCTTATTACACTTTATTTTCGCGACACTTAAATTTCGCGATTTGGGGATGGTCATATTTCGCGACACTTTATTTTCGCGATTTTGTTAAATTTGTAGAAACTGAGTCACTATATTTTCGCGATTTCGTCGATAAATCAATCATTAAATACCTTCGCTATTTGACTTAAAAACGAAAATAAACCAGACTACGTATAAATTTTTGTATTTGATTTGTATTTCTCTTATGCTCGTAATCATGGCACACCAGTTGGTGCAGAGGAGATTAATTATGAGGACGACGAAGACATTGAATAAGTGGACTCAGAACGATTATTAAAGGGCTAATATTTCACTTAAAGCTTATATGTATGGTCACTTTAATTTTTCGCGACACTTAATTTTTGCGACATCAAATTTTCGCGATTTTCTGAAAATCACGAAAATCGCGAATTGTTCCAGTGTTGAAAACCTGGTTAAGGTAAACTAGACATGTTTACTGAAGAAGTGTGAACGGAGTATATGTTGGTGTAGGTTTTTTCTAAAGGTTGAGTGTGAAACTGATCGGTTAAACATGCTGGTTTCATTAGTTTTTTTTTCTTTTCTTTGCTTGTGCATTATTAGCAAATTATTAATAGAGAATTAGTCATGCTTTTAACATGGCCACGTTAAATTAATTTTAACCATTATTGACTTACCGTTAGAAGAACGCAGGATGTAGAGGAAGGCAAAAACAGTTCATTAGTTTGTTAGCTGTTAATAAGGTTATTTGTAAAACATTAAAGTAGTTAATTCTAATTAAAATTATATTGTAGTAAGTGAACAGATAGTGAGTTAGAGTGTACCACTTAATGAAACGTGTAACAGTTCATTGCCTCTCTATAGGCGAATTAATCGTGACGTCATTGTTTACATCTCGAATTTGAAAATTCACCCGATTTAAAACAGATATCATAACTAGAAAGAGGGTGCAAAATTAAGTTATATAGTGCCGAGTTTGAAAGGAAACCATTCAAAATCTGCTTCAAACGATGCATTTAAAAGTTGTCAAATTTACAGACGTTTGTATGGTGGGTGACCCACCAAACAAACGTCTGTAAATTTGATGTTTTTCAATAGGAAAATATCTCGTTCAATATTCAACGCATTCCTCTCATATTTGCGACAGTTACTAAATGGCATAGTCGCTGTCAATTTATCATATCTTTAAATTCGCCAGACTAATCTTAATGTTCCTTTAATTTATGGTAATAAGAGATCTAAAAACACCGACGTAAACACAAGATTTAGCTCGAGGCGTTTTTCAAATCTGGTAACTTAATAGAAATCAACAATCACAAGCAGAGAATCGGTCATGTATGTAACAATAAAATGTGCAGAAAAGTGTAACACGAGTATAAGTTGTAAAGCGGGTGCCAATTACAACGAAGGTGTCCAAAGTACTCGAGATTACCGAGAGTAATCCGAGGTATTCTAAAGATGGCCGAATAACTAGAAGACTTCGAAGATTTCCAAAGATCTCCGGAAAGCATACGATGTTTACTGAAGATTTCTGAAGCTTCCGAAGATTGCAGAAGATCACGCGATTTTCCAACATTATTGGAAGATTTTCGAAGATTTCACATGTAAGAAATATTTTGTCCCCCCAGACTAACAAAGTAATTATTGATCGTGGATGATACTTAACGAACAAATGAACGGCCACTGATGAGCCCGATACGTCTGGACATTTTAAAACAAGTTTTTGTCACTTTTATCTTATTTTATTTTAAATTTTTTGTCTTCAACAAGTGCCACGCAGCTCATGAACTTTTTGGTCATATTTTTGACATCATTACATACCCTGAGCCTGTTATGTAAACAGTCTATTATTGAAAGTGTATTATTAACAAGCAATCAAATTATTTTCTCGTGCAAATTGGAATAAACAAGCATTTGTAAATTTTTCGAAAACTACGAATTGCAAAAAAATTGAAAAATTACTAATGCTTATTTAATCCAAATTTCACTCGAAATCATGTGATTATCTATACTAAAATAGTTATTAATATTGTGACGTCATTGACAACAACCACAGACTATTTCAGTTATTCTTTATCTCGTGCTGATTGCACTGATTATTATTAAAATTCACTGAAAATTTAGATAATAAACCCAATATTGAGCCGAATATTTAAACTAATAAGTCTAAGGCCCGGTCGCACTTGCGGACAAGTTTTGAAATGTCCCCAACATTTTCAAAAAAAAATTGTTGGGACACGTTGTCCGAGACATCTTGTAGAGTAACAAAAGGTTTAGTTACTAGCACAATAGCTTTTGCACGTGCTTTAAACCTCTTGGGACATTCCTCAGCTGTCCTCTGCAAAACAACGACGTGAAATGACCAAATTCTGGGCTTGCGGAGAACAGCTTTGTCCTTCACAACATTATTAAAATCATGAAGTTGGTTCAACCTGTAACGATTACCACAGAAAAATTAATAGAAACAAACGAAAAAAGCAATGCATTGTTATTCACATATTTTAAAATCAGTTTTGGTGGCGTAAAACCATATTATACTTGCACACAGTCCTGGAGGCCGCGGTAAATTTGAATCAAATATATGGCAACACGTGCTGCAAAATGCAAATTTGTTATTCTCAGTAGAAAAACACAATGGTTAATCAAGAAAGCATTGTTATCTGGAGTGATCAGCTCCAGGGCAGGACTACGGCGCCTTTGAAGTTTTGTCCATTTTGACAAAATTTGTCCGACTCGCAACAAGTAAGGTCGCACTTGTTTTGGCGATTATTGTATCAAACAAATTTCAAAACGTGCACACGTGCGACGCGGGCCAATCATAGGACTGCGGATTCTTTGTTTATTTATATTTTTGGACAAGTTGTTCGTCCTGAAAACGTAGGTCGCACTCGCCTTTGCTATAACTGACGCTTAAATTGAAGAAATCCACTAAAGTTACCAACTTGTCCGCAAGTGCGACCCGGGCCTAAGTTAGGCCGTTGTTTAAGAGAAATTTAATGGGTCTAAATCTACCTTTAAGCAGGTCAGTCTAAGAAGCTAATTGTTTTTTCAGTCTGTGTTATGGCACCTTCTAAGCAGGGTTTACTGTAAATGATTAACACATTGAAGTTGGCTAGTTTAAACTCGAGTTAGGCCACGGTTTTGTTAAACCCTGTCTAAGCCTTGTTTAAATGTTCGGCCCAATTAATTGAGTTCTGGTAGTTGTAGACAATTGATATCATATAACATAAGACGACCTTTAGAAACATGATTTGTTCAAAAAGTAAACTTACCAGGCTTTGGAGTGGCTGTTGTTGTGAAAGAAAGAACAAAAAAATAAAATTAGAATTCTGCACCGTAATATGTGATTACTGAAGTATCGAGAAGTACACTGTGAGTGGGTTTTTTTTAATACAGATAAAGTTAATAAGCCGGTACATGCGCCGAACTGTGCAAGACTCCCTTTAAGTAGTAAGCAGTAAGCAGAAAACGTGTGTAAGAATGTACAACCCAAATAAAGAAATGTAAATATGACGGAAACACGAGAAAGCACGTTGTTATGCACGTTTTTACTCCCAGCTTTACTGTACTGAAAATAATTGTGACCACTTACATTGACATTCCACTGCTGATCCACATGGGTACTGTTCGACCTTTGGACCAGTGCAGTTAAGGCCTCCAGTCTCAGGGACGGGACTGTTACATTCTTGTTCGCATCTTCACCATACAGGGATGTCTGCACTCAGACCAGGCAGACCATGCGCTCCAACCACCATTTACTAAGCCAGTTAAAAAATCAACATTGTAATGTACATTGTAATAAAAGAAAAGGAAAACAGTATCCAGACAACAACCGTCATATTTTACTAAAACAGTAATCTGGAAATAAATAGATAAATCCACGAGCATTGAAATATGGAAATCGTATCTCTTTTCAACAGAATTCCACGGCCCGCGGTGATTTAATATAATTTCTAAAATCCATATCTTACAAGTCATTTTATTGTAAATATTAAATCAAAATACATGTCCATGGCTAATAAATTAGAAGCGGTTTTTTTTTAAAACCAAGGATAATGGATGAAATGAAAATAATAAACGGGCTCAACTAGACCAACTGAGCACGATATTGAACCATTGCAAAGACGCATCTGAGAGACGCTGTCAGTTCATTTAAGTTCACCACCACAACCAAGGTTCGTAACCTACTCACTGGTTCTTTTACGTCACAAAATTGGAGTCAAGACCGTGGTCATCAGAGCCATGTGAATATCTAACCAATTGCATTTTCTCCCTCAGTTACTTGTATTGGATGTCTCCTCCTGCTTTAGCTGCAGACTGATCCCGTAAAAACTTGTTGATGCTATGAACGTGATAGAAGCTAATCATTGCCTAAAACGTATCATTTAAGAGAACGTACCTATGCACGATTTGTTGGCTATTTTTGGAGCATCTTTCAGCAGTGTAGCAAAGTCAGCCACTTCAAACACATGATCTGCAGTGGGCTTGCTGGCTATCATCCCCAACTGTGCGGTCAAGGTTTTCTTCTCATCAGCAGAAAGATCTTCCTGAACTCCAACTGCATACACAGCAACCTCTGCCTTGTGTAACTCATCGGTTGGCATTCCTAGGAGATCTTCTCCAGTTATGGGTTTTCCAGGAGCGACGAACACATCAGCCGAGGGTCCCCAGTTATCAGAATAAGCACCTTACTGCCACTGCGCACTGATGCTGCTTTGAACACATCCAGGGTGGAGTTAAGAGCAAGATCCGTTCTCTTGGCGCCACTCTTGTAAAAGATTTTCGCTAAGGTGGCTGACAGACTTTTATCGTCACTGAATTTCATGAGTTTGATGCTGGTTTCTGGATATGACTGGTATTGAATGAAGCCAAATCGGGTAAACTTCATGTCAAACTTGGACGCAATGCTGGAAGAGGCGTTGATAATCTTTCCCAGTTGTCTTTGCCAATCTTCTCAGAACTGTCGAGGACAAACACAATGTCCAGGGGTTTTTCGCATTTTTTATCTGAAAATGAAACCGTATATATATATATTTAGGCTCTTTTATTTTCGACTCGAATGTTTGAATAGAATCTTTTTATAAAGAAATCGCGAAAGTGCCGCGAATCAATAACAGCCCTTCCAACATCGAAATATTAAGTTGCCTCAAAAATTATATGTGTAGTTTTTTATTCCATTTCTCCAAGTTGCTAATTAGTTGTTAGTATGTATAGCTCATTATACCTGCTGCTCCTGCTGCTGCAGGTGCTCCTGCTGCTGCAGCCGGAGCTGGGGCTGGAGCGGGGGCTGCAGCAGCATATCTTCTGAAGATCCGCGGAAATTCGAGGCCTGCACCAACAAGAAACAAATAACCCAGTTACGTTAGTAAAACAACATAAGCGTCTTTGGGATAAAGCTTTTGTGGTATCGGAACAGAGAAAATACCGCCTCCCCCCCCCCCCCCCCCCCTTCCTCCTTGGAAACCTGAAACCCAGTATACATTATTTTATATCTCGCCGGCTTAAAGGCGCTATTTTTGCGGTGTGCAAAATCACCTTCAAATTGATGAAGCCCTCAAAATAATAGTTTACTAAGTTAGAAAAGCACCAAAGAGTGATAATAAACCAAACAGGAACAAGGATGGTTGAGGATGGAGAAGATTAAGACGGATTGTGAATGGCAAACTTAAAAAAATTGGCCACTTTTTTCCAGATGCGCCATCCGTGACGTAGCTACTTTAAGGCAAGACCTATAGTGATATACTAGCACATAGATACAGCATTTACCGTTGAAGATTTTTGTATTATTCTTGTATGTATATTTTATACATACAAGAGTTTAAAATAGTTTCATATGTCGGTAATGACTTTTCTGGATGAAATCTAGATCGCGCAAAGTCTTAACTTATGGTAAACTTCAATCCAAGACTATTAAGTGGTATAAATTTCAAATCGATCCGACTTATCAATTAAAAAAGGTAGGTATGGCTCCAAAAAAACTGTATCGAAATACCTTAAAATGTCAGTGGCATTTTTCATTTTTGTTTGCTCGCGCAACTGATGAGTAGGGGGCTAAATTGGTCACGGTTATTGTCAAGGCATTGAACTGCGCAACACACACCTGCTATCCCATAAAAATACACTTATGCCTGATGGCGTAGTAAGCTAATTTTATTGTGTCTGACAGCAAATTAAATATATTTCAATCTTGAGCCAAAGCCGCCGCTGAACTTTGTCAGTCTAAAAAATAAATATTACTGTGGGCAGTGTCCCGTCGGTCATTTCGTCCCTTAATAATTTCTCAATGCTTAATTAAGCAGTTTTCTTTCTATTTGTGTTTACTGAGATGCACAACTTAAAATTTACCACCTTTCTTTTTATCAACTTTCATGTACATTGTAATTCTCATCAAAATGAGTAAAAAGTGGTCTTTACTGGATAATAGACTTTAATTTGCCTCGTCTTATTAAATAGTGCAGTCTCGCCATGCGCAGGGTATTTTCTTCAATGCTATTTGTTTTGGAGTACCACATCTATACTTTTCTCCTCGGCCGGAAGCATGTCAATCGTTCAATGACTGCAACACTTTACCTAAATTCTGTCCTTGTTTTCCTTTCTACTTTTACAGCGCTTTGCTCGTATTTCAGTTGTAGTTATCACATTCTGACACTGTCGCAAATTTATTCCTACATCCTAAAATTAGTTTCTTAAAAATACGACTACCTGATTTTTAAGACTTTAGGTACAGCCGGTATTATTTGAATTTTAGTGTCACCATGGCCATAAGGCAATTTGACAACTTACATATCATTCAGTCAGGCTTAGTTTATATTGAAAACTTTTCTGCTTCACGGCAAGCTGAGTATTTACAGCTTTTTACCACCAGTAGGAACAAGAAAATCTAACACAACCGATGCTTCACTGGCTTTAAAAACACGACAATTTTAGTTTGAATAGTCTATTTCACATGTCAATTTATCCGACGTTTTAGCTAAGGCTCATTGTTAACGTAGAATAGAGATAAAATCACTTCTGACAGCTCTTACATTCTTGTGGATTTCTTGTTGAAATAGTTTGAGAAAAGTTTATCTACTTATGTTAATGCAATGTGCTACAGGTAACTTACCGGCTACATTGGTCAGTTGACAGGATGTGAAGCTCAGTGCCACAAAAACCAACCAATTAAACTGGCCCTCTCCATCGCCATATTTTTCCTTTATCTACAACGGCGAAGTGCTTAACGCGAAGTATTAACCCCTTGACTCATTCATATCAGTAAACAATGACATAGTTCATCCATAATTTACCAGTCTAATCTTTTTTTCTCGCTTGTGATCACCAAAACAACGAATAATGGCTCTGAACAGAAGAGCCACCTGCATTTGTTGTCAAACTAAAACCAAGTCGTTTGGAACGGATTTTAACATCTTTAGTCTCCCTCTTCAATATCTAAGTTATTTCGTTCCATCTTGGAGAAAGTATTTGAGGTTTAGTTGGTAAAGGCATATAGCAATTCACTGTTTCATCCAGGGCTTTTGATATCACATGGGATTTACAGAGTAAATATGTGGAGTGATCTAAGTTTTTATTTTGTTTTCGCTGTGTGATTAACTTATGTTTGATCAGGAGTCAGGTCCACTAAGCATCACGGCCACTGATCAAAGAGTCAGTGTTCTTTTTATTTACTCTTTTAATCAAAAGAGCTAATATTTAAAATACAAATTCAAAAACCAACAAAGTTGGTTGGTTTTTGAATTTACAAAGTTGGTTCGTCTTTAAAATAATATTCAAAATAATTGGAAAATGTTCACATGTATGTTACATCCCGCAGAGTTAGTCAGGAGGCACCTTAATTCCTCGAAAATGATGTCATGTTTAGAGGAAACTAAAAGAGAAAAATAAATGGAATGGCTACTGTTAGAAGTTATATTTTTACTGACTTCGATTTTTTGTTTATCGATACTGTAACAATTGCCTTTTTCCATGCAGTTTCGGACTTAACATAGTTTACTTAAAAAGGAAATACAAAATGCTACTTTTAACTTGAGTCGCCACTTAACTTTGCGGGTGTTTTCAGTCTGGTGTTCGCCTACATGTAGTATCTGCAAATGCAAACGACCATTTCTGTTAAAGCACTCTACACAAAGAGTTGTATACGCGATCGGCGCCTAGCCTCCACTTGTAACCTTTTCTAAGAATTTGAGTCCTGTGATAACATTTTCATGTACGTTGTTGCATTAAATAAATCAAATTAAAGCGCGCCACGGTCTTTATATAATTATATTAGTCGAGCCGCCGAATGTGAACTGAGCAAGTGACTCGCTGTCTCGCTCACTCTGATCGCGACTTTCTTCGGCGTCTCTTTTGTTGAGACTCCTGCTCCCTTATCATAACTATGACTGTAACATCAATCATGGGCAAATAAACTTGAACTTGTAAAGGGGGATTGCTGGTAGTCTATGAATAAAAGGAAAATGTTACTGAGGAATGGTTAAGTTAATGGTGTAATGTCAGACAAAACAGAGACCCATTTGCACATTAGTACAAGATATGGGCTGTCATAGATGAATGTGGGATTTCCTTGCCCATTTTAAACTAAATTTTATATAATTTACTGTGTAAAACTCGCGCCGGGATTGGTTTAGAACTGTTATCTATTGGAGTACAGACGGACGAATGACGTCACGAAGCGGGAAAACACGCGGGCGCCCTGCTCCAACAAATCCTTCGCTCAAAACAGAGAAATATTTTCGTCAAACTGTAAATATTCCGTAGGAAATTCGATGGAGTTCAATTGATACGAATTTTAAATCGGCTGTTCAAGCTTGGCTAGAACTTGGAGGAAGATATGAACGACTTTTAGCTCATTGTGAACAGAATCCGAGAAATTTAGCGGGATTATCGTTCGCCGTGAAGCGACTTGCAACGGGATTTGGACTGGAATAATTCAGATTGTTTTCCTCATATCAGGACGGAATAGAGGTTAGTCTCTAAATATTTGCTTTTCGAAACATTTGCTGAGTAAATGAGCTGTAGTTTATTTTAAGCCGTTTAGTTTTCACAAAGTTTTATTTGAGTGCATGAAAACACTGTGGCCTAAAGCGCGAATTCAGTGACACACTCGGCTGCGCCTCGTGTGCCATTTTTTGTTCTTACCACATCATCTGTGATCTATTACTGAACAGACGCACGGCAACATGGAATCTATTCCGGTTAAATAGAGCATTGAAGTGCGCACGAAATTAGCGCGAAAATTAAAGGCAATTTAGGAGCAGTTCAATAGCTGGATGGACAGCTTTCCTAAATTTTCATAAAATAAGAGGGAATTATCAATAATCCAGTATTCAGTGAATTAATTTAGCCAGCTGCATAAATCTATTCGGAGTTATGTTGTTTTATTGAAAATTGAGCAAGGGATGATGGCCGAACATTAATGCCAATTTGAATGGCCTATTTAATTTGCAGTATTTGGGTCACGCACAATTGTCGTTTCCAGATCCTTGTCAAAATGGAAAAATGTTTTACTCTCCAAAATCAATCGTGCTTTATACAACAAACTATTTCAACTATTTCTGTCAAAAGATTTGTAAGACCAAGATAATTTTCGACTTCAGGGATTGTGCAATAATTATCAGGAGGGAAGGGGGGGTGGTGTGGAAAATGGGCTTCATGTAGGAGTGAATTTAGTTATTACCCCCTCCCCCACCCCCCCCCCCCCCCTTCAACTCACCTACATTTTCTCTGCACGCACCTGTGATTAAAATCTTATAACAGGAAGAAGAACCCCTACAGTACTACATGTTTACTTGTTGGATATCCGTGTATGGAACAAACATCAACATCAACAAACCCCTCCCCCTCCTTGTAATTATAATTGAGGCCCTCATAAGTGAAAATTCGATCCACGTAATTTGCAGGATTGTTTAAATGGGGCGCGATTTTATAAAACCATGCACTTCAACTATCAGGCCATATTTTTGGTGGCCTGATGCATGTATGGGGTGGGATTAACCGGGTAAACCTCCCTTGCAATGCTAAATCAATTTACGCGGACCATCAGTCTTTGCTTACACAAACTTTATTACTTAATTTTTATCGCTCAGAATATTTTCACGTAATAGAACAATTGCGTTCATACTCAAACAAACTGATTTCACAATCATAACCTTACGAAAAGTTAAAGACCAAGTTCATTCCACGCACACATATGTGTAAACTACAGTGCATCAGGTGAAATTTTCAGTGACCACCATTTCAACGGGTTACTAAAATCAACGAGAACTAAAACAAAGTTGCACTAGCTAACTTGTGAAAGTAATGTTTGGGCCAAAAACAAGTGGCCGTAGTAATGAGGTGGTCGCAACGTCGGTTTTTACTGTATTTCTTGATGTTATTCGTATTAAAGGACAGATGTTACAGATGAGATGCCCGTAGAAGCCTTGCTGAACATAATTATATAATATTTATCCCCTACAGTCACAACTGTAGTAAGCGGACACCTTCGGGGAATGCTCTAGTGTTCGCTTAATACAGGCCAGGGTATCCGCTTAAATAAGGGTCCTATAGAATACCATTGTAATGAGCGTTGCATACTTCTGGGATACTCCGGCAATCTATAACGTGTGTTAATGCTCATTTCTTTTTTAAAATTGGCAAATTAATCAAAGTATCATATGCATCAGTATATTATAACGTAAGGTTCACAGGATCAAAACAAGAAATAAGTACATGTGTATACAGCTGTTTCGAGAAAGGGTGTCGGAAAAAAGCGCACGCGACAATCCCGAAAGGTATTGTGGGTAGTTTTAAGTTCACGGTTCCTTGACTTCAGCATTTCAGGGAAATCTAAGAAAATGGTACGAGACGCCATGGACGTATGTTTGCGAGTGCTAAAAGAAAGCAACAAAAGTAGGTTCGACAACTTGTGTCAGGAACGTACCGTGCTGATCCGTATCCCAGATTACCTTTCGGGATTGTCGCGTGCGCTTTTGTTCCGACAACGTTTCTCGAAACAGCTGTATAAACAAAACCGACAGCGTTTGCTTTTCAGTGTATTTTGCAGTTCAAGAACGCGAGTAAGGGAATCTTATAATTATACTGCACGGATACCACAATGAAAATTATAACAGCGAAAAATACAAAACAAAGAGTTCATGTATATATATATATATTTTTTTTTTGAACAGTTATTACAAGTTTCGTCAAAAAATGTCAGTGTAGAAATCGTCAATTCGCCATTGCTTCAGTTTCTGTAGCTTTATTTTGTGAAGAGGTCAGTTAACTTTACTGTTGGCCAGCGAAAGGTCCTCCTCTCCATAATAGCACACTTGTACGATGTCGTCATTTTACTACAACTACCAGAATTCATTTCGTTTTTCCTTTATTATTTAAATTTTTAAATCCCATTGGGGTTTAAATAACAATGGCTCTAATTAGCATGAGAAAAAGAAAAACTGAAGGATTCTGGTAGTTGTAGTCAAATGACGCCATCATGCAAATCTCCTATTGCGAGAACGACTCCAGCAACCCTCAACCAGTTGTAAATATGAGTCGACAACTATTAGTGCTCGATAGAGTTTTTCCACACACTTGAGGCCAAAATTATCGATAACTAATGTTTTTTGCGAAAGTTTGGTAACTTCGCTGCGCATGTCAGTGCGAGTGAATGTTTCGGCCATTCTCGTAACCAGAGTCCACGATCCTTTTCGTCAGCACAAGAAACCACAACGTATGGCTAGTGACACAGCGGCAAAATGACTGCGCGTGCGCCAACCTGCTCACTCATTTCCATACAAACATAATGGCGGCAATTCAAAATTCCCGGAATTTGTTTTCATTTCGCGTGGATAAGGCCGTCACGGAACAGATAAGGTTTTTACCTTGAAAACAATTCCGAGAGAGACTCTTCTTTCACATATCTTTTTTAGCAAACTAATTATCTTTTCCACAATAGTGAATTTATCGCTCGAAGTCGAGCGATCGTAAGTGAAACATGAACTCTTTGAGCTATGTTTTCGTGTTTCACTTACGATCGCTTCACTATTGTGGAAAAGATAATTAGTTTGCTAAAAAAGATATGTGAAAGAAGAGTCTCTCTCGGAATTGTTTTCAAGGTAAAAACCTTATCTGTTCCGTGACGGCCTTATCCACGCGAAATGAAAACAAATTCCGGGAATTTTGAATTGCCGCCATTATGTTTGTATGGAAATGAGCGAGCAGGTTGGCGCACGCGCACTCATTTTGCCGCTGTGTCATGGCTAGTGCGGATTTTCTGAGCTTGCGCAGAGTACCCGTTTTCTCCTGTATTTTCTTTGTTTTACCAGCCAATCAGATTCGAGGAAAAATCGAGGCCGGTCAGAGGCTGCAATTCTTGGTGTTGACCAAAAGGATCACGGACTCTGGGGACGAGAATGTGTTTCGGCAACATGATGGACGCCAGAGAATCGAAAGGCAAAAGTAGGGGAAAACGCCTTTGGGGGGAAGGAAAAATGAGACTTAGCGGATGTGATCTCGGTAACGAAGGAATGTGTAATTTTAAAAGAACATGAACCAGAGGAGGTTATATTAGTGAGACTGAGGTGAGGTCAAAGTCCATCTCGAACAAGGAGAAAACAGCCATTTACAAACTTGTAATGTAATGGCATAGAGGGTTTATGATCCCCGAAACCATCAAATCGCCACGAAATTTTGTCGACAACTGTCTCACAGAACAGATTACTAAAAACGAGTTGTGGATAATAAAACTGCCGCGTTATCGACAACTAAAGTAGGTTTTCTTTTGAAAAAGAAAACTGTCTTGTCTTTGATAGCTAATTTTTTCACACAATGGTTTTTTTTATCGACAACTTTTTTTGATCAACAACTAAATAGTTGTCGATAACAATTTGTTTAGTCTGTCGAGATCGAAACAGACATAATTTGTTTTTGCGTCAACGCGAATGATAAATTTTCTCCATGAAATTTCAAATTTAAATCACAAAGAAATCTCGGATGAACTTACAATAGAAGTTACATACTCTTAGAATAGGTCAGCGGTTTCCACGCACATGGAAAAGCAAAATGGCGGACAGCAGTGAAGAATCAATTACAAATTAAGTTTATTTCAGCTTCATATCATATCCATAATGATAGAGCGACTCTAGAGCGACCTTTTAAAATAATGAACAAATTTCGGGTAACTTTTGTGCAACTTTTGGGGGGAAATGGCAATTATTTGGCAACTTTCCTAAAAATAAGCAACTTTTGAGCAACTTTTCAGAAAAATGAGCAATGTTTAGGAAACGTTTTGGCCGAATTTGTGAGCAACTTTTGAGAAAAATTTGAGCAACGTGTGGCTACTGCTATTCGCAGCCATGCAAAGTTCTTTAATATGCTTATAAAAATCATTTCTCATTTGACATGATTTCATCCTGTCACTGGCTGGATTTGTTCTCGGACATGTAGTCCTGAGTTCAACTTCTCGCTACTACATAATAATAATAATAATAATAATTTAATAATTTATATAGCGCTATTTCTAAAGTTCACAGCGCTTAACAATATGTATAAGTTAAAATTAAATTAAGATGAACAGATAAATGGAACTAATTAATTACATAATAAAAAGCTAAAGTGATTAAAGTGAATAAGCAAGTTTGAATAAAAATGTTTTGAGATTCCTTTTAAAGGAATCAACGGAGGTGCTGAGCTTAACGTGTAAAGGAAGTGAATTCCAGAGCCTAGGCGCTGAGATTGAAAAAGCACGGCTACCGTAGGTTTTAAGATTGAAGGATGGTTCTATAAGTAGATGTTTAGTAGAAGAACGAAGGGAACGAACAGGTACATAGTGGTGTAACATACAGCGAATATACTCAGGGGCTAAGTTGTTAAGAGCCTTATAGGTAATGAGCGCGACCTTGAAGGCAATACGTTGTTCAACAGGCAACCAATGTAGTTCAATCAGAGTATCAGATATATGATCATACTTCCTCTTCATGGAAATTAGTCTTGCGGCAGAATTAAGCACAAACTGGAGTTTTTTAAGCAAACATTTAGGTAGACCAACAAGTAGCGAATTACAGTAGTCAATCTTAGAGCTAACGAGGACATTAACAACAGTTTTTGTAGACTCAATGGAAAGAAACTTTCTGATGCGAGAAATATTCCTAAGGTGATAAAAAGATGATTTACAAATAGCAGTGACTTGCTGATCAAAAGCCAGGGTGTCATCAAAAAGCACTCCAATATTGTACATGTATAAGAACGTCTAATGTT
This sequence comes from Desmophyllum pertusum, assembly GCA_029204205.1. Lineage (NCBI taxonomy): Eukaryota > Metazoa > Cnidaria > Anthozoa > Scleractinia > Caryophylliidae > Desmophyllum > Desmophyllum pertusum. Next base: position 2,272,275 of record MU826350.1, on the reverse strand, counting down.
AGAGCTCAACGTTCTTATTTTGGGGCGATTTGAGCCTGAGAACGTTCTTGAAATGTTAGTTATATGCTAATTCTAGGAATGTTATAATTGCTATACATACATAATTTGCTATTTTGAATGAAAAAGAAGTGCACATTTCAAAACTACATTGTTCGTGTTACAATATATTTGCAGTATATGTCAGATCGACCATGTTGGATTCAGTTGGACTATGCCACTGCTCAGACCAAACTGTTACATCCTCTGATATTTTCTTTAGACTGCTCATTGTATAAATAGGTAAATGTTCTTTACTTAAAGGGTCCCTCTCAACCAGTGTGCTTTGCGCGCCAATACTCTTGCGGCGGCCATTTTCGGGTGCCGCGAAAATAGCGGCTTGAAGTTAAAAACTACTTTTTGCAGGATTCTGGCCTTGTTCTGGCCACAAAAAGCAGTAAGACGACCCAAGTTAGTACAATTTGGAAAGTATGACATACATTGGCCCCACGAGAGATCGAGTTCCCCGGATGAAAACAACAACACGCGACCGCAAAGCACACTGGTTTATATGGACCCTTTAATAAATTTCAGCCTGAGGTTTGTCCTTAATTAAGTTATAGCCCTTTTTCAGCCTCAACGTTCATATAAAAATGGTTCTTATAAAATAAAAATAATGTAAATAGCCAACCAGCTTATGTTCTATTTGCAATATTTGTTGTTGATTTACAATGTCCACAATCAGAGCACAGCAGTGCTAAATCCACCGACACAAATAAATTTCGTTTAATAAAAACTAGTTTATCACCGCCTTATCGAGTTAGATTCAAAGCATGAGAGAAATCCAATGGATTCAATCTCAAGGTCCCTGAATTTACAATAGGTTAAGATGTTGGAGCCGGAAATACGTTCGTTATAAGCGGGATATATTTTTACAGTTAATTAAATTAAAGTTTTATTACAACTGAAATGTTATCTTTGGATTAATTCGTACTGATGATAGCTAAATCTATTGCAGTATTAATAAATATTGTTCTTCACTTGAACTGTTGAGGAATGCAGGCTGGAAGAAGTTATTTCTTCATGACTACTTTTGTTGTGGTTCTGCAAGTAGAGTCAAAATATTAGCACATTAGACAACTAAGGAATCAATACATGGAAAAGTTATTGTCACTATAGTATATATATATTATTTATTATATAGACACGAGTGTTTTACTGGAAAATAGACCACTCGTAAAATTCATACGAAACTACATCCGGGACCCGAGTGGCGTATTTTCCATATCCTCACTAGTGAGGATATCGCTGACGTCATTTCCCGCTTTTGCATGGCTTTTTGTGCAAAGCTGCCAAACTCCGGTTGAAAAGCGAGCGATAGATTCGTGAAATTCACTGAAGCCGACATGAAAGTCACTATAGTATATATATATTATATCTTATTTCAGGTCGCTGTCACTTGGTGTTCCTTCCATTAGAAACTGAAATCAGCGAACGAAAATCAATAATTCGTGTAGAATTTTAAACATACGAACGTGAGAGAAATGCATAAACATCAAATTCAAGGAGTGGCAATATAATGATGACATGATTTAGAAATTTTGCGTGTTTTAAAAATATTTCCTTTCCCGCCACTCATAACTGCTAAACCAAAACAGTCTTCCAAGTTGTGCTCTTAGCAGCAGTATTGTAGGTAAGCCATAAATAATAAAGGCACAATATTTAACGAGTTTATCCTGCGAAATCGCGCGGAATAACGCCTGATACTTAGCCGACGAGGCCGACGTTGGCTAAAATCAGGCAATATTCCGCAAGATTGAGCAGGATAATTGTCTTATTATTAAACAAATTGATAACACAACTAAAAAAAATACTCTTACACTTTTATTTCAAGAACTGACTTGAACATTTTACCGCGCGCATACGAAATTACATTTATCGCAGGATATCTGTTGAGTACGGCCGACAGATATTGAGAGCATCATGACCATATTTGGACAGTGTTACAATTTGTTGAATAATAACATGTGTTATTCTTACTCAGTATGGGTGGTACAACAGCTGAAGGTTTTTCAAATTGCGGCAGGCACAGCATCAGAAACTGAAGCAATTGAACATAAAGTTACTTGTTATATTCCTTACCTTTTATTTAGTTTGGCTGAGATGCGTTGTAAGCCCTGGGACTATATTGGTCAAACGGTTTTATCTTTGCATTCCATGGGGTGGAATGGGGGAACTTATTACTGGAAAACAATTTTGTATCATGGAAATGGATGGCCTATATCTGGATACTTGAAGAGTCTTTGTCTAGTGACAAAGCTAGGAAAACTGCACAGTAAGTCGTCAAATAAAAATCTTAACATAACGATATTGTTATAAGCTCTACACTAATCGAAACTCTCTTTTCACACAGAAACGACATGGAATAAACAACGAGCTCTGGGGCAGTAAAATAGGAGTAAATCATAAAATATTTATCATCTAAACTTAAGTAATAGTCCAAGGTGTTGTATGGAAGTTTTGCTTCTAAGATATGCGTGTGTAAATATTGTATGAGACGATTATGATATTTTGAACAAATACAAACTGTTTTAAAAATGATTTATCATATGCTATATTGGTTACGTTCCACGCTTGAAAATAACTCATACTGATATAGAAAAAGGCAATAAACGTTTTGGTTGGTTACCTTGTGCGATAGGGAGCATCGGTGGTGTAAGAGTTGGACCAGGAGTTGCACTGGATCCAGCTGGAATGGCTGTAAAACAATTACATGTAATTATTTGATTCAGTTTCACTTTTATATTTCTCTGAGTTGTTTTCGGTTTTCATGCTTATTGCGATGTAATAATGGTAAAATGTCAACTGTTCGAACAGTTAATTGCGGCGTACCTCAAGGCAGCATTCTAGGCCCATTGCTCTTTCTAATGTACATTAACGACTTGCCAAACTGCCTGAGCAACGCCGCTTAGTTCAAGGATGTTCGCTGACGACACTAATATCACCTTAACGGCAAAAAACATTAACTGATCTTAAACTAAAAATAAACCCTGAACTCAGTAATCTTAATCGCTGGCTCAAAGCTAACAAACTAAGTCTTAATGTAGCAAAAACTGAGTTTATGATAATAGGATCTCGGCAAAGACTACTTGCTCAGAATATTGAAATTGATATTGAAATAGATGGGAAGAAAATCAAGAGAGTCGATCACACTAAATCATTGGGAGTTACCATTGATGATCGACTCTCTTGGTCCAAACACATTGACGAAATATCCAAAAAGGTCTCTTCAGCTGTAGGCGCTTTAAAATGAGTACGACCCTTTATTTCCATAGATACAGCAATGCAAATTTATAATGCCTTAATCCTGCCACACTTTGATTACTTCAGCCCCGTGTGGGATTGTTTTAGCACTCAACTAAGTGATAAACTGCAGAAACTTCAAAATCGTGCAGCCAGGGTGATTACACAATCACCCTATGATACTAACTCGAGCGGCCTTCTTGTGGAAAAACTAAACTGGGACACATTATCTAAACGTCGCGAAAAACATAAAGCAGTAATGATGTTCAAAACGATGAATGAGCTTACCCCAGGGTACCCCCAGGGTACTTACAAAAGCTATTCACTTTCCGCCGCGCAGAATACAATTTGAGAAATCTAGATGGTAAACTCGCTTTTCCCAAGCCACACACTAACTAACGAAGCTTCAGTTATAGTGGGGCCCGCTTATGGAATGATCTGCCCCACGAAGCGAAAAGTGCTGGCTCTCTTGGGCCGATTTAAAACGAAATTACTGAATATCTGATATATCGGATTTCCACACGGCAAACATGTAAAACAGTATATTAGCATTTTTTTAAACTTTTTTTTAGCTTTACTGATGTTTTGTAAACCGTGTAATAAATAAAGATTATATTCTATTCTATTATATTCTATGTAGGTGGCTAGTTTTTTAGTTTATTTCGTAAAATAAAGGAAACGAGTTACGATGGTCAATCAGTTCAGAACTCGATAACACATTGTAATCATCAGCCAATCTACTTATCTACTGATTAGTTACGCCTTTAGGCGTTCAATAAAAAAAGACACTGTTACTTGTTCTAGAAAAAGAGATCACGGGGTTTCCAGAAGAGACGCAACCTAAGAACAAAATAAAATAAATAATCTACCATTAGTAATATCAAATAGGCATTAGTAATATCAAATAGGCCAGAAAGAAACAGTTCGTCTGAGAGAAATTAGAATTTTGTGTTCTCACGAAAGAACGTTAACAGTACTCCCTAGTGTGTAGATACCTGAAAGCCCAGGGCAGGTTACAGAGATGGAACCGGATGTCGCTGAGATCGTTGGGGTAGATTTGGAAGCTGAGGGAGCACTGGAAAGAAGTGTTGTTCCTATTCGGTTTGACAGAGGACTGGTAACCACTGGGATGGCGCCAATTGCGTTACTGTTCGGTTCACTGGAGGGCGCGCTAGTGTTAGGAGGACTTACTCTGGAAGGAAATGAACCGCTGATACAAAGACAGATACACATAGAAGTGCAGTGAGCGTTGGATTGGTTGTTTGTCTTGGGGAGTAGACGTAGATTCAAAGCATTACCACTTGATGGAGGCGGTGGACACGGACATGGACATGGAGAAGGAAGCGGGCATGGCTGTAAAGGAGCTGAGTATATAATAAATTATGAATTATTATCTATGAACTATAAATTATGAACTGTGGTTTTGAAATACAGAGACAAGCAAAAACTAACGATAAAAACCGGCGTTTCGGTGTCTTTCCGTGTCTTTCTCTGCAAATTTAGCGGACACCACTTAAAGGGACTATGTCACCTGGTGCCCATGCGCGGTAGGGTCCACTAAAAGCTAATTTGCATACGAGTTTTCAGGTTCAACTTGAAAGCGTTTGCCAACGTTTTCAAATTCGGCGGGAGATTCGAGGAGATGAAGCAGTCGTGAACAAATCTACGCTAATCTTGGCAATCCGTTGCATCTGGCTCACTCTTGATGTTAACTTATCCTTAAGAGATATCTAACTACAGTTATATTTAGTTATTTCGGTGTTAGCTTGCTCGATTTGCGAAAAAATATCCGATAGAAAGTATTAAAGTGTACTTGTACTTCAAAGAAAGAATCAAGGGCAAGAACTAGAACCATCGAAGGAACAGGCTAGAAGTTTATGGCTTTATATTCATAGCGGTTTGGAGCAACATTAAGCGCTAGTTTCTTATCACATTCAACTTTCGCTGCCCATCACTTCTTTCGCTGGAGGCAAGAAATAAATCAATCGAGTCTTTAGAAGAAAAACAACAGCTTCAATGGCGGGCCGCTTCAGTTTACTGAATGAATTTTGCCACTGCAGTAGCGGACTTATTGAGCCTTTCCTAGAATTCTGAGAGCAAAATGGTGAAGAATATTATTTATTTGATAATGAATGGATATTACAATGATGTGTTGGTCCTTTGCAAAAACCACAGCGGATTCGAATTCCCTTCACATTCTATTTTTTTCGCAGGGAAGCTCACTACAATACTGGCCGTACGGCGCTTGTCACGCTGCACGGTACTTTTCTATTGAACGTTATTTTACTTTTCAAATTATGAAATTTCCATCTGTTTGCATAAAATAGTCGCCTCTAATACAACTTTTCATTTCTAAAGCAGATTTTATGTTTTGAATCATAGTTTTCGAATCGAAATAAAGTGTAAACGCGATTAGCATAATTTTGTTTTGACATTTTGGCGGCCAGCGAAGGTGTACATTCTTCAATGATTTTTGTCAAACTTATGTTAACAGGATTCAGACCATGAATAAACTGCTATGGAAAATAAATGGCAGAAATTTATTTCTCAATATCAAAGTCAAAAAAGCAAGGGGAAGTGTGAATTTTAAGAACGAATGTCGCTAAGGATGGAGCCAAATTGGAAATGGTCAAAATAAAGTTTCCTTCATACTTTGTGTGTAGTTAGTCTTTGGGGTGGAAACATTCGTGATGATATTTGTTTCACTTCCTGCACTAACCTAGACTTGGGATCAGGGGGGGAAGTTCATGCCCAAAATGTATTTTTTGAGGTATTTTTAACCCTGAAAACTGAGATTTTGTTAACTAATTATCTCAAAATGCAAAAGACTGCTTAAAATTCTGCTGACATCCTGGTATAACATCATCCTTCCGCTCCACAAAACTGGCACCGGATTTTCAGTTTGCCCCCTGGGGGCCCCCTGGCCCCCTGTCCTTTGTAAGGGGGGGGAACCGCCTTTTTAAAAAACTGAAAATGAGACATCTTTGGCTAAAATAAAATCAAACTGGTATTCATATTTTGATCAAATTTGAAGTTGCAAATGAATATTTCGTCCTTAGTGAATCTTTTGGTACTGAAAAGTCCGCGGGCACTCAATTATTTTTTGCAGAACAAACAATTTACAATTCCTACCCACGACAAAATGTTAATTTTCCGTCATTTTCAATGCCCACTTTCTGGAAGGTAAATAATGCTATTTGTAGCAACTTACCACTACACTGTTTTTCTATCATCGATAATTTGAAAATATTTCACTTTTACAGCTTACATGTAAACAACTTCAGAAAAAAAAAATGTTTGAATAGCACATCCACTGGTGAAAACTGTTAATTTATGCAAATAATAACACTCAAGTTTCCGGCCAAAAAAATATAAAACTGAGTTGTGTAGTCAATTAATCCACATAAATAAAACTTATAATAAACAATTGATGTAATGCATACCATTTATTAAGTAGTAACTTCAAGAACCACTGATCTCAGAGGCAACGAGGAATCACGCCGAATATTATAATTTGTCGGTGCTTTCGTTATGTGCCACCGTGTTGAAACTATTGTTCTCATCCGTCGGAACAGCCCCAAATGGTTTCCTTTTCACTGGAAATATTATCTGGAATTGGCTGCAGCTGCTAACTACCCACAAAATATTACAAGCTCCACCGATCAATGCTGTTGCCGCCATGTTGCATCACTTCTTGTCAGGCCGTGATGAATGCTTTTTTTAAGAATGCTTGAAAAGGCAACCTCCTTGTTCTTTTAGAAATGTCCGATGTCTTGAGGTTCACAATTCTCAGCTACAAATCCTGAGTTATAAATTCTTACTGAGCTATATAAATCCTTTTGAAGTATCACTGTTTGGTTGTAAACTCTACGGACCTTCAGATTGGGGCACGAGTACGAGAACGAGTACGAGTACGACTTTTTAAACCTATTGCGCATCCTCAATATCATCACGTGTCACGCCAATCTTCGGCCAGAACCTACACTTCTACTGGTCAGTCACAGGGAAGAGCGAGATCTCTGGGAACAATATTGTTTTGAAAATAGAAAGTCGTACTCGTACTCGTTCTCGTACTCGTACCCCAATCTGAAGGTCCGTTCTAAATAAGCCGGGACGGGTCGCCGGGACGATTGTATGTTTATCTTTTTTCGGTCAGCGGACACCATAAAATATAAACATACCAAATTAATTAAAGTGTCCCGGAGTTTACAATTCAAAAGGATTTATATAGCTCAGTAAGAATTTATAACTCAGGATTTGTAGCTGAGAATTGTGGAGCTCAAGAGATCGGACATTTCTAAAAGAACAAGGAGGTTGCCTTTAAAGCATTCATCACGGCCTGACAAGAAGTGATCCAACATGGCGGCGACAGCAACGATCATATCGGTGGAGCATCCGCCATCGTGGATCTGTTTGTAATATTTTGTGGATAGTTAGCAGCTGCAGCCAATTCCAGATAATATATTTCCAGTGAAAAGGAAACCATTTGGGGCTGTTCCGACGGATGAGAACTAAGTTTCAACACGGTGGCACATAACGAAAGCACTGACGAATTATAATATTCGGCGTGATTCCTCGTTGCCTCTGAGATCAGTGGTTCTTGAAGTTACTACTTAATAAATGGTATGCATTACATCAATTGTTTATTATAAGTTTTATTTATGTGGTTTAATTGACTACACAACTCAGTTTTATATTTTTTTGGCCGGAAACTTGAGTGTTATTATTTGCATAAATTAACAGTTTCACCAGTGGATGTGCTATTCAAGACATTTTTTTTTTTCTGAAGTTGCTTACATGTAAGCTGTAAAAGTGAAATATTTTCAAATTATTGATGATAGAGAAACAGTGTAGTGGTTATTTGCTACAAATAGCATTATTTACCTTCCAGAAAGTGGGCATTGAAAATGACGGAAAATTAACATTTTGTCGTGGGTATGAATTGTAAATTGTTTGTTCTGCAAAAAATAATTGAGTGCCCGCGGACTTTTCAGTACCAAAAGATTCACAAAGGACGAAATATTCATTTGCAACTTCAAATTTGATCAAAATATGAATACCAATTTGATTTGATTTTAGCCAAAGATGTCTCATTTTCAGTTTTTTGAAAAGGCGGTTCCCCCCTTACAAAGGACAGGGGGCCAGGGGGCCCCCAGGAGGCAAACTGAAAATCCGGTGCCAGTTTTGTGGAGCGGAAGGATGATATTATACCAGGATGTCAGCAGAATTTTAACCAGTCTTTTGCATTTTGAGATGATTAGTTAACAAAATCTCAGTTTTCAGGGATAAAAATACCTCAAAAAATACATTTTTGGGCATGAACTTCCCCCCCTGATCCCAAGTCTAGGTTAGTGCAGGAAGTGAAACAAATATCATCATGAATGTTTCCACCCCAAGGACTAACTACACACAAAGTATGAAGGAAACTTTATTTGACCATTTCCAATTTGGCTCCATCCTTAGCGACATTCGTTCTTAATATGTTATCAATAACCTCGTTCAGTTATAAATATTGCAGCTACGTTGACACTAATTTACAGAAGCCTACGACTCGCCTTTAATTACTCAACATAAAATACTTCACTCCAGATTACCGATATAAAACTGCGAAAAAGGTCGTATGCAAATTAGCTTTTAGTGGACCCTACCGCGCATGGGCACCAGGTGACATAGTCCCCTTAAACTCGCAGCAGATGTTAATGAATATTGTAGTTACCTTGACAATGGCGTCATGAAGACACCGAAACGTCGGTTTTTATCGTTTGTTTTTGCTTGTCTCAATACAGTATTACGAACAATCAATATTCTTATTTATAACATGGCAGCAGGGGGAAGCAGCACAACGCAGGTACTTTACACGTGCAATGCAATGTCATTCTGTTAAAAAGCTAATACAAGTATTAAAGTCACGTGTACTATTCAATCTGGCTCCGAATTTTGACGATTTCCTTCAATGGCCTCACGATCGAGCAATCGCCGGCGATCATATGAAAACCATATATAGTTTTAAGTTATATTATTTGATATTTTTAGTCTCATCGAGCTGAAATAATGATTTAGGAATGTTTATAAAATCCACTTGGGAGAATAGGCCATTTCAGAGTTGCCTTTTTTCTCTGTTTGAAAACGAGTGACGATAGGTTTTACGGGTACTGTGGAAACTATGAATATCAATGAACTCTGGGGGAATAAACTCTGGAGTGCACCACTTGCCTAAGGGAAACAGCAATCGTCACCATTCCTTGGCATCGGGGATCTACTCAAATTGGACACTTTTTATGGATGACAAAAGAAGAACTTGACTCCAAGATGGTTTAATTTGCACAACTTTACAGAGGGCTATAGTCATGTGTATAATTATTCTGAACATTCCATACATTTCAGAACGAATAAAAATAGAACCCACTTTTACAATATAGGTGAAAATAATTAAAGATACATTGTCATGGTTACTTGAAAATATAATAAGTACAAGGTCAATTACAGAACTTGCTTAGAAAGTTGGACTTTGTAGTCTCAACCATTTTCCGATAAGTTGACATTACAACGAACGATTCAAAGAGTAATTCCAGCATTCCGTTCCTAGACAACAACTGAATGAAAGGTTTTTCTAAAAGTTCTAAAACTTAACCACTAATTACTTCCCAAACCAAATATTCTTGAATTTTCTCTATTCAAATAGTTTGCAACTATCACCAAATTGACATTTTCTTCCCTAGCAAAGGCATGAAAATGAGCTTGTGAGTAAAAAGTTCACTCGTCAGTTTTATTATGAAAAAGAGAAAAAAGGAACTCGGAAATGGCCTATTTAAAGCATTTGCACAACATGTGCAAAAACATTTACCTGGCTGAGGTAACTGTACAATTCTTGTTACTGCCGTTTCAATAGGAACACCTGAAGGAGTCACTTGACCTGGGTTAGGTGTGGCTTGTACATTGTTCTTGTTGATTTGTTCAATAACGGACGAAGGCAGAGGTATTTCTGTAATCTCATATCGACCTAAAGACAAAGAAAGTACACGTGATAAGAATACTGCGACACTAGAATAAAGTAAGCCCTTCCCGACCTTACCTACACACAAATAAAAGTGTTGGAAAATTGTAATAAATTGTTCCGCGATTCAATCTCATCCGTGAGGTAAATAGTTTCATCATTCAAGAGAATTCTAATATGGAATCTTACAGAAAATTTGAACTTCGTATATCCTGTGTTATTATACGACGTAGCATTTTAGAGTGCGAATACGCACCAAAACGAGTGTAAATATATGAAACCGTATTACACTCGTCTTAGTCGTCCTGACCACGCATTACTGAAAACACTGTTGAAAGCCTTTATTTTAAGAAAGAATCAACAATTTATTCAGCGGAAATAAACAATATATTCAGCAGAAAGTTGTGTAATACCGCTGGGCATTTTTACTCGTCAATGTTTATTTTTTTCTCGCCTAAAGACATGAAAAAACCCAGCCGCTGAATAATCTCTTTTTATCCCAGCAGGTGGTCGGGTCAAAGGATTAATTTTTGTTGAAAAATCAGTGGCAACTTTGGCTCACACACCCAACATACTTCCAGATTTTTCAGCTCCCTTAAAAGGTTAGGTCAAAACCTTTCCAGCTGATAGGAAGTGTATCAAGCGCCGAAGATAGCAAGAAAAGAAAGGGGGAGAAAAAGGAAAGGAAAGGAGAGAAGGAAAAAATCAGAAGGGAAATCTATTTTTTTTAGTCTTTTTTTTGGCTATGCGCTTTGGCCAACGATAAAATTGAACGGTTTCGCCCAAAACCGTTTTAACATCTTTCCCTAGTTCTCCAAATGGCATTTTTAGCAAAGGTTTGTCAAATTTCGGGTGACAGCACCAAGAAAACCCGTGACCCAAAAATGCGTTTTTCAGTGCGAATTCTGGTACCTTAAGGGTTAACAGAAGTATTTGAAGTGGCAGGTGCCTACAAACCTATTTCTCATCAGTCTTATACGAGGAAAGGGTCAGTGTGACGGCTTTCGAAAATGTAAACGTTTCAATTAAAGGAGATCTCAATCTCTTATATTATATACTATGTTAAATCTGAAAATCACCAGCCTTAGCTTATTTTTTAAATGTCTTACTTTATCCTACTATTTAGTAGTGTAGCAGTTTAAAAACGGAGATCAATTTTATTTCTACGGATCACTGCGTTTTACAAGCGATAAGAAACCTAGGACAAGCAAACAAGACACGGTGTTAATTGTAAGAGCGCTGTGTGGTGGAAAACAAATACAGCCGTTGATACGAAATTTTCAACCAGGCTTACACTTAGTTCTTTGGAAACATATTCATTTACAGTATCAGTAGAAAGCAAAATACTATACTATACTGCTTGTGTTTCTATCATCCCTATAAACGATAAATCAAAAACACAGCAATAGAAAATTGTATATCCCTCCCGTTGGCAGGTTGCCGTTTCTGTTTCACGCTAGGCCAATCCCACTTTACCTATGTTTGGTTTTTCTGTTATCTTAGACACATATAATGACCACTTACCTGTCTGTTTCACATAATATGTTCCGTTTACAGTCCACAAGACCGACAAAAAAGGCAAACAAAGAAGACAAAGTGGCAAAATCTTTCCATACGCTCAAACAATCAAAAGTCTCACACTTCTTAATTATCAGATCAGGAAAATAATGTCGCGCAGGTTACACAGCACAGGTTAGCTCACTCGTGGACCACCTACCTCTTTAACGCTAATCGCATTTGGTTATTACGTCAGACTTTGTGCATCGGTATTTCAACTTTGTATGGTTCAGATTTGCTTAACGAACGCGAAATTTTAATGCTGCATTCGAATGAATTGTCACAAATAGCTTGTATAAATTCTCTGTCCGCACGTGTTGATGTTTACCTATAATTATTTTCTTTACTTTCAACAGGTGCTGAGGGAAATAAGTGATGTAGCCCGGGGATGCTATGACTGGTGGCTACGGCTGGTTACATGCCCAGCCGCACATCACATGCTTCGATCCACACACTTGAATCCAGGGGCACTTAGAGAACGAGAGCCAATCATATTGCAGAACAAAAACAAAGCACTCTAACTTGAGCAAGGGATTTTGCATTTAGATGATCTAATTGATTATTACTCAGGAAAGATGTTAATGGGGAAATAAAGACCAATCAAACGCTTTGAAGTTCTTGTCTTGAATTCCTAGACTAATAGTAATAGCTGTTATTACAGTTGAGCCCGCAGTCAAATATTATTTTGTTTTTAAAAAGTATGCAAACGAGTTAGGCTCGATTTCCGCCGCTCTCTCGAGTCCGGTCTTCGTTCTGGCTCATTTTCCCGAACAGCGGCTGGTAATCGAGCCTACAAATGAGGCTAATGGCCAATACAATGCCAGATTGACCCTTTCGCCTCGTTTGCATGTCAAACGGCTAACAATACCAGATTGACCCTTTCGCCTCGTTTGCATGTCAAACCGCTGACATCTGTAATATCTGCTATTTTATGTCACTATTCGTTCATTTGCATATGGTCAACTAAAATTATTTAACAGTTATTCTTCGAGGACGCGCCGGATATGAGCTGATATATATAACCAACGAGGCGCTAGTCCTAGAAGAATAACTGTTTTAGTAAATTTTCAAGCACTCAAATAACCGGAATTTATTTCCGCTTCAAGAAAAATCCATGTAAACAAGTGTCACATGACCGCTATGCAAATCGAAAGCGAGGCGCGCGATTACGCGATTACTCGAGTTGAAATTGAACAGTGTTGAATGAATCCCGGCGAGATCGAGAAGAATGTCAAAGTTTCCTTCAAAATAATTCATAATCGCCATCACAATGTCAACGTTATAACTTTTTCAACCGGACTGTCCAAAGTGGTTATGGATTTGAACATTACAATTGTGGAAATGATACTGCGGACGAGGAAAGATTTGCCCGCCATGTGCGATAAACGCGAGTGTATACAAAACCTGGGCTAGGCCATGGCCCCCCTATGGCCCACCCTATGGCCTACCCTATGGCCCACCCTAAATTTTATATTTTACCAAAAAACAAAAGAAAAAGAATTACTTCCACTCAGCGGATCAAGCGTTGAAAGATCGAGCGATGGCTGCCATGTTTTTTTATCAAACTCGTCCCCAGGGTCTTCTGGGCGTGTGGAAAAGCAGAATTCGGAATTCGGAATTCGGAATTCGGAATTCGGAATCCGGAATCCGGAATCCGGAATCCGGAATCCAAAACCGGAAACGGACCGGAAATGGAACTGGAACCAGAATTGTTCTCATTTGTTTGTTACTCATTCTATTTTAGAAAACATTTCAACCATTTCGGTTGTAATCATAAGATGACCAAATAGTGGTAAATTTAATAACCGGTACTAGTACTACTGTCTCGTTTGAAAATATGGAGTAATTAAACGGCCACCCTTGGGGAAATGGGAAATGGCGGCTTAAAAAAACAGTCGTCACATTCTATTTCGTCACATTCTATATTATAAATTTAAATTTTTTTTTTTTTTTAACCCATTGACTACTGGGCTTTTTCCAAAAAACGGCAATCTAACATCCCAGATACCTATTTCTGGCCATTATCTCAACAGTTTAATGTCAAACTGTCTAAAACTTAGTTTAAAACACGGCAACTAACATCCCCTTCTACGTAGAAGCAACGAATTCAATATTTTCCTTGGGCATGCGCAGAAATCGAAATTTTGGGTTTGAAAAACACACCTGACTTTAGGCTTTTCTTTTCCTTTATTTTTTTGCCGTTCTTGCTCTCCTTTTTCTCTTATTTTATTTTGTGGTTTTGTTGGCCTTTCAGTCGCCTTTGTTCACGTTGAAAAAGTTTTAACCTAAACGTTGGGAAAAGGGAATTTTTTTGACAAAGAGTGTCAATGGTAGTGAAGGTCGCGTTTTTTGGTGATTTTGGAGGAAAAAATCCAAGTTGTTTTGTGTGTATCTCTGGTCCAATTTAACGTTTCGTGCTCGTTTAGGCATGCTTTGTTAGACATTTTCCAACTCTATCCGTTGTTTATCAAAGACATCCTCTGGCGTAAAAAGTGATGACGTCACAAGTGGTACAAGTCTGTGGTCTCTTCTTGGCCGTTTATGGCTGGTTTAGTAGTCAATGTGTTAATTATATAAAAAAATGTAAAAAAAAATTAAAATATAATTTTAAATATAATTTTAAAATATTGAATTCTTTAGCACCTTCACCTTCTTCTCCTGACTGCAAAACATTCTCGAGGGTTTGCAGAGCGCCAGGAAACATGACATTTGAATGAATATTCATGGCGAAAGGAAAGCAAATAAAGTGTTTATGCAATGCGCCCATGGTATGTCTGTCAGATGCGCGAGCAAAGCGTTAAAAGCATTAACACTGATGAAGGGGTTATCCCGAAACGTCTGACTGTTTACATCAGATCAGTTATCAGCACTCCAAACATACAATTTTTTATATACCTGTCTGTCAGATGAAACCGCTGAAACAACATGGCGGCTGCTAAATGTTGATTACAGTGCGCAGATTACAACTGTACGTTGTGGAGGTCACAGGAATCTTACCTTCATTTTTATCCTAAATTAAGTTCACTGGACGTTAAAAACTTTGACACGACAAAATGTAAGTTGCTTGCTGGAAACCAGCCGTGAAATTTTTATCCAAATTAATTCCTTAAACGCCGGTTCAAAACATCGAACACGCTAAAAGTTTGACTAGCCTTGAAATTCTGGTCGCCAACACTCAATTTTTAGTCACAACCAGCTGGTCGCAATTTCGGACCCTGATTTACAGTATTATACTGTAAATAGTTTTGGGACTTGGATAACTGGCTGCTTTTAAAAATAGGTTAATAGCTGTTCAACTGTATGTTACTCCTCCATATTTTTCAAACGAGACAATTCGGTCATCTTGTGCGAGTTACAATCGAAATGGTTGAAATGTTTTCTAAAATAGAATGAGTAACAAACAAATGAGAAAAATTCTGGTTCCAGTTCCATTTCCAGTCCGTTTCCGGTTCCGGATTCGGATTCCGGATTCCGGATTCCGGATTCCGGATTCCGGATTCCGGATTCCTGCTTTTCCACACGCCTAGAAAACCCTGGGGACGAGTTTGATAAAAAAAAAACATGGCAGCCATCGCTCGATCTTTCAACGCTTGATCCCTGAGTGGAAGTAGTTCTTTTTTCTTTTGTTTTTTGGTAAAAATATAAAATTTAGGGTGGGCCATAGGGTAGGCCATAGGGTGGGCCATAGGGTAGGCCATAGGGTAGGCCATAGGGTAGGCCATAGGGTGGGCCATAGGGTGGGCCATAGGGTAGGCCATAGGGTGGGCCATAGGGTAGGCCATAGGGTAGGCCATAGGGTAGGCCATAGGGTGGGCCATAGGGTAGGCCATAGGGTGGGCCATAGGGTAGGCCATAGGGTGGGCCATAGGGTAGGCCATAGGGTAGGCCATAGGGTAGGCCATAGGGTAGGCCATAGGGTGGGCCATGGTCTGGGCCATGGCCTAGCCCAGGTTTTGTATACACCCGATAAATGCCGTGTTGTTGGAACTCGACTGATGAATTCCTAACTGATTGTGCTGGACCAGAACCGGTCTTGCATGATCTCGGAGACAGCATCACTTGGACTTTCAGACTGAGTGTTCTCCTTCTCCACTGAGTGAAAGCCGCTTAGCATGGTCGACATCCTCTCCTGTTGATCGAGCGAGGGCCGTTGGTTATAAGACTCGATGGAAGTATCCGACTTGTGACCGGTTACTGCTTTGATGTGTCGAACTTCACAGTTGTTGTTAGAAAGTACTGTGACGGATGTGGCCCTGAGGCAGTGGTTAGTCAAGTGGGGCTGAATTCCCGCTCGTTTGCTCATGTCCCTTGAGCATGTTGTTGAGTGAGTATTCGCCGAGCGGCGCGTTACAATACCAGCTGTCACTCTCACACGACTGGAATGTTTTGCTTTGGCTATCCCTCGGTCGTTGGAAAAGCACGTCAGTAGCTGGATTAAGGTGAGACAAGAAATTTCTGATCGTTTGAACTGGACATCTTGGGGAATCTTCCACGGCAAATATTTTTCCGTCTGACTTGTCTTCGCTGTCATCAATTCCGCCCTGGTGGTTCTTCGTGGATGGAAGCGAACCAGCCATTTCTCTGTTGAGTTCGCAGAACTCTTTCTCTTGTGGCGTTTTTCTAAAGACAAGCATATTTGACTTCATCTGGCGCTGGTTTTCGCGTCCACGGCGTCCCAGATAAAGTACGAGGTAGAACCAGGCCGTTCTTTGTAGCTGAGCTGGATTAGTGCTGTCAGCCGGACCAAGTTCGCCACACTCGTACAGTCGCTGGATTTGTTGTTTGGAGATAGGCTTCTTGTGTACCACACCAGCTACTTTTCCCGTCTTCCTGAGGTCTTTCACAAAAGAATCTAGTACTTTGTTCGCTTCTGTAAAAGCGGCGTCACCAATTATTGAGAACTGTTTGCAGTGCGGCGGGGAGCGAAGAAACCGGTCAATGGCGGCACGAATGGATTTCATCGAAGAGGTCTTGTAGTACGAGCCATCTTGCTTTCTCGCAGAGATGTAAAAAGTCTTGAGACAGTCATTCAGTTCTTGTTTCGACATTTCCTCGATTGGTTTAGAAAACTTTTGGCCACCAGGACTGGCAAGCCATTCTGAAACAAGGTAACATTCAGTTTAATTACGCTTAATTAATTAACAATTACGAAAGTTGCGAATTATGTTGACAATTTTGAGCGTCTTAAAATGAATAAACACACACTTACCGATAAAAATTTTCAGTCCGAACTTTGTGGCTTTTTTTGTGTTTGATGGTGTCGCATTTTCTATGATTTTCTGAATTTCTTGTGGCGAAACTATCTCGAATCTCGACATTTTTTTCTTCCGCGACGAGGAAAAAAAATGTTTCGCGTCGCCTCAAAAAAATTTTCAGTACAAGAAATTCGTCGTCATTTTTCCATATTTGGTCAACTTAAGAATAATGCCTCAGATCCATAGCGGAGGGAACCAATCAGAAAGCTAGAAAATCATTATCCAGAGGTAAAAATTTACTAAAAGTACTTTATCTGTGGTCCATTTTCGATTATCGAGAAACAAGATTCCGGGTGAGTTTTTTTTATCTATATGATAAATGGCCAAATTCCAAACGAAAGATGACTAACTGACGATTGTTTCAGATTAATAATATTGTTTTTATTATTTACATAATTATAAGACCGCTGTCAATTGGCCTTGCAGAACATGTTCACACAAATTATTCACAGCTAAATCCTTCAATGATTTGTTTGGAATTTCGTCCATTGATGCCATGATATTTCCATGCAGTAACTGTTTTATCAATTACAGTATGGTAATACCATTTAAAAATGGTTTACAATGAAGGGAAAAGCTTTGGATATTTTATCCGGCAGAAGCTGCTGTCATCAACGTCTGCAACGATGTAAAGAAAGAGTACAACAGTTACCAGGTGAATGTAATTTATTTCTATTTATTCTTCACTTTAGTAATTTATCATAATCACAAATTTGATACCACTGAGCATTTTTGAACCGCGAAAATGTTTTTTATTTTTATCAACTGGGCGTGGGAGACTGATTTCAGTCCACAATTCCTTATACAAACTCCACTAAAACAATATTTGAGACATTCGGAGTGAGAAGTCAGAGCTTTTTGTAGCTCTGATTTTGTAGCAGGGCACATTTATTAGTAATGACATTGTCAGGGGCACCAAACGGATCGTTTCGGTGAAATATATGTTCGGAAGGCTTATAATCGCCTAAGATATTCGGATTAAAGTTTGGAGTTTTCGTTAGGGAAATATCATCTCGAACTTTCTTAATATGGGAAGATTAATGCCTATTATTTTCGGAGAGATAAAGATGTCGTTTTGGTTACAAAAAAGGTCAGCTAGGATTTTCGGAAAGGAAAAATCAGCAAGGAAGAGCTGAGGTTTTCGGGAAATGACTAAAAAACCCTACTAAATTCGTGAAGTCTAAAGTTCCCCTAGAATGACCGAACATATATAAATTTTATAGCGCAGCTTAGAATTCATTTATAGATCTTTAAAAGCACACCAGACAGTCTAAAATAGTGTTTTAAAGCATTTGGGAGAAAACCGTCGTTGGGTGCCCCTGACATTGTGCCAGACATAGTCAATCGATAGAAATCGATATCAGAAATCAATCGATATTAACCCTACTCAGACCATGCCGATCTTCGTCAGTCTTCCCCCGTCACTCCCAGAGTATTAAAGCTACGAAGACAAAACTTGGAGGGTATATAGTACGTCCAAAAATGTTTGAAATTGTGACGTCAATTGACATGGAAATCACGTCATGATTTCAGAAATTCACCATCCTGGATTTCATGATTTAACGTAAGAAAATCGCCAAAAAATTACTCAAAAGTAATTTTAAAAATCAATGAAAGAATGCTAAAATGATCTAACCATGAACCAAGTCGTGAATGAAAAGAATATTCTACGCCCTGCATCAGATTACAAAATAAGTCCAAAACTGGATAAAATCGACGAAATGTGTGAAGTCGCGATGTTGCGATCATATCTTGTTATAGACGTGTGAGCGAACCTCAAACATTAAACTTTTCGCAAAATGTTCACGTTTAATTTGGATGCTAAAGAAAAGAAACGTTTCTCACTTTTAAAACACTGATCCAGCGTGTTTTGTGCATAAACGACATAAATTTCATTTCATTTACGGTAATATATGTAGTATTCTCCTACCATTTGAAGTCCGCAGTTTAGTTTTTAATTTCTGGCCAGCCGTCTTGGGAATCGTAGCATTCCAAACGCCAAAGATCAGGTCATCACTTCTATAAAGACAATGTCCTGTTTCGGCGGTCGCCGGAGTTTATACTTCTTTCCATTTCGAACTCCAAACGAGCACGATGGTTGTCATGGTAAAAGCACGTTCCGTGAACAATGACATGTCACCAATTGTTCCACGCGTTTCTTCCCTCGCATGCGTCCTTCCAATTCGCGCTGCCGATGACAGGGGGTCTTGAAACGATTGGCGGTTTTTGCTTCAATATTAAACAAGAATTTTCGAAGAAAATATAACCGGGCTTTTTTTTATCAAGCAAGAAAGCAGTTTTACCTGCTTTCTTGCTTGAAATCTATCAGATTAGTCACGGCAGTCAAGCTGAAGTCTGATCAGTTTGCGTATAGTGCCTACTGTCAATTTTCTTGCCTCTGAGCAGTCTTTGAAGATCATTCCTCAATATAAAGCCAGAGTTGAATAAGAGGAAAAAACACGACAACATAGTTACGAATCGTTGTTGAACCATCAATCGCAGACGTTCCGCGTTGCATCATTCGCAGCTATTCTAGTCACAGTTCGACAAATTGCGTGAGTCAAAATGTGATATTGTGACGTAATGGTTGTTATTTACAAATCTTCTGCGTACAAGGAAGTGAAATCATGAGCTATAGGAAACGTGGGTTTTGACTAAATAAAAGCAACTTACTTACAAAGAAGTAGTCCTTTGTCTTTAATTGCCATCTCAGCCGACTCTACATTCGGTATTAAGGATAAAACCACAGCTTTGTATCCAATTGATCGTCAGTGCTTTCTTTACGCTTTGGTAACCGAGCTTTTATTGAAATCGGAGGCCCGGATGCTAAGCTTGTGGTTCACATGCTAATAAAAAATCACTGGGTGGGAAGAACTTTTTCGTTGCTAGGAGATTTGGGTTTCTGGCCAATCACAGAGCCGAGAAAACAATGGGCATTGTTTTTCAAATTCGTGGTCAGCTGGTAAGGTCAACGAAAACTCTCTGTCCCCAGTTAGTAGAAAAACTGCGACAAAATCAAGACTTTCCCCACGGGGATGGCGACATGAAAAATGTAAACAGGAATTTATTAAATAAATTTCGTCTGAATAAAAGCAAATAACTTACAATGAAGTAGTTCTTTATCTTTTATTGTCTCCTCAGCCGCTATTCGTTTGATATCGAGGGCATAAAAGCTGGCTTATTTAACGAATAGTTCTCTCTGTCCGGTCCATTTGAATCGACAACAATATAGTTCTCATCGTTACGAAGAAAACTCCTCTAAGATCGCACAGTCGCTGTTTGAAGAGAGAAAATAAAGGGATGTTCTAATTTTGGACAAGATTATAAGCTAAATTTGAGTATATGAGTTGAAAAGTGGATGTTACCAGTAGCTGTGTAAATTATTTCTTACCTCGAAAAGTTCAACGAAATTCGAACCGACCTGTCTTCCGAGAACATTTTCGATTCCAGGTTTCCCGCTCGTTTGAGACCCCCCAAGGTGGCCACCCTGAACTTCCTTATTTGGAGATGGCCACCCGGCTGTCTTACGAGCTTCAAACGATTGATCAGAAATGTCTTCCTACCCAGTGATTTTTACCGTTAGTCAAAAATTCAAATTAGACCAAGCTTAGCATCCGGGCCTCCGATTTCAATAAAAGCTTGGTTACCAAAGCGTAAAGAAAGCACTGATGATCAATTGGATACAAAGCTGTGGTTTTATCCTTAATACCGAATGTAGAGTCGGCTGAGATGGCAATTAAAGACAAAGGACTACTTCTTTGCAAGTAAGTTGCTTTTATTTAGTCAAAACCCACGTTTTCCTATAGCTCATGGTGAAATGCTGCACCAACACGAAAAAGTAATGTATTTCACACTAAATAAACAGCAGAGTATTCATGTTCAAATCAAAAGAAATAGCTTGATATGAAATTTGACCTAACGGCGACCCTAGTTTATCACAGACGTTGCGAAATCTCTTCAAGTCACGGTTAAAGGTGACTTATGTGACCCCATGACGTAATCGTCCTTATTTATAAATCTGCATTTCTCAGCAAGTTTCTGTTTTTCTCAGAAAATATACGGAAAAGATATGTATTTCATACAAAATGACAATTATTTAACAGGACAATATTCATAAAATATCATTTAGGCAAAGGATGACCCTGGCGAAATGTAACGTAGCTTGATTAAAAAAAAATTGATCTAATGGCGCTTCCAGCGTATGTGATGTACGCAACTCACAGACAAGTCAAGTCACGATTCGACGTACGTGACCCTATGACGTAATCGTCCAAATATAAATCTGGACGTCTCAGCAAGTTGCTGTTTACATAAATATGCGAGTCTGAGCAAGTTTGTGTTTTCCTTTACGGAAAAGAAATGTATTTCACACAAAACAAACAGGACAATATTCATGACCCTGGCGAAATGTAACGTAGCTTGATAAAAAATTTGATCTAATGGCGCTTCTAGTGTATGTGATGTACGTACGCAACTCACAGACAATCTCTTCAAGTCACGATTCGACGTGACCCTATGACGAAATCGTCCAAATATAAATCTGCACGTCTCAGCAAGTTTCTGTTTACATAAATCTGCGAGTCTGAGCAAGTTTCTGTTTTCCTTTACGGAAAAGAAATGTATTTCACAGAAAACAAACAGGACAATAGTCATGACCCTGGCGAAATGTAACGCAGCCTTGATAAAAAATTTGATCTAATGGCGCTCCCTAGTGTGTCCACCCAGTAGTGAGTACAATGATTTAATATTTTGACGAGTCAAACTCACCGACGTTGCGAAATCTGTAGGCCGCTCCGATGTGTTTACGCGGTCCTAAATTAATATTTATTTGGACCAGTCCAACTTTCACATAGGCTCGATTTCCGCCGCTCTCTCGAGTCCGGGCTTCGTTCTTCCCCGAGAAAATATTTCACAAGGCGAATATATATTTATACTCTCCCCTAGTTCTCCTCCTAGCACTTTGGCGAAGTAGAGGTATAAGGTGAATCACGACAACAACAAAAACTGAAGCTATTTTACTAACCGGGCTGGGCCCTAGGCCCACGCCCGGTTAATAAAGTTATAAACGGTTAATCCCTTCAATTGCATTGCGCATCCTTACTGCGCATAATTACTCGCGTCATTAGCGCGCGCCACGCGTCATTAGCGCGAGAACGAGCGCGCGCACATACAGAACATTACTGGATTTCTTTCAGGCTAAGCTCGGCTGGGAAATAAATGGTCGTTTTCTCCTAAACGAGCACGATGTTCCCCCTTTTTAATGCATAAATTTTTAAATTTAAAAATGTCATATGGTCGATATATCGCGATTGATTTGTTTCATAATCTTAATTCCTGTACCACTAAAATAGTTTATAATGTAAGATCAAAGTCTATTTTGTTGAACTGCTCTAATATTTTAATGCAAGCAATTATTTTTTTTAGAAATTATAGTTCCTCATTCTGATTACAAGGGTTCCTGATGAAAACCTCACGGGTCGTATAGTTACCATAATGGCCATCCATGTTGTGCGAAAACGAGCACGGTGACCCCCATTTTTTATTGCATTTTTCTTATATGCATAACATAATCACCAACTAGACCAAGCTTTAGAAAATTTTAAATACTCCTTCTATTTCGCCCCGTGGGCCGATTTCGCCCCCCGGTCTTAACAGGGTTAATCGCCGATTGTTATCGGAAATCAATAACAATCGAACTAAAAAAACAATTATTATCGATTGATACCGGTTGGCAAAACACTTAGCGAATTTATATCGCTCCAGTATATTCTCAAGCAGCTGTTGGCCGAATAAGCAAGTGGATAACCAGTGCAAGATCCAACTTATAACGAGGCTGGTTCCGCTGAGCTTATTGGAGAAAACAAATTCCATTCACATGACATCATCACCAGGCTCAAGGAAAAACAAGACCGTCCATCCAATAAGACCTGGTAGTCCTTACAACGGCTAAATGAAAGAGGCATCAAATTTTGGGACGGCACTTTCAATAAGTCTATGGGATTGGTTTCACGCAAAGCACGAGATACTCAGGGGGGATGATCTGAGTGCTATATCCCATTATTTGCAACAAAAAAACAACAACAACAACTTACTGACGGCTTTAATATAGGCAGTCTTCACGAATCTAGTGACCAACAACTGCCGGAGCTCATCGCAGTTTTCGCAGTAGATCGCCCTAACAATTCGCCAATACTAGGCTGCAGGGTATAACATTATAACATTAAAATAATCCATCTGAAAGCAATGGTGTAGTGTGACCATATTTGGTCCTCACTCTGTCAAAGCTATGTGAGAGGCGCGATGGATCTAATGGTTAGCGGATTGGACTCTGGAACGGAAATTCCTTTTCCTGGTTTAAAATGCGTAACTTTCCAGTCGTCGACCCTAGGGAAATATACCACTGGACTCCATCATGATCAGGTCATTCGCTTGAGTCCGCAGCAAATGTGTGAGTGCGTCGAGTCGAGTGGAATGAAGTAGAATGAAATTCGGAAAATGACTACTTTGACTTCAACGTTCCAATCGGTTCCGCCCTGGGGTACATTGAGGGTCTCGAGGAACCAAAACTCGCTGTTTCACTTGCGGCCAATCATTCAATGCAATAGTTCGATTAAACGGACCAAGCGAACGAATGTACTTGAATATATAGCATCATATAGGTTCTTGCCTTTGGTAAAGACAATTTTTGTTTTGCGTTCCGAAGATCACAAGTGTGATTGTGCATTCTGTGATCTGTATTGATAACGTGCGCTCTGATTGGTTGAGTACCTTATTATAGGAAATTAACGCTCCATGAAATTAACGCGAATTTGAAAAATTCGCGTTAATTTAAAGGGGCACTGTCACGGATTCGCATGCGCGAAAACTGCTCACTTCCTGTCGACCATAAATTATTTGGCCGCCATTCCATAATGACGGTTAGTGAAAATATTTGCATGTATTTTGTTACTAATCACAATTATGTAAAACAGATAAAGTCATAATATTACTGTAACAGCGTGCGCTGTTCGCATACGTATTTCCGAAACATGATTTGCATACAAAATATTTTTGCAACGGCCGTAACGCAACGCACTTTTGACAGCCAAGCTTAGATTTATATATATATATCCATTCGTACATAAGTTTTCAACGGATAACCGTTGCCGTTCGAACGGCTCAATATTTTTTCTCAACGGATTACCTGGCTTAGCTTCGAACGGATAAAGATTTTTTTCGAACGGGTAGCGGCAGCAGTTCGAACATTTTTTTCGAACGGGTAGTACCGTTCGGGTAGTGAACGGCTTTTAGCCTTTCGAACGGAAAGCCGTGTTGTACGTTTTCGCGTGAGAGGTCACAGCTGAGGTCACATCTGTTTCGATCACACGTCTCCTCAACAACAAATGTGTCGCGAAAACAGTATCGTATCACTGTATCCATCGTAACCTGCAACGAATTTCGCTTCAAGTCATGTTTTGAAACTGTTATCTTCAAGATAAATGCGTTTATGGGGTTTTGTCCACTCTCTCTTGGCTCTTGTCGGGGTATTGAATATTATTTTTCGCCCAGAATTACTACGCTTTCCACCATGTCTGCCGCCGCCACTAGGCGACGCCATTTTGGATTTGGCAACTCAAACTTGAAAAAGTTAACCTAACCTTTTCAAGTTCGACTCGCGAGACTGGCGCATGCGTCCTTGTGACAGTGCCCCTTTAAGTCGCGTTAATTTTTGTGAGCGTTAATTTCTGCGACCTTAATTTCCATTATTATAACCCCAAATTCTGGATCCTGTGCAGACACATTTGACACCTAGGAAACTCTCTTTTCTGCACTGTATTTCAATCTTTTACAATGTAAAAGCCTAAAGCCTTGATTGCAATATTTCTAGTTCACCCTCGCTTGCAGAAGAGCAGTTCTCGACATCTGAGTTCTTGTATTTCGGCCAAAATATATTTGTTTCTTTGCGTTAATCGCGTTAATTTCCTTCATTATGAAATTTTACCTCTTCTTTTGCGTTAATTTCCCTTATTTGGAAGTAATTGTCCGTCCAATTCGCGTTAATTTAAGTCGCGTTAATTTCAAATACCTTAATTAACACGAGCGTTAATTTCCTATAATAAGGTAGTCGCTTTCCATCAGGCTATGTAAACACGGTTATGACGTATCATTGCATGTTGTTGGCTTCGCCTGCGGCTCGGGTTTAAATAAACGTTTGAATTCTCCCAAACTATCTCTCGTGTTTGCATCAGACTATGTAAACACGCGCGCCATTTTGTATTTCTTAAATAATAAACAGTTAACCAGTAATCAAACAAAGTTTAGGTAGATAGTTTTATTTACACAAAATATTGTTATTACTAGGATTAAATTTCATTATAATCTCCGTTTCCCTAAAAAAAAGTTCATTATTTTCACAATATATTTGAAATGTTCTTACAATTTCACTAAATTAACTGGATGGATATAAGGAAACGGAGAATAATCATTGATGTTTTTTGGCAAGAAATATTCACTTGCTAGCCTATATCACAGCAATACTACTACTGTTTAAGGTGACTCCCTCAAAAGAAAGTCTGACATGGAAATAATGCGAAATTAGTTGCTTTTTAATTTTAATGCTCTGTGTATTATGCAGTAAAAAGAATAAATAGCCGGGTCACCCTACCCCCAAAGGAAATATAACATACTACAGGTATAATATCACCTATCAATACATACGAAAAATACTGAAATTGACAAATACAATACAATATCAATACATATTTATTTGCATCGTTAACACATATTTAATATTGTTATGGATATACTCATGACCATTTATGATAGAAGCTAGAAAAATGACTAATATCAAATCAGTTTCCGCTCGCGTTGCGTGCTCTTGAAGTCAAACGAATTCTTCAGAATCTGAATGAACGAAAGAGAATGCCATCTTCGCAGTTACATTTCAATTTAAGCAGTTGAAAAGAAGGCCTTCTTTTCAACTGCCGTAAGTTGAAATGTAACTGCGAAGATCTCATTCTCTTTCATTCTTGGCACCGCAGTTCACATATATGAATTATTTCATATATTCATCATCGCCAATCGAAATTAGTAACGTTAATGTTCAGTGGTAATTCAATTTACAAACATAACAACAAGTCAAAACACTTCCCTCACAAAGAAGTTATGTTATAGGTCACCATACTCGTTTACAGCTAAACAATCATTTATCGTTCTAAAGAGCTTAAGACGAAATCCATTAGAAACTCGAGTAATATTCTGGCCAGTGGACAAAAATCCTGTACCACGACGCCATAAGCTTTCACGCTTAAACTGAACATTCATGAGCCATACCTTAGCGGTATTCACCAAATAATATAACTCCACAATCCTTTAATTGCTTTCCGCCTTGAGTTTCTCCCGTGAATGGGTTCAGTAATGAGAGGTGGCAGCCATGTTGTTGTTAACATGGCTGCCACCTCTCATGACTCAACCAATTCACGGGAGGAAACTCAAGGTGGAAAGCAATTTAAGGATTGTGGAGTTATATTATTTGGTGAATACCGTTAAGGTATGGCTCATGAATGTCTAGTTTAAGCGTGAAAGCTTATGGCGCCGTGGTACAGGATTTTTGTCCACTGGCCAGAAATATTACTCGAGTTTCTAATGGATTTCGTCTTAACAATGTTCTGAAAGTGTGTGAGTGAGTCTTTTAATCAACCGGGAATCCAATCGTTAGTCAGTGTTGGATCGGTAATGATTAACCACCATGTTTATTTGTTATGATGTGTTTTCTCAAATGAACTTTCTCTGCATCCTTTTTCATCTCATCCTCAATACTAATAACGCGGTAAACGTAATTAGAGCCTTGTACTCCAACACAGTCTTCCTGAGCGTCTTTGCCGGGTTTTATTGCCGGACATGTTTGGAAGTCCCTCGTGATGCAATTGTTCGATGATCCATCTTTGCTGTAGGTCTGCCCGACATTTGGTCCTGAGTAACACTCACCTTAAATAAATGGAAATTATGTTACAATATAATCGATTACAAACGGCTACTAGTGGAGAGAAAAGACATAAACAGCGGATTTAAGTTGAAAAAATGACGTCATTTTGTTGTGATACGACGTCATAATTGACACCTTACTACCACTAAAATAAACAACACTGGATGATTTACATATCATACAAGGTTCATTACCATAGTGCGATTACTTTTGGAGATACAGATGTGGGAAGGGGGCACTTTCTTCTCTCCTCCCAGGCTCACGAAATCCGAAAAAGCCCAGACAAAATAGGCTTAAAACGCAAATTATTTTATATTTCTATTGCTAACTTTCACGCAAAGCTCGCAAAACTGAGTGGTTTCACGATATGAAGCAAGTAGGAGGAATAAATTGACGTTGACGTTGAAAGTATACGGAACTAAATTATGGTCGTAAAAATTTCATTTTTATGGTGCAAACTGCTTCTCTTTAATCTTTCTTTCTGATCATAAATTTTCACGAGCCTACCACATTTGGTGATGACTTGCGAAGTTCCTGAGAATTAGTCTTACCGAAATTTGAAGGCACTGGTGTATTAAGGTGGCTTCCTCGAACCGCGCTTGTTTTTCTGATTTTTATGACGTCAGCATGGCCAAAAAAGTCAAAATTAACCGTGGATTTTCTCGCGTTTTCTTCGGTAATTTTTTGTGAAAATTCGCACAATAACCGTTTTTTAAAGAAATTTGTCAGAGCAAATAAGTTTTATTGTTTAAAATAACAAATGAGGTAATATTGTCAAAATCGTCTGAACGACCACATGTCCCCCCCCCCCCCCCCTCCCTCAAAAATGCCAGGCAAAATCAGTTTCATAAGATGGCAAAATTTAAGGAATTTCACCGAAGGAAACTAAAAAAAAATAATAATAACGATAAAATATAGCAAAACTTTGCCATTCTTTAGGCAACGGCCTCCACCAAAAAAGTAACAACCATAAATAAATGTAAGTATATAAGTTTCCTTGCTGGTAAATATTCTAGGGAGCCACCTTTTAAAAGTGGTGGTCAATTACATGGGATGTTATATAGTGCGTTTCTTTGGGAGAATCCAATATTGGATTTTTGATCTCAGATCCTGCGCCCAAAGAAACGTAAAATACGAAAATGGGTTATTTGCCATGACGACCCCCGTAAACAGTTTGCGCCGAATATTGGAAATTATAATATACTCACCACAGGATATTGCGATTTTGGACAATCTGATTGGTTGTCTACTCAAGGCATATGAGGCAATATACTATTACTACCTTATTTGGGAATCCCACTAATTACGATAAATATCTCATTTTCCTCTGTTTTTTCCTTCCATTCTTTCCCCAGTAATTTTTAATCGCAATATCCTGGGGTGAGTATATTATAAAACAATTATTCCACTCAATCGAGTCGTACATGAACTCATAGCCAACTCGGCTACGCCTCGTTGGCTATGAGCTAATGTACGACTCGATTTCGTGGAATAATTGTTAAATGGCGGATAATTAGTACCCTGGACAGAACAATTGAGGATTGGGTTAAATGATAAATGTTAAATGCTAAACCTTAATGCCATGAAAATGCCATGAAACCTTAATGCCATGAAAATCGACAACAAAACCGAAAAGGAAATTCCACACATGGAAATTTTTTTTAAATACCTCAGTGTTTTTTATTAAGACCACAAAAAAAGCGTGTACACATGAGCGGCTTTGTCAGTCTTCAAACCAAAAATTTGTCACGCTCGTGCAATGTTTATATACGTGAACCGAACCTTGGTGGGCCGCCACTTCCAGACATGATTCCTCTTTGTGCTATTTTATATGGGATTGTCTTGGTATAGCTGGGATATAAAACAGCAGAATTACAATCCTGAGATCCAAGAACGATTTCACCAGCGTATTAAGTTGCAAATGATGACGTTTCTACCCAAGAGAAACGAATCGGAAGGCAACCCAACTGAGCTTTTTTCTGGTAATGTCCAGCCTAATATGAAAATGCATGGAGGGCTCCAGCAGATGAATAAGGCTCACAAGACTTCTACGAAGCACAGCAAACATTGTCATATGCTCTTGGCCGGCTGCAATTCAAAATCAAAGCCTTCCATTCGGTGGTATGGTGCTCCAGCTACTGGCTACTTACGAGTCAATGGAAAGAACAACCGCATGGCAAAAAGAGTCTTCAGACGGTGACAATTAGGAGATGCTGAGGTTTTCGGTTGGCCACGAAATCTTTAAATGTTTGTTTTGTAAGATTGACCGCATTTTACTATTCAAGGTCAGATAATAAAACAGAAAATACCGATTATTTGTACAGACTCGTTCGTGTGTGACATGTGCTTTCGAGAAATCACGTGATTTTCAGTTTTACGTCATTGGTTGCTCCATATTTAGAAGCGCTGTAAGAACAAAACGAATTAACTTCCTGTCACGCCAAAAAATTCTCATGTGTGGAATTTCATATTTTATTTAATAAAATCAAAACTGAGAAATACATGTCTCTCGTTTTTATATAATGATAAATATATCAATCCTCAATTGTTCTGTCCAGGGTACTATATAAGCTTTTGCTTGTTTTTCGAAGATATCCTCGCCAACACATCAGCATGCAAGATATTTCATAATAATACTTGCTTATCTCAGGTATACGGTAACTTTTCTAGAAAACCAGTTCATAATTTGCACGGTTCATACTGAAACTACACGTACTTTACATTTAAATCAACTTTTCATGCCAATCGACAAATGTACAAAATTCCGGTACTGGAAATTTACCGTAATGATCGTAATGGAGGACTCGTAATTTCACAGCGAAGACCGTTTTGAAAATGCATAAAAGAACCCCAAAATCCGTTTTTGGATTCAAGAATCCGGATTTGTATTTTCCCAAAGAAACGCACCCTTAGATAAGCAGCTTTCGATTAATTTCCCATGGTTTGTAAATAAACCTTACCGTGATTTTGCACTCCAAAGTACTGGTACCCAAGCTCCTGAGCTTGTTCAGCACACCTGCAGAGTACATCACCAAGGTAGGTGTCCAGTTCCCCTAGCTGCGCCTCTCTGCCACTGTACTTTAAGGAACTATTATTCATGTCAGTGAACATGAGTTCTGGTATCGGACGGGGAAGAATCTGCTTGTCTGCAAAGCATCCGACATTCTCGAACTGTGCGAAGCAAGCTTCCTCTGAAATAAAAACACATCAAGACTTCAGCAAATATTTTTTTTAACAAAATTATGCAGTAATAAAGAGTTAAAATATTTTAAGTGCCCTGATTAATATTATATAAAAGGGTGTATATGCAAAGTCATACTCAATTTACATAAAACCGATTAAGAAAACAGATTAGACAATTTTACGTTCCTGCTTTAAGACCAATTAACACTAAATCACGGAAATATAAATACGTTTTGTTGTCCATGAAAGAAATATCGAAAAGTAAAAATTCAAATGGAAATAAGTAGATGGATGTAACGAATACAAGAAATTGAACCAACATTAAGTTAAGTGGGCATGGGGAGGGCACATTACAGCCAAGTTTCCAACAAATTGTCACAAATAGATAATATTCACCTTGCTGATTCTCGTAATCCTCTTGGATGCTGTAGATAAACGTAGTTGTCTTGTTTCCACAACAAGCGTTCTTATCTTTTGTATCACACTTAGCAAATTCTTTAGTGATGCAGAATTCAGACGAGCCATCTTTGTTGTATGTTTTATCAGCACTTTCCCCTGACCAACATTCACCTGTGAGCGTAAAAAAAGACCGGGATAGCAAGATCCTACGAGAAACCCATCAAATTTGCCGATCTATTATAGACCTGGATCGATAAAAGTACTTCAGATAAAAAAAATACTAACGGCAAACTGACTGGTACAGGGGAAAAACGACGAAAAGCACCATAGTAAACTATATGATCCAACAACCCACATCACGGTTCTCCTCCGACCCAACGATAACATTTATACTCACCAAAGTTCTCTATTCCAAAGTAATTAAATCCTTTTGCCTTTGAAACTTGAGCACATCGACAAGCCACATCATCCAAGTAACCATTCCAGCTTCCCCAATCCACTGGGAAACCGCTGAAATTGGCAGTGCTGTTGTCAAGATCAGTGAACATCAATTGCGGTAAAGGTCTTGGATTTTGTAAATCATTGAAACAACCTTTCTTGATGAAGTCAGCCGGACAGTTCTCTGCAAAATAATAAATAAATTACCCAACTAAATTGCTATCTTTCAGTGGTTTTCTAATGGCTGCCGTAAAATCCAAACCGAATTATTCAAATCTGACC
The DNA here is from genome assembly GCA_029204205.1 of Desmophyllum pertusum. Taxonomy (NCBI): domain Eukaryota; kingdom Metazoa; phylum Cnidaria; class Anthozoa; order Scleractinia; family Caryophylliidae; genus Desmophyllum; species Desmophyllum pertusum. Next base: position 2,240,924 of record MU826350.1, on the reverse strand, counting down.
AATCAACACAAAAAGAGAGAACCCAATGAACCAATTAGAACTCGAAGCAAAAACAACCGGTCCCAAGCGCGGGAAAACACACCAATAGCAAAGTTCTAGTTGGTTTCGGTTTTGATCCTGATATGTTGGTTTCTTTCGACAGTCAATCGATAAACCTCCCTGTAAGTACGTAACAAAAGAAACATGTATCAGGACCATAAAGTTATTTATGCTTAATTACCATAAAGCTCACCTTGTAATTGAGCTTGACTTTCTGTTGTGGTAGGAACTGGTGAGGGTTCTATTTGCGACCCTGTTTTGAATAAAATGACAAACAAGTTATATAAATGGCCAATTTAAATGAGACACGTAATCTGAAGACGAACTAAGAGATGAACTTGCCTGTCGTCAGTGTGTATGAATACGGGCATTAGACGAATTATATGTCTGCGTCATTATGCGTCACAGTATAAAGATGGGCACAGGACGGACAATGCGTCAAGACAAACTATCTGCTTTTGCAGGTCTTGAACGACGAGCCTAAGGGCTTTCCGGTGCATCGGATAGCTCGCTCCTCACGAAGGTTGGTATAGGGTGCATTTTTAGGGTAGAAGGGTAGAGATTTTCAGTTCTGTTGACAGTCTGGCTGTATAATTTTCTATGGCTGGTGAATCTGTTTTTTAATGCAGTTTAACATAGTTCTGGACTGAAAGTCCGAGTAAGAGTAAATCGATTTCTTATTTTTTAATTGGTTCTTTAGCTTATATGAATGTTTAGGGCTAATGTTGTAATCTATGGGAAAATCGGTCTGGGCAAATCGAGTTTCAAAGGTCTGGGTGACACGCTTCATTTTGCATCCATGCTGATCCGTCGTAAAATATTACCTAAAAATTGTTACCATCCTTTTAATCAATGGAAAATTGGTTACCTTACAAGTAAATTTGTCTGAAGAAGAAGAAGAAGAAGAAGAAGAAGAAGAAGAAGAAGAAGAGGAGAGAGTGATGGAAGAAGAAGAAGAGAAGAACAGGGAAATAAAAATTAGACAGCAACATCAGCCTCTCTGTTTGCCAAAACGCAGAGCTGTCTTATTGGAGCATCATAATATACAAAATATTCGTGTTCTCTCGCTTGGACTGGAACTAGCTTGTAATCGAGGCTCATGCGGGAGAATATCATTAAAAATATTTGCATTTGAAAAGATTCCCCCGCATGAGTCTCGATTGCAAGCTAGTTCCAGTTCAACCGTGAGAATACGAATATTGTCTATTGGAAACGCTATGGTTTCAAAAAACCTGACAATTTTCTATAGAAGTAGTATGCGTACTGAACACAGGATTGTTGGTCATGAGCCGCCCACGTTTAGATTCTAGGACTTGAACTGAAGAGCAGGCCATGAGAAACAAACTTATCTTTTCCTGAATGAAAGACAGTTATACGATGATTTTTTGGCAGGGGGACAGCCGGGACGATTTTGTACTTGACAGAAGACACAAAACATGACATATATTAATTGAGGAGATTAATATTATTCTTCCAGAGGAATAGCGAAAATGTGAATGTTGCAGCCAGCACTGAGCAGACCATGGAAAGGAATAGCTAACAAGTAGCAGGAGTGCGCTTTAACAATTGAAATGTAGGGTAAATTATTCTATCATACATACAAATGTAGGAGCTCAACACTGAACTGTTAACCCTATTCACTGTACTCACACCGGGGGCGGAAACTTTGACCGTTTATGACTTTTTTTGAATATTGAAGTAAAAGCCACCAAACTTCGATTTTACCTACAATTTATCTGGAAACAATTTGGTATGACATGTCATATGCGTCGGACCTTAAGCAAACGGTCAGTCAGATCGAGAAACCTATCACGTCAATAAGACACTGCATGGGAAGCCTTGCGAATCTGAAGAAACTGTGTTACTGAGAAAAGTTACACTGGAAACTGAGTTTCTGAAACTTTCCCTAGTTGAACATTGCGATGTAATGTTTCAAAATATAGAATAAAAAAAATGGGTCACCAGCCCCGCGAAAGAGATATAATCCACTAAAAATATCTACAAAATCAACCAAAAACACGTATTTTTAAAGGTTTCCAGTGATTATTAATTTTTGTGCACTAGGAATTGGTCTATACTCCTTGTATAGGAAGAAGATGATTACTAGACTTAGACTTTAGATAGTTCACCACGCTCATTTACGAGAAAACGATCATTTACCTCTCTGGCGAGCATTGCCACAAAGAAAAGACCGCAATGTTTTCACTGTGCGCGCGCTAATAGCCCTTTTCGCGGTTAACCTGAAATATTTGCATAACAATACAGCTAAACATAGAAGCGAGGCAATTTCGGGCACATGCTGCAAAACATCGTGATTTTCTTGAGCTCCTTAAACTATGTTAGCATAAAAATAGTTTTAAAACGGAGAAGAACTAAATATGCAACTATTTTAGTTAAAGTTTGCCGTAAAGATCCTAATCCGATCTCCCTGTTGCTTATACGAGTCTACTCTTTATTAATAGAGAAAAGTCGTTTTACAATTTTTTCTAAAAACAACGTAAACTAAAAGAATTGTAGTTCTTCTACATTTTAAAACTGTTTTTATACTAAAAGAGTTGAAGGAGTTCAAGAAAAACACGATGTTTTGCAGCTTGTGCCCGAAATTGCCTCGCTTCTATGTTCAAGTGTATTGTTATGCAAATATCGCAAGTTAACCGTGAAAAGGGCTATTACGCGCGAAATTTTGCGCAGAAAGGATGCGCAGTGCAATTCTTAGGAATAACCTTAACCGTTTCAGCCGCAACCGGTTCAGGTTGAAGCGGTTGAGGTTTCCCAATAGAACACTTTTCCAACCGTTTTCGGTTGAAACGGTTCCTAGTTTGATGCCGGTTGAAAAAGTTGATCAACCAAACCAACCTAAAACGGTTTTTTCCCAATAGAACACGAAAAAACCCAACCAACCCATCCAACCTAAACAGTTGATCCCAATAGAACACGACCTTCGGCCAAGTATCAAACAATAGTACCAGAAATAGTTCAAATTTAATTAATTTAACAAACCTGGAGAAATGACAATGCGATAGACGTAATTTGAATTTTGGTCTCCCGCGCACTCTCCAACACTGTTGACGGCACATGGTTGTTGATGTGTATCAATACACTGTTCTGCAGCACCATATATATTGTATCTAACTTCAGCAGTCTTACCAGACCAGCATTCTCCTATACATAAGCACATGTTTGTATTAGTCACGTCAGGTACAGGGCAGGGCAATGTAATACAATTAAAGGACTGAATAATGCTGCGCCTATTTGGACCTACTCTATTGTCAGAATTTTAAAAATCAAAAGCTTGAAATATAGAGAGTGAGTAACTTTGGTGACAAATTATATTAGAATTTCTGGTCTAAAATTTTCTACTGATCTTGCAGATCGAACTCATCAAAGGAAGGCTCCTTGCGAACATAACAAAAGCATAATTTACGCTAATACTTTATGAAAGCCAATTGGTGGTTTTCATCAACATTACAAAAAATGTTTGCTTGCATGAACAACATCAGAAAATTAACAGGTAAAAGAACTGGCAGAAAGAAACGTTTTGTCCAAATTATAGCTTTGTAGCGTTTTTCATAACCGAGTTATAGCCAAAATAATTTTCAGAAAATTACAGTGTTTAGTATGCAGCCGCCATGTTGGTGCCCATCTCTGGGGCACAACATGGCCGCCATAAAATTGCACAAGAATTAGAGTATATTCTACCGTCAATATCATTGGCTTTCACTTCAAATCTGTTTAGACACTCTAAATTATTATCACGTCTGAAAATTTAAAAATGATATAAAATATCCGGTTTTTGTGACAGTTCATTAACACGTTCATCCGGGACATCACAAATTTCAAATAGCTTTATTTCCAAAAGGAATCACTGGATCGATACCAAACTTTGCATAGAGATTAATGATTTCCATGTCTAGAAGATATAAAGAATAGCTTTGCAGGATTAACAGTTTAGATTTTAGAATTTTGATGACGTCAGATGAAAACAACGAATACAGTCGATCTTTACGGACACCTCGTTACTTGGTCCCTGCGGAAAACTCATACATTTTATATTAACTTACAAATTTATGCAAGAGAGGATGATCTATTTATGTTATTCCAGTTCCATTTTCGGTGTTGGCAAGGCGAAATGGAATGTGAATTGACTATTTTCACAATAACAATTACCTGCACGTTACATGTAGTTGAGATCAGATAATTGTAAGCAATAACCTTTTTACTTGGTTCAGTGCATATGGCAAAAGTCGTTTGGTTTGTTATCGATGTTGTTCTATTTATTTATCTTTTTTATCAATGAAACGCGTATTCGGCCTGACGTCATTCAAATTACCCGCTTAATACGGGAAACCCGTTAAGATGGACACGTACTATGGTCCCCTCGATGTCCGTATTAACGGGGCTCGACTGAAGTCAGCACGCGTGTGAAACATGAAAAAAATGTCTAAGGTTAGATCCAGTGTTAGATCCACTGCAAGACATAATGACGCCATTCGTTGCGCCAGTTTGTCCGTCCAACATCCCAGGCTTATTAATCCATTGAAAAATAGATTGGGCCCATGCTCCCTTGGTATGCTATTTAATGCTGAATTGATATTTACCGAGCGTATCTAAACCAAAACAACTCCATCGGTTAGAGTAGTGAAACTGAACGCGGACGAATTTGTATGACACGACATAATATGTAAATATAACAACGACTAAATAGACAATTACATGAATGAATATAAAATAGCCAATGATAAGAATAATGTGAAACATGACTGAGAATAAGTACATACCATAAGAGTGAACACCAAACACGTTGTAATTCTTGTTATAAGCTAGATTAGCACACCTGCAGACAAAATCTGGAAGCCACACACTCCATTTATCAAAGTCGACTTGGTTGCTTAAAATCTTTTCGGAAAGTGCAAGATTGTTGGCTTTCTTATCGACAAAACAACCAAGCTTTTGGTACTCAATGTTACATTTCGCTGAAAAAAACAACAATATGCTAACATTAAATACTAGTTTTAAACGCGTGGCACACTATAAAAGGAGCTTGGCTTTCCTTATTTTCATTTGCATTTTACTTTTGCACGTGGAAAATTGAACTTATGCTTAACTCTTGAATTTCTTTAGAAATTATAGCTCCGCTATAAGCCTAGTTTGCCAAAACTGGACAAAATGTGTTTGAATTTCGCGGGTTCGGAGTTCCGCAAACGCTCGTGCCACTGCTAATAATAATTTGCCTAAAAACTCCATTTTCCTGTGCCTGGTTCGTAGTTGGTGGAATAAATTACAGTTTCTAATCCTTTTCTGCCTGTTATGTTTGAAAGAAGAGCTCAGCATTTCATTCGCCGCTTATTTGAAGATATATTGTCTCGTTCGCTGATGATTTTGTCTTCCTTAAAGATAACTTCCCTTTTATAGTGCGCCCCCAAGTTTAACATTTATTATAATATTAAGACATTATGTGATAATTTTATCCAGTGAAACAATCCATATCCAGTGGATGAGATTTCTCCATTGTACAAGTTTACCTGCGTGTACAATTCAGGGGCACCCAACGGATCGTTTCGGTGAAAAATCTGTTCGGAAGGCCTATAATCCCCTCAGATATTCGGATTAAAGTTTGGAGTTTTCTTTAGGGAATAAGAAAGTTCGAGATGATATTTCCATATTAAAATATGGGAAAATTAATGCCTATTATTTTCGGAGAGATAAAAGTTTCGTTTTGGGTACAAAAAAGGTCAGCTAGGATTTTCGGAAAGGAAAAATCAGCAAGAAAGAGCTGAGGTTTTCGGGAAATGACTAAAAAAAGCCCTAATAAATTCGTAAAGTCTAGAGTTCCCCTAGAATGACCGAACAGATATAAATTTTATAGCGCAGCTTAGAATTCAATTATAGATCTTTAAAAGCACACCAGACAGTCTAAAATAGTGTTTTAAAGCATTTGGGAGAAAACCGTCGTTGGGTGCCCCTGACAATTGATACATTTAATTTGCTGCATATGAATTTATCTATTGTATATGGATAACCACTCTGCGAACCACCGGGTCCAGGTCAATACGTCAGTGCTTACAAATTTAACAGCCATCCGAAATCAACTTACCAAGGTTCGTAGCCTTTATTGGGGATGGAGGCAGTATTGCTGTAATGGCAGGAGGTACAGCGGTTGGTGCTGAAAAGAAATCTGTCATTAATTATTTTTGCCTCAAAATATTAATTAATTTTGATAACAGGAACGAGAAAAAACTTGTTACTGTTCCACAAACATGTATTATACAAGGACATTTCTTGCTTCGTACTTTCGCTGCCAAATTGATGGAAAAAAGATATTGGGGTGTGACGAAAAATGGCACTCAAACACTCCTATAGTTTATACAGCTAAGTTGTTTTAATTTTTAACTCATAACGACCAAACTGAAGCTTCCAACAACATTGCTAAAAATCTGGAGAGTTCGCGTGAGAAACCATGATAACTAATTAATAGTCCAACTTGACATTTCGAGTGAGCTACTAGCGTGAGAAACATTTTTATATTAGGTAACATCAAGGAACTTTAAAACATTGTACACCTTCCGGTAGCAATTAACAAAAGCTTTGAAAACCGTTGTGTTTAATACAAAAATCAAGTACAAAACTGAGTCATTATATTAGATAATTGTGGAATTCCTTTTCTCCTTTTTTTGTAATCACCTTTTTGTAACCTACATAACTTTACTATGAAAGGATTGTAACAAAATTTCGTTTTGTAAAGGCCGATTTAGACGGTACGATTTTGTTACATGCGACGCGCTTACGACAAGTCTACGACACGAATTGTGTCGTGCAAATCAAACCTACAACTCGCTTACGATTATCGTATACGACACGAAAAATGTCGTAGGATTTTGAAACATGTTTTAAAACCCTGCGACATGTCGTAGCCACAAACAAAGTTAAATGATGAAAGTTGTATACGATTTTTGCATGACGCTAGCAGCGCGCGCTACTGAAAGTCGCATGCGACAAAATCGTACCGTCTAAATTGGTCTTAACTGGACAAAATAAATAAACAGGTTTTAAAAAAAGTACAAAACTGAGATAACTTACCTTGGCATGATTCCTTAAGAAGAACGTTAAGAATTTTAACAAGATCTTTGTACTGATTGACCATGAGCACGTGATTCTCGTCATTCATGGCTATAGCTAATAGCTCTTTTCTGTCCACACCCAGTCCAACGCCAACAGCCATAACCCGAACATTCTTTGCCTGTCAATAAAAAGCCCAGAGAAATAAGCTCCACCTCCATTGTCCACCATACGTCGCACACACTATGCACTGAGCACGTACTATTTCTTTAACTATAGTTCATTGACATGTATATCCGCGGAAGTATTATATTTTAGTGATAATAGTAACAATACTTGCCTGAAGTGGTTGTAAAACCTCTGAGTAGGGTTGGCTCAATACAGGATGTGTTCTTCCATCAGTAATAACAATAAGAATATCAGGTTTGTCGACCCGGTCCCCTCCTTGCTCAGAAAACAGCTCCATGTTAGCAAGCGTTAAAGCCAGGTCTGTTCTAGTTCCTTCTCCCAAATAAGCAAAGCTCTTAATCTTTTTCCTCAGCCGTTTAGTTTTATAGAACTGCTTGTCTGCAAAGCTGAATTGAAGTTCTGGAGTTGTACTGAATATTATAGCACCAAAATGAGTGCCTTGCTTAGATACTTTGAAGTACTTCACTAGATCAGCTACAAACTGTAAGCACAGGTTGTAATCATCAAGCATGATGCTATCCGACGAGTCAATTATCACACCGATATCCAATGCTTGATCGCATGCTGTAAAAAAGGGGACAGTGAACGAAGGTGATCATTTACAAAGCTATTTTGACTATCCATATTCCTTTTTACTCGTGAATAGAATGAAACGAGTACAGCTGTTGGGGACAAATATGCAAATGTTCACTCGGTCGCGATCGGTCGCTCGATGGACTGTTAACCTTAATTTATGCATTAAATTCATGAGATTGAGCTCACGATGTGTAATGGTCACCTGCATTACCCATGGAGACGGCGTTTGAGGGAGGGGAGGGTGGGGAGTTAGACGAAGGGGGTGGGGGATCGGTGGAGCAAAACGCTTAGGAGAGGGGAGGTTCGAAGGTTCGGGTTCATCGATCAATCGATCGAGAAAATATAAAAGGCGCGTTGCGGCACGTATATGTACAAACTTCCAAGGCCTAATACGGAAAATTACCTCCTTGAAGCTGAAATGAAAAGGAGAAACACCCATAAATTTCTAAGTGGCCTCAAAATTGATGGGAGAAGAACTTAGGAAGACATCAACCGGCTTCAAAATTTATAGTTTTGAATATTACTAAAAGTTTCTGTTTGTCCCATTCATACATTTTATTTTCATGTATCTGCGGTTACAACCTGTGATTGTTTATAATTCACGAAAATCAAACGGATATCGTCGCTGACTGCCGAATTACTTCCCATCAATTTTCACATTTTATATTTTATGCGTACTGATTATTTTGACTATCCGTATTCATTTTAACGTTTATAGATTTTATTTCATGTTATTGTATTATGGTGTCGTTGCGCCATCATCTACATGTATAGTTGTGCATGTTGTTATAATCTACATTCGCCTAATATTAAGCCTCTGACTTAACCCAACTGAGTAGTGTAGTATATGATACAAAGGAAAAATGCAAATCACACTGGTTTGAAAAATTTTAACTCCAAATCAAATTTAACTGGAGCACAACATCATGCGATATTGCTGTGTATGAAAGAAGCGACAAATTCTCATATCCTATTAAAGTGCATATTCGCACACACATGTCATGTTGATACATGTAGAAGGTTTATGGGCCATGGCAATGGCAATGGATGAAACATTGTTGCGAAAACAAATGTTTCCCTGTTTGCCAGCGCAACCAACATTTGTTGCGGACGCAAAATGTGCTTCGGAGACGCAAAAATGTTGCTGAGTTTTTCAGAAACATTTTGCGTCCGCAACAAATGTTTTGCAGTTTGCTCGCGAGGAAACAATGTTGACTAGATTCCAGGGCTTGTTTTGCATTGCGCGCATAATATTATCGCGTGTTCGCAGCATTTGTTTCCCGTGAAATATATTTCTTGGTTTGCGCAGCAAGGAAGCAAAACGTTTTGCTTCCGCTCGTTTGCTCAGCCAAGAAACATTATGAGCAACAATGTTCCCGCAACAATGTTTGGTCATGTTTCCTCGTTTGCCACGACCTTATCTTACCTGGTGTTACTTTTGGCGTGGGGGAGGGTGGCGGTGTCGGTGTCAGTGGATGAATTATCGGTATCGGAGGGACAACTGTAATTAGAATGAACGATTAGCATAGTGCACGTATGATATGCAATGAATGCTAAGTGTAGTGGTAGCAAGAGTGTTAGCTTTGCGGTGCGAAAGACAGTCACACATTGCTAAATAATGTATTTAAACTTTAACTCATACTGGCATGAAATAACACAGTTAAGATAAACCATGTATAGAGAGCCCAAACACCATTGTATGAGCCTGTGTTCAGGTAATCACCATGTTTGTGGAGTAGCCCAATAAAACGAAACCAATAAAACGCAAAGTATATATAGTTACCTACAACACCAATTCCATACACAAAATTGACGTTTAAATCACCGACGCACTCTTGTTTATCACTGGGATTACATTTGTCGTAACCTTTTGTAACACACTTATCAGAACTTCCAGCCCGGTTATATGTCTCCCCAGCATCCGGTCCAGACCAACACTCGCCTAAATTAAATGAGTTTTAAAATAAATATACTATAATTAACAATATGTCTTTTGCCGTATGTGCAACCTCGTCCCCAGGGCGCTTGTGTGGGAAAAGCGCCATGGGGACGAGGTTGCCGTTTGTGGACAAAGTTTATTTTATACCTTTACTACTTGGCAATATTGATTCCAGGTGCTTTACTACAGCTTTCCTCAGTACTTATCAATGAAGGGACTTAATTAGATAAGAAAAGGAGCTAATGCTTCGAAACGAACAAAAAACAATTAATTTCAATAAACACATTTTCGAACAAATTTTCCCCATTAATGAAAATCCTTCGGTTTTCGCCGTTTCTTTTGAAGTGCTATGTGTTCATTTGACTACATATTTCTAGACTACGAGCAGTCCCTCTTTCTTTCCGATAGCGTTCTTTCGCTCGTTCCTCTTCCGCTCGGCCCATTCGCGCTCGATTCCGCTCTCTCGCGCTCGCTATCGGAAAGAAAGAGGGACTGTTCGCAGTCTAACATCTGTTAGATTTTTTGTCATTCTTGTTTAATCATTTACATTTTTTAATGGCTTAATAATCCTCGGATCTTTGGCGCGAGCGGAAATGTAATTATTATGCAAATTAGGTGTAAAAACGAGCAGAGATTTCTATCACGAAAATAAAAGCTAAAGGATCCTCGTTTTTGTCAAATGACGTCATGGTGTAAAATACTCAGAGGAACAAAAAACTCTTCGCAGTTTTAAATGTTTTACTCACCGAAGTACTGAAGGCTAAAGTAGGTGTATTTCTTCGCATTGGCTGCTTTAGCGCATCGGCAAACCAAGTCAATCATATATGTGTCCCAGTTATTCCAGTCTATCGTGTAGCCGCTAGAAATCCTGCTACGTGAATCGCGATCAGTGAAAAGCAACTTGGGTAATGGACGAGGCTTCTTTCTGTCATCTTTGAAACAACCGAGCTTGGTGTAGTTAACAGCGCAGCCTGAATTCCATGGACGTGAAGAAAAAATTATTGGCTAAGAATAACACTAATAACGCTAACAACGTATTATATATTCTTATAATGTAAACAACCGAATAAAATATAAACCCAATAACGACAACTAAATTGTATTCGAAGAGTCAAAACAATATTGTCCTACACAGTTAGTAATGCTGCGGGGAAATGACACAAAGATAACCATATTTTACCTTCTAAATCTAAACAAAATGGAAATAAATGATGGTATATCTAAAGCTTGGTGACTGTGACCAGCTGGAGTCATCACGATTCGTTTCAATTGGTAGTACATGTACGTTAATTTTTTTATCACTCTAGTTCCTTGGTCAAAGTGTCGTATAAACTTACCTTGTTGTCCTGGGGGTGGGGTTGGAGACACTGTAGATGGCACAATAGGTGTGCTGGCAGAAGGACTTGGTGTGGGCTCTGAATATTAAATTAAAAGCAATAACATCCAATTTGTCTAGAACATCCGCCCGGCGTACGGAAGGTCATGGGTTCGAATCCTGGGGACTCAGATTTTTTCTTTGTCCAACGCTCGTGAAAAATTGAATACAGTTACATGTACTTACTAAAAATCATACTGGCTTGAAAAAATATAAATCCAAATCAAATTTAACTGGAGCACAACATCATGCGATATTGCTGTGTATGAAAGAAGCGACAAATGCTCATTTCCTATTAAAGTGCATATCCTCACACACAAGTCATGTCCTTACCTGGTGTTACTTTTGGCGTGGGGGAGGGTGGCGGTGTCGGTGGATGAATGATCGGTATCGGAGGGACAACTGTAAGTTAGAATGAATGATTAGCACAGTGCACGTATGATATGCAATGAATACTATTAAGTGCGGTGGTAGCAAACGTGTTGTGCGAAAGACAGTCACACATTGCTAAAAAATACATTAACCCATTTTGTAAGATGAAATAACCATGTATAGAGAATACAAACACGACATGCATGAACCTGTGTTAGTAACTCACCATTTTCTGGAGTAGCCCAATAAAACGAAAACCAATAAAAAGTATAGTTACCTACAACACCAATTCCATACACAAAATTGACGTTTAAATCACCGACGCACTCTTGTTTATCACTGGGATTACATTTGTCGTGACCTTTCGTAACACACTTATCAGAACTTCCAGCCCGGTTATATGTCTCCTCAGCATCCGGTCCAGACCAACACTCGCCTAAATTAAATGAGTTTTAAAATAATTAAACATAATGAATAATTTAACAAATTGACGTCAGTTTTTTATGCGTCTGTCCTGTTATTGATCATGAGTTGCCGCTGGAGTATGGGTACAAGTGAAATTCGAGCGCCTTACACGAAGTGTAGAGTTGGTGTTGAAAAAATGGCGTCTAAACGAGTCGGATCTATTTTACGTTATTTTTCCAAAGGTAAGTGACTAAGTGTTCAACTTTTATTCCTTTTAGGCTAAAATTCGTAATGTTAGACCACAAAAGCGCGTGTTTAGGCCCGTGTACTGTTGTGTTGTATTAAACATCGATCGTTTTAGTGTACTCAGCCGGTATCAATGTATGTAAGTTTATGTATGTATCAAGTTAACAAAACGTCGGAAATATTGTTGTAATGACTAAAAATACCAGTTATTTTAGACTTGATCGAGTTTGAAATATTCACGTGGAGAATGCTGAAAATAGCATTTCCGGGCCTTTAGATTTCAAAATTTTCCGGGGGAGCATGCCCCCAGATCCCCCTAGAGCCTTGCCCCTCCGCCGCTCGCGTCATTACCCCCATGTCAACAAATCTTCATATCGGTACGAACAACCCTTCTCATACCCCAGCTACGCGCCTGTTGCGTCATAACATTGTCAAAGTAGCTGTGGATCCGCAGTTTTACAATGTTATGACGAAATTCATGATTAATAACAGGACAGACGCATTAAAAACTGACGTCCATTTGTTTTTTACAATAACAACAGGCCAAAACGATCAAGCGTGGACTTCAGACGAGGGGAAACCAGGCAAAAGTGAACTGAATTTGTTTTAGCCGAAAACGATTCCGAGAATCACAGCTTCGTGAACTTCAAACTGCGTACAATAACTACATAATAAATTTCTTAGACAGATTTTCTGAAACTAACCTTTATTCCATTTGGAAATTCTTGTAAACCCGCTGAAATATTCGCAAGTTCAGTCCATTCTTATCAGTTGTTTTGGAGTTACACGCGGCAAAATAAACGGATTCCATTCCAGTCAACTTCAACGTCAAACTACAACAAATATTGTTATACCTCCCAACTCAGGTGCCACTTTTGATTGGACGAGAAGGTGTCACGTGGGATGCCACAAACAGTCTAATGCCCTTGGGCGAAAAAAACTCACTCCCTAGGGCAATAACAACTTAAACTTTCGACTCGCACGTGCTATGGTCGTGCACCTAATTAAAACCGTGGAAAATGTATTAAAGCGCACATTGCGTCGACGACTTCGCCCATTTGAATTAAATTCAGCTAACCGCGATGTTATTATAACCAAAGTAAGGGAAGGTTGTTAAATCTTTATGAAAACTATCTCTCATTTCCGTTGTTGTTTTTAACTACGAAAAGAAATGTACAAAAACGCACGTGCAGAAATTGTTTTGCTAATTAAACTTTAGGTTACGCACGTGCAAAACAACTGTTTTTCTAACCAACCTCTAGTTTTGCCGGTGTTCTCATCACAGTCGAGGGAATTCTTGAGTTGGGAGGTATAACAAAACACTTAATGACTCGACCCTCAATGTTCATTGAGGGTCTCGGGGAAACAAAACTCACTGTTCCCTTGGTGCCAGTCATTAAGTGCTTACTGTTCTCTTTCGCTTTACTGTTGAATTAATTCTCAGTCTGCCGATTGAAAAGCAACCTGTGAACGACTTTTCATGATTTACGTCTCAAAGAACCCTGTTCAGATGTAATTTTTCCACTTTACCGAACTGACAACGCTGCGAGAAGACCTTTCGCATGTCTAGATTGTACGAACTGAAACATTACCTGAAGCTCGAAGTTTATAAGCGTATTGGGGTGACAATTATTTTGAATCCCGAGTTTAGCAATGAATACTTTGAAAACCTATCTTTATGACATTTCCATAAGCTAAAAGCCCTGACGAAGGAAAGAAAGAAAGACTCGTATGTGAGTTTAAACCACATAAATTTTCAACAGACTTTTCGGATGTCCATGTTGTCGAGTGTTGCAAAACAGAAACTAGATACTACCGAGCTAAAAATAGCTGTGAACATAATCACGCAAGCCTCAGATATTTATGTTACTCGCGTGACTATGAAATTTTAATTTTATTTGTGTTGACAGACGGCCTATTTAATTAGCTAACGACAGTTTTGTAGTTTTACGTCATAAAAAGCGCGGCATCCGTGAAAGCTTTTTAACCAAGAAAGCAATTTTAAAAACTTTAATTGCCCGTTTAGAATTCGAAGTTATTTATTAACTTCTTGTTTACTGTTTTTATAAGTTTATTTTATACCTTTACCACTTAGAAAAATTGATTCCAGGTGCTTTACTACAGTTTTCCTCAGTACTTTTCAATTAAGGGACTTAGATAAGAAATGCAGCTAATGCATCGAAACGAACAAAAAAAACAATTAATTTTAATAAACAATTTTTTTCAAGCACATTTTCTGCATTACTAAAAATCCTGCCGTTTTCGTCGTTTCTTTTGAAACACCTATATTCCTAATGTAATAAAATTTCCTTGATAATTAGCTTGCTTTCGTAGGCTATCAGACTCCAAGTATATACAGTACACCGTATGTGTTCATTTGACTACATATGTCAGAATTTTTTCATTCTATTTTAATCATTTGCATTGTTTTAATCGCTGAAAATATCAGGGAAAAAGTGAAAGGATTCTGGGGTTTTTTCAGATGAAGTATAAGTGTAAATTACTCATTGGAACAAAACTCTTCGCAGCTTTTAAATGTTTCACTCACCGAAGTACTGAAGGCTAAAGTATGGTGTATTTCTTCGCATTGGCTGCTTTAGCGCATCGGCAAACCAAGTCAATGATGTATGTGTCCCAGTTATTCCAGTCTATCGTGTAGCCGCTAGAAATCCTGCTACGTGAATCGCGATCAGTGAAAAGCAACTCGGGTAATGGACGAGGCTTCTTTCTGTCATCTTTGAAACAACCGAGCTTGGTGTAGTTAACAGCGCAGCCTGAATTCCGTGGACGTGAAAAAAAAAGTATTGGCTAAGAATAACACTAATAACGCTAACAACGTATTATATATTCTTATAATGTAAACAACCGAATAAAGTATAAACCCAATAACGACAACTAAATTGTACACGAAGAGTCAAAACAATATTTCACTACACAGTTAGTAATGCTGCGGGGAAAGGACACAAAGATAACCATATTTTACCTTCTAAATCTAAACAAAATGGAAATAAATGATGGTAAATGATGGGTATATCTAAAGCTTGGTGACTGTGACCAGCTGGAGTCATCACGCTTCGTTTCAATTGATAGTACATGTACGTTAATTTTTATATCACTCTAGTTCCTTGTTCAAAGTGTCGTATAAACTTACCTTGTTGTCCTGGGGGTGGGGTTGGAGACACTGTAGATGGCACAATAGGTGTGCTGGCAGAAGGACTTGGTGTGGGCTCTGAATATTAAATTAAAAGCAATAACATCCAATTTGTCTAGAGCATCCGACCGGCGTACGGAAGCCGGGTCATGGGTTCGAATCCTGGGGACTCAGATTTTTTCTTTGTCCAACGCTCGTGAAAAATTGAATACAGTTACATGTACTTACTAAAAATCATACTGGCTTGAAAAAATATAAATCCAAATCAAATTTAACTGGAGCACAACATCATGCGATATTGCTATGTATGAAAGAAGCGACAAATGCTCATTTCCTATTAAAGTGCATATCCTCACACACAAGTCATGTTCTTACCTGGTGTTACTTTTGGCGTGGGGGAGGGTGGCGGTGTCGGTGGATGAATGATCGGTATCGGAGGGACAACTGTAAGTTAGAATGAATGATTAGCACAGTGCACGTATGATATGCAATGAATACTATTAAGTGCGGTGGTAGCAAACGTGTTGTGCGAAAGACAGTCACACATTGCTAAAAAATACATTAACCCATTTTGTAAGATGAAATAACCATGTATAGAGAATACAAACACGACATGCATGAACCTGTGTTAGTAACTCACCATTTTCTGGAGTAGCCCAATAAAACGAAAAACCAATAAAAAGTATAGTTACCTACAACACCAATTCCATACACAAAATTGACGTTTAAATCACCGACGCACTCTTGTTTATCACTGGGATTACATTTGTCGTGACCTTTCGTAACACACTTATCAGAACTTCCAGCCCGGTTATATGTCTCCCCAGCATCCGGTCCAGACCAACACTCGCCTAAATTAAATGAGTTTTAAAATAATTAAACATAATGAATAATTTAACAAATTGACGTCAGTTTTTTATGCGTCTGTCCTGTTATTATTCGGGGCGATTACGTCATCGCCCCGAATATTAAATTGGGCTGTGTACGCGACTAAAAGACTCGGTCGAGTGACTCGGCTAAAGCGGTAGGGTGAGAGCTGGGGTAGAGTGCTGTTTTGCGTTATGCAGTATTTTAAAGTCATGTTAAATGAAAATTTAATTCATTCCAGGCAGAATACATTATATGATGTTTCTATATGCAGTAATGCAAATATGAACACATCGAACATTGTCGTTTGATTTGAGGCCAATTGTGACGTCATAAGACATGTGACTACCCCAATTAAACGTTTAGAACTTCAAGGTTGCTATTAGCTTTCTTCAGTAAATTTTTGATGACTAGCTCTCAAACTTTTAACACAATAGTTATCGAAGTACACTGGAACCTTCACTTTGAGACACCCCCTTTAATCGACTTTAAGGCGACACAAACCTTTGTCCCAGCAAAATTAATGCTCATATAATCTTTGTATCACTATACCTCTATTAAAGGGACACCTCTATAGATCGTTTTCACTCACGTGACCAAATCCTTGACTACGGTTACTACGCCGCCATATTGGTGTACCAAATTTGTAAACAAAGCGACCGCGGCCTTTGAATGTGAGTCATATTTTGTGTCTGATCGTGGGCTGTGGCAATAAAGCGGACGAAATAATTATATAAAGGATTGTACTTTGCAAGAGTGCCTTCGATTGTTATAAATAAAGGGAAAAAGCCAGATAATCATCCGAAGAGAGAAGATCGCGGTGGATTTCGGCGATTTACAGGGATGCCTCGCGGATACAATTTTGGAAAACGATCGCGTATGTGAAAAGCATTTCGTTTCTGGACGGGCAGCCAAAAACTTGGGATAAATTCAACGTTGACTGGGTGTCAACTTAGTATTTAGGGCATAACAAGAAGGCAGATCGAGAAGAAGCGGCAAAAAGAAGCGAGAGGGCGAGGGAACGCGAACTCACAAAGAAGCCTGCGTTTGCTGAAAGAGAGCCTGAAATAACTCGAGGCAGAGAGAGAGAAGCGAAGAGGCAAGAATTTTATGCAGCAAATTTCAAATTTAGCCGAAGTAAAGTTTATATCTCGGAAGGTATAATCCACGAGCATTTAACTTGCATGTTTATATGACAGTTTACCATTTAGCTTTGTCCACGCTTCTATGTAGAACTGAAAGAACACTAGCTAGACTACATGCGAACAAGATTCTGCTAGCCCGGCCTTGCAACCTAGACAATGAGCAGACAAAACTGTTCCTTCTTTTCCCGTGATAATCCAAATCGGGATCAAAGAGTTGTTCATAATTATGCTGTGAATGTCTTACCTTCGCTAAAACAACAAACTTGTTTGCGATACATATAATGTACATTGTTATGTGGCCTTTTACGCTAGTAATGAATCCAGATACTATTTGATTATATAACCTTCGAGGCTTCGGAAAGCTTTAAACTGCTGCTGGGTGTAAAAGCTAGTCTCCAACACCATAGAACAAAAGATCTGTTGATTCCACAGGAGGCAAGCAGTCCGGCTCAAAATGCTTACCCTCTATCAGCACGGGATCGATTCCAATTGCCGATAATTTCTCCAAATAACGCTGTTTTATTCGTGGTTCCAACTTCTTGGCATATTCAGAAATAGGAAAAGAAAGAATCACATCGGGATTTTCCCCAGACTTAGCTTCACTTGCTGAATTATCCATTTCTAAAGGCTACAATATGTAGAGGTGACTTGTATTTGCATGCTATTATGCTATTACGCAATCAAAGTGGTACACCAATATGGCGACGGAAATGATGTGACGTCACGTGAAAACGATCTATTAAGGGGACACTTCTCTTGCATGTCCCAATGGTGCACCATTAATGCAGGTTTCACTGTAGAATGTCTAAACTTCGTGGAGGGTCTTGAAAAAGAAAAGAAAAGCTATGCCTTAACATGCTTGAGATAGGCAGCGAGTCAAGGATTATCGACCCGAATTCAAGCTGTGAACAGCTTCTTGTTGATCATGAATTGCCGCTGGAGTATGGCTACAATTGAAATTCGAGCGCCTTACATGAAGTGTAGAGTTGGTGTTGAAAAAATGGCGTCTAAACGAGTCGGATCTATTTTACGTTATTTTTCCAAAGGTAAGTGACTAAGTGTTCAACTTTTATTCCTTTTAGGCTAAAATTCGTAATGTTAGACCACAAAAGCGCGTGTTTAGGCCCGTGTACTGTTGTGTTGTATTAAACATCGATCGTTTTAGTGTACTAAGCCGGTATCAATGTATGTAAGTTTATGTATGTATCAAGTTAACAAAACGTCGGAAATATTGTTGTAATGACTAAAAATACCAGTTATTTTAGACTTGATCGAGTTTGAAATATTCACGTGGAGAATGCTGAAAATAGCATTTCTGGGCCTTTAGATTTCAAAATTTTCCGGGGGAGCATGCCCCCAGACCCCCCTAGAGCCTTGCCCCTCCGCCGCTCGCGTCATTACCCCCATGTCAACAAATCTTCATATTGGTACGAACAACCCTTCTCATACCCCAGCTACGCGCCTGTTGCGTCATAACATTGTCAAAGTAGCTGTGGATCTACGAGGCGAAGCCGAGTGGATCCGCAGTTTTACAATGTTATGACGAAATTCATGATCAATAACAGGACAGACGCATTAAAAACTGACGTCCATTTGTTTTTTACAATAACAACAGGCCAAAACGATCAAGCGTGGACTTCAGACGAGGGGAAACCAGGCAAAAGTGAACTGAATTTGTTTTAGCCGAAACGATTCCGAGAATCACAGCTTCGTGAACTTCAAACTGCGTACAATAACTACATAATAAATTTCTTAGACAGATTTTCTGAAACTAACCTTTATTCCATTTGGAAATTCTTGTAAACCCGCTGAAATATTCGCAAGTTCAGTCCATTCTTATCAGTTGTTTTGAAGTTACACGCGGCAAAATAAACGGATTCCATTCCAGTCAACTTCAACGTCAAACTACAACAAATATTGTTATACCTCCCAACTCAGGTGCCACTTTTGATTGGACGAGAAGGTTTCACGTGGGATGCCACAAAACAGTCTAATGCCCTTGGGCGAAAAAACTCACTCCCTAGGGCAATAACAACTTAAACTTTCGACTCGCACGTGCTATGGTCGTGCACCTAATTAAAACCGTGGAAAATGTATTAAAGCGCACATTGCGTCGAGGACTTCGCCCATTTGAATTAAATTCAGCTAACCGCGATGTTATTATAACCAAAGTAAGGGAAGGTTGTTAAATATTTATGAAAAACTATCTCTCATTTCCCGTTGTTGTTTTTAACTACGAAAAGAAATGTACAAAAACGCACGTGCAGAAATTGTTTTGCTAATTAAACTTTAGGTTACGCACGTGCAAAACAACTGTTTTCTAACCAACCTCTAGTTTTGCCGGTGTTCTCATCACAGTCGAGGGAATTCTTGAGTTGGGAGGTATAACAAAACACTTAATGACTCGACCCTCAATGTTCATTGAGGGTCTCGGGGAAACAAAACTCACTGTTTCCCTTGGTGCCAGTCATTAAGTGCTTACTGTTCTCTTTCGCTTTACTGTTGAATTAATTCTCAGTCTGCCGATTGAAAAGCAACCTGTGAACGACTTTTCATGATTTACGCCTCAAAGAACACTCATGTTCAGATGTAATTTTTCCACTTTACCGAACTGACAACGCTGCGAGAAGACCTTTCGCATGTCTAGATTGTACGAACTGAAACATTACCTGAAGCTCGAAGTTTGTAAGCGTATTGGGGTGACAATTATTTTGAATCCCGAGTTTAGCAATGGAATACTTTGAAAATCTATCTTTATGACATTTCCATAAGCTAAGAGCCCTGACGAAGGAAAGAAAGACTCGTATGTGAGTTTAAACCACATAAATTTTCAACAGACTTTTCGGATGTCCATGTTGTCGAGTGTTGCAAAACAGAAACTAGATACTATACCGAGCTAAAAATAGCTGTGAACATAATCACGCAAGCCTCAGATATTTATGTTACTCGCGTGACTATGAAATTTTAATTTTATTTGTGTTGACAGACGGCCTATTTAATTAGCTAACGACAGTTTTGTAGTTTTACGTCATAAAAAGCGCGGCATCCGTGAAAGCTTTTTAACCAAGAAAGCAATTTTAAAAACTTTAATTGCCCGTTTAGAATTCGAAGTTATTTATTAACTTCTTGTTTACTGTTTTTATAAGTTTATTTTACACCTTTACCACTTAGAAAAATTGATTCCAGGTGCTTTACTACAGTTTTCCTCAGTACTTATCAATTAAGGGACTTAGATAAGAAATGCAGCTAATGCATCGAAACGAACAAAAAAACAATTAATTTTAATAAACAATTTTTTTCAAGCACATTTTCTGCATTACTAAAAATCCTGCCGTTTACGTCGTTTCTTTTGAAACACCTATATTCCTAACGTAATAAAATTTTCTTGATAATTAGCTTGCTTTCGTAGGCTATCAGACTCCAAGTATATACAGTACACCGTATGTGTTCATTTGACTACATATGTCAGAATTTTTTCATTCTATTTTAATCATTTGCATTGTTTTAATCGCTGAAAATATCAGGGAAAAAAGTGAAAGGATTCTGTTTTTTTTCAGATGAAGTATAAGTGTAAATTACTCATTGGAACAAAAAACTCTTCGCAGTTTTAAATGTGTTACTCACCGAAGTACTGAAGGCTAAAGTATGTGTATTTCTTCGCATTGGCTGCTTTAGCGCATCGGCAAACCAAGTCAATGATGTATGTGTCCCAGTTATTCCAGTCTATCGTGTAGCCGCTAGAAATCCTGCTACGTGAATCGCGATCAGTGAAAAGCAACTCGGGTAATGGACGAGGCTTCTTTCTGTCATCTTTGAAACAACCGAGCTTGGTGTAGTTAACAGCGCAGCCTGAATTCCGTGGACGTGAAAAAAAAAGTATTGGCTAAGAATAACACTATAATTCTTATAATGTAGACAACTGAATAAAATATAAACCCAATAACAATTACATTGTATACGACAACAAGAGTCAAAACAATATTGTCGTACAATATTTCACCTTCTAAATCTAAACAAAATGGAAATAAATGATGCAGATGATGGTATATGGAAAGCTTGGTGCCTGTGACCAGCTGGAGTCCTCACGCTTCGTTGCAATAGCCCTTTTCACGGTTAACTTGCGATATTTGCATAACAATACACTTGAACATAGAAGCGAGGCAATTTCGGGCACAAGCTGCAAAACATCGTGTTTTTCTTGAACTCCTTCAACTCTTTTAGTATAAAAACAGTTTTAAAATGTAGAATAACTACAATTCTTTTAGTTTACGTTGTTTTTGGAAAAAATTGTAAAACTACTTTTCTCTATTAATAAAGAGTAGACTCGCATAAGCAACAGGGAGATCGGATTACGATCTTTACGGCAAACTTTAACTAAAATAGTTGCTTATTTAGTTATTCTCCGTTTTAAAACTATTTTTATTGTAACATAGTTTAAGGAGCTCAAGAAAATCACGATGTTTTACAGCTTGTGCCCGAAATTGCCTCGCTTCTATGTTTAGCTGTATTGTTATGCAAATATTTCAGGTTAACCGTGAAAAGGGCTATTGTTAGTACGTTAATTTTTTGATCATTCTAGTTCCTTAGTCAAAGTGTCGTATAAACTTACCTTGTTGTTTTGGGGGTAGGGTTGGAGACACTGTAGATGGTATAGTGGGTATGATGACAGCAGGACTTGGTGTGGGCTCTAAATATAAAAATAAAAGCAATTACATCCAATTTATTTATCTTCAATCTGTACAATGAAGTCCACGTGTTGTGTTCGTGGATATCCAGTTGCTGAAACATGTAAAATGGTTGTAAAATTGGCCCGAAAATTCACATCGCGCGGCCAAGTCTTAGAGAGGTACAGTCGGAAACTACAACTGTTCTCGACGGGGGCCACTCTCCTGGAGAACAAAACTAATGCCAATTTCATTTCAATTCAAAATGCGGAGACTAAGAAGCCCGGGGGGTACTGAACAAAGTGTTATACGGGGAGGCTCCGCCCAGAGGTCCAAACCCTTACCCTTTTATATACTATTTTTGACTGAAAAGGTAACCCTTTAATATACCATCCATAGAAAATGGTACCCCTTTCACATACCTACAGTTGAAACACTGCATCCCTTTTACGACTTTTACTAAACTTTTCGCTTGAGTAGCCCTTTAAAATATTGGATGAATCAGCCTTTTTAAAACACCTAAATGAGAGTTTTCCCTACCCTTTTCTATACTTCAACTCGTGAAATCCCTACCCTTTCATATACCTCGAGCCTAAAAATGGACCCCTTTCGGGCGGAGCCTCCCCGTATAGTCCATTATAGGGAGTACCCACCTCCCCCCCCCCCCCCCCCGGGCTAAGAAGAGAGAAAATTGGTGGTAAAAATGCTACAAAACCTTAAATGATATTATTGGAAAAAATTCGGACAATCGCGGTCTTAAAAACGTACGCTGGATGAGTTATCTGAGTTACCTTGACGATGATCCCCGCCAGGCTTCCTCTTCGCAGTTAAATTCAAGCTTTTTTGACCGATGTAAATCATCAGTCTTGAGATTGCATATCATTTTGCCTTTGATAAATTCCGCGTTCGATGCTTCACAAAACCGGGGCCGGATCACATGCGTGAGTAACGCCACGAATGTCGTCTATGTGTCTGTATCCTTATAGATGATGAAAATTAACTAATGATCTAGAGACATTTTGACTCGATTGCAGAAGAAAAGTTACCGGGACCCTAACTCAATCTGGAGCAAAACCAGTCGCTCATTCCCTTCAAATTTAGTCCTGTGTAATAAATTTGGTAAGAGCCTAAACTAACACCTCTTCGTTTAAGTGAAGGATTGTTATAGATCAACGATAACTTTTGTTCCTCGACCCATCAGCGCTATCTCCGCCTATTCTTGGTTTTCACGTGACGTCATCAAATTTTAAAATTCAAAACCGCGAGGCCTACATAATTTTTACCTTCATTCAAGGAAAGATTACCTAAATATATATATTTTCACAATTTCTTAGCTCGATCTCGTGCTTCCTTTTGAAAATAGAACGGTTTAAATTTCCGAGTTTTCATCGTACGTGACATCAGCAGGACGGCCGTGACTGAGCTGTTCCGTATCTAAAACATGACTCTTCGGGTGATTTTCAGCATTCTAAACAATTTAAGTTTAAGGAGAAATATTTATTTAAATATTCGAACGTTTTCTGGCAAAAGTGAACTCCAGATGTTTTTTCCTATTTTCGGCGGCCATGTTGGTGCCCCTCAGAGGGACTCCAACATGGCGTTTCCATAATGAGCTCTATAAATTTGTGTGGAACATTTTGACAAATAACTCGAGTACGGAATACCGCACAGACCTGAGACTTGGACTGATTCCTTATTTATTCATTATCTATGACATGTCAATTCCTTGACTTCATTCATTGAAGGGTTTCGATTTTTTTTTTTATGGCGTGACAGTGAAAACCGAGAATAGTTGTCACAATCCACCGTAGGATGGATGGCGGCGGTACATTTTACCACGAACCTAACACAGCCAATAGGCACATAGAAAGCCATATATTTTTAGAAATTCGTTTACTGTACTAACAACATTGTGTATGCTAGGTTTGAAGTTTTTAGAAATTTTCTGTGCGTTTTTATGAGCATTTTTAGGGTTTTTGTGCGCTAAGAATTATGGGTAAATGTACCAGTCGCCATCTTTTTTCCTACGGTGGATTGGCTCTTAATGTTCGCGCGTTCACTTTTTGTCCTGAATTAATAAAACTATTAATTTAATGTTTGAACAGACTGGTAATATTTTTGAGCGCCAGCAGAGTTACTTTGACTTTTGACTACTTTACCGAGATCTCTCAAAGAAGGGCCTTGTGCAAAAAAATAATAATAATAAAGGATAATAAGCGCAATAACCTCCATTTGGCCTTAAAAAATGTACATGGACATTTATCCATGGAAATAATCTGTTCCTCGTGGCTCACCGTCTTCGTCAAGCTTCGCTCTCGGAAAATATTCAAATCTCGGAACATATATTTTCCGTGGACAAATATCCATGTTTTCGCGCCAAATAGAGGCTATTGATTATATAATTTATTGAAGTTAGTTCCACAATTTTAGCGCATGCAGGAAGACAGGAATCCAAGGCCAAACCTCAATTAAAATTCAAGAGCTTTCAGCTGCATGATTAAGACTTACCCATTTTAGTGCAGTTAGCACTACACGTTGTTACCACACTGGTGGAGGTTGCTGTAAGTGTTTTAGTTTGGGTTATTATTTGATTGTGAGTGTTAGTTAAGGTTTGTGTCAGAACTGCCGTACTAGTAGCTGTCATGGTTTCGGTGGTTTTTGCTGTACTTGTTGCCGTCAAAGTAGCGGTACTTGTGGCTGTAGCTGTAGAGGTTGTTTGTAGCAGTGATAACATTCGTAGCATTATACGTTGAAGTCATTGTATCTGTCACAATTGCTGTGCTTGTCTCTGTTGCTTTCACGACAGCTGTACTAGTTAAAGTATGAGTATTGGTTGTATTCACTACCCCAACACTGGTAGTGGTTAGGGTAGTAATACTGGTTACTGGCACGTGACTTGTCACGACAGCCGTGCTTGTCTTTGTGGCATGATGTGTGCTGGTGGCAACTTCAGTATTTGTGGTGGTCAGAGTGGAAGTGGCGGTAATCACATCTGTCTGTGTGTGTGTCTGGGTGGTCAGAGCTGTGTTAGTTTTTGTTGTTGTCTCCGTATTCGTTTGAGTCGCAACCGCTGTACTTGTTTCTGTCTCAGTACTAGTTA
Organism: Desmophyllum pertusum; assembly: GCA_029204205.1. Classification (NCBI taxonomy): domain Eukaryota; kingdom Metazoa; phylum Cnidaria; class Anthozoa; order Scleractinia; family Caryophylliidae; genus Desmophyllum; species Desmophyllum pertusum. The sequence goes on along the minus strand of MU826350.1, from coordinate 2,215,800 downwards.
ACATTAAAGTTGTTGTGTCAGTTGCTGTCTTGGTCAATGTTGTTAGACATGGACCAGATGAAGAGCACGTATTGTTAGCGGATGTTGATGATGTAGGTACAATACAAGTCGCATAAACTGCGGCTTGGATACAAACAGCAGGAAAACTGCATTCAGCAATGGGACATTGCGGAACGGGTTGTGGTACGGGCACCGGTGCAGGAACTGGTGCCAGTGCGGGAACTGATGGAGGCTGAGGTGCCGGTACAGGAACAGGTGTAGGCAGTGGAGTCGACGTCGATGGTGGTAATGCAGTCGTCAGTGGGGTTGAAGATTAGGAATCTTTTCTTCGAAAATAAAATGGATATAACGTATTCAGATTTTTCCCTGTCAATCAGTATCTTTGATGATATAGAAAAATGATTTTAAACCTGGCTTAAACACAAATAAGAATATTACAAGGAAACAAACTGAAATAATGAAATAATTTATGTCACAACTTTGTCACAACTTTGTCAATTTTGTCACTTGAAAATGATGTCACGGCGACATCGAAACGTTATGTTAAACTTTTCTCGCTAATTTTTATCCTAAATGTTTAACTTTTGTAAAAGATCTTAAAAGCAGCAGTCAGTGCAAAGAAAGCCTAAAAACCTAACTAACGTGTATATACTGTATGATTCACTTCATATATGTATCATCAAATATTCATCATTTAACAGTTATCATTATAACAGACCTCGCTGGCTTCACATCTCAGTGGTGTTAATCCGAAAATCGCAAAGATCGTGGGTTTAAACAGAGCTGAAGCCTAATTTTGTGCAACTAGGAGATGCACAATGCATTTCGTATATAAATTACCACGAAATTATAAAAACGAAATCACCACTTCTGGCTAAAGGCAATATAACTCGGTACTCATATCTGCTAAAATGCTCATTGTTACTTAGCTAGTCCTTGACACACAAGAGTTACGATTTTCAAGCAAATGTCTAAAAGGCCGGTAAAACTAAATGCATAGTCCAGAAAAGCATTGTTATACTGACAAAAAATCATCCCATAGCAAGGATTCTACATTGGTGTTATACGTTTTGTAGTCTTGCTGTTGCAACTTGCATTTATTAAAATAATTTGGGGTAATTTTAATATTATTATACTCGATGTCAGCCGCTAAACGAATCACATTTGGAGCCCGGTTACGAAATGTTTTTTTAACTCAAACGATAGTATTGTTTATTACAGCACAACACACGCCTTGATTGATTAAGAGGACATGATTTGATTTGATTTCTATGTAGTGTGTAGTAAGTATCTTACCGGAGGCCCCAGTGGTTGTTGAAGCTGGCGGCGAGGGGACTGGAACTGGTGCTGGTTGTATAGCAGGTGGTTCTATTGAATATAATTTAGAATGCTAATTTGGTTACGTTGAAATAAATTGTGTTTGCTTTGGTTTTGGTTTTTCAAGTTCTTTGACCATAAGAGCAAATTATCTATGTGTACAATCAATCGAGAGTAAAACAAAAAACTTGCTTGCCACCGGTTACAGTGAACTCTCTCTAAGGCGGACACCCTTGGGACCAGCTCTAGCTGTCCGCCTTAAAGAGGTGTCCGACATAGAGAGAGAGAGAGTTTCGTTACAGAAAAATAAGAGAAACTTGATTCGGTTGGGACCAGCCAACCATGTCCGCCTTGGAGTGGTGTCCGCTTTGAGAGAGTTGACTGTACATGTTTTTACTTCGTGGTCTGATTGCGTTATTCGCGTTTATTGCGATTAGCCAGCTGTGATTACTTTAGGTTGGTTTAAACAGCTGTAACGATAAAGAAAGTTAAATGATCAGCTAAACCAACAAACAACATGAAACATACGACATGATTTTCCTAAAGTGATTGTGGTATCCAGCGTACCCCCTCCCCTCTCCTCACAGCTCCCCGCGCCTTCACCCTAACCTTGCGTCAATTACACGTCTGTTACGTTAACACTGCTCGCCTTAAATTTCCTCAACCTTTCTACACTGATCTTTCTTGACATATTTTCATTTGCCAATTCTGAACAATAGAAAATAAAAATTAACAGACGATGAGCGAAATATGTAGTCAGAAATGTTGCTAAATTATTTCGCGCGATTGGCTCCGGAGCTATGATCTTTCAGATGTCCTGCGGTTGCTGTCGGTGGGTAGTACATGTATAACTCGCATACATATGATCTTCAATCCCGGAAATTCTTGAAAAACTACTTTGCACATCGGTATATACACATACAGATGTCTTTCCATGAGAATACAGTCGAACGTCCCGTAAGCGGACACCCTGAAAAAGTATCCGCTTGAGAGAGGTGTCCGCTTATTGGAGGTTAAAAATGTAGTGTCCGCCTACTGGAGTTGTCCGTTAGCGGAGGTTCAACTGTATCACATAAAGTGGTTCAAAGAATCACGGAAAAATGAAATATATTAGTTGTCAAATTCGCTTCCTATTTTATCGCACACATCTGTGTTCATCAATTTATAAAAATAATGCTGAGGCTTTTTCCTTAAAAAATTTCACCTGGTTCTACAAGAGGAGGTGGAAGAAACTCTGTTTCACTTCCAGGTTTGGCGCCGACCGGCTGACCTTGAGGAAGTTGAGAAGAGACTGGTACGGGGGTACTCTGTGATGGATCGATTTTGTTACTTGTTCCGGACTGACAACCTGAGGGTTTTCTGGCTCAACCGGAAGTGGTTTTGTGGACACCTCAGATATCAACGACTCATTTGACTCATTTGGTTTGATTTCTCCGATTGGTTGATATTCTATTTCGGTTGGAGGCGAGTCTGTAACGAGAAACAAAATGTATTCAATTACGACTACGTTATAACTTCAGCACGGTGTAGCCGTAGGACTGACGGATGCAAGAAAAGAGACTAGAGTATCTATCAAGTATCTTACTTCAGCGGCTATAAAATTTAGCGAATTTAACAATGTTATGAAAAATCGGCGCTAATTTAAGTATTCACGAAATTTAAAATTCGCTTAGAAATTTCAGTTTAGAAGACCAAAATCTCTGAAACTTGCTAAATTAAATAATCGCTATTTTTTTGGAGAGAAAAATCGCTAAATTTAGTAGCCGATAAAAATAGTAAACTAAAAGAACTTGACAGATCTAAACACGTACTTTCCGTTTACAAAACGTAGTTTTAAAATGTTGTGTGCATGAACGCTGCTTGCTGAGGCTTATTGACTTGAAAGTTGACATAAAGAAAACACGTTTTTTACTTGAGCTTGTAATTATGCGTAAAATTCAGGCATTCATTGAAGGCAGTTGAAAGCAACTTTCAAAGAAGTTGCAAAGAATGCTCTGAAAAATTGCAGGACTTCAGCGGGATTGAAACCCATGAACCGTGAACTGTGAAGCGGGTCAATTGCGAATTCATCATCAGTGGCCCGATTAAACGGTGTCAACATTTGTCTCAACATTCTCTCAACATTTGTTGAGGCGATGTTAAGGCCGTTTGACACCCCCCTTTGTCTCAACATCTTCCCGACATTTCTTTTCTTCTCGAAATTTTGGTCTCAACATCTCTTAACATGACTCAACACTGTTGAGAGAATGTTGAGACCGTTTGATTGGGATTAAGCGGTCTAGTTCCCAAATGATTAAAATATTTTTAATCAACTTTGATGGACGCAGCAGAGCTGTACAACGGTCACAGTTTTCTTGTACATTTATCTTCCTATAAATTTCTTCAGTGGATTTTGAGTTTTACAGAAAAACTTATTTACAACTGAAAACGCGACTTTACGCTCTACTAGCCCAGCAACATACTATATTGATACAAAATACTTTTTTCCTGCAATCCTAAGTCCTAAAAAACACTGTGTTTTTTGGTCATGTTTATTTCCTTTTCAAAATGGTGAAATTCGCCTCTAACTGGTATCTTATTTGTGGTATTCAAGGCAGAAACTAATTAAAAGTAGCAGCTGTTTGTTTTCATCCATGTTTCAGCAGGTATCAATATGCATGACCACAACGGAATAATTCAATTGACTTTTAACTTTATGGAAAAGCGAAAGTCTTAGGATCGACGAAGAAAGCAGATAGTTGATGACAATATTTGTTATTAATTCTCTTTCATCGATATGATAAGCTAAAAAAAAAAAGATATGATAAGCTAAAGAGTAAAGGTTTCGCCCTAATGTTGTCATGATACGTTCCATACTGTTTTGATAGTCAAGGAACCATGTGGATTCTTCTGACAAGAATATCAAATGGTCGTCAAATCACCAATTTTTTTAAAGTTGACTATTGCATGGGCATTCAACTACTTAGTTCTAGCAATGTGATGCTAAAGCGGATTCGTTAATTTCCTGCAAAAGTAGTTAACGTTTCTTTTCGATCGCTTTGATTCCCAACATATGCGGATACATGATACTATATGTAAATTATAATATTGCAACATTATAGTTACAAGCACACGCACTCGAATTCCGCAATTCCAAGTTGAACGTGATCTTAAGCCCATGACTAGTTAACCGTTAGTGAAAGCTAGCTAGATTGCAATGTTACTCCACCGACATCATATAGCAGAATCTGTGTCGCTAAACAAGGGATTCTCTACATGTACCTAAAAGGTCTGATTCCAGCCCTGTAAACTTACCTTCGTAGAATCCATTTTCACTTTTTCCTGATATCGAAGAAAATATAACTACCGATACAAGATAAAAGTAAACATTCATGTCCGCGATGCGCTAGTTTAGTCTAGTGTGAAACGTAAATATGTACAAAAAGGTGAAAGATTTTTTCATATAAAATTTTTTTTCGCTAGTAAATAACTGTCATATTACGTAAGCCTTGTTTGCTCGCGAGAGGCAATGAAAGACCTCCTTAATTTTACACACAAACGTTCTGACCAACTCGTCATGCAATTGTTTATGACATTTTTTCCCGCACTGTTTACTAACAGACAATCCTTGAAACACGAAATTGAATAAATTATTCGGTCATTGACATAAGGTATACTCGGAAAAAAACTTCATTCAGATCAAATGAAAATATGTTTTTAATTTTAATTAAGTAAAAGTATGCTTCAGATTTTAGACGTTGAAAGAAAAATTCCACCTCCCACCAAAATAGGAGTTACCTATATTGATTATTTCAATATTTCCGTTTAAAACAACGAATGAATAAAGCAGGTTTATCGGTCGTATATTGATGCGTTTTGTTCAGTGAGCCAAGATAATATACTACCAGAAAGCAGGTGTTGTTTGCAGGTCTCTTCATCGCCTAACTGAATTTTATAACATGATAGAGGTTTTTTTATTGGAAATAAAACGTTTACTAACTTACCCTCTTTATTCGTGTTTTCAATTGTCAGATTGAAGCACTTTTTATCTTGATAGTCAAAGGAACAGTGACTTGTTGATAGCGTTTGGATTTTTGTCCTCATAATTGTAAGAGGACCCGTCTTTATCTAGATATAAGATGCCGTACGTCCTCGCCGCTTTTGAAGGAATATCTTCGACTAATACACTTCAGTTCCGGTTTGCTTCAGTTTTTCGAAAGTAATGTCCGGTATATATTTTTCTATACCCCCTCGTATCGGCCTCTCGGATGTTCATATATATTCTCTGTTCGACAAGTGTCATCAGCTGCTGGGACACAGCCAGGTAAAATAGTCGCCTCTCACTTATAATCACCTTCTTTTCAGTAAATGATATAGAGATAAACGGCGTAAAACAAAACAATAAGTTCTACAATATGGGGCTTATCGGAAGATGATATAACTTTCTTTAGTAGGGGGGAGGGGTGGTATTATCGGAAGATCCAGTTGTTTTTACCTTAAATCTATTTCAGCTATTTTTCATAATGAACTCAAGCGTGGGATGAACCAGAAAATATCATCGCGAGGTAAAAAGCAGGATTTTATATGATTTTCAAATGACAGTTCATCCCAAGTAGTTCGGTATTTCAGTTGAGCAATGAAAGACTCGTAAGGATATCTAGTGGGTACGTTATAAGTTTATTCAATACAAAACACCAAAGTGTGACATGATAATGTAAATTATGTTCCAAGCCGTTCAACTCATCAGTACCAGCACGGCTTAATTCCGATGTCTGGATTTGGGTGAACCCCCTCTCTTGTATATCTATGTCTGTTGCTGTCGGCGGACGAAGATGACGTAGTATATCGACGGATGTGACGTTCCACTCGATTACAAGACTTGCTCCTCAACTGCTCATGGAGAAATTCCTTGACTGATGCATGTTTTAGCATTATGTTTCCGACCCGGGTCGTCTCTCACTCTCTGTTACCGTAGGTGTTTTTCAACTTTTGATCTTGTCGAGTTAGCAAACATCTATCGACACTGCTGGGAAGAGACCTTGAAATTAGTAAAATGGCCAAGTTTGAGAGTGATATCTTGCAAAATAGCGAAAACATGGTTCTACAAAGTCGGGAAATTTTACGGACGTTTGTATGCAGGAGGCATACAAACGTCTGTAAAATTTTGTGACTTTGCGGAACTATATCTTTGCGATTTTACAATATATGAATCTAAAATTTGGCCAATTTACTCATTTCCGTGGACTCTGGGTACGAGATTGTGTGGGAACCATCATGGCGATGTGCGATGAATTTAACTCAACCACCGTCAGGGTGAAACTACATACCTTGGCTTCCTTTAGCACAGTGGTAGACGAGGTCATTCATGTAAGAATTCCAGTTTCTCCAGCCGATTGAGATGTTGCTGTACTTTCTTTGGTGAAGAATAACTCAGGGACAGGGCGTGGAGGTCCATGTCATCCTTAAACATCCTATCTTGGAATATGTCGCAGGGCAGGCATTTGCGACCAATTTGTTTAGTATTTCATTCTTTTTTTAAATAATCATATTTGTCAGGTTTCTTCCGAAGTCAACAACTTCAGTTAAATCGGACAACAACCAATACTTCAGAAACATGACCACGTGACGAATCATGAACTGTTTGATTTTCAAGAAATTACATGTAAATATGTTGTTAAGTCACTATTCTCTCGGATGAGATACGAGGAGATATGTTTTATGGGAGCATGAAATCAAAACGCAGATATAAATATTGCAATGGATATACTTCATCAACAAGAAAGGATAATTTGATGCTGCATGTTCTATGGGAAGAAGCTCATAACAAAGTTACCCGAGGTCAAAAATCAGAATAATGGAAAAGTTTAGGTTTTAAGTGATAATTTCATCCTTCGACGCGTAAATTGTTGTTACTCTTCTCACACGAAGAAGATGATTGTTAACCTAAACCTTAAAATTATACGTCACCATACCCGTTTACGATAAAACGATAATTTAAAACTCTGAAAAGCTTAAAGTGCCACCACAAGGAGCCCAGGCTCACAATATGGTCGATCAGTGGCAAATTATAAGGATTTGTATGGAACTTTATCAGCGAGCCAAAAATAGCTTAAAATGATACTAAACTGCCATTAAATTCTACAAACCACATCAAATGTTGTCCATGTGTTGTTTATTGACTGTCCTAGAGCCTTTAAGCCACATTTCAGCCGGTTTTAGAATTTTAGTTCACCATTACCTAAAAACTGGGAGAACTCAAATTCACTAGCTTCAGTCGACTGCCCGTCGACTGCCCGACGAAAATACTCCAAAAACCTACCTTAATCGATCCCAATCATTCCAAAACTTCGCTCGAGTGTAGAACCAATGTTGGGTTCCCAAACAGCGAGATTTCAATCCGTAAACTTTACCCAGCGCTTCAAGAATACGTTAAATATAGTTCATAAACTTTCAACTTCATTTTCTGACGCAGCTTGTGACCGAGAGGGTTGACGTCGCTGCTGTTGAACCTAGCCTTTCATGAACAGCGCACGCTATGATTGGCCAACAGTTGTCAAGGTGATGAAACCGAAACCTAAGTCACGCGAGACAAACGACGATGGACCTTATGATTGCGTGATTCGAAATTTGACACTTCCAAATGGAAGCGTAGCAACTGAACATGACCCGAAGATTGCCGAAATTTTTGATAATTACCCGAGGTCCTCCGAAGATTTTCGAACGTGATTGGAAGGTCAGCAGATATTTCCGGTAGTCTCCCGAAGATTGCTGAAGACCACCCGATGTCTTTACCACACTAATTTTGCCCTTTATGTTACTAACAAGTAATGATTCCTCGTAAAATAACTTGTGTTTTCAGAATTTGCTAATTGCACTCATCGCTACGCGATTCGGACAATTTCGATCTGCATATTTCTGAAAAAACGCGTGATATTAATCCTTAATTGACCCTGAAGGATTGTTGTTTTCAATGAAACAGAAAAACTGAAAAATCTACTAAAAGAATTAGAAACCAACTTCTGTTTGCAGGTAATTAAATCGCCTACCTTTCTTGTGTTAGAAAATAAATTTCTAGAAATGTGAACGAAATGTTCGAATTTGTCGGTGTGTGTCGCTTTAAAAAGTATCTGTCAGTTTTCCTGTTCCATGGAAAATAAAAATCGCCAAAATACCACAAATCGTCAAAACAGCTTAAAAGAGTCTTTTAAGCTGTCAAACATTAAAGGAAATTGCAATTATGTTTGACCTGATATCCCTAAGCGTTCACTCAACTTGAAAACGAGATAAAATATGTGTAACAATGGACACCAGATGTGTTACATTATTATTTAATATATTCGGCCTTATGGTACAAAACTGAATAAGTTTTTATGAACAACAACTGTAGTTCTGTATAAATATACTTAAATAACTTAAACTCCCCATAAAAATAAAATAAATACCTTTCCTTATTCAAACTCGCTCTTAAAGGTCGATTATTTTGGACTTTCGTAGCGATAAAACAAAATAAAAATTCCTCTTGTTGTCGCTCAGGCAATGAATTGTACCTTACTAGAAGATCGCGAGAGGAAGAAGTACGGTCTGCAGAAATTCTAACCAGTGTTCAATTAATTGTGGCTTACATGTCCTTAAGTTTGAACAAATTTTAGTTGACAGAATTTTGTTTACAAGTCACCTAAATACAGTAGCTCGAGAATTACGTCATAATGACGTAATCCCGAGATAAAAAGGTCATCATCTTTGAATGCGTTTATCTACAAGAACAATCGAAACGCTCTTTCGACTTTCTCGTGTAACAGAGTTACAGTTGATCCTTTACACAATAGCCACTCTGGGCAGAGTTAACTGGCCATAGTAGAGAGCTGAGGACTGAAAAGAACGGCTTTCCCCAGGATCACACTTTGCTCTTATAGAAACCTCCCTACAACAGTCGGGGGTACAAGTGCACTCGAAGAGTTTTCGTTTATCCAATTAAGAAATAGCTTGTGCACTCACCGAGTACTCCGAAAGCAATCCCGCCAGCATAACCCATAAGGATACGTCAACGGATACGTCATGTTGCTTAGCAACTTTGGAGACGAAAACCTCGGGTTCAGTCCCGTCTTAGAAGCGGAATTTTGCCGCCATCAACTGGCACTTGTTCCCCAGACTGACAACGGCCACCTCTCTCAGTACTACGGCCAGTTAATTCTGCCCAGAGTGGCCATTGTATTAAACGTGTTGACAGAGGCCAGTCAGTGATAAGATTAAATTCCCCAAGAGGTCAGTGTGATTTCAATCTGTGATTTCAATCTGTGATTTCACAGAAAGAAGTAATGCAAACTGATCAAGCCCACACATTTTCGCCTTGCGAACCATTTTTTCTATTAATTCTCTTCTCGTTGAGTGCGTAATTACATAAAAATATGATGACAGACATCAACACTAATGAGTTATGGAAACAGGCCAGGTAGAGAGTGAGTCAGTCAGAGACATTATACTAACAATATACTCGTGCAACCATGTTTACACGAGATAAAAACCATGGAAAACGTTGGGAAAATTAGACATCTAAGAGATCATGAGAACAAATAGCGGATGGGTGAGAACTACATACATTTAGTCCTTTAGTGATTTAACCAGTAACATGGTAAACATAATTAGAGCCTTGTACTCCAACACATTCTTCCTGAGCGTCTTTGCCGGGTTTTATTGCAGGACATGTTTGGAAGTCCCTCGTGATGCAATTTTTCGATGATCCATCTTTGCTGTAGGTCTGCCCAACATTTGGTCCTGAGTAACACTCACCTTAAAAATATGGGATAATCGATGGTTTCTGCTGTTAAAACTAAAGAGAATGCAAAGCTTAAGATTTATTTGTTTGTTTGTTTGTTTGTCTGTTTGTTTGTTTGTTCGTTCGTTCGTTCGATCGTTTGTTTGTTTGTTTGTTTGTTTGTTTGTTTGTTTGTTTGTTTGTTTGTTTGTTTGTTTGAAAAAGTGTCCGCGATATCTGGCAAGTATAAAAACGAAGAAAATACAAGTTTAATTTTCTGAATGTGGTCTTTGTCAATAAATAAGTTACAATGCATGTCAAAGTGATACATGTAAGTTTTGGAATACTTTCTGTGAAATGACTCATTTCCACTCCCTCACTCCCTCCAAGCATTGTCTCTGAAATCAGGGGAAACAGGGAGCATGCGCATATCTATTGTCTCTATTGTTCTTTGCAAAACAATAGCCCTTTTCACGGTTAACTTGTCATACAGGCACAAGCTGTAAAACGTCGTGATTTTCTTGAGCTCCTTGAACCATGTTAGAATACAAACAGTTTAAAAACAGAGTACATATACAACTCTTCCAGTTAAAGTTTGCCGTAAAGATCGTCAGACGGCGATCTCTCTGTTGCCCATGCGAATCTACTCTGTATAAATAGAGAAAACTTGCTTTACAATTTGTTCTAAAAACAACGTAAACTAGAATAATTGTAGTTGTTCTCTATTTTAAAACTGTCATGCAAATATCAGAAGTTAACTGTGAAAAGGGCTATTGAAGACAAAAACTATTGTTCTCTACAAAACAGTTTTTTGCTATGTTCTCTTCAAAACAATAGTAAACGTCTTGATGTAATTTTTAAATAATCTTCAAAAATGTTAAGAAATACGGTTATTCGATTTTTTTTTCTTTTAATTATACTGGCTGCAAGGTTGTTAACTATGATTTGAGCTGCCAGCCTCTACTGAGAGATATTTGTTGAGGTATTGAAGGGATTTAGAGTATCGGCATTTTTCTTCGTTTGGCGTGCGGTATAGAGATTCTGGCGTACACAAAAATAGTATGAATAATACGCATACAACGTTCCCTCGACCCTATTCTCAACCGGAAGTAATAAAGCGAGAAGAGCGGTCGAGGGACTGGACTCGACCTATGACCAGCCAGTATTGTAGGATAAATCTGCTTTTAGGATCGATTAATTTCCTTTTAGTAACTAAATGTTGCCGCTAAACAAATTCCGTAAGAGAGTGGATTCCTTATTCGAGTCTGCATTAGATTATAAATGCATTACCATGATTTTGCACTCCAAAGTACTGGTACCCAAGCTCCTGAGCTTGTTCTGCACATCTGCAGAGTACATCGCCAAGGTAGGTGTCCAGTTCCCCTAGCTGCGCCTCTCTGCCGCTGTACTTGAGGGAACCATTGTTCATGTCGGTGAAGATGAGTTCTGGTATCGGACGGGGAAGAATCTGCTTGTCTGCAAAGCATCCGACATTCTTGAACTGTCTGAAGCAACCTTCCACTGACATTAAAACATTTCAAGCTTCAGCATATATTTTCCAACGAATAATAATAATTTCATTCATTCATTCATTCATTCATACATATATTCATTGATGTATTTATTTATTTTTAATTATTAAAAATATAATATATAGATTAATGGCTCCTCTGAAAGATATGTCTAGAAATTTACGCAAAATCGATTTACCTGATTAGATTGTTTTCGTTCCTAACGAAAAAACACGGATTAAGGAAGCTCATAATGTTGCAGCTATTGATTGACTGATACCCTTTATAATTATCAGTTGATGTTAAACATAATTGTATCAAACGAATGTACAATCATTGGTGAACAAATTTAAGGTAGTTCTGAAATATTTTCATATGATTTTTTTAACTAATCAAAAAGTATAATTTTAACACGCTGATCATTATTCAATATAATTAGTAGAGGTAATCGCATGATTTCGAGTGCAATTGGAATAAATAAGCACGAGTAAATTTTTCAAAGACTAACAAAATTGCACGAGCCCGTAGGGCGAGTGCAATTTGTAGTCTTTGAAAAATTTACAAGTGCTTATTTATTCCAAATTGCACGAGAAAAATCATGTGATTACTTGTTAATAACACACTTGAAAAAATAGTGTTTACCGATTACTTAGGCTGAGGAGACCTTGGTCTTCGTAAAAATTCCGGAAGTATTCGCAAACCTTCCGATAAAGTTGGGAAATCCTTCGGATGTCTTCGGGTGATCTTCGGCAACCTTCGGAAATCTTCGGGTGATCTTCGTAAATATTCGGTAAACTTCGGAAGTCTTCGGGTGATCTTCGGAAATCTTCGGAAATCTTCGGAAATCTTCGGTAAACTTCGGAAGTCTTCGGATGAAGTTCGGAAATCTTCGGAAGACTTCGGGAAATCTTCGGAAGTCATCGGGTGATCTTCGGAAACTTTCGGAAGGCTTCGGGTCAACTTCGGCCATCTTCGGCATACCTCGTATGACCGTCGGGAGCCGTCAGGGTCTTCGTACTAACTTCGGAAATCTTCGGAAATTGTAATTTGCACTGGTGTTACACTTTTTGCACTGGTGTTACACTTTTTGCACTGGTGTTACACTTGAACTGCACTGCTCTTAGCCAATCAGAATGGAGTAATTTTTTCAAGTGTATTATTATATCTATAACAAAATTCTCGAAAGTGATTGGTTCTTAGCACGCTCTATTTTTCACCAAATTGGAGCGCGAGCAGCAAAGTGTCCACATCTGACTGCATCCACCGTCTGATGTTACGGCTGTTAATTTACTGGAGGGGAGAAGCAGTAAAGTTTTGAGAAGCCACAGCACTTTGGACAGTTCTTGATACGGCAACCAGAATATTTTCTAACGTAGTGAGACCGAGATTAGTCAATCCGAATACAAACCTTTATTAAATACTCGATCACTTTTATTGCATCTCTAGGTTCTGATTGGCTCCTTACTCACATGTTATCAGCTCATAACACGAATTCTGCCAAATATCTCGACGTTTGGTTTGTAGCCGAGACACTGAAGTTTGAAAAAGATGGCTAAAACCATTAAGTAAAAAAACTTGGCCCTTCTAAATCAAACAAAAGTTAAAAGTCTACTAAATAATGCGCGAAGCACTAAAGGCAGCCTGAAACAATTTACCATGTTTACGGGAAGATCCAAAAACCGACACAATTAATTCGTCTAAAAAATGAAAAGCTGTTTACAACACAACACAAATTTAAGCTTAGCCTATTCAGTATTGTTATTCCAGCTGAACTAAGCTTTTAAAATCAGTACAATGGATACGAAGCATAAATAAACTTACGGCAGTTCGTCAAGCGCTTGTGACTGCGAGTACAGTCAAAGATCACTTCACAGTGAAATTATCTTCGAATATCAGTCTTTCTCTCCAACCATGTACATATTAAGGGGTTTCTTTGTTATTTACTTCAGTGAACTTTATTTTAAGTTCAGTTCGTGTCAACACAATTAATTCTGTAGTCGTACACGATTTTCCCGCCGTAAACAAGTATAAACAAGTAAAACCCTTTCTCCGTTCACCTGTCCGTTCAACTTGTAAAATGAATATAACGTTCAGCTCCACAATTATGTCGGATCTTCCCATTTGCACAATTTTCCAGAACATACGAAACTTTAGGAGATCAGTATTGAGCGAAGATTGCTTTCTTTTCATTCAACTTGCTAATTATAACTGAACACTGCGCCAGACGTTTTACCGCCGTTTTCATACAAATCATGATTAATTTAGGACATTTAGATCGAACTGAAAAATCACTCAGTTGATTTACAATTTTACAAAAATTAATACCGAAGTTTAACCTAACGTTAATAAAACAATTAATATTCAATTATGAGATGATAAATAGCCAACACGCGCTACGCGCTCGTTGGCTATTTATCATCTCATTTCCAACGCGGGCTCATGTAATAATTGTTAAATAATAATGGCGTTCATCAAACTCGTTTAAAGTATCAGCACTTAATGGTGAAATTAAGGGTCTATATTTAACAAGCTATACCGTTGCTATGGTAACCTGTTTTGTCATAAAGATGAACACTTGTTTGCCAATGATTGGGCATTCATTCGATCCAACTATTTTAAAATGAACTGATAAAGGGTGTTAGTTTCATTCCATAAACCATTTTGGGCTTCCTTAAAACATGCAAATACAACTAATAACTACAATTGTCGTCAAAAGTCCTTGGGACACTTAACAAAATACCACCCAGTGGCAATGTTGTTTCAAGTGAAAAGTCAGTATTCAATTTTTCGAACCCCCCTGCTCCTAAAACAATATTGAAATAATTATGGTCGCAAGATTGAACGGATGAAAGTCGGGGGTGGGAGGGGGATATGAAGACAAAGACCATTTGTCGGCGAAAAGGAGAAGTGTCCCAAGACTTATGACGACAATTGTAGTTAATGTCGGATACTGTTTCACGGTGTAGTACTACAGTAGTGCTACAGTAGTGCTACAGTAGTACTACAGTAGTACTACACCAGTAGTACCGTAATTCCATTGTGTACTGTATTTTTGGGGTAAAATAAACAAAATAAAAACAATAATAACTAATTGTACATGTATCCAGATCCATATAATATTCACCTTGCTGACTCTCGTAATCCTCTTGGATGCTGTAGATAAACGTAGTTGTCTTGTTTCCACAACAAGCGTTCTTATCTTTTGTATCACACTGAGCAAATTCTTTAGTGATGCAGAATTCAGACGAGCCATCTTTGTTGTATGTTTTATCAGCACTTTCCCCTGACCAACATTCGCCTGTGAATTGAAACAAATTGTCACTCTGAATGCTTTTATAACGTCAATTTGTAACTTGTTCTAAATCGATCAAACCAGGGTTTAATGGTTGATTAATTTCTCAGCAAATTTTTCTCAGCAAATTTTTTAAAAAAGCCATTATAATAAAAAACTTTATTGAACTAGCTTGCTCGGTCCGTATTGGGAAATATTGGTCTCGTTCTTTTTTTGCAAGTTTATGGACCTCGTCTTCGGCTCGGTCCATAAACTTGCAAAAAAAGAACTCGACCAATATTTTCCCAATACGGACCTCACGCTAGTTCAATAACATCTATATATTGTCCTTGTTCTCTTGACCCTATTATGGTAAAATAATAAATTTTATACTCGCCAAAGCTCTCTATTCCAAAGTAGTTAAATCCTTTTTCCTTTGACGCCTGAGCACATCGACAAACCACTTCATCCAAGTAACCATTCCAGCGTCCCCAATCCACGGGGACACCACTGAACTTAGAATTGGTTTTGTCAAGATCAGTGAACATCATTTGCGGTAAAGGTCTTGGACTTTGTAAATCATTGAAACAACCTTTCTTGATGAAGTCAACAGGACAGTTCTCTGCCAAAAATAATACACACACAGCCATTATCATGGAACGGTTTTCTAATGACTGTTATAAACTGAAAAACGACAAAATTTGACCAATCAAAAGTTGTGACCAATCATAACAAACAGAGAGAATCCAATGAAAATATCAGAACTCGAAGTCAAAACCTGTAACAGGCGTAAAGCGCGGGAAAATGCACGTTAGCAAAGTCGTGATTGGTTATTCCTGAATAGTTACTTCAGCAGTCACTGAATTGAAATTTACCCAATAAGTTATACTACCGTTCTATCTATTTGAAAAAAGCGATAATGGAAGTTAGGTTAAAAAAACCCGGAATGTATCCAGATAACGTTAATTCTTACCATAAACATCTCCCTGTAATTTGACTGAAGAGGGCCCTGAATGCTCTGAGGGAAGAGAGAAAAAATTCTATAAACAACGTTGTGCGTCTATAAGTGGATCATTTCATGACGTCATTGTTTACTGTTTGGGATAATAGTCATAATAAATTCACCAAAAAAAGCAAAGAAATATCATACCTAAGAATAGCATATAAAATTCAGTTTTCATGCCAAGTTTGTAAAAGCAAACGGATGAGTGGAAAAGATAACGAAAAGTTACAACATTTACAGACGTTTATATGCTGCCACCCAAAACTGACTGATTCATCATTATTATATGCTTGTTATTATGAAGAACTTAAGCAGTTGTAAAGAGAAATTTGAAAACAATTCAGGCTTGAACGAGATTCGAACACCTGACCTTGCGTCGCCGGTGCAATGCTCTACCAACTGAGCTATCAGCCCGCTGGGAGCTGGTCATTTGTGGGTTTGTATCAAAAAGGTTTTATACGGGGAGGCTCCGCCCAGAGGTCCATCCCCTTACCCTTTCATATACCATTTTTCACAGAAAAGGTACCCCTTTCATATACCTTCCATAGAAAATGGTACCCCTTTCATATACCTTCCACAGAAAAGGTACCCTTTCATATACCATGGTACCCCTTTCATATACCTTCCACAGAAAAGGTACCCCTTTCATATACCTTCCATAGAAAATGATACCCTTCCATAGAAATTATGAAAATGGTACCCCTTTCACATACCTACAGTAGAAGCACTGCATCCCTTTTCTATACCCTTGTAATGAACTTAATGAACAATATATATCACCAGAAATCATCAAGCATTACCAGTAGAGATGTTAACCAAACAATAATATCATTTACTCGTGAAATCCCTACCCTTTCACATACCTCGAGCCTAAAAAAGGACCCCTTTCGGGCGGAGCCTCCCCGTATAGTCCATTATAGGGAGTACCCCCCCCCCCCCCCCCGGGTCGACGAACGACTGACTGGACGCGTTGCGTGACACTGCTTAGAATCTCCGACTACAGATTTGCACAATTATAATTATTTCATGTAAAGAACCTTTCCTTTTCTTGTTAAGGAAACATTTGAAAACATATCTCCTTTTTTCAACGCCGTGAATAAGCGGCGAATATATTTGTTACAGTGAAGTCTGTGAAGCATATCGAATCGAATAGATGTCAAATTGCAACGCAAATACCAAATGTACATTGTCAACACAATGTGTGTAATAAATTGTAGCGCTCTTTATCGGAAATTGATGTACTGTTTTCTCCACTTTTTCGTCGAATGATCTGAAACCACCTCGCTTTTGTAGCTAAAATCTTCTCTTACTCATTTTTGAATTCAGCCGCCTGGCAAATTCGCAATATCGATCGGCGAATTATTTTCAGATGCAAGTCTTCACGTCTACCGTGATGAAAACTAAGCCATATGTTGATCGTACTTTTAGAAATTCTTGAGTCGACTTTCCTGTTCCTGTTGTTGATACCGGATTTAATAAAGCCGGGCTTTTTTTTCACAAATGACCCGCACTATTATATACGTCCAACAAAGTCACTTCCCATATAAATTCGATCGAAAACAAACTTGGAGTACAAATTCTTGAGTAGCCGTTCCTGTTTCTACATTAGGTCTACAAAGATTACGTCGAAGTCAATGTTATTAAGCAAAGAAATTAAAGGGGGGAAAAGAACGGCCGGATTCGAACCGGAAAAAAAGGACCCTTCAGGATTCGAACTCTCGCCCTCAATCCCGAAGATCAGATTTAAAAGTTAGCGCCTTAGGCCACGAGCACGCCGTGTGACGTCATTTCTGCCATCCACAATTTCACAAATAAATAAATAAATAAATATGACCGTAAAGTCCAGTTGAGATTTGATCCCGCCTGACTCATGGAGGACAATCAGTATAAACCTCGCTTCGCGAGGAATTATTCAAATGACTCTGACATATGACATACTTGTTGGAATTGTTGTCTTGAAATATACAAGAAATTCTTGTCCTGTGGATATGCTTATCATGTACATAGTTTTACTTACTTGGTGTTGGTGCTGTTGGCTGGGGCTTAGGTAGCTGTGCTGGAGTCGAAGTCGGAACTGTGACCATAAATGGAATGAATGGTTAGTTTAGGAACTGTATATACCCTCTTGGATCACCCACCGGGAATGCTGGGTAGCTGTACATAACCAAGCCCATATAAACCTTTTCCTTGTTAATAAAGAATAACTCGACCCGTTAATTCTAAAGAATGAGCACGAAACCCCTGTAAACCGACACGAAGAACAACGTGAAAGAAGTTCAAGATGGAGGCTAATGTACACCATGTTCAACTGAAAGTTCCGACCAAGTTTTAATGATGTCAACTCATTGGTCAAATTAAGGAAAGTCTCCACTAGATCACGCTCTTAAGCGGCTAGAAATCTTTCCTAAATTAAAATATAAAACATGAAAAAGAAGCACTATAAACAGAACATTCCTTAAATATAATATGTTTATAAAACTATAATTGCGTTCAATTCAAAATGTGCATATTTAATCAACAAAATCTAACTTTCGTATCTAATTTGGCTGAGCTTTAGCCCCTATAATATTTTTCTGACCTATGAACAAGGTTTTTGTCAGCCACTATATATTTACAGTGAGACTTCATTAATATGTTATTAACAAAAACAAATTTCAAGTACTGAGAACATCATTAAACGCAACTGGAACATAATGAAACAGAAGAAAGAAAATTAATATAGTCGAAAGTCCAACAATTTCTGTGAGGACATTTATAGTAAGGAAATAAGGAAAAGTGGGGAAGCTTATATCCGGGGAGCTTATAACCGGAATATTATTTTTTGTTAGGGGGAGATGGGCCTATAACCGGGAAGGCTTATTAGTGGACGTGCTTATAAGCAGCAAGTTTACGGTATACGAATTAATTTTATGGCTACCGACAGACTGTTCCATGATCATTTTGATATAGGAAAGAGTGCTGGTACCTCTCCTTCATTAGCAATACCTTGTTTATATAAACATTCAACCGTCCTTGATAGCACTGAGTATGTAGAGTGTGTAACATAAATGTGTAGAGAGCCGTGACGAAAGCGTGCAGTGCCAGAACACATTGCGTGCATCGCTTGGAGCGCTCGGAAGCCGCTTTCTCTGGAGGATGTGCTCGAAAGAGTAATTTTAAAGTTTGTATTTAAAATAATTACTGTCCGATTGAATTTGGCTTGCATAACATATACTCGTGAAAATATACTTTTCCAAAATAAATAGCTAATCAACCGTCTTTAGTTTTTATTTCATTGTTCAGTTACTTTTTGATATTCTCAACTACACTTTGGAAAAAATTGACATTATGAAAGCTCGATGTTTTTTAATTCGTGTATAGCGCATACATTTGGCTTCAGCATTTCTCTTTTAGCCAGGCTTCCAACAGTATCACTACATTAACACAATTATATGAAGAGTCGTAAAATAATCATGATAAAAGCGCCATTATTGTAATGGAAACAACAAACGTTACTTACCTGTTCGGTTGCACGATTCTTTAAGAAGATCATCAATAATTGTAACAAGATCTTTGTACTGATTCACCATGAAGACATGTTTTGTTTCATTCATAGCTATAGAATTTAGCTCTTCCCTATTGACGTCTTTTCCAACGCCAATAGCGATGACCTGAATATTCCTTTCCTGTTGTGTGTTTTTAAGAATAACACAGCTTAGGGAAAGGCATTGAAAGTTTGCTAACATCATGATTTCATATTAGAAGAGAATACAAAAATGCTTTAAGCAATACTCTAAAGGAATAAATATTGTTATGGTTTGATGTACCTTTTAAATTAATAAATTCAGTTTATGTTATATTTTAGAACGTTATTTGGTGAATGGTCCATTGCAGTACCCTCAGCGTTTCCAAAGTAACTTAGGCTATGTTCACAATTGGTGCCCGAGCACTAGTGCCTGGGCACTGGCACAAAATTGTGCTGTGTTCACACACTGAGTACCCAAGATATCCGGCGACATGTTGGCCGTGCCCGAGTACAAGGTCAAGACCTTGTACTCGGGCACTGGCACCGTGCCCGAATTCATGGCGTGGGTACTTGAAAAAAAGGTGTGTTCACATTAGTGCCGAGCGAGAATCGTACTCGGGCACCAAGTGTGAACACAGCCTACACGGAGCGATCCTATAAGTCGAGGCTGAGGTGTTCAGCCTGCCAATCACAAATCCCAACGGACGACCAATGGTCTCATTTGATTGGTTAATTCACCTAGGTCTAATTGTGTGCAATTATTCAGTATTGTACAAGTTATTTGCACAATCACAAAGCTTGTAAATCTGAATAATTTTGAAAATCCCGCCAAAGTCATCTTTACGACAATCTCGACAAACTCGGATAAATGGAAACAGGTGGCTCTTTGATTGCAGACTTGAGCTTTGCAGCAATTTTAGCTAGCCGCGAAATTTGAATTCTCAGCGACTTGGACTGTACGGTACATGTTGAATAGTCCATTTTGCAGTTCTGTGCTTAGAATCCAGGCCTTTGAACAGAAGTGAGGCTGGAGGTGACTTTGTTGTGATACAAACCTTCCTTCTTTTCAAATGTAAATTATTCTGTTCTTATGTAAACTAGTTTCTGATCTTTATCATCTCATGGTCACCCTTAACCTCGCTTTCATGCAGAGACTTGGTTACATTTCACACAACTGTAAAATGGTCTATTCATCGTTTGCATTCAATCAGTCCAAACGATGAATAGATATATTTGTTTTGCGCTCAATATTTATTATTTAGCTTGTTTTACTTGACATAAATCAATTAGTTGTTTAGATAAACCAACCCTAATGTTTCTCGACCGTTGTAGCTATTAAAATGAGTGTTCACACCCCCTTTCCCCCTTTCAATGTTGGTAACAGGCAAAAAGCACTCATTTAGCAGTTCTTAAGTGTTTTGTCAACATTGAATTGAGGAGGGGAGGGGTGGTGAAGAACAAGATGTGTAAAAAACGAAGTTTTTCAACAATTATGGCCGGGATTGTAGTCTGAACGGGGCCTTAGGCTATATTATAGACAGAACAATAACCCAGATGAGATGGAACCTTAGGAGTTGCAAGTGTCACAGTACCAGAGGCAGCCCAAGCTAAAGATAAGAGAACAGTGTCACGGTATAAGCGGTATTGTCGGTATTGTGTTACAACGGCGCGATTTATAAGGGTTTGTATGGGAACGCAACGGTTATGTTTTAGAAGATATAAAATCGAATGTTTTGTGAATAAAAACGACTTAGCCTGTTGCATAGTTTGCCAGCTTCTCAGGCCGATTTGAGGCGATTTAGGCGAGTTATAGTTTGCGAGGTTTACCGTTAATATAAATATATTGTAAATATATACAAACCCTTACAAATCGAGCCATTGTAACACAATACCGACAATACCGCTGATACCGTGACACTGTTCTCTTATCTTTAGCTTGGGCGGCCTGTGACAGTACGATCCTGATTAGGCCAAGAATTTTACAAATTTTCACTTTATTTCGAGGACAAAAACTAAATTGCCCGAATGGAAACTAAACTAAGCCAGATAAGTAAATTCGACATCCACTGTCTGCCATAAGTCACATACTATGCACTGAACTAGTTTTTTAGTGCAAAGTGCACTATAGGTATGGATGTGTGGGGCCCGGGGGGGTACTCAAAAAAGTTTTATACGGGGAGGCTCCGCCCAGTGGTCCAACCCCTTACCCTTTTATATACCATTTTTGACAGAAAATGTACCCCTTTCATATACCTTCCATGGAAAATGGTACCCCTTTCATATACCTCCCATAGAAATTATGAAAATGGTACCCCTTTCACATACCTACAGTAGAAACACTGCATCCCTTTTCTACACCCTTGGAATGAACTTAATGAACAATATACACCTATTTCAATTAACGTTGTCGGATAGAAAGCGTAAAGCCTACAAGACAAGACCGATTGGTAGTCTGGGTATTCATTAGAATTTGCATATCGGTGGAAAAGATATCTACAAGTATTATATACCTCCAGTCTGAAAAAGTACCCCTTTCGGGCGGAGCCTCCCCGTATAGTCCATTATAGGGAGTTGATTAAAAGAGATATTTTATTTTTTGGTCATTTAACAAACTTTCCACGAGTAACCAATACTTGCCTTAAATGGTTGTAACACTGTTGGGTAGGGTGTGCTTAAATCTCGGTTCGTTAAACCATCAGTAATAACAATAAGAACATCAGGCTTGTCGGTCCGGTCCCCTCCTTCCTCAGAAAACAGGTCCGTGTTAGCAGCGATTAGAGCCTTGTCAGTTCTTGTGCCTTCTGCCACGTAAGGGAAGTCCAAAAACTTTTCCTTAAGAGTTTTGGCGTTGTAATATTGGAAGTCTTTAAAGGTGAACTGAAGATATACATTGGTACTGTATACTAGACCACCAAAATGAGTTCCTTGCTCTGATACTTTAAACCGGTTTGTCAAGTTAGCTACAAACTGTAGGCACATTTTAAAATTAGGTTGCTTTACGCTCTCTGATCCGTCAATGACTACTGCAATATCTAGAGCTTGATCACATTCTGTAGAGAAGAAACAAAACAATATTGATGAACTAATTTACTTGATCGATCGCCGTGTAATTGATCACTTAGTAAATTAGTAATAAAATTTGGCTCTACCAAGTATATTTGCACAGTTCATAGTTAATAGAGGGAAGTGGTTATGACGCCTGGCAAACTTCAAAGGAGCAAACAAAGACTGACGCCAAGACTTATGTTGGAAGGTCCACGACCGTGTACAATCTTTTGTTTTGTGCTCGTACACTTTGCCGGGTTGAATTACGTAACCGACAAGTTTATATTGGTTAGTTACTCGGGAAGAACTCAAAACCTATTGGGCCGATTATTTAAACGAAGTCTAAGTTAGACCTGGTTTAAGGCTAAATCGAGGTTTAGACAAGGCTTCCATAGACCACGGCTAGGCTGAGTCTAAATTGTGTTATTAGGATGCCGATTAGCCGCATTTCACGGAGACCACGTCTAAACGTGGTCTAACAGGTCTAGCTATTGTTTCTTCTTAAACCGCTCTTTAAAAATTCTAGTTTTTTCTTAGTCGGTTTTGCACGCTATAATCGTTTTTCTACGCTATACTGATCGCTCTAATGATAACGCTTGGAAAATAATTCAAAACTTCTATTTCGCCAAACGTGATGGGCTACCATTCATCCTGAAGTGCAATTATAAAGTCAATAAGCCAAGAACTACCTGCTTTCTACAGGGAACTACTAGATTATTTTTATTAATGACTTCGAAATAATTTTGAAGATACTAATTGAAAAGTTTTCATTTTATGTAACATTTTATGGACATGCTTTTGAAGTAAACTTTTCTTGAAAACGTAGTATGGTAAAAATATCCACTCTTAAAACGTACTTCTTCTGAGCCTAAACCGTCGACGGAAATTTGACTGTTTTGCAGTCTAAGGAAATTGTCATCGTCGCATTCTTCTAGAGGATTTAATCTATCCCTCAACTGTCTGATTCTTCGGACTCGGCTTGTTAGCCTATTCCTGTTGCTGTCTGGCTTCGAACTTCCATCCATGACACAACCTTCACTAATAAAAGCGTTAAACTACGTCTAAACCTACTCATGACCAGGTCTAAGTTGCTATTGTTTGCTAGTCTGTGTTTAGACACCGCTTAGGCGAGTTTTAAATAAAGGACGTTTAAATAATCCGGTTCCCCGGTTTAAACCCGGTTTAGACCAAGACTTTCTTAAGCGATGTCTAAACGTCGTTTAGATAATCGGCCCATTATGTTTTGTGCACGGTCAAGACTAAAAAAGCAAACAAAAACCTGGAACAAAGAACTTTGTTAGGCTATTTTCCCTTTATCAACGGCTTTGCCCAATTGACTAAATTGACTTGATATTCTAAAATTGAAGATCCTAACCCGTCAAACTCTCCATAAAAATATTGGTATTTTTTCACGAGCCGTAAAAATGATAGCCTGGATCAGCTCGTTTTCTCTCTCGACAGACATTGAAATGTCGTCTAGTGACATCATGTCGCTTTTGCTTTACCCGTGTGTGCCCTCCCTTCCCCGCCCCTTCACCCGCCCTCTTTTTTTCTTCCAAATTCTCCATATTTTGCGAATCCAAGATGGCGGCTAAAAGTCGCTAAACACTCGAACGAGATAAACCATTACTCGCCCACAAACCGCCTGCAATGCAGGCTGCTATGGGGCGCCGAACTAGTCAATATTGCATATATATTTATATGGTCCGGTTGACTTTTTTATGTGGTCAACTATTCACTTTTTATATGGTCAACTTTTGAATTTGTAACGGCGGGGCTAATGTACAGGTCACAGGTCACAGGGCACAGGTCAGGTCACAGGTCGCCCTAAGGCTAGCCGAACCTAACTCTAAAGCTAATCCTAACACCAACCCTAGTAAGGTTAATCCTAATGTTAGGGTTAGGGTTAGGATTAGCTTTAGAGTTAGGTTAGGGTTAGCCTTAGGGTGACCTGTGACTCTGTCCTGTGAAATGTGACCTGTACTTTAGCCCGCCCTTAATGACATCCATGAATGCATTGCGCCCAAACTCGAACAGAGATGGCCGCCATCAGCGAAGACGTGCAAGAGGGACGGCACGTCGAATACCTCTATCCCGTCAAGATGGGATAGAGGTATTCGACATGCCGTTGGTAACCCGTCAAACTCTCCATAAAGGTCCCTCTTGCACGTCTTCGTTGCTGGCGGCCATCTCTGTTTGAGTTTGGGCGCAGTGCATTCATGGATGTCATTACAAATTCAAAAGTTGACCATATACAAGCTCGGTATCGATTGCAGCTGAGCTTAACCGGCGTTTCCCAACTTTCAATGCACGTTGGGGCACAGGCTTACCATCCTCTGTTTGTGTGGTCAGAGGTCTCTACGATATTCAAATTTCTTAATACAATTGCTATTGTGAACATTAATATTCCATATGATGCGCGATTTAGGGTCTTTGTATGCACACTATTGTTCTTAAGTATAATTATGTATTCTAATATATTCTATGGTATTGTATTCTATTGTATAGCAGTTCGGTGTTACTCCTAAATCGCGTATGGTATATAATCTTCCTAAAATCGGTATTTAGAGCTGTTCTTCATTTAGTTATCGATAACTAGCTTCACACACTGGCTTTTTTGTTATCGACAACTTTTTATGATCGACAACTATATATCTCTCTAGTCTGTGGAGGCCCGTATTGACAATATTCGTATTCTCACGGTTGGACAGGTACTAGCTTGCAATCGAAGCTCATGCGGGTGCAAATATTTTTAATGATATTCCCCACATGAGCCTCGATTGCAAGCTAGTTCCAGTCCAACCGTGAGAATACGAATATTGTCTAATGAAACTACTTGAGAAAATGAAGTCTAGAGTTGGCTTTACACAGGGAGCACTAGTATGTTTGCCGCGATGTCTTACGTTATGGGTTATTCGATCTTTAAAGGAATAAATTCTTCACTGTGGATATGATAACAAGTGTACTTGCTAAAAACCTCCGACTTTTCACATTGATTCTGTATCCGTAGGTAAATTTTAAAAGGCATAGATTCGAAGAAAATAACTGAAAAACTTCATTATCCTGCTTAGGATATAATTGTTCTAAATTATGAACCGTGCAAGTGTTAGCCTGAGTGAAGGGAAGTCGTTTCGCGCTCCTTTTATCCGGGGGGGGGGGGGTCTTTTTACGGTCACTGCGAAAAATGTGTCTGACTGAGTAACGACTGATGAAGAGACATGTGGCATATTCAGTAGAAATTGACTACGCAAAACGCTGCTGTAAATTGCTGTACTCTATGAAATTATGTTAATATATTGATATGAAAGTTTTTCTTACCTGGTGGTGGTGGTGGTGGCTTGACTGTAAATAGAATGAATAGTTAGTTTAGGAACTTTATAAACACTCATGGATCAACCCCTGGGTCGGCTTGTATATGACCAAGCGCAGACAAATATTTTCCTTATTAAGAGGCGGAAAATGAATTTCTTTCATTTTCTCCACAGAACTCAAACATCATTTCTAAAGCACAAAAATCGTATTTGTTTCGTTTAGTTTGTTTTAATACTTGAGTTTGACCGTTTCTTCCAAAGCGACCATAGATCAAACAAATCCGTCATTTGTAACACTGATTTTGGCCTGAAAATCGACTTACCGTATGATACTTTAGATTTAACACAGCAAGCTCATATTTATGTCGAAATTAATATCAGTAAAGAACTATGTTTTAAGCATTAAATTAACTTATTTTATCTCGCATAAAATTAGTTATGATTTTTTTTCGTACACTCTCATATCGGTGTTACGCGCGCCATTGGCGAGATGTCTCCATAAAAATCAAAAATTCCCAAAAGTGGGACCTGATCTAAAATCAACTCTCTAATATTTCATTAGACCAGAGGTCTATAACTAGAGGTTTCCATCTCTGGTATTGGGTCTTGGCCCATCAGATTCGCAGTTAGGCTATTTTTAGACATTTTTCGCGCGAAACCAGCAGCCAATCACGTTGAACCATTTTTAATGATATGCGAGCGCTACTCAAAGGCAGAAACTTTGCCGGCCAATTAAAAGCGAAAAGTGTCACAGCAGAATGTAATAATTGTTTAAATACTTCACTAAATTTAGGTCAAACTTCGGTATACTTTTTGTAAAACTATAAATCGACTGAGTGACTTTTCAGTTCAATCTAAATGAAGCATGATTTGTATGAATTCGGCGGCAAAACTTCTGGCGCGGTGTCCAGTTGGCAAGTTGAATGAAAAGAAAGCAAAACAAAGTTTTCTCCGCGGATTAATCTTCGCTCAATCTCTCCAAAGTTTCGTATATTCTGGAAAATTGTGCAGATGGTTTAGCTTAACATGGGAAGATTCGAAATAATTGTGGAGCTGAACATTATATTCATTTTACAAGTTGAACGGACAGCTATATAATACGCAGCCGAAGGTTTCACTTGTTTACATGTATACGGCGGGCAAAACTTGCGCGACTACAGAATTAACGAACGTCTGAGCTTAAAATCAAGTTCATTGAAGTAAAAGAACAAAGGAAACCCTCAATATCTACATGGATGGAAAGAAAGAGAGTGGTCTTCGAAGAGAATTTCACTGTGAAGTGATCTTTGAATGATTGACTGTCACGAACGCTTGACGAACTTCCGTAAGCTTATAAGCATAAGTCTTATATCTGATCTGATCCATGGATATTTATTGTGCTGATTTTAAAACCTTAATTCAGCTGGAATTGACAAGCCTCTTCGAAATACAAGGTAACAATACTGAATAGACTAAGCTTAAACTTGTGTTGTAAACAGGTTTTCATTCTTTGGTCTGATCTTCCCGTAAATTAATTTCAGGCTGCCTTTAGTGCTCTTTCAGTCGCATTAGTTGTACATTTTACAGGCATTTCCCATTAAATATTTCGTTTCAAACTTCGTGCATTATTTAGTAGAATTAACTTTTGTTTGATTTAGAAGGGCCAAGGTTTTTTACTAAATAATTTTAGCCATCGTTTCAATCGACGAACAAACCGTCTTGAACAAAAATTGTCGAGCTGGCGCGTTCACTGACCATTTTTGTCAGGCATGGTGCGTGATTGGCTGCTGGTTTCGCGCGAAAAATGTCTAAAAATAGCCTAACTGCGAATCTGATGGGCCGCGCGCAATGCTAGATGGAAACCTCTAGTTATAGACCTCTGATTAGACCAAGGTCTAGTCTACAAATATCTGAAATAAAATTTCTGGGCACTCGTCATATAACACTACAAAAACTTGCATCAAATTCACAAAAATAGCAAATTTCATTATCATTCGGTGATTTATAGGCTGGATTTATTTCCTTCAGTTGCATTTAAAAACACTTGAAACCAATCACAGATTAAAAAATAGACCATATAACAGTCCAGAACTGAAAACATTTATAAAACTAACCTGAATTATGTACAAAGTCTTCCTACTGCATACCTTCTTTTCCAATCTTGGATCGTTGTGTGACGCAACACCCGGAGCGAAACAGCATCACGATTCAGGGGCACCCAACGGATCGTTTCAATGGAATATCTGTTCGGGAGGCCTATAATCGCCTAGGATATTCGGTTAGGGAAATGTCATCTCGAACTTTCTTAATATGGAAAAATTAATGCCTTTTGTTTTCGGAGAGATAAAAATGTCGTTTTGGGTACAAAAATAGGTCAGCTAGGATTTTCGGAAAGACAAAATCAGCTCATAAATTCGGGTAAAATATTTCAATCCCTAAAATTTTCTGAAGTTTGAAAGTTCAGCTAACGTATCCGAACAGATACATTTTTCTTAGCGTTTAAAAATAAGCCATTAAACTGCACAAAAAGCACAATTATAACGTAAAAACGACGTTCCGAGACCAACAGGAAAATGTTGTCGTTGGGTGCCCCTGACGATTCCGTTCACCGAATCCACCAAAAGCCCAACTTTAATATGTTCGCCCATTGATATGTGAAGATTGATCGACAGAAGCCTGATGGTATTCATGGATGCAAAATAACTGCAGCTAGTTCACGAAAATAAAGTCCGCTAAGTGTTGTTACCGCTGGGTAATCCAGTGCTCTTTTGCTGTCAGTTTGTAACTCTTTGCAGAGAACCGTTCCATATGTAAACGAAGTCCTTCGTAAATCCTCATGTATAATATCCTTAAAACACTCACAAAGTTTTTGTAGTGTTATATGACGAGTGCCAACAAATTTTATTTCAGATATTTGTAGACCAGACATTTGTCTAATGAAATATTAGAGAGTTGATTTTAGATCAGGTCCCACTTTTGGGAATTTTCGATTTTTATGGAGACACCTCGCCAATGGCGCGCGTAAATACCGATATATAGATGTTATTGAACTAGCGTGAGGTCGTATTGGGAAAATATTGGTCGAGTTCTTTTTTGCAAGTTTATGGACCGAGCCGAAGGCGAGGTTCATAAACTTGCAAAAAAAGAACGAGACCAATATTTCCCAATACGGACCGAACAAGCTAGTTCAATAAAGTTTTTATTATAATGGCTTTTTTAAAAATTTGCTGATAAATTAATGCAACCATTCTCGGCTAACGCGCGCGCGCCAAAGCTAAGCATATTCTTGCATTTTTCAGGCCGCTTTGCGAAAAGTTTAACCAAAATTGTCCGCCAGACATGAGGAAAAATGTTTCTACTCAATAGAAAACAGTTTTCTTTGTTCAATGTTTCATAAAAGGAATTCGGCGAAATGAGTTCGTGAGCGGTCCATCTTAGCGGTCCGTATTGCAAAATTCGGACCGCTCAGGGAACCAATCAGAATGTTCCTTTTCATCGTGGACCAGTTTGCCATATAATAAGAGAGTTTATTACACGACTAAGATAGTTGAGAGGGCCGATAACTAATATCAGCCAATCAGAATTCGTTTTTGCCGGTCCGATATTTTCTAAGTACAGACCGGGTAATTTCTCGAAAGATCCCGCGCGAGTTGCCGCGCGATTTTTTTTATTCAGAAAATTCAAGATGGCGAACAAAGGTAATTTTCCGCAAGAGTTTTCTTGCTTTGTATTTGACTTTGGAATTCAAAGACATCTCAAATACAAGTACTTCAACAAAAACCACAACACAATAAAAGAAAAACATGGCGGCCGATGAGGCGATGGAAGTGCGTACTGATGTATGAATGATTATTATATTTTTTCACTTTGTGATCCTTTAAACCAGATAAACTTCTTCCTCAAGTTTTTCGTTTTTAAGATGCAACCACGACCGCGACGACAACAAGAACGTCACAAAACAATAGGTTTAATTAGTAATACAATATTCTGCACGTGTGTTTTGCATATTTCTTTGCCGTCCCATGCAAAACAAAACGAACGTGCGTTTTGCATTTACATTTCTTTGCCTTCGTATGCAAAACAAAAAAAATCAAATGTCCAAATTCAACACGCGAAGGTTAATTTTCCTTTTTCTGTCCTGGACTTGAACTCACGAATTCAGCTCCTGGAAAGTTCGGCCACATTGGACAAAATGAACGTGTTGGAATAATCTCGAAATAGTTTACAGGAACGTTAATTAATTTTTTAAGGAATTTTGCGCGCGAAAACAAGCCTTAAGAAAACACCGCTGACCAAAACGAAATTGATCGCTTTGCAAGTTGTGAGAGCATGGTTCTCGGTCCCAGGATTTCGACATGAATATAAGCTTGATGTGTTAAATCTAAAGTATCATACGGTAAGTCGAGTTTCAGGCTAAAATCAGTGTAGTTAGTGACTTTAGTGTGATACAATTTGAGTTGACTCGATGGCGTTTTAAGCCTATATAGCTGCGAATTTGTTATAAGCTTTTGAATGTTGCTTGTTGACTTGTATTTGTGAATAAAAATTGTCATTAAACTGGGTTTTAAATCTCTGTATGTATTTAATAAACATAATACAACATGGAAAGTGCTTTGTATGGTTTGTATCAGAAATCTCACTCGTTCGCGCACACATCACCAACTCGTGCGTAAATACTGTACGCGCGCAATTTCCATGAAGTATTCTATATATACCAAATAGAAAGCGTTTCCATAGAGTTATGGTAACACGAGTGAAGTTTGGGAGAACGAGAAATGCTGTGGAAACAAGAGCCGCAGGCGAGTGTTTCCACAGCAATTTAGAGTTCTCCCAAACTTTCACGAGTAAAATTAATCTCGTTCCCAGAGCCCTCGTTACCCTTTTCCAGCGGTGGAACAGCCTACAAGGACCTCTGTGCAAAAGGGCCTTGTGCAAAACAAGTCAAATTTGAATATTTTCCTTGGAAATAATATGTTCACGGTTTTCCTCAGCCGGGCTTCCCTCTAGGAAAACTGTTCACTTCTCTCGGAACAGATCCTGTCCGCGGACTAATATTTCCACAACTTCATTGCAGACAGGAAGACAGGAATCTAAGGCCAAACCTCAATTAAAATTCAAGAGCTTTCAACTGCATAACAAAGACTTACCCATTTTAGTGCAGTTAGCGCTACACGTTGTTACCACACTGGTGGAGGTTGCTGTAAGTGTTTTAGTTTGGGTTATTGTTTGATTGTGAGTGTTAATTAAGGTTTTTGTCAGAACTGCCGTACTAGTAGCTATCATGGTTTCGGTGGTTTTTGCTGTACTTGTTGCCGTCAAAGTAGTGGTACTTGTGGCTGTAGCTGTAGAGGTTTTTGTAGCAGTGATAACATTCGTAGCATTATACGTTGAAGTCAATGTGTCTGTCACAATTGCTGTGCTTGTCTCTGTTGCTTTCACGACAGCTGTACTAGTTAAAGTATGAGTATTGGTTGTATTCACTACCCCAACACTGGTAGTGGTTAGGGTAGTAATACTGGTGACTGGCACGTGACTTGTCACGACAGCCGTGCTTGTCTTTGTGGTATGATGTGTGCTGGTGGCAACTTCAGTATTTGTGGTGGTCAGAGTGGAAGTGGCGGTAATCACATCTGTCTGTGTGTGTGTCTGGGTGGTCAGAGCTGTGTTAGTTTTTGTTGTTGTCTCCGTGTTCGTTTGAGTCGCAACCGCTGTACTTGTTTCTGTCTCAGTACTAGTTAACATTAAAGTTGTTGTGTCAGTTGCTGTCTTGGTCAATGTTGTTAGACATGGACCAGGCGAAGAGCAAGTATTGTTAGCGGATGTTGATGACGTAGGTGCAATACAAGTCGCATAAACTGCGGCTTGTATACAAACAGAAGGAAATCTGCATTCAGGAATCGGACATTGAGACATTGGTTGAGGTACGGGTACCGGTCCTGGACCTGGTGCGGGTTGAGGTACTGGTACTGGTACAGGTACAGATTGAGTGTGGCTTTTGGCGCGGGTTGAGGTGCAGGAACAGGTGTAAGCCGTGGCGTTCCGTCTGATTGTGGCCACGAATAAGTTACCGGTAAAGGTGCTGGATTAAATGCCTTTTCTTGGAAAACAAAATAAAACGTTTTTCATTTTTACGAGTGAATGTAATGAAATGAGTATAGCTGTGGAAACAGATATGCAAATTTCACTCGCTCGCCTCGCTCGCTCGATCGATCGATGGGCTGTAAACTTTAATTTATGAATATTAATTTATGTATTAAATTATAAATTTATCTTTTTTTTCGTCTTTTTTTTTTCTTCTATTATATTATTTTATTTTATTTTATTATTTTATTTAGTGATTTTTCTTGTTAATTTTTCATTTCCACACTTCTGGGATTTGAACCCGCGACTCCAGAGACGAACTTCGAATTTGAAGTCCAGACCATTAACCGCTCGGCTACTTTTGGCGAATTTAACGTTAGGATGAAAATTAACATAGAGATGTCTTTGTGTTGTTGTTAGTACGCTGACCTAACTTTGGACTACCGTAGGCTCATAGCTTCTTAGAATGACACTTCGGCTCGATTTATAGCTTGTAAGAGTTCCAAATAGAAGAAATAACCTTAGAAAATACTTGACTTCCGGAGAACAGATCATTGAAAATCTTTGAAGGGCTGAAATGCGTGTTTGGATAAAGTTTTTCGATTTTCAAAGCACGAACTGCGGACTTCGACTGATGTTAATTTCGGGACAGTATATGTCGTTTTTTCACTTTATTTGCTTTTTCCAATTGTATGAATTGCGTCTGTAATAGATTCATTAAAAAGGAGAAAGAAAAAAAGAAGTAAGAGGTCGTAAATTGTAAAAACACATTTTTCGTTTTCACATTTCTGGATTTGAAGCGGCGACCTTCGAATTTGAAGTCCACGTCGTTAACCGTTCGACTACTACGACGCACTTAACATTGGCTGTTAAAATTAACATAGAGATTTCTTTATATTGTTGTTAGTACGCTGACCTAACTTTGAACTACCGTAGGCTTGGCTTCGGTAGGGTCAATCGATCGGGAAAGTTGCCGTGGCAGAAATGACTGTTTTATGTAACAACCATTAGTGGAATAAGTTTAACATATCATTCACGAGTCGCTCATAAGAGCTTTTGATTAACGTAATAATTATTATCTTTAATTTCAAAACATCGCCTCACACGATATTCACGTTAAAGCTTATATTAAGTCTACCTCTCGTGCAACTTTGAGAAGAAAAATAACATAAATATAATTTGAATTATTAATAAATTTAACAGTTTCCAAGGGGGAAGTTGTGGCGAGTTAGTTCCATGACCGACTTCCATGACCGACTTTCATGACCGACTTCCATGACCGACTTCCATAACCGGCGTCCATGACCGACTTCCATGACCGACTTCCATGACCGACTTCCATGACCGACTTCCATAACCGGCTTCCATGACCGGCTTCCATGACCGACTTACATGAGCAGCTTCCATGACCGACTTACATGACCAGCTTCCATGACCGAGTTCCATGACCGAGTTCCATGACCGAGTTCCATGAACAAGTTCCACGACTGAGTTTCATTGCCCGCGAGTGAAACCCTATTCAGACCTGGCTTTTATTGGTCTTTTCAGACCGGGAGGAATCCCATCCGTTACTTCAAAAATATTAAGAACGAATGTCGCTAAGGATGGAGCCAAATTGGAAATGGTCAAATAAAGTTTCCTTCATACTTTGTGTGTAGTTAGGCCTTGGGGTGGAAACATTCATGATGATATTTGTTTCACTTCCTGCACTAACCTAGACTTGGGATCAGGGGGGGAAGTTCATGCCCAAACATGTATTTTTTGAGGTATTTTTAACCCTGAAAACTGAGATTTTGTTAACTAATTATCTCAAAATGCAAAAGACTGGTTAAAATTCTGCTGACACCCTGGTATAATATCATCCTTCCGCTCCACAAAACTGGCACCGGATTTTCAGTTTGCCCCCTGGGGGCCCCTGGCCCCCTGTCCTTTGTAAGGGGGGGAACCGCCTTTTTAAAAAACTGAAATGAGACATCTTTGGCTAAATAAAATCAAACTGGTATTCACATTTTGATCAAATTTGAAGTTGCAAATGAATATTTCGTCCTTTATGAATCTTTTTGGTACTGAAAAGTCGCGGGCACTCAATTATTTTTTGCAGAACAAACAATTACAATTCATACCCACGACAAAATGTTAGTTTTCCGTCATTTTCAATGCCCACTTTCTGGAAGGTAAATAATGCTATTTGTAGCAACTTACCACTACACTGTTTCTCTATCATCGATAATTTGAAATATTTCACTTTTACAGCTTACATGTAAGCAACTTCAGAAAAAAAAAAATGTTTTGAATAGCACATCCACTGGTGAAACTGTTAATTTATGCAAATAATAACACTCAAGTTTCCGGCCAAAAAAATATAAAACTGAGTTGTGTAGTCAATTAAACCACATAAATAAAACTTATAATAAACAATTGATGTAATGCATACCATTTATTAAGTAGTAACTTCAAGAACCACTGATCTCAGAGGCAACGAGGAATCACGCCGAATATTATAATTCGTCGGTGCTTTCGTTATGTGCCACCGTGTTGAAACTATAGTTCTCATCCGTCGGAACAGCCCCAAATGGTTTCCTTTTCACTGGAAATATTATCTGGAATTGGCTGCAGCTGCTAACTACCCACAAAATATTACAAGCTCCACCGATCGATGCTGTCGCCGCATGTTGCATCACTTCTTGTCAGGCCGTGATGAATGCTTTTTTTAAGAATGCTTGAAAAGGCAACCTCCTTGTTCTTTTAGAAATGTCCGATCTCTTGAGGTTCACAATTCTCAGCTACAAATCCTGAGTTATAAATTCTTATTGAGCTATATAAATCCTTTTGAAGTATCACTGTTTGGTTGTAAACTATAAACTAGTTATAGTTACCACTAAAGTGCCAACGACATAGAGGAGCGAATAATAATTATTGATAGAAAGCTTCAAAATAAGATGATCATGAAACATAACGTTCTTAATTATTAAATCTGACCGGCATTACATTGTAAATATTACAGACAACATGAAAGCCCCAGTTTATTTGATGACAAGATAACAAAATTAATACCCCATCCTAAAGTTGCTTAGAAATCGAAGATGTGTCTTCGTTTGCTGAAATTTTTTGTCATTTTAGTTGCATGAAAGTTGAAAGAATTTTAAAATTATTATCGGAGCAAGGAAGCGTTGCGTGACGGGCCAGACTGTCAGATGTTTATATTTTGTAATGACCAAGAGACTATGATCAAGATCATAGTCTCTTGTAATGACTCATTCCAAAAAATTAAGATTTACCTTTTACTTTCATAGCTATTTTGATAATTTAACTGTAGATAATTTTAGTCCAAGAATTGCAACTTCATAAATAACTGAAGTATTTTTCTTTCCAAGAGTTTCGTGTATGACAGAACTGAAGACGAATGAATGTTTACATATAAAACAAGCGCGTGTAGTGATGAAGGAATAAAAAATAGCAACACTGAATGAACCCTGAAAGGGAATCTCTGTAGCCTGCGAGAGCAGACGTAATTCCCGGCTCGAGTTTCCCCGCCGAAAAACTAAGGATTTTTTGGCTTTGGCTTGTAACACCGATTAACCAGATAATAAATGTACTGAACGCAGTGATCAAGGAATATTGTATACATGCTTTGTCTTGTCAGTAATTTTTGATTACGCAACGCTGGCGTTCAAGGACAATTTTTGTGCTATAAAATGTGTACAGTATTCCAGAGTATTCTGTTCGTTTCGTTCGTGTCAATCGACGAAGAAACACACTGAGAAGCGAACACACTAATTCGGAATCGAGAAGCGAACACGCTGGCTCTAAATCGAGGAGGGAACTGACCAAAATTTGTGCGTATAACCCTATTCCTTGATCGCCTGTTGCTTACAATTTACACAGTGAATTAGGTGACTAAAAGCCCTTTCAATGAAGAAATATTAACCTTACTCACCTGTATCCGCGGCCCTCACGAAAACGACACTGTCATTAAATATTAACTTACACCCAAATATGGGGTATTACTTACACCCAAATATGGAAAACGAACTCACGGAGAATTTGAGAATTTCATGCCAAATACAATTTATGAATGGCCGCCTCGGCAGCTGAGCTCTGGCTCAGCTGCCTCGTTGGCAATAAGCCGGGACGGGTCGCCGGGACGATTGTATGTTTATCTTTTTCGGTCAGCGGACACCATAAAATATAAACATACCAAATTAAAGTGTCCCGGCTTGGAGTTTACAATTCAAAAGGATTTATTAGCTCAGTAAGAATTTATAACTCAGGATTTGTAGCTGAGAATTGTGGAGCTCAAGAGATCGGACATTTCTAAAAGAACAAGGAGGTTGCCTTTAAAGCATTCATCACGGCCTGACAAGAAGTGATCCAACATGGTGGCGACAGCAACGATCATATCGGTGGAGCATCCGCCATCGTGGATCTGTTTGTAATATTTTGTGCGATAGTTAGCAGCTGCAGCCAATTCCAGATAATATATTTCCAGTGAAAAGGAAACCATTTGGGGCTGTTCCGACGGATGAGAACTATAGTTTCAACACGGTGGCACATAACGAAAGCACCGACGAATTATAATATTCGGCGTGATTCCTCGTTGCCTCTGAGATCAGTGGTTCTTGAAGTTACTACTTAATAAATGGTATGCATTACATCAATTGTTTATTATAAGTTTTATTTATGTGGTTTAATTGACTACACAACTCAGTTTATATTTTTTTGGCCGGAAACTTGAGTGTTATTATTTGCATCAATTAACAGTTTCACCAGTGGATGTGCTATTCAAAACATTTTTTTTTTCTGAAGTTGCTTACATGTAAGCTGTAAAGTGAAATATTTTCAAATTATCGATGATAGAGAAACAGTGTAGTGGTAAGTTGCTACAAATAGCATTATTTACCTTCCAGAAAGTGGGCATTGAAATGACGGAAAATTAACATTTTGTCGCGGGTATGAATTGTAAATTGTTTGTTCTGCAAAAAATAATTGAGTGCCCGCGGACTTTTTAGTACCAAAAGATTCACAAAGGATGAAATATTCATTTGCAACTTCAAATTTGATCAAAATGTGAATACCAGTTTGATTTTATTTTAGCCAAAGATGTCTCATTTTCAGTTTTTTAAAAAGGCGGTTCCCCCCCTTACAAAGGACAGGGGGCCAGGGGGCCCCCAGGGGGCAAACTGAAAATCCGTGCCAGTTTTGTGGAGCGGAAGGATGATATTATACCAGGGTGTGTCAGCAGAATTTTAACCAGTCTTTTGCATTTTGAGATAATTAGTTAACAAAATCTCAGTTTTCAGGGTTAAAAATACCTCAAAAAATACATGTTTGGGCATGAACTTCCCCCCCTGATCCCAAGTCTAGGTTAGTGCAGGAAGTGAAACAAATATCATCATGAATGTTTTCCACCCCAAGGCCTAACTACACACAAAGTATGAAGGAAACTTTATTTTGACCATTTCCAATTTGGCTCCATCCTTAGGCGACATTCGTTCTTAAAGCTACAACAATGAAACTTGGAGGGTAAATAGCACGTCCTAAAGGCATGCAATTAGAGATGATGATGTCATAATTTCCAAACAGCCGCCATATTGGATTTCTTGATTTTTCCAGTAGGTCAGAAAGCCACCAAAAATGACCCAAAAGTAATCAAAGCCAATAACAAGAATGCCACGATGATCTAAGAGTAAAATATTATTATTATTACAAGAAAGTTAAAAAATTTTTAAAGTAATTCCAAATTTGGAAAAAACATCCTGTCAAAATATGATTACCATGGTACCATGGTAACGAAAGTTGCGTGAACATTGACATGTCATACCCATGTTGTTTCCAGATATTTATTTTAAGTAGAGTTGAAAAGTTTTGTGGGTTTCACTTGAATAATAAAAAAGCTATTAACGGTTAGAAAATTCTGGGCGGACAGATTCCGCCTCCCGGGTCTGAATAGGGTTAACATACGTCTAATTATTTCATATGGTCACTTTGAATCATTATGACTATTGACTAATTGCCTTACTAAACACATGGTTATTTGGTTTTAACGAATATAGGCAGTAAATACTGAACTGTTATGAGTTGATCAAATGTATACAGTAAAAACCCGCGTATACGAACCCCTATTTATCACGGCAGGCTGAAATGGTTCTTATATAACAGATGTCCGATGAAAAAATCAGGCTGTTTAGGTTCTTAAATAGGTTCTTATTTTTGACAGGATAAATACACGTTTGCTGTTGGCCTATAAAAGTAATATTAATATGGGTGTATCCACTTAACACAAGGGAGAGTTCATATTCTAACTCTGTGACTTTAGCACTACCAGAGAACTTACAGTTGGAGTGTATATGTATTTAATCAGTAGATAGGTAATCCGATTTATACTGTACATTGTGATTATGGACCTCAAAAGCCTGTGTCAGTTCTGAATTTTACTAATTTTTCCAAATAAGTATGTTTCATTTGTCAGGCTGAAGTGGATCTTATTTATTGGGGGTTTAATTTGCCAAATTTCAGCCTGCAGGTTCTTCATCCGTCATTCTTATTTGTCGCGGTGTAGATTCTCCTGCTGACTGAGTCGCGGGTTTTACAGATAAACGAAAGATTTCAAAACTGATAAAATCAATTGTAACATACTTAAATCCTTCATGAAAAAAATATTTTTTCCAGGTATCAAAAATTGTAGACTGTGGATGTTTCGGATATTAAAGTTTAAGGTAATTATTTTTACAACTTTTCAGTGTTCAGAAAATGATCGCAGCCGATCGAAATACGTATAAACAATTCCTGGAAGTTCTCAGAAATTAGTCGGTAAATTTTCGTAAAATAGTCGGAAATTTTCTGCCAACTTCATAAAGTTAGGATGAAATAGTTATGTAAATGCTTGTTCACGGTGGCATACCGTGAAAATCCACTGGTTGCTTGCTATAAATGGGCTATAGGCTCGTGAAAGTTTTTTGTAGAATACACTAAAACTAGTATGTATTTCACGCTAGGTTTAACCCTTTTAAAAATGCAGAAATTTCCTTAAAGCGGTCTATTGTTAGTGGTCTTGAAGAAAGCTGCTAGACGTCGAGCGTAAGCGATTGTTGAATGCTAAGTTCTCTTTTATTTAGTAGTGTCGCTGATAAATTGTCATTGTCTCTATTTTAAGGTAATTTGATTAGTGACCAAACTGAAACTATCAAACTGGCTGTTGACCTCATGAGAAAGCTATCAGGCTGAGAACGATAGAAATATATTTTCTCTACAATCTATCTAGATGTACAGTTAAAGGTTTTATGGTAATTGTTTTCGGTTTGTATCACATTTTTATCTTTGTCACAGAATAAAGACTAAAAATATTTCCCCAAAAATTTTGTCATGATACGCTATTCCGCTGACAAGAATGACAAATTATCTCATGAAAGATGACCCATGAACATCCAACTATCTTCTGGCAAAGTGATTCAAATGATTCCTCCGGTTCCTATATGTTATAGTCTCTTCTACTCTTTTGTTTCCCAATATATGATATATATAAAATATCACATTATTACAATATTGTTGCAAGCATATATATACGTACCACCCGAATTCTGAAATGCTTAGTTATATGTGAAAATTAATTTAAGCTCATAACTAGATAACGTTAGCTACTGAAAGAAAGCTACCACAAGGTAGAGAGCATATCTGTAGAGAGCATATACCTGTACTACTGGTACTTAATGGTCTTCTTGTTACCCTTTAAACGTACCTTTGGAGAATTCATTTTCATTTATTCCCGATGTCGAAGAAAAGACAATTATTGCTGCCAGATAAAAGTAAAGATTCATATCCGCGATGCACTAGTTCAATCTGGTGAAGCGAAAAATTGACTCTGATTTTCCATGTGACAGTTAATTACTGGTAAATAACTATCATATCACGTAAACCTCATTTGCTCTCAGGGACGTGAGGTAATATAGACGACATGAATTCCACACATGGGCCTTCTGATCAGCTCATACCATTATTTATGATACTATTTTTACTCTCTATACTTAAAGAGAAGATGCTAGATGCTTTTGTGACAAGGAAGCTCGAACTTCATTGCAAGAAATTGAAAACATAGATTTTGTTATTGTTTTCTATAAAATGAGCTTTAGAGTTTTAAACACATACTAAATTCAGTTATCTTGAGTTCATTTGGTTCGGCTACTTGGTCACCATGCTCGACCTCCGTTCCTTTGTCTTTATATTCTGATAAATATCATAGCCACGAAATTTCGCTCCCGAGATGGTATATAGAGAGCCTGAGCCGCACCCGAGGGTTCGATCAGCCATCGCTGGAGCGAAATGACGTGCTATGATCTTTATCAGATGATAAAGAAATAGAAAAGTGGGTGTTATTCCTTTTATAAAATTGTTTCAGGGTAAAAGTGTAATGAGCTAGGTTACGACAACTTTTATACGAGGCACAAAATTCTCAATAGCTAAATTTTCCTTATGGCCCGATCAAACGGTCACAACATTTGTCACAAAATTCTCACAACATTTGTTATGAGCCGATGTTGAGACCGTTTGACCACCCCTCTCAACAATGTTGTGTTATTGAAATGTGAGAGGTTGTTGTGGCCGTTTGGCCATGGTCACAACATTTGATCGGGCCTTTAATAGTAGAATCGAATGCGAGTGCGAGGGAAGTTTACCAAACTTTTCTAATGTCGAGCTGCTAATAAATTACTACGTCAGTTTTCGAAACTTAAGTACAAACTAACGCTCAAATAAACAATTTACCTTTTTCTACATTTTATTGAAGACATTTTCCATACAGGAACGCAAGTTAAAATCGCTGAAAAATCAAAGCGTCTGCCAGCTTTCCTTGACTCGCCAAATGATCCAAAGTCGCCGGCTAACAACGGATCGAAAATCAATATTCTCTTCCTGAAAATATTTAGCTTCCAAATCACTCACTCGCTATACCTTTCTCTAAGAGCTTATATAGCGATGTTTCTCGTTACGTCACCTATTGTTATTTAATGTGCCAACCAGAGAACTATTGGCTGTTGAAACAAAGAGTTCTTTTGTTTAATGGTTGGCAAATTTGAATAACAAAACAAATTTGACGTAATGTTGATCAACAGTGAACACTCCTATTGTTCGGTCGGTGGAAGTTTGCTCGTATTTCTTGCAAACAAGCACTGATTTTGCCGACTGTAAATGATCCGCTTGAATGAGCGTACGCGTGAGCTGACGTCATCTATTCTTTATGCTCTGTTGCACAGTTGAGGCTTTTTTATTTGTAGCTTTTTCAGTAAGAAACATACGCGCGAGAATCTCAACTATTTTATAAACAGAAATAGTAAGGGTTTAATAACCAGTGTACGACTGTCCGTTATGATCAATGAAATATTACAATGTTTCAGTTGATCTGTTTGTTAGTCGAGGCCACATTAAGTTAGCACCAACTTCCATTTTTCTAAAATAAGACAAAGGGCCTTTTAAAACTGTGCACGAAGAATACTTGGTACCCAACTCTGAATTACTGGTGGAATCATTTGCTATTACTCTGTGGCTAATAAGATATGTCTATTATGCAACCACTTTTAGCGACAAACAAATCAGCCTATCCGACGATTGTTTATCTTCTTTTGCCGACAGGTCCAGACGAGTGCAAAATATTCTATCCAAAAATACTTTTCGATGGCTCTCGATTATATGTGCTTAGTTGTACCAAGGAAAAGTACCGGAAAATCGTCATGAATTTATACGTGCTGTACCAGGCTGTCTCTGCATCAACTGGCAACCTAAGCAGGGTTTTGCAGGCTGTTAACTTTCCTTTGGAGCCCTGGTAGCCAGACGTACTAAGAATGTGAATCTCCTTGCAGTCTCTAACTGGTGGTATGCTTGGCGATCTTTCAGCCTACCAGCAAGAATTATAATGATGTCTCACGGCAATGTGGGATAAAGTCTGCTTCTCAGCCTGTACTTCTGGGATCGCTGTGACATTTTAGTCACCGCAAATCCTCACAGGATCCATATGTATTACAGGTTCATATGCGAGTCTTCCCCCTTCAGACATACTCAGTACATAAAAGCCTTTTCAGTTTCCAATCCATTCCATCAATACAGGACCCTTACACTTTCAATCACACTAACAGTAGACTTGGTTGCTGTTACTTTTTGTAGTTGTTCGACTTCAATTGTTGTTTCGAGCGAAAAACGAATTGGATGTGTCCACAGTGAATCTGAAATCGTGTGATGTCTGTGATCCTTCTCAGTAGAAAGAGTTCGGAGTGCCAACAGGTTTTCACCTGTGCATGGTTCGTCATTTTATGTCAACTTATCAACTCGATCTACAGAGATCACATAAAGTAGAAAGCGAGTCTGCTTTTCATGTCTTTGCAGGATTAAAAGCAATTTATTACACAGTTGCCGCAAAGAAAGGCCCGGAAAAATCTGCGCATTCAGCGGGAATAGAACCCATTACTTTTGCGAAGACGGCGCAAATGGTTCACCAATTGAACTATGACGCCACTGTGGTTATTTCCCGTGAAAATGAAAGGAATGCCATTAGCGAGTTCCATTAGAGAATGTCATTAGTTTCCGTTAGCGATGCGGGAGTCTTATTAGCCAATAGCGAGTCTATAGCGAATCCCATTCAAGTGCGACTTCCATTAGAGAATCTAAGGGGCCAGATCAATTTGCAAGTTCCATTACCCGTGTGAAAGGATGTTATAAAATATACATGTGTTACTTTCTGAAGTTGTTTTGGCTTACGTTGCTGTTTCGAGCGAAAAACTCTTTGAATGTGTCCACCGTAAACCGTGAACCCGTAATTGTTTGATGCGTTTCACCTGTGATTTTTTGTTTTCTGTCAACTTGTCAACCCGATATACAAGGTAAAGATCACATAAAGAAGAAAGCGAGTCTACTTTTCGTGAAACTTACAAAACGAAAAACAGTTGCGAACTCTTTCGTGCAACGGGACTTCAACCTCAACCAAATTATCACTGATGCAGTTGCAAAGAAAACCCGGAAAAATCTGAGCTTTCAGCAGGATCCAAACCCATGACGTTTGCGATGACGGCGCAAATGCTCTACCAACTGAACTATGACTCCATTGTGGGTAGGTCAATATTGAGATCAGTTACCCGTGTTAATGAAAGCAGGGGAAATGGGCCAGGACGAGTTCCAATTACCCAAGGTAAAAGGATGTTATGAAGGATATTTATATTCACATATTAAGCGAACGTATGTTATGTTTATTCCGTATACAAATGATCAATTTTATTATGACTCTCTGCTAGTAGACCCTAGTAGTTCTCCTTTATATTAGAATCAAATGCGAGTGCGAGGGAAGTTTACCAAACTTTTCTAATGTCGAGCTGCTAAGAAATTACTACGTCAGTTCTCGAAACTTAAGTACCAACTAACGCTCAAATAAACAATTTACCTTTTTCAACATTTTATTGAAGACATTTTCCATGCAGGAACGCAGGTTAAAATCGCTGAATAAATCAAAGCGTCTGCCAGCTTTCCTTGACTCGCCAAATGATTCCAAGTCGCCTGCTAACGACGGGTCGAAAATCAATATTCTCTTCTTGAAAATATTTAGCCTCACTCACTCGCTATACCTTTCTCGAAGAGCTTGTATTGTTCGGATGGTGGAGTGGAAGTTTGCTCGTATTTCTTGCAAACAAGCACTGATTTTGCCGACTGTAAATGATCCGCTTAAATGAGCGTACACGTAATCTGACGTCATCTATTCTTTATTTATATAATTTACTGTATAAAACTCGCGCCGTGATTGGTTTATAACTGTTATCTATTAGAGTACAGACGGAAGAATGACGTCACGAAGCGGGAAAACGCGCGGGCGCCCTGCTCCAACAAATCCTTCGCTCAAAACAGAGAAATATTTTCGTCAAACTGAAAATATTCCGTAGGAAATTCAATGTAGTTCAATTGATACGAATTTTAAATCGGCTGTTCAAGCTTGGCTAGAACTTGGAGGAAAATATGATGGACTTTTAGCTCATTGTGAACAGAATCCGAGAAATTTAGCGGGATTATCGTTCGCCGTGAAGCGATTTGCAACGGGATTTGAACTGGAATAATTCAG
Source organism: Desmophyllum pertusum (assembly GCA_029204205.1). Classification (NCBI taxonomy): domain Eukaryota; kingdom Metazoa; phylum Cnidaria; class Anthozoa; order Scleractinia; family Caryophylliidae; genus Desmophyllum; species Desmophyllum pertusum. The sequence goes on along the minus strand of MU826350.1, from coordinate 2,171,961 downwards.
ATTGCTTTTACTCATATCAGGACGGAATAGAGGTTGGTCTCTAAATATTTGCTTTTCGAAACATTTGCTGAGTTGAGCTGTAGTTTATTTTAAGCCGTTTAGTTTTCACAAAGTTTTATTTGAGTGCATGAAAACACTGTGGCCTAAACTCGATGTTTGTTGACATAATTTTTATCGGCTTATTTAGCGTACAGTCAAGTGAAAATCCGAAGCGAATATCTCCCAAATTATATAAAACAAATAGATTCCATGTTGCCGTGGGTCTGTTCAGTATTATAGATCACAGAAGACGTCAAATGTGGTAAGAACATCAGTGGCCAACTCGCCGCAGCGGCTTGTTGGCCACTTGTTTGTTCTTACCACATTTTGACGTCATCTGTGATCTATTACTGAACAGACGCACGGCAACATGGAATCTATTTGTTAAGCTCTGTTGCACATGTACACAGTTGAGGCTTTTTTTATTTAAATAGCTTTTTTCAGTAAGAATCATACGCGCGAGAATCTCAACTATTTTATAAACAGAAATAGTAAGGGTTATGATCAATGAAATATCACAATGCTTCAGTTGATCTGTGTGTTAGTCGAGGCCACATTAAGGCCCGGGTCGCACTTGCGAACAAGTTTGGTAACTTTAGTGGATTTCTTCAATTTAAGCGTCAATTATAGCAAAGACGAGTGCGACCTACGTTTTCAGAACGAACAATTTGTCCAAAAAGATAAAATAACAAAGAAGCCTCAGTCCTATGATTGGCCCGCGTCGCACGTGTGCACGTTTTGAAATTTGTTTGATACAATAATCGCAAAACAAGTGCGACCTACTTGTTGTGAGTCGGACAAATTTTGTCAAACGAACAAAATTTCAAAGGCGCCGTAGTCCTGCCCTGGAGCTGGACAAGCCACTTCCCCACGCACCGGGTGACTCCAGATAACAATGCTTTCTTGATTAACCATTGTGTTTTTCTCGGAGAATAACAAATTTGCATTTTGCAGCACGTGTTGCCATATATTCGATTCAAATTTAACGCGGCCACCGGGACTGTGTCCAAGTATAGTATGGTTTACGCCACCAAAACTGGATTTAAAATATGTGAATAACAATGCATTGGGGTTTTTTTCGTTTGTTTCTATTAATTTTCTGTGGTAATCGTTACAGATTGAACCAACTTCATGATTTTAATAATGTTGTGAAGGACAAAGCTGTTCTCCCAAAGCCCAGAATTTGGTCATTTCACGTCGTTGTTTTGCAGAGGACAACTGAGGAATGTCCCAAGAGGGTTATAGCACGTGAAAAGCTATTGTGCTAGTAACTAAACCTATTGTTACTCTACAAGATGTCTCTGACAACATGTTCTGACAATTTTTTTTGAAAATTTTGGGACATTTCAAAACTTGTTCGCAAGTGCGACCCGGGCCTAAGCTGGCACCAACTTCCATTTTTCTAAAATAAGACAAAGGGCCTTAACTGTGCACGAAAAATACTTGTTACCCAACTCTGAATTACCGGTGGAATCATTTGCTATTACTCTCTGGCTAATAATATATGTCTATTATGCAACCACTTTTAGCGACAAATCAGCCTATTCGACGATTGTTTATCTTCTTTTTGCCCACAGGTCCAGACGAGTGCAAAAAATCGACATGAATTTATACGTGCTGTACCAGGCTGTTTCTGCATCAACTGGCAACCTAAGCAGGGCTTTGGCAGGCTGTTAACTTTCCTTTGGAGCCCTGGTAGCCAGACGTACTAAGAATGTGAATCTCCTTGCAGTCTCTAACTGGTGGTATGCTTGGCGATCTTTCAGCCTACCAGCAAGAATTATAATGATGTCTCACGGCAATGTGGGATAAAGTCTGCTTCTCAGCCTGTACTTATGGGCTCGCTGTGACATTTTAGTCACCGCAAATCCTCACAGGATCCATATGTATTACAGGTTCATATGCGAGTCTTCCCCCTTCAGACATACTCAGTACATAAAAGCCTTTTTAATTTCCAATCCATTCCATCAATACAGGACCCTTACACTTTCAATCACACTAACAGTAGACTTGGTTGCTGTTTACTTTTTGTAGTTGTTCTTCATTGTTGTTTCGAGCGAAAAACGTATTGGATGTGTCCACAGTGAATCTGAAATCGTGTGATATGTGTGATTCTTCTCAGTAGAAAGAGTTCGGAGTGCCAACAGGTTTCACCTGTGCATGGTTTGTCATTTTATGTCAACCTATCAACTCGATCTACAGGGATCACATAAAGTAGAAAGCGAGTATGATTTTCATGTCTTCGCAGGATTAAAAGCAATTTATTACACAGTTGCCGCAAAGAAAGGCTCGGAAAAACCTGGGCATTCAGCGGGAATAGAACCCATTACTTTTGCGAAGACGGCGCAAATGGTTCACCAATTGAACTATGACGCAACTGTAGCTATTTTCCGTGAAAATGAAAGGAATGCCATTAGCGAGTTCCATTAGTTTCCATTCAGTAGAGAATTTCATTAGTTTCCGTTAGCGATGCGGGAGTCATATTAGCCAATTTCATTTTTAATTCGAGTCTTATAGCGAATCCCATTCAAGTGCGACTGCCATTAGGGAATCTAAGGGGCCAGATCAATTTGCAAGTTCCATTACCCGTGTGAAAAGATGTTGTAAAATATACATGTGTTACTTTCTGAAGTTGTTTTGGCTTACGTTGCTGTTTCGAGCGAAAACTCAGTCCGTAAACCGTGAACCCGTAATTGTTTGATGCGTTTCACCTGTGCTTTTTTGTTTTCTGTCAACTTGTCAACTCGATATACAAGGTGAAGATCGCATAAAGAAGAAAGCGAGTCTACTTTTCGTGAAACTTGCAAAACGAAAAACAGTTGCGAACGGCAAACTCTTTCGTGCAACGCGACTTCAACCTCAACCAAAGAGATCTTCGTAAGAATAAAAACAAAGCAAAAGAAAGCAAAGAAAGCCCGGAAAAATCTGAGCTTTCAGCAGGATCCAAACCCATGACATTTGCGATGACGGCGCAAATGCTCTACCAACTGAACTATGACTCCATTGTAGGTAGGTCAATATTGAGATCAATTAGTCGTGTTAATGAAAGCAGGGGAAATGGGCCAGGACGGGTTCTAATTACCCAAGGTAAAAGGATGTTATGAAGGATATTCATATTCGCATATTAAGCGAACGTATGTTACGTTTATTCCGTATACAAATGTTCAATTTTATTATGACTCTCTGCTAGTAGTCAACAAATACTCGACGATTAAAACATTTCAGCCGCTTGAGGTATACCGTTCTTCTGCTCAGCATTTATTAGCAGTTTTCATAATACATTTGTCTCAGTTGCGGTTGAACTTGATTCGGTATTACAGTCAAAATCAAAACTGAAAATTCAACTGAAGCACAACTACATCTTTCATCAATAATCGTATGGTATAAGTTTGCAGACTGTGGATATCTCACTCAACCTTAAAGGTTTGCAATACAACATTGTATTCCCGTTGATCCACGTTGTCAGGTTTAAGCCGGCTTTTTTTCGTCATCTGGTTTATTACAGTATTTGTGGTCTTCAAAGGCACCTTGCAGAACTAAAGCTGCTATGATTTAAAGGTAGAAATTGTTCTATTGTCCGTCTTTACTAATTGACCAATAATGAAGAGTTCCATTTTCTTATGTTTTACAAGTTCTGCCGGTTACTATTGCCTGGTGAAACGTGCGCTAGAAACTGAATCTTAAACAAAATGCTGCGATTCTCGAAATTCTCCGATTTGGCTGCATCTGACGTTGACTAGAGGAAGTAGCACTAGAGGTTTGAGAAATCACAACAAAATTATTTTGGTCATCGGAAACGGAAACCAGAATATTTTGACCATAATGACACCGAGTAGTCGGGCCGAATACGAAACTGAATCGTTGGCAGGCCGATTGAAATTGATAAAATGATTGCAATAATTTTTTGGCATTTGTGAATGAGACTGCTGCATTCAGGATTCAAGTAGGAAATAAATTTATTTGGGCTGAACCTCGTCAAAGACTTTGCTGAGCATTACCATAGACAGATTGCATTAATGTCGCCGGATTTGAATAACAATGCGCCTCGCATTGATGGGAGAAATCCTTTGTCTGGAAACTGACATAAGCACACCTGACGAGGATAAGGTTTTCTAAAGTAATGTTATTCAAATTCGGCGCCATTTATGCAATTGGTCTATGTACATATCGTACTTTAGCTAATTGCTCGATAGTAAACGAAACATTCTATACTGAATTGTTAGCAATTGTATGAGATAAACAATCCAAAAAGCTACATCTGTGAACGCTTAAAGGGAGGGTTTCATGGCTCGAGGCATGTCCATAAATCAAAATACTTTGTTCACCTGTGCACGCTTTATGGCACAAGTCTATTTAATTGCATTGTTTATGAACCAATCGGAAACGAGGAGTTAACTCGGGTGCCTTCAGGTTGGGAGTTGGGCGTGAGGTTGACAACCTAACCCCGTAAAAAAGAGTTTGTCACGGAAACCGAGTAACAAGAAACCTTCAACCTATTGGTTACCAAAGACCCTCAAAGCCTTCACAGGCTAGAATGACCAGCGACAGTGAAAGCCGACAGGAAGCTGCCGCTGCGAAACTGGGAGTCCTGAGCACCAAGACAAAGACAAGAATTGGATTCTGGAATATAAGGACGATGTTTAGTACTGGTAGTACTGGTAGACTTGCACATTCTTGGCATCAGTGAGTGCAGGTGGACTGGATTCGGTTCACAGAGAACGCAGACTGGTGAAACGATTTTGTTCTCAGGCCGGAATGATAACCTCCACCAGCAAGGAGTAGCACTCATCCTGAAGAAGGGTGTTGAGAAATCCCTCCTTGTGTGGAAACCAATCAATGAGAGGTTGATCAGAGCGAGGTTCTTTGGGAAGCAGGTGAGGATGACTGTAATCCAGTGTTACGCTCCAACAAGCGATGCTAACCCTGAGCATAAATATACCTTTTATGAGCGTCTACAGGCTGAGGTGGAAAACACTCCCTCCCAGTATCTCCTAATAGTAATTGGCGATTTGAATGCTATGGTAGGAAAAGACAACATGGGCAATGAGAGAGTCATGGGAAGGCATGGTTATGGTAATATAAATGATAATGGAGAAAGGCTGGTGGACTTGTGTGGTATGAATAACCTAGTCATCGGAAGCACATTGTTCCCGCACAGGAACATACATAAGATCTCTTGGAACTCTCCGAACAGGCGTGATAAGACCCAAATTGATCACCTTCTCATCAACGGGAAATGGAGACGTTCCTTGCAAGATGTGCGTGTAAGAAGGGGAGCCGATGTTGGGAGTGACCATCATCTTGTCACTGCTATGGTTAAACTAAAGTTACAACGCTCTAGAACCACTACAAGTCACCAGAGGCGCTTTGATGTGTCAAAGCTCAAGGATGATGCACTGAGGAATCAGTTCTGTATAGACCTTCGGAACCGATTCCAGGCTCTTGCAGAAGAGGACGTCGAAAGAGCTGAGGAAGATCCTTTACAGGCATGCTCAGTGCAATCTGAATGGGACAAGATCGTCAAGACATACCATCATGTTGCCACTACTACACTTGGTTTTAAGCAGAAATCCCATAAAGAATGGTTGAGTGCAGAAACCTGGGACGCTATCTCAGAGAGGAAAAAAAGTAAAGGGCAAGCTGATGGGAGCCAAGTCCACTCGCCTTAAGGAGAAATTTCAACTGAGCTCAGTATAGTATCCTCAATGTTCAAGTGAAACGATCAGCAAGAGCAGACAAGAGGAGATTTGTCGAGAACCTTGCAACAGAAGCAGAGGCTGCTGCCAAGCATCAGGAGCAAGGTACAGTCTACAGAATCACGCGGCAAATTTTTGGAGGTCAGCGGAAAGCACAGACACCTATTTGTGCCAAACAAGGAGTATTACTGATAACCGAGAAGGAATAGGAAGAACGTTGGGCGGAGCACTTTTGGGAGGTCCTCAACAAGGAGGCCCCAGAAAAGCCAGTTGATATCCAAGATGCTGTAGAAGACCTTGATATTACATTGAACCACCTTCAAAAGAAGAGATCTTGGAAGTCATTAAATATCTTAAGAATAACAAAGCACCCAGAGATATTACTACCACTCTTTACTAAGGCGTGGGATGGAGATGGGATACCAAGTGACTGGAGCAAGGGTGTCATTATGCCAATTCCCAAGAAAGGCACACAGACTGACTGCAACAACTGGCGGGGTATCACTTTGTTATCCTTACCAAGCAAAATCTTCTGTAAGGTCATTGTGAAGCGTCTATCTCTAGCTGTTGATGAAGTGTTGCGAAAAGAGCAAACGGGATTCAGAAAGGGACGAGGTTGCACAGAGAACCACATGAATTAGAGATGAAAAATTCTCAAAAACTCATTAATAATTCATCAAGTTAAAACAAACGGAAATTATACCCTGTCTAAGAGGATTTGCGATACCCGGTATTAATTAGCATAGATTTTCCACGATTTCACTTTCTCGACCATTTACTCCTTTAAGTTTTTGTTTCGATTGACAAAGATATATTTCACAACGACAGTGTTTCATAAGAGGCTATCCAACACACAATCAAATTCCCGTCAAAAATAACATAAGGTATCTTGACCACCATGCTGTTAATGTTAGGATGTCATTTCCAGCCATGTATCAGATGCGACATACTAGTAATTCAAATCTATTTTTATCAGACACCCTAATTGTGCTGCACACTTACGCAATTTACATTACCCCCCCCCCCCCCCTTCATCTGTTAGAGAGGCTGGTAGGCTTTCAACCACAGGGCTACCCTGGTATAATAGTGACAGGGAGTGCGAATGAGGCCAAATTATTAGACCCCCAAAAAGTCCTATTAGGTTAAAACCAGACACCCAAAAAGTCCAACAGCCCAGAATGTAGTCTCTGAATTTAAAAAAATAAATAAATAGATTCAGACAGTTTTTTGGGTCCACCCTTCTTTATTCGTCAAGAATATGTATGGCAGACTGCAGTCATTCTTTGAAATTTGGAGCAATACATTTTTTGTTCAGGGGAAACAACAAATGGAACTCTTGATATGAGAACCCCTGGTTACTCTTTTTTGTAATCAATCTTTCTACAGACTGGTTCGCAAAGGGAATTACAAAATGAAACATTTACAAACAGACGAAAACAATCAATATCTCTCTCTGAATGAATTCCAATTAAAACATGGTCTGAATGTTCGTCCTCTAACTTCTATGGAATAGTAATCAGCCGTCAAGTCTCTCCGAAATAAATAAAAAATTAAAGATCTCGGCGACAACAAACAAGAATAGGAAAACCTTTTAGCACCAAACATTTAAAGACTGAAAAAAGTAAGTTCTGGTCTATAAAAAGCTTGTCAGAAACAAGAGCGTAATGCCAAACAACAGTCAAATGAAATGGCTTCTAATGCAGTTACTCAAGTAATGAGAACATAGACTGGAGCTCAGCATACATATTGGCACCGCGGTGCACAAAAAGCACAAAATTACATTTACATAGGCGACTCCCCGCTAATGCTTTTTACTTAAAATTGGACTTAAGGAAAATGGAAATTGCACTTTATGCAAGGCAGCCCCAGACACACTAATGCATCTTTTCTGGACATGTCACGAAACATCATCCTTCTGGAAAAAAGTGTCCGAATGGTTACAAAAGGCTAATTTGATGCCCGAAGGTACCTTTAGTAAACACCACTACCTTTGGCCTGAGGCCGGACATCTCAAAATTTGCACTTCAAATCAACACCACTGCTTACTCTTAGCACGATATCACATTTGGCTAGCAAAATCGTAAAGAAATCCCACCTAATTTCGTAAAACTACTTAAGATCCTGAAAATAGGAAAATACGAGATGGAGGATAAGATGCGGTGATATAAAGAAAAGGGAACCACTCTTGCATAATATATAGGCCAGTAACACTACACACTTATTTTTTACTCTGAATCAATCTTTGTTGCCCTTCCACATACCTGGCAATAAAACCTATTTTCAACTAGCAGAAAAATATTTAATTTACTAACATTTGGTAGTTTAGTTTTCATCACACGAGCCTGAAATTGCATCAGCTTATCTTATTAACATTGTTATGCTTCTACTTACTTTTTTTTTTAATCATTACCTAAACGAGCGTAATTATAAAGGTAATATATACATCCACCTGTAAATAGCACAATAGTGCCGATTTTTTCGAGGAAACCGTGAAAAAAAAAAAGCAGAATGCCGGTGCGCACTGGTGTGGGTTTTTTTCCCTCATTACGCATGGCAGTTTTCCATCCAGCGCAATCCCGAAAATTCGTAATTTTTGAACCGTCCCCCTAGAGCTACTGGTACACAGACATTTTTAAAAAAACCGCGTAGCTCTGGGGACGAGGAATGTGCTTTTGTGTAATAAAAATAATTATAATAATAATAATGGTCAATAAAGATTTCAGGTAAAGAGCTAAAGGAGAAAACGTGATTTCCGAAAATCGTAGGAGAATGCGTTAAGGGAAACAACTGCCAAAAATCTTAAGATGAAATGAGACAACAGCCATACTTGAAAATTTTTAGCCGTTCTCGAGTTATATCGAATATTTTTCCTATGCAACCTATGCCCGCTCCGCACAGTATATTTAACAGAAAACCCGCGGCGTCGGTGCCCCTGACTGGCTGTTTAAGCGGGTTTAACGCAAGTTAATAGTTGTTCTTTATGCCATTTCCGCATGGCAATGTTTTGTTGGCCGATAAGAAAATTTTGTTACTCTGTGTGGGGGGGGCGATGTATGTAACCCCCCGGTTCGGTTTTTTAAATCACAAGACGGACTGTATGACTTTTGGAATTCCCTCAGCGTTTCTCTTACTGTTATCCCGGTTTGATCGAGACTCCAAGCAAACGATATGGTTGCACTAATTTTTACGTCGTAAACTGGTTTTCTTCGCCTCGCTTATGTATCAGTCCAATTCCATAAGATTGGCTATTGTATAATCGCTGTACTCCTGAAACCAGGGGGACTAGTGGCATTGCGGGCATACAAGTTTGATCTATTGTTCGCCACAAAAACAATGCGAGACAAACTAATTTGTTTAAGGCCGAGTGAGACGTGTCCTTCATAAAATTTAAGTTCATATAAGGCTAAAATTTTTGCTATGAGTCTCTTACCTTAAACAAAGCTTTATATCTTGACGTTCTGAAACCGATTTCCACTCAAACTTTACAGAGATATTGGGAAATAACGGAAATCACCAGGATTGCTTTTTTTTTTTCGAAAGATCCCGCTTGATGGTGATCTCTTTAACCACTTAAGTTTAAAAGTTGTAAAACGTGATTTTGTGTCCAGGGGCTGGATTCAAGAAGCCCTCCTAAGTTGTGAGGTATCCTAAGTATTGTTTCTTTCAGTAACAATAGCCTATTTTTTCCTAACAACAGGCTATTGTTAAGAAACAATACTTTAGGATAACATGTTAGTTTAGGAGGGCTTTGTGAATCCGGGCCCAGGCATTCTTCTCGAGAGCAACACAAAGTGCTTCATAGAGATTCTGGTGTATTCACAAAAATGTACAGTGGAACCCCGCCATACGACCACCCCGTTAATACGACCACCCCGTTAATACGACCACCCCGTTAATACGACCACCCCGTTATTACGACCGCTTTTTGTGGCCCGAATAAAAGCCCACTCATTTTCTTATCTGAAAACCCCGTTAATCGACACCCCGTTATTAGAGACTGTGCAATAATTACCAGGAAGGGGGGAGGGTTGGAAAACCAGAGGGGGGGCATAAAGTAAAATCAAAGCAAGGATAGGGGAGCTCAAGGTAAAATAAGTCACTCAAGAGAGGGGGGGGGGCTCAGGTAAAATAAGTCACTCAAGAGAGGGGGGGGGGCTCAAGGTAAAATAAGTCACTCAAGAGAGGGGGGCTTAACATTTTATTTCAAGTCAATATTACATTGGCGAATCCATACCTATTTATAAGGTGGGACCGAAATATTTTCTTTCTGCTATGGCTCTGTTGTGTACATTGCTACGGAGGTGATGTTTTGTTCCAGACGCGGATGTCCAACAATTAAACATGTAGTAGGAGCTCTTCTTCTGTTATAAGATTTTAATCCCCATGTGCGTGTAGAGAAAATGAAGGTAACTTGTATAAAGGTGTGTGCATACTGTTAGGAGGGGGGTCCTACATAGTTTTCTGACTGATTAGAGGGGGGGGGGGCAATAACTAAATTCACTTCATTAGTAGGGGGATATTACCTAATATTTTCCTACATGAAGCCCATTTTCGAACCCCCCTCCTGACCAACGACCACCTTTTGGAGTCCTCAGTCGTTATTTTCTTTATAAAGTTATCCCATTAATACGACCAGTCAAAATAACTGGTAAGACTTCTGAATGAAAACAGACACAATCTGACAAAGAATAACACATTTTAGTGGAATGTTGTCCGGTAAAGTTGTCCGTGTAAAGGCATAGTTTCTGCCATGGCGTTATTTAGAAGGGTGTAGCACCATAATTTGACCCTACCCCGTTAATACGACCAAATTTTCATGGCCCAACGGTGGTCGTATTAACGGGGTCCACTGTATGAACAATCACGCTCGCTATCCTTGAAACGGAGAAGAAATGACGCAATAACTAATCGTTTCTGATTGGCCTACATGGAGCATGCGCAAGCAAGTTTCCCGCCATCCTTCTGATCGGAAGTAAAAAACGAGAAGAGCGTTCTGGGGACTAGACCACATTTAAATATACATTCAAAAGCCGGTGAACGTGCACTGAACATTTCATTTATTTCAATTATTTCTTTGTAGAATATATATTATTCGTACAGCACATCTTATTATATGGAGTAGACGAAGTTAGTTTTTTTCCTTCCTGTACAAGTGTCGTGTAGTGATATATCACACGTTTTGAATCCGTTTCCAGCGCAATTTTCTGGGTCTGACGGCGTCGCTGCTAAACGTACCACCCGCCTCTGGCCCCTGACCACGCACTCGCCTGCAAAAGAAATGCGAAAAAAATATGAAAGGGGGAATAATTAAAATTATTAAATACTCAATCACTGTTATTGCCATTTCTGGCCATCTGATTGGCTCCTTGCGCCCATGTTATCAGCTCATAACACGGATTCTGCCAAATATGGTAGATCATAACAGGGTAGTTCGTTCGTCGAGAGAGTGAAATTTGAAAAGATGGCTAAAATCATTACGTAAAAAACTTTGGCCCTTCTAAATCAAACAAAAGTCAAGTCCATTAAATAATGCCCGAAGTTTGGAACGAATTATTTAATGGGAAATGCCTGTAAATGTACCACAGATGCGACTGAACGAGCACTAAGTAAGGCAGCCTGAAACATTAATTTAAGCTTACGGAAGATCCGCCGAAAACCGGCACAATTAGCTTAATTCTTCAAAAAATGAAAACCTATTTACACACAAGTTAAAGCTTAGCCTATTCAGTATTGTTACCTTATATTTCGAAGAGTCTTGCCAATTCCAGCTGACTAAGCTTTAAAACCAGCACAATAATTCAATAAATATCGGAGCATAAATACGGCAGTTCGTCAAGTGCTGACGGCGGTACAATCAAAGATCACTTTCACAGAGAAATTACCTTCGAAGATCACTCTTTTCTCTCCATCCATGTAGATATTATTGAGGGTTTCCTTAATGTTCTTTACTTCAGTGAACTTGATTTCAGCTCAGTTCGTTTCAACACAATTTAATTCTGTAGTCGCGCATGATTTGCTCGCCGTAAAAATAGTAAAACCCTTGCTTCGTTCAGCTCTCCGTTCAACTTGTAAAATGAATATAATGTTCAGCTCCACAATTATCTCGGATCTCCCCATTTTAAGCTAAATCATTTGCAACAATTTTCCAGAATATACGAAACTTTAGAAGACACAGAGCGAAGATTCCCTCCGAAGAACATTCTGTCTTGCTCTCGGCTTTTCATTCAACTTGCCAACTTACACCGCGCCAGACATTTTGCCGCGGTTTTCAAATCATGCTTCATTTAGATTGAACTGCATGAAAAATCACTCAGTCGATTTATAAATTTTTACAAAGTATAATACCGAAGGTTTAACCTAAAGTTTAGTGAAGTATTTAATAAAACAATTATTCCATTCGCCCTTGTTGGATATGAAATGATTATAACCAATTCGGCGCGAAGCGCGCCTCATTGGTTATGTTATCATCTCATATCCAACGCGGGCTCATGGAATAATTGTTAAATATAATCTGGAGACTCCCGCGTTATTCAAGGGCTCATTCAGCGACTTATGGCCGGGCGAGGTAACGAACAGTCGGAATATGATCGAAATGATTCAAGGAAGGCTTTTGGTGTATTGCTTGGCATGCACTTTTGAAAAGACTACATTGCAAAACTCCTACCTTGATTGAACTTAAAATTTAGGTATGTATGTAACCAAGAACTTGTTTGCGATTTATTATTAGGTAAAAATCCGCAAGAATAATGAGAATCAACCTGTAAATCCTATTAGATTGAAATAAAAAAATGGTAAATTGAAATATTTCTCAAACTCTGTTTTCTGTAGCATGAAATGTCCATGAGTATTGTTACTCACCTGAATGGGATGCGAGTACATTAGCTATGTCTCGATAATTTAAGTCATTTTTGCGAAGTGCCAAATCACCTTCAAATTGAAGAAAGGTCTCAAAATAATAGTTTATTAAGGTATAAAAACACCAAAGAGGTGATAATAAACCAAACAGGAACAAGGATGGTTGAATATGGAGAAGATTAAGACGGATTGCGAACGGCGAACTTGAAAAAATTGGCCATTTTTTTTTTCAAGATGCGCCATCTTTGACGTAGCTCCTTTAATAAGGAATTTGCCAGTTTTTGCGTTGATTAGCATTTTAACTCCTGTCTTGACCAAGAACATAACGCGAGGTTACTGCTATGGTCAGGTTGAATCCCGAACTCTCAATTTCCCGGAATCTAACACTCTAAACATTTAACCATCCCGTCTATACACTTACCGTAATTCTGAACGCCGAAGTGAGAGTACTTATTTTCCTTTGCTTTCTTAGCGCAGCGACATACCAGGTCGTACATGTAGGTGTCCCATTCACCCCAATTGACTTTAATCCCGCTGTATTGCTTACTATTCATGTTCGCGATCTGTGCTGAGAAGCTCAGGGAGTAGACGCTCATTTAGCTTATCTTTGAAGCAGCCAACAGGTGTGAACGGAACTGAACACCGTGTATCTGCAAACCAATCCCACACCTGGTCAGTCCATTGGTATTTATATTTGTTAAGATACAGTTCTCATTTTAATTCGTCGATGATAGAGATTATATAGGGTAATTTTTTTGCCGATATGGGTCATAATCAGTTTAAGAAGAAAGGCAAAAGGCGTTTGTTGATCCATTTAGCAAGTTTTATATATTTCTGACAAGAACCTTCTACCACCCCCGGGGGAACTTCCTATCTGACACAAACGAGGATGCTCGCTGAGTAACCGGTAATGCGTGTTTTAGTAGCACTTCACATTCCCACATTTGTAATTATCATGCTACCGTCACATGGTATCTATCCAGTTTTATGAAATAAACAAGATACTACTCGCGCTCTGATTGGCTCAAAACCATACAATGCGTTACAATTAAACCTAGTAGAACGTGTTCAATGCAACCTTTTTGGTACTGACCCGTTTGGGGTAAAATTGAACTTGAGTCACACCCACAAAGAGAGTCTGGTAGCTTTGGGGAGTTCCTTTTAAAATTCCAGACGAACATCTCATTATTGGGAAGGAATCAACATAGTCTTTGCATCTAAGGCCCAGTTCAGACGCCGTACTTCACATGAGCCGAATCGAGTTAGAATTTAGGTCGACCCAAATTAATTTAGACAGGCTGAATTGATTCAGACGCCGAGCTTAATTCAGCCTAAGGTGCGGGGGACTTGTTTTTAGTTATAATTTAAGTATTTTATCACGACAATAAGTACAACAAAAGTGCCTTTTGACCAGAATTTGTCTTTAGGATTGAATATAAGCGGTTGCTGTGTATCACTTGCATGTAGCATAATGTTTTGGCGAAAATTGCTAGTCGTTCATAAAATTACAGAGGCTTCGGATAAAGCCCCTTCATCAGTCACAATGTCACTGATCAAGAGTTTTCACTGAAGAATTACCTTTGTGTTTTCTATGGTGTATACATAGTTTACATTGCGTTTTCCGACACACTCTTTTTCCGTAGCTTTTGGATCCTTCGGGCACGGCTGATAGCCATTAGTCACACAGCTCCCTTCTATGGCGGGTCCAGCTTGGTTGTATGTTTCGCCGGCCTCTGGGCTGGACCAACATTCTCCTATCAAATTACAACATATTAAAAGAAATGATGGCGAAATTTAACATTGGTTAAATGTAATGAAACTGTATTCAGTATGTCACGAGCAGTGGAACACAGAAAAGGAAGGTCGTAGGTTCGACTCCTGTTGGGGAACTCGGAATTTTTTTCCGAGTAGCTTGTGTCACTGACAGAATAATATCTTTCTCATATTTCTACCAAGCTTAAAATATACCATCATTTCTTTCCACAGAAAAAGGAAACTTTCTGAGTCCCTGGCGGGAGTTCCGCACACTGGTCTGGGTCCTATTGTCACATACGTCCTACAAGACTCACTGCTCAGTAGGATCAGTAATTTTAAATATGTCAATGTGTGTAATACAAGAAATGATTGTGAATGTAATGTTAAGCTCGGCGAAATGTAATGAAACAGTTTGTCAAGATCAACGACATTACTAGCAGTATACAGAACTTGTACCGTTATTACTACAAACTGTAGTTTTCTGCTTGCCAAAATGTCCAAAAATAATGACTTCATGGCTGTAATCCATAGTTTTACTATCAATTACGCCCATATGTAAACTGGTCACCGAAGCTAGAATACACCATGTTGAAACTTGTAAAACCACGTAGAAAAAAGTAATAAATTGCATAATTGTGCAGTCCGTGAGGTTACGTCAAAATGAAAAGTCCAGGACAAAAACACATTTTAAAAACTTAAAACTAATCATGATTTTTAAGTGAAGTAGACTGATAGTGGCAGCCAGAGGCGTCTTTACAAGCTGACGTCCGAATCTAACTCTCTTAGTAAAGTGTATACAAAGCGCCATGAGACAATTGTGCAACTGAGTACCATCATTCCATTCATTCATTCATTCATTAATGTCAATACCTACAAACCAAGACAGAAGTGGGAAGGTAACTTATTTTCCTCCCCTCTCTTTTCAATGCTGTGGTTTACCAAAAGATTTTACTTACCGGTACACTACATTTGTCAGGGCCCCATTGAAAAAACACACATGAGACATGGGCTCCCTGTCAAAATATTAGTTGACTATGATTATTGTCAAACATTGTTTTGTGTGAGAGGGGGGAGGAAGGGGGAATCTCAAACAGCCAGTCGTGCGTGATATTAATTGAGCTGAATTCAAAATATATTTGAATATTTATCAGTATCTTTAAACACTTTACCAACTACTTTTGTCTGAGGTTGATAACATATTCACAGCGTAACACACACCCACCGTAATACTGTAAACCAAAGTAAGCATATTTGTTTTCCGCAGCCTTCTGTGCACATCTGCATGCTAAGCTCGGCAAATGCGAATCCCAGTTCCCCCAGTCGATACTTATTTTACTGAATGCCGGGGATGTAGGATCCCGATCAGTTAAGATGAGTTTCTCTAAAAGCGTGGGTGCCTTTGCTCTGTCTTTGTAACATCCAAGTTTGTGATACTTGACATTACATGTGGGTTCATTAACTGGAAACAGGAATGAGATAATTAACCAATAAGAATTTTAAAATTGCTTTATAATCTTTTAAGCCTGGTTCACACTTACGACGCAAGCATAAGCGCAAGCATAAGCGCAAGCAACATACGCAGACGCAGTAACGTGTTGATCATTATTGTCTTTTGTCAGAACAAATGTTGCTAATAATCAACACGTTACTGCGTCTGCGTATGTTGCTTGCGCTTATGCTTGCGTCGTAAGTGTGAACCAGGCTTTAGAGGACTTGCTTTTCATAAGAAACCCTTTTATATGGAATTTCTGTCTATTCACTTTACGGGATTAAAATTGCGGCTTGAGCCACTTTTTTAATGTGCCTTGATGCTCTTCGTTGTAGCTCTCTTAAGAAATGAAAAGGACCTTGGTAACGAAACAAATCGATTTGGAATCTAATGAGAGATTTAACCATGCAAACTGACTGTGCGTAGTCTCATAACTTCTAACTGATGGTATAATATTAAGCTACCTGTTAAGTCGACTTCATACACAAAGTTGGTCTCCTTCTCTCCAACACATTCCCTAGAATCTGAAGCATCGCACTTCTGGTGATCACGTGTTTTTGCACGTGTCTACATGACCGACTCTGTTGTACGTCTCTCCTGCTTTCGGTCCAGACCAACACTCGCCTGGAAAATAAAACGTAAGTAGTAAAGTGTTGTCAGAGCCTAGAGGCTCAACAAGCCAGCGGTTAACTCGGTCTCCGTAGCACGAAGCGGCTTGGAGTATTGATTATTATTAAATACTCAATCACTGTTATTGCATTTCTGGCCTTCTGATTGGCTCCTTGCGCCCATGTTATCAGCTCATAACACGGATTCTGCCAAATATGGTAGCTCATAACAGGGCAGTTCGTTCGTCGAGAGAGTGAAATTTGAAAAAGATGGCTAAAATCATTACGTAAAAAACTTTGTCCCTTCTAAATCAAACAAAAGTTAAGTCCATTAAATAATGCACGAAGTTTGGAACGAATTATTTAATGGGAAATGCCTGTAAATGTACCACAAATGCGACTGAACGAGCACTAAGTAAAGGCAGCCTGAAACAATTAATTTAAGCTTACGGGAAGATCCGCCGAAAACCGGCACAATTAAGCTTAATTCTTCAAAACAATGAAAACCTATTTACAACACAAGTTAAAGCTTAGCCTATTCAGTATTGTTACCTTATATTTCGAAGAGTCTTGCCAATTCCAGCTGGACTAAGCTTTTAAAACCAGCACAATAATTCAATAAATATCGGAGCATAAATACGGCAGTTCGTCAAGCGCTGACGGCAGGTACAATCAAAGATCACTTCACAGAGAAATTACCTTTGAAGATCACTCTTTTTCTCTCCATCCATGTAGATATTGAGGGTTTCCTTAATGTTCTTTACTTCAGTGAACTTGATTTCAGCTCAGTTCGTTTCAACACAATTAATTCTGTAGTCGCGCATGATTTGCTCGCCGTAAAAATAGTAAAACCCTTGCTTCGTTCAGCTCTCCGTTCAACTTGTAAAATGAATATAATGTTCAGCTCCACAATTATCTCGGATCTCCCCATTTTAAGCTAAATCATTTGCACAATTTTCCAGAATATACGAAACTTTAGAAGACACAGAGCGAAGATTCCCTCCGAAGAACATTCTGTCTTGCTCTCGGCTTTTCATTCAACTTGCCAACTTACACCGCGCCAGACATTTTGCCGCGGTTTTCAAATCATGCTTCATTTAGGTCGAACTGAAAAATCACTCAGTCGATTTATAAATTTTTACAAAGTATAATACCGAAGGTTAACCTAAAGTTAGTGAAGTATTTAATAAAACAATTATTCCATTCGCCCTTGTTGGATATGAAATGATTATAACCAATTCGGCGCGAAGCGCGCCTCATTGGTTATGTTATCATCTCATATCCAACGCGGGCTCATGGAATAATTGTTAAATAACAGGAGCCCATCACTAGGAGCGAGCAACTGGACTGGATTCGTGTCACAGCGTTTTTACAGACCAGGTTATTTTTAGATTCGCTTTTCCCGCGAATTCGTATTCCCGCCAGGCAATCAGACGTTTTTCCTTTGTAATCATTAATTGGCGTTACCGCGTAACAAAGGCCGCAATTAGGTCGCCATCTTTTTATTTTATTTTATTTCATTTCATATTACACATGGGACCAGAAACACATTTTCCCGGGGAAAAGGAATCTAAAAATAAACGCAGTGTCGGAGTTGCTCGCTCCGGCTAATGGGCTCCTGTTAATAATTAATATAATTCGCAAATGCCATGTCAATATGATAAAAAGCGCTACTCCCCGGCCCTGGATGGGATGCTAGTCCATCGCAGGTTATCCCCCCCCCCCCCCCCCCCCCACCAACACCGACCCCATCCCCATAATCAATAACTTTATTGAAGTATCCAGTAGTATAGCAGTTTCCCACTAAGTAAGGACACTGCAAAATAATATCAAACTAGAACTATAAATCTTAATTTTGCCTCCCCCCCCCCCCTCCATAGGGCTAAAAATCAATGTAAAAATGATTACTATTTACAGTGGTAAAATAGTAACTGTTATCTAAGTATTGAATGATGTGTGATGAATTTTACTCACTCACCGTAGAACTGAATACTGAAAATGTCGAAATTGCGAACTTTGGCTTCCTTCGCGCAGCGGCAGACGAGGTCCTTTATGTAAGAATTCCAGTTTGTCCAGTCGATTGGGATGTTACTGTACTTCTTTACTGTTGGATCTCTGTCGGTGAAGAGTAACTCAGGGAGAGGGCGTGGGGAAATCATGTCATCCTTTAAACATCCTAGCTTGGTATACGTCACAGGACATGCTGTTATTAAGGTAAAAAGAAATCAACAAAAAATATGCACTGCGGCTCCCTGATATTTCATTTTGTGTTTTTCTCTCGTTTCACTGATCAGCGTTATCTGATTTAATGTTTTGAGTATATCTTTAGACCCCTTATAACTATGTGGCAGAAGCACGGTTAACAAATCGTATCAATAGTATAGTATAGTCAACTCTCTCTAAAGCGGACACCCTCGGGACCAGCTCCAGCTGTCCGCCTTAGAGAGGTGTCCGTCTTATAAAGAGTTAATGTGACTTGACACAAAAGAAACTCGTGACGTCAGTCCCTTTCTCGGCTTCCGCTCACAAAGACATTCGTCAGATTATACAATAAACAGTTGTACCTTTTCTTGTAATCAGATGAGCTCATTATTGCTGTGGTACTGTCTGTCGCCCGTAGGTCAATTGGAAATAATATCCGGCCTATAATCTATTGATTACGCAAAAAATGCACTTCTAGTGTCCGCCTTGAGAGGTATTTTTCACCAGAATATTGCTAAAAAAGTGTCCGCTGTCCGCCTTAGAGAGATGTCCACCTTAAAGATAATTTAGTTACAGACAAACAAGTGAAATTTGGCCGGGACCAGTCATTCATGTCCGCCTTGAGACTGAGTTGACTGTACGTACATGTATTATTTTATTGTTTTCAAGTTGGATCACCTAAGCGGACGCAATGATTATAAGGTTGGAGTGCTCTTCCTGACTTTGACAGGTTAAAGCAGCTGTTGTCCTCGTGTTTTGTTCTTGGGAGTGTCACCTTACCCTTTGTCTATTACTCTTTCTCCCATGAGTCTCCTCCGTGACTAGGATTGGAGCAAACTCAATACGTACCAAACTACTATACTTACTTGGGTTGTCAGGTTCAGGAGCAGGAGCAATAGTCAGTGTTTCAGATTGGGGTGCTAAAAAGAAAACATCAGATAAAAAAACTTCAATTTAAAATGTCATATAGAACTTCGTTCCGACTCAGATTGATATAAATTGTCGTTGGAACGTGACTGTGATTACTTTGTGTATATTATATATTTAGGGGTGTCATTTTCTTTTGAGACCAAGTCAAGATTTTTGTAACAGATTCGCCTAACTCGTGAGCTAACCCCAATAATATTTTTTATTACATGGCAAACTGGTCCACGATGAAAAGGAGCATTCTGATTGGTTCCCTGCGCGGTCTGAATTTTGCAATACGGACCGCTAAGATGGACCGCTCACGAACTCATTTCGCCGGATTCCTTTTATGAATCAATGAACAAAAGAAAACTGTTTTATATTAATTAGAAAAATTTTTCCTTGCAAAGTGGCCTGAAAAATGCAAGAATGTGCTTAGCTTTGGCACGCGCGCGTTAGCCGAGAATGGTTGCATTAATTTATCAACAAATTATAAAAAAGCCATTAAAATATAAACTTTATTGAACTAGCAAGTTTTATGGACCTCGCCTTCGGCTCGGTCCATAAAATTGCAAAAAAAAAAAAAAACTCGACCAATATTTTCCCAATACGGATCTCACGCTAGTTCAGTAACATTATTATGTAGCACATGAAGTAATGAATGCTGATATGTATAAAAAAAATTATGAGACATGAACTGCATATAAAAGATGAAATGATCCTCGCAGTGTGTAAGCAATTATAAGAAATTGCTGTTTTAGCCTGAAATAAATTGGAATCAGGTCAATTGAGAAGAACCTACAATTGACCTGTCAACCGGCGTTCCAAGCCTTTATATCGCAGTTGGCAGAGCATCGCACCGGTATTGCCAAAACTCAAAACAGCTATATATGAAACATAGTTTTGTACCTTTGTCTGTACAGACAACCTGGCTTACAGTGTCCACCATATTCAAGAGTTTATCATAATCATCGATATGAAAAACATTCTCGTCATTAGGATCAGTGGCCATGAAATTCAACTCGTCGTTGTTGACTAAATTTCCCACCCCAACAGCTATAATATGCACTCCATTCTCCTTCAGGTTCTGTACAGGCCCTTGTAATAATTCCACCCCTTGCTTGTTGTCATGTGGTGTTGTTCGACCATCAGTTACTATTATAAGCAGTTTCTTCGCCGACGCTCGGTTGATTCGGAGAAATATTTCCGAGGCTTTGTTCAGGGCAAGTTCTGTCCTTGTGATTCCGTTCTGATACAAGTTTTTGAGGTTTACAAGTTTCTGTTCTATAAACATTTGATCACTGGATGGTGGAATAGCCTCGTTAGCAACTTCACTGAAGTCGATAACTCCCACACGACTTTCATCGTTGAAGGCAAGTAATTGTTTGGCCAACTGTCCAGCAAAATTCACACTCGTTTGCCAGTTTTCTTTAAGCACACTGCCAGATGCATCCAACGCCGTAATGATGTCGAGTGGTGTGTGGCAAAGCTTTCCTGAAAACGAACAGATGTCAGGTCAGGATAAGGCTTTGGCTACTGTCCAGTACTCGTCATACCATCACCGTGCCGTTTAGTTGTTGTTGGGTTTTTTTTCATCCCTTGCACGTTTAATTTGTATAGTATTACGCCTGGGAATTGGTTTATATAATCAGTTCCCTGCCGGTCCCAAGCCCGGAGAAAGGAGGAGGGTTGGGCGTACGGTTAGCAACCCCACCCCCTAAAAATTACCACCGCTACAGAAACGTCAACAAGAGAACTCCAATCAACTCATGTTCTGGGACAGGAAGGCAGTCCTCAGCGACTGCGTATGAAACGCCGTAGCGAAAGCCGAAAGGATGCTACGGTGCAGAATCTTCTCTCAACCAGGGCAATTACCAACATCGGAACATGGAACGTCCGGACCATGTTTGAGACTGGAAAGACAGCGCAAGTTTCCGCAGAGATGAGACGATATAACATCGCAGCTCTCGGCCTGTGTGAAACAAGATGGACCCAATCTGGACAAATTCGCCTGAGCACAGGAGAAACTCTCCTGTATTCTGGTCATGAGGAAGATGACTCGCCTCATACAGAAGGAGTAGGACTGATGATGTCTGCAGAAAGCGACAGCATCACTCATTGAATGGACACCAGTGTCATCGAGGATTATCCAAGCAAGATTCTACAGCAGAGCAAGGAATGTTCAGATTGTACAATGTTATGCACCCACGAACGACGCAGATAGTGAACTCAAATTCGATTTTTATGAACAAACTACAGACAACCCTCGAGCAAAGAACGAAGAGGGACATTCTTATCATCATGGGAGATTTTAATGCAAAAATAGGAAGTGACAACATCGGAAGAGAGCATGTGATGGGAAGAGAAGGGCTGGGACAGATAAATGAGAACGGTGAACTCTTTGCGGAATTCTGCTCATTTAGCAAGACTGTGATTGGAGGCAGTTTCTTTCAACACAAGCGGATACACAAAGCCACATGGATTTCTCCAGATCACCACACAGAAAACCAAATTGACCATATCACCATCTGTAAGAGGTTCAGAAGATCATTGCAAGACACGCGAGTGAGAAGAGGAGCCGACGCTGCTTCAGATCACCACATGGTGGTCGGTCGTCTGAAGCTGAAACTCAAGAGGTTTGTCAAGTCGACCCCCAAACCAAGTCAACAGTATAACACCGCACTCTTGAAGGATACAGCCACCAGAGATAAATTTAAATTCGAAATCTCAAACAGATTCCAGGCACTGAGCACCCTAATTGAAGAAGCTGAATCAGCAGAGAAGATCTGGTAAAAATCAAAGAAGAGCTTGGAAGAAGACATGTGACGAAGTATTGGGAAAGAGAACTTCTCAATACAAGGAATGGCTCTCAGCCGATACCCTGGCAAAAATAGCAGGAAGAAAGGAAAGAAAGCGGCATTAAACATCGCTAAAACCAGAGCTGCAAAGGCGCAGAGGCAGGCCGAGTATACGGTCGCCAACAAAGCAGTCAAGAAAAGTGCAAGAAGGGACAAGAGAACTTCATTGAAGGGTTAGCACAAGAAGCAGAAGATGCGCAAGCAAAGGGGACATGAAGGAAGTTTATCGAATCACCAAGAAACTTTCTGGGAAGCGAAACATCTCTTACCATCAGGTGCACAACAAAGATGGAAAACTTTTGACTTCCGAGAGTGAACAACTAAACAGATGGAGAGAGCACTTTGAAGAACTCCTGAATAGGCCACTACCAAACACCACACCAACTATTCCACCAGCAGAATCACCCTTGAACATAAAGACAGAGACACCTTCGAAAAAACGAAATCAGGAAAGCAATCCAACATATGAAGAACGACAAAGCCCCGGGCCCGGACGGCATTCCTCCAGAAGCACTAAAAATGGACATGCAGCCATCTGTGGATTCCCTACACAAGCTGTTTGAGAGGATATGGCACACAGAACAAATGCCAGAAGATTGGAAACACGGCCATCTGGTGAAACTACCCAAAAAGGGGAACCTGAAAGAGTGAGCAAATTGGAGAGGCATCACACTACTATCGATTCCTGGGAAAGTATTCAGTAGAGTGCTCCTAGAGAGGATGAAGAATGAGGTGGAGGCAACACTTCGCGATGAACAAGCCGGCTTTCGACAGGAACGCTCGTGCACAGACCAGATCGCTACGCTCCGAATGATCCTTGAGCAGACCCTCGAGTAGAACACATCACTGCATGTAGCTTTTATTGACTACGAAAAGGCATTCGATAGTGTGGATAGGACGACACTCTGGAAACTGGTCCAACACTATATATGGAATCCCTGAGAAGATCATACGAATGATCAGTTTGGCCTACGAACCATCAACATGCCAAGTCATCCATGGCAACACACTAACAGAACCGTTCATAGTACTGTCTGGAGTACCACAAGGATGTTTATTATCTCCTTTTTGTTTCTGTTAGTCATGGACCGGATAATGAAAGAAACAACAAAAGATCAAGCAAAAGGAATCCAATGGTCACTGCTGAAGCACCTTGAGGATATCGATTTCGCAGATGACGTCGCACTACTGTCCCAACGACACGATGACATGACACAGAAGCTTGAAAGCATGAGAGAGACATCTGCAAAGACTGGCTTAAAGATCAACATCCGGAAGACGAAGAGTATGAGAGTGAATCAGGGGAATAACGCCAACTTCAACATCGGAGAAGAAGATATCCAAGACGTCAACCAGTTCACCTACCTTGGCAGCATTGTCTCCTGTGAAGGTGGAACAGACCAGGACATCGTAGCAAGAACCGGAAAGGCCACAATTGCATTCCAGATCCTGAGGCCCATTTGGAGATCACGTGCAATCTCAGCGAAGACTAAGCTAAGAATCTTCGATACCAATGTGAAGAGCGTTCTTCTGTATGCTTGTGAAACCTGGCGTGTCACCAAAGCTTCCAACAAGAAGATACAGACCTTCGTCAATCGCTGTCTCCGGCATATCCTCCAAATTTGATGGCAGGACAAAGTCAGAAATGAAGATCTATGGGAGAGAGCAGAACAACAGCCTCTACACCTGCAAGTCAGGAAAATTAAATGGCGCTGGCTGGGTCATACTCTGAGAAAGCCTTTTGCCAATGTGACCAGGCATGCCCTTCGATGGACACCTTAGACTTAGGAAAGAGGAACCGGAGAAGGCCCAGAACAACATGGAGAAGATCAACTGAGGGTGAAGCACAACAAACTGGACTGAGCTGGAACCAACTGGAAAGAGTTGGATCTCTGGTGGACGACCTATGTTCCAATGGGAATTCAAGGGTTTAAGTAAGTCACGCAAGATGATTGATTACCGTAAAATCTCGAAAATATAGCCTCACCGTAATAAAGGACACCCCCCCCCCCCCCCCCCACCCCCACCCCCAAAAAAGGAACCAAAAAAATCTGGCACCCTTTTAGTATAGTAATTCTCGAAAGTAACGACATGTTTTTAATATGCGCGCGCTAATTACGCGCGAAATTATGCGCAGTAAAGCTTGGTTCACATTTGCGACGCAAGCATAAGCATAAGCATAAGAAACGTACGTGTAAACCGAGACGACGCAAGTATAAGCATAAGCACAAGCATAAGAAAGGAAATCTTTCCTTTTCCTTATGCTTATGCTTATGCTTGCGTCGTTGCGTTGCAAGTGTGAACCGGGATAACGCAAGCATCAGCACTAATCTCGTACCCAGATCATCTCAACCCTCCGGAGAGAACATCTGGTAAATTCCGTTTGATGACGCAATCATGTGTCGGAAATGTGGCATACTGCGTGCGCATGATTTTTTAACATTTTGTGAATCTGGCTGGCTCGCTGACAGCTTGGCGGACAAGAAAAGTTTCGCGTCTGCGTTAAAGATACGGTCTTTATAAACGTAGAGAATCTACTAAGGTTGTTTAGTTGTATCTCCTCAGACTGCGCTACATCTCAGCGCAAAAGATCGCGGAAAAGACCTACAATGTAGGTCAAGATTTGTTGACAACTGAAATCGCCGACTCGGTATAAAGTGGTAAAGTACGCGTGCTGTACCACGCGTACGGGCGACTTGCATGCGTCAGATGTACAAAGATTTTCTTTCAAACTACCTAAATCACCAGAAACAATAACTATCTATTTAAAAAATCTATATTTTACTAAGAATTAACCATTTTTCTGAGAAATTCCCAAGTTAAGACGGTACATATGAAAAGAAATCCAAAAGCTTACGTGTACAGTCACAGCGCGCGCGAGCTCTGAAATTTCCTTTCAATCCAATCAGAGTGGAGAACGCAACCGACTTTACCTGATGTACTCTCCCGTAGAGAGAAAACATCTGGGTACGAGATTAACGTCACGCGTTTGTGGTGTCTTCACCCCCACCCTCACGGAAATGCTGTGGCACGTACAGCTAATCTCGTTCCCAGATCTCTTCCTTCCGGACGAAGCCGTCCGCCATGCATGCTGTCAGCCGCCATTTTGCCAATTTCGGGCATGCGCACTCGCCTCGCCTGTCACATTCTTGACAGTCGGTCACGTGTACAAATCGGACTTGAAAAGATCTTCGGCTTCGTCCGGAAGGAATCCTGAACATATCTCTGAAGGAAGAGATCTGGGAACGAGATTAGCATAAGCGCACCAAAGCGGACGCGCGATCCGCCATATTGGATGATGCCACTGCGCTTTCGTATGTCACCAGGTATGTCACCTTGTGTTTGTGCTTATCGCACGTGTGAACACTCTTATGCTTGCGCTTAAGCTTGCGTCGCAAGTGTGAACCAGGCTTAAGAAGTAACCACGCAAAAGTTGTGATCTGAGAAGTTGCTAAAAACCAAAAGTATCGCAGAATCCCGAAAGTAGCAAGGATCGTTATCCAATTCGGAAAATAACTCCACTGACTGGTAAACTGGAGGAGATCGTGAGCCAAATATGAAACTATGTGCTGTCCATTTTGGGAAATGATGTTAGATAGGTTCATTATTTAGATTCGCAAACGTTTATGGCGTTTCTTCCTTGTAGTAAGATTCCTTGTCTCTTGTTTTAGAATCAATATTTGTTTAGAAACAGTACGGTCAAATAACTTGATATTTCTGTTTCGCTTCACTACAGTATGAATTTTTAAAAACAGTGTCGAAACAGTAATGTTCAAAGGATCTACGTCATGAACCTTGACCATTCTTGCTCCCTTTTTGGTTTATTATTTCCTCGGAGCTTTTCTATCACTAATCGTATCAATAACAAAATTCTAGTTTCTGAATGGTTCTCCGTGCACCTCAGTATTTGTTACGTAATTGGAGCGCGATCACGTGGGTATCCAATTTCAACTTTTTCAACTGAATTGGACACTTGTAATTGGACACCTGCGCCATTCGCGCGTCAATCACGTGCACTTAAATGGGTTCTTTCACTGAAAAAAGGATCCTAACCTCGAATTTTGTTATTGATACGATTAATTGAAGCTCGTGTCGTACAAGTTAGGAATGAATCGTTCTCGCAATTACAAATAGGCCCCGCGCTGAGCGCTCTGCCGATTTCGAAATTACCGCGCCCGATTACTCCCTGAATTGTACTCCACTCAGTCAAATTACTATTGCTAATACTTTGAATTTTTCTTCAATTGAAGGTAATTTTTTACAACACAAATAATGACTGAATATGTCGTGGCATAGCTCCTATCATATAGTTACCTTTCGTGGGAATAGCGTTCTCTGCAGACATTTCGACTACCTCCTCAGGAACTGAAATGAACAAGCATGAGTGTTAGGCCCAGTTCAGACGCCGTACTTCATATGAGCCGAATCGAATTCGAATTTAGGTTAATTCAGCCGAACTTAATTTAATAGGGGAAAATTGCTGTTATATTGAAAAATATATTATAATAATTCATGCATTTGTTTCGGCTCATGTGAAGTTCGGCGTCTGAATCAAAGCCGGTTCACACAATTAAGTAACATTGTGTTTCTATGAACTAGCTTAAAATTCACCATCACTTATTTCCAATTTATTTAAAGATTCGAAAAACTTGATTTATTTGACGAACACAGATTGGTCATTGATTGGGCGCCCTCTCTCAAATAATCCCCCCTTTGGGTTGTATCTATCTTACTTAATTTTGCATTTACTTTCGACTATGATCATTTATAATCCATCAAATATTTTTTCCCGCGCGCGATTGGTCTAAACACGTCACGTGATGCAGCCAAAACTGGGGAATATCCGGTGATATTCCCAGTTTTCAAAATTTACGTTTTACGTTCGCCCGTTCAGTTTTCGTCACAAATAAATGAACTGAATGCTTTGAACAGAGGCTGACAAGATCCTTGAACGCCAACAACATAACTTTGAAGTTACTTTCATGACGTTTAACAGCTTGGCCGAGATCTCCCAAACAGAAAGGCCTTGTGTAAAAATATTTGAAGGATGATAAACATAATAGCCTTCATTTGGCTTCTAATTTAATAAAATATGCACGGATATTTATCCTTGAACATTATCTGTTCCTCGAAGTTCACAGTTTTCCTCGAGCTTCGCTCTCGGAAAATTGTTCGCCTCTCGGAACAGATAATGTCCGCGGACAAATATCCGTGCATCAGTTTTCGCGCCAAATGTGGGTTATTGTTTATATATTACCACAGGGAAACTGATATCAATGTTATGTCCCTTGGATGTCTACATGTAGCCTGCACGCTTGTGACACCTCTCAGAAAAGTGTCTTCAAAGAGGGAAAGTTTTTGGCAAACACCCAACCAGTTTGTCGTCAGCTCCAAAATTTCCATGTGAAAAAATCAGAAAAAGCGCCCTGACTCTAGACTGCGAGCAGTCTCTTTCTTTTCCTGATGTTTTTAGGGCACGCGCGCGCGATCGAGCGATTTCCGCTCGCGCCAAAGATCTGAGGAGAAAAGACCGACTGCTCGCAGTCTACCCTGACTCTAGTAATCGTTTCCCCGGATCTAAATCGAATCATTGCAGTATAAACTTGTTTCTCTGGTTTAAAAAATCAGGGGATGTTTGCTTGACTTTGGTTACTGAAAGTTAAATGTAGTGACACGTGACACAATAATTAACACACCAACAGTCCATGCAACGAAGCCGGAAATGGTAACAAAAATCAAATCCTGTACATGTTCAATTTGCTAAAAGAACCTCATTCTGGTTCGATATCCAGTCTAATCAAGGGAATTTTCTTTTGGTTTCATAAATAAATATAGGTACTCTGAAACTGAACACTCCAAACTGGCAGGAAACACAGAAATTAATAATCTAAGTGTCTAGGTGAAATCACTATACCCTAGTGGGAAGTTATTTCACATGTAAATGTAAAATAATAACTTCAATAACTTCAAGTTTATATGGAGACAAAAGAGCAGTTTAAAACCTGAGATAAACCTTGACAAACAGTTTTGCTCTCGACCTTATTTGATTACGGGCAGGTTTAAACAGGTGACGTCAGGGTCACTGGTAAACACTGCCAAAAGCTACAAAGTATTTTATATTTGTATTTTATGTCAGCACATGTAAACTGTGAATATAACATTTCACATTGGAAAACTGATCCTTTTTATTTAAGAACTCCATTTTCTGTGTTCAGTTCTTGTAGACGTCAAGTGTGACGCGTTTTAACGTACTCGACTTTTAAGAATTCATTGAATAACGATTGCCTCCTGAATTGTTGATTATTGCCTCCCACTGAGATTTAAGTGGCGCAATAAATACTCGTTTACGAGAGTAAATAATGGTGGGAGGTTAGATGTTTAGGATCAAAGTACCCAGAGTTTGAACACTGACAAATAAACTCCCAATCCCTCCCAAACCAATTTAGTTATGTCAAATATTCATTGTGACTTACCTAACTCCTGTACTGTTAACTGTTGACATGTCACAAATAACAACCAAAGAAAAACTGACGCAGTTTAAAAACTGCCATTGAAAATGTTTAAATCAAGAATAAATCACCCGGCTCCAGCTTGACAAAACTGCAGAATTTGTTAAGTTGGTTGACGAATTTAAGGGTAATTAAACAGGCCACACCACTTTAATTAATTACATCGGTTATGATTTCATTGGTTATTGGTTAAAGAAGGAAATGTAAACCTACCTGTTTTGTAATATCCTGACACATGTAGCAAGGTGATGAACAAACAAATTGATGGACCATCACGCAATGTTTTCTCATCTTTAAGGATCTGTCGCGAAAAAGAGCGACAATGCAATAATTTCTCGTGTTTCAAGTCTTGCCGGAAAACCATGCAAATAATTAAAAAAACATTTTAAGTCGGGTTTTTTTTTTTCAAGGTATGCCCGCCGGTACCAACAAATACCAACAAATCCAGTGTACGACAACAGGTGCCAATATTGACAGCAAAACAAATATAGAAATTCCCTCCCAAACCATTTACCAGCAAAAGGAAGATAAAATTGGCCTTAAATGTCTTCCTTGTTTTGCGTATAAAATACTGATACAGACCGGGAACCATATCGATTCCTCGCGCTTCGTTAATAAGAAATATAGTCGTAAGTAATAAAGTCGTTTTGTGAAAAGTGAAAACGGCGACATTTTTTATTTATTACTTTCAAGATGGATCGAGTGCAGCGAGGTCCGTACAAAAAGTATATTTTCATCTGTTAGTGTTATGATCGCATTAAAATATCTTACAAATCATTTTGTACGACGCCGAAACTAGCCTGGTTTCTCAAAAGCAGCCTGATCGATGGCATTCCGATGCAGTTTTCGAATAAAGTAGTGAAGCACTATCACAAGGAGGAGGCTGCTGAGACAAAATAAACCACTTGGGATGTTGGAAGAGCACGCTCAAAAAAACTTGTAAATCACTCGCCTTTGACTGGTGATGTACAACCTATTTTCTTGTTCTATTGGTTAATTGATTTATTACACCTGTAAAGTCATGGAAGTACCGTGATGTATTGTGAAGTGCCAAATGTTCAGTAGACACTCCATTCACATATTGCAGATGCCTGGTTCACAACCCAGTTGTAATATATTATGAAGCTCTGGAACTAACAGCCTCTGTTAGTTTTGAGCAGCCAAAGGAGTTTAGTAAAATGGAACAATGTTCAAGTGATTCTAATATTGGAAAGAGTGTTGAGTTCTGATGAGACATTTCTTATTTCAGCAGCAGTAAGTAACGCCAACATTTGCATTTTGTATTAGCTATGTACAAACCCTTATGGTTTTCTGCATTCATGCTAATTAAATATTACATATGCCCGCTGGGGGAATACGCTTTGAATTTACTACACCCTTGACATAAATTATGTTTAGTCAGTTGAGATTTGGACTATTTCATTATCTTATTACTAACACGGCGCGATCTCATGATATATCTTTTAAAGAATCAAATGTTCATATGTCAGGATTCCGAGAATTAACGTATATTGATAGCAGTAATTTATAAGATACTACAGCAGATATAACTTTATATGGACTCAGGAATGCATCCTTTAAATTCCATATAGAATGTACTCATACCGTGGAAGCGTTGTGCCGGAACAAATGTTTCAGATTCTTTCTTTCTCTTTATAAACTGATGCAACCATACAGTTTACAAAATTACACATGTTCCGTTTTCATTCTTTGCCTTTTTCCTATGTAAAATTAATTATAACGATAGCTGTTTATTGATTCCGGTAGGTAGTAACCCAGAGGTATACAAGGTGTTTTATAAGGTGTCGCACCAGCAATGACTTGAAATACTGTGAACTTAGTTAACGTTAATCTTTACTCATGTTCTTAGCACATTGCTCAGTTTTCTAAATTACTAATCCTTGCATCTAATGTATCAACCTTCCCTCAGACCCCTACCTATGACGGGGACTCTAAGGCTTATTATTATTATAATACTGGAACTTTCTGTTCTGCATGATCGCTGAAGCAATACAACTGCGGTTAGTTTGCGTGATCACTGAACAAGCTCTTTGCACAAAGCTAACTTGTTTTGGCGCGTTCATGTCACTGCTAAACGCAGTGATCAACTGAAACAGCACTTGGTGTAACAAAGCTTACACAGGTAAGGTCAGGTAAGCCAACCGAATGTGCTAATTAATACCGGCGCCAAAAACGTACTCATATTTACCACACGCAATAGCACGTTACAATGTAAATTTAAATCGACTCGGTATTGATCATGACCTGTTTTTAACTTAAGAAGGGACTGTTCTACTGATGAATCTTAACTGCTAAGCTATTACAAATGGACATAATTAATCGATTCCAGAAACAGGAACTCACTATAATCCCATATTGACAAAATCCTAGGCTTCATAACTGTTCTTTGGTCGAAAAATTCCTTGAAGTGATTTTGCAACAATTTACATATGAGCTGTTAACGGCTATATATTAATCAGTATTTGGATAGTTTGAAGTAAGAGTTCTGTTTACTTAATTAAATTAAAGTTTTTCTGTTAGTATTCAGTAGATCACTACTCTTTGTCTAAACAGCAACAACAGAACCGTAAACAGAATATGGAACTTAACGGAAAGCGGGTAAGAAAATATGTAGCGTTACTCGATTCTACGAGTTCTTCGCATCGTAACTTACATTGAGTGAATGATTTTGTAAAATGCACTTGCTCATACAAATGAGGTCATTTGAAGACATTTCTTTATTCTCGCTTACATTTCTCGTAAACAGAACATCCAAGAGCCTGATGATTTGTCCAGTTATGACTTCCTTAGTTTTGCTAAAACTAAGTTTCAAAATGGAGAAATTTGCCAGTTCACAAGAGTGCCACTCATGTCATCTTTACTGAGTAGCGACATTGATGACGATCGAAAGGTAACCTTGTTCCATAGACATGCTTCAATAACACTGCATGCTACAAATAATAAAATAGAACAGCGATGAACTTGGGCCAAAATCATGTCAACATGACAAGTGGAGCATAACATTACGGCTGCGTTGAATTGTCATAAATTGTCTCTAAGTTGATCATTGTTCAATAAAGCGTTTGGAATTCTTTTGTATAGAATGGTTAAATCTCGAACATTGCAAAAACCTCAATTTATCTAAAGTAATTTAAAAGTAAAAAATAACCAGGATTATATTAAACAAGCACCATTAAGGCGGGGGTCCACCTGAATGCCATTTTTCCACCACTCAGTAACAACATGGGTTTAATGGAAATATCTCGTTCACGTTTCTAGCAATCCAAAAACTCTATGCTCATCCCATGAAACTATGTTATGGGGTGTTTTGTAAATTTTTGGGTGATTTTTGGGTATTTTTGGGAGGAAATAGTTTTTCTCAAAGGAGTTGTAAAATTTAGGGAAATAAGAAATATTGAAGATTTAATGTAGTTTTAAAATTAGAATTTGAAGTTAAAAATTAGTAGATGGACACCAACAGACAGTTAATAACCACGCAAGAGCACCCGCGTGGGTATCAACTGTCTGTTGGTGTTCCAAAAATCTTTTTTTTTTCTTCTATCCCTTCTTTAAACCTCTTAAAATTTCATTGAAGTTCACGTGTACCCCCGCCGGTGATATGGGGGGATTAAACCAGTTAAATGATAATTGTAGTATTTCGACCCCGGAATAGAACGGATGACTGCAGATTTATTCGGATTCAACATACAGCTTTCAAACCCGTCGCCATTACACACAACACACTTTAATAATTCGCTACCGGATGAATCATGGGAAAATCATAGGTAACATATAAGTTCGCAAAGCGTGCATACTACAATAATATTTTTAAAATAAATGAAATTATTAGAGTAAAAAATTATTACACAACAACTACGCTAAGGACGGTCCAAAACTAATTATCCGTTTACACGATTGGAATTTAGGTAAGAGATAAGAAATGTTTACACTACATGTTTTTAGGACCGGAGCAGTGTTTATTATGAGCCTACTAGTACAGCTATATACAATGTCCTGTCACCGGAGCAGTGTTTATTATGAGCCTACTAGTACAGCTATATACAATGTCCTGTCACTGGAGCAGTGTTTATTATGAGCCTACTAGTACAGCTATATACAATGTCCTGTCACCGGAGCAGTGTTTATTATGAGCCTACTAGTACAGCTATATACAATGCCCTGTCACCGGAGCAGTGTTTATTATGAGCCTACTAGTACAGCTATATACAATGTCCTGTCACCGGAGCAGTGTTTATTATGAGCCTACTAGTACAGCTATATACAATGTCCTGTCACCGGAGCAGTGTTTATTATGAGCCTACTAGTACAGCTATATACAATGTCCTGTCACCGGAGCAGTGTTGATTATGAGCCTACTAGTACAGCTATATACAATGCCCTGTCACCGGAGCAGTGTTTATTATGAGCCTACTAGTACAGCTATATACAATGTCCTGTCACCGGAGCAGTGTTTATTATGAGCCTACTAGTACAGCTATATACAATGTCCTGTCACCGGAGCAGTGTTTATTATGAGCCTACTAGTACAGCTATATACAATGTCCTGTCACCTTTTAGCTCCTTTTGTTTTACAAAGGAAATTACCAGATATAGTTGAAACTCTTTT
This sequence comes from Desmophyllum pertusum, assembly GCA_029204205.1. NCBI lineage: Eukaryota > Metazoa > Cnidaria > Anthozoa > Scleractinia > Caryophylliidae > Desmophyllum > Desmophyllum pertusum. The sequence continues at coordinate 2,138,417 of MU826350.1, read as the reverse complement.
TAAAGTAGCTGTTTAGAAAGAAAATACTTGCAAAAAATTAAATTCAAGTGGTGATTGATCTTCGTAGCTTCGAGACCGTTTTTTTATTACAATAGCTATACTTGAGCTTATTAACCCTGATCCTTAAACAGATCTTACTTGTGAAAACATCTTTAGGTGATTACATTCTGCCTGACATTCTGCCTAATAAACCAAAACTTGGTTTCATACTTCCTCTTATCAACCGGCGTTAGTATTGTTCACCAAATCGACAGGAATTGCTACGTTAGTCCGTGCGAACAGAAATATTACAATATTTACTATTCCCCTTCAACCCCCGATTATAACGCATTGCAGGCTAGCATATACCGGAGAATGTCCAAATCCACAGATGTTTTTATCACATCTATTGGATAAAATCAGAATCCGAGTTGTCATGCATGGTTTTAAGATCTGTGTTCGATTTTATCTGGTATACATGCGCTTTATTTCAGCCGGTGGGCCTGTTCATCCAGTGTACACCGCACTTGACTTCTTCGACCTCCGGGCGGATCGGAATGTGGAGAGTTTCGGTCATTAATTGTACCCATATTTAATGTTGATTTTAAATTACTATGACGATAAACTATGATGAAAAAACCGCTAATTGGTTGAAATCTGAAAAATTGACGGTTGGTAACGTGTGATGGCCCATCCTCTCAAGCGCCTAACCTGGATCTTGTCCTTGGTCTTTGTCGCGATATAGCAGTTTTCAATTGAGTGTCGAAATATGAGTTTGCTACGTTCTCTGATTGGTTTGAAAAACTCCCGCCACTTTCTTAATCAATCAAATGCCAAACTAAAAACCAATCATGACTTGGTCGCACGCGTTTTCCTGCGGCTTGTCGCGGGTTTACATGTATTTGCTTCGAGTTCTGATTGGTTCCTTGTGTTGTTTTAGTCTGCTGTGATTGGCCAGAGTGATTACTTTGGTTTTGTTTTACGACACTCATTGAAAACCGCTCTATGTGCATGTGTTTCTCAGTAATTTCTTTAAAACCTAACTGTAATGCTTTACTAATTTCGCCCGTTTTCTCTGAAGGCCTCCTGTGCTATTTCTGTCGCCATTTTGCGGTTCATGAGGGACATGGGTGAACCAAGATTTGACGATGAAGACAGTGAGGTCAGTCTATGTTTTATAAACCAGTTTACATGATCAAACTCCCGATTATCTTCCTCTCAGCCCAGTACCCTTCCCACTCACTCGCAATCTCGTGCCCAGAGTCAACGGTCTCCTCAGTCAGCGGTAGTCGTCGCCAGGTTAGACTCTGAGGGAATGGATACCCGTGCTGCCTCTCCATAACAAATAATGTTGCAAAAATGCTGCATTCACGACACAATATGCCTTTCATTTAAAGATTGCAGAGGTAACAAAGATAACACAGCCGAGCAGCAAAGCCTATACATCCGGGACTACGTTCAAGAGAAAAGTTGCTTCTGAAAAGGTAATAAGTAAAAGCGTAAATTGTATCTAAGTTTTGTATTCGTTACTGAGGAAGGAATCTAAGTTGACCAGAGGAAATGATCCCACGCTCAAACTCATCGATTACCGTCTCCATTAATTGTTACAGCGCCTTTCAATAACACGCGAACTCTGAAGTTCAAAACCCAACATACAATTGCGTTTTTCGCTGCCGTCAATCATAAAATTACGACGACAACCAACTCGAACCAACGGACCGTGAAAAAATCTACCAATCACAATCCACGGGCGTGAACTTTTGAATGGATTACTAAATGATTGACGGCAGCGAAAAACGAAACCGTTGATTGAGCAGAGTTCCCGAGAGTTCGCATGTTATTGAAAAGCGCTGTAAGAACTCCTCTATCGTCGCCCCCTATTTTGCTACAATTTAGAATCAGCGAAAGAGACGCAACTATAAACAAATTCACCATGGTCTGTTTATATATTTTCGGTTGGTTTCACAGGGAGTGCGATTTTGTTATTCTATTTTATTCCAATTGTATTGTTACTTTAGAGAAATTCATTCTGAGCTCAATCCCGTTCTTATTCTGTGATATGGATTCCAAATCAATAACTAGAATGACTGTTATTGATGTTTTTTTCAGACCCAGATGATGTCTTTAATGTCACACGATGTTCCACCGCTGGTCATGATGAATCGTTCCACAACAAACATCGAGAAAGTGCAGTTTATCACCAGTTTTGGCATACGTAGACCGCGCTTAAGGTAAATACAGTGGCGGATCCAGGGGGAGGGTCGGGGGGTCCGGACCCCCTATCAGACCTGAGGGGATTTTTGCTTTCACCATTATCCATAGCAAAACAATCTCCAGGATCCACCAAAATGCACTTTTCAGAGCTTGAAATCTCAATTTTTTCTGCTGGGGAAAGCACCCCAAACACTCCACTCCATCCGCCCACCTCCGGTGCCCAATGACAACCCCTACCACCCCCCCCCCCCCCCCCCAAAAAAATTATTCTACTTCGCATTTTCGGGTAAGCCCTCGGACCCCCCTATCAAAAATTCCTGCATCCGCCCCTGAAATATATATTTTCAGAATTATATTTCACATTTCAGTTAAGACTCCTAAATGGCTGCTGTTGTTGTTGTTGTTGTTACTGCTGCTGCTGTTGCTGTTTGCTTGCTTGTTTGTTTCCGGTAATATGATTCTGGGTATGAAAGCGAAGGTAAATTCACTGCATTTTTATTGAATACCAGGGACGAAATCTACTGTCAAATTTGCCGTCAGCTCATAAACAATGGTTCTCAAACAAGCTATGCTCGTGGTTGGATTCTATTGGCTCTCTGTGTTGGTGTTTTCGCGCCTTCAGATAAGGTAGTCCTTTTCTGTGCAATATTTTCTCAATATATATCGTGATTTTTGCCTGTTTGGCTTCATTGATATCATTCCACTTATTTCTTATTCTCAGCTTCTGAATTACCTCAGAAACTTTCTGAAGCAGGGCCCTGGTGAATTTGGGGATTACTGCTACAAGATTCTTCAAAGAACTCTTCAAATGGATTGCAGAGCGCAGCCACCTACAATTGTTGAACTGGAGGCAAGACGATTTTTAACAGCAAAATAGTTTTCTTATATTAAGGGGCTGCATTGATTCATGCTTAGATACATACGTCCTTTGAATGGGAGATCAATACAGAGCGTACGGTAGTTAGTGTGTCAAATTTTGTTAATCGTGTTTAGTAGCGCTAGCCACCCCGTCTCTCGTTAATAAGCCTCACTCTGTAATGAACCCCCTTTAGAACTTCGATGTTGTAACCTTCCCCTTCTATTAAACCCCTTCACCAAGATAGAATCCCAAGACAATTAAGTTCTGCTTGTTTAGAGGTCACTCATCCTCTCATGCCTACTGGCACATAAGGCAGTAACTTTAACTTCTGCTGCCTCTCCTTGTCCCTCAATTAATTTATGATTTAAAATATAAACACTCATTCCCATTCCTCTTTCTCCTTTTACCGATAAACTGCCACCCCAGCATTCGAATCATTATTATCGTGTATCTTCAACTTATTACGTTTATCCTGATTATTTGATTGACAGGCCGTCAAAACACAATCACCGCTCATCCTACCAATCATATTCATGGACGGCTCTACCAAGACATTTGAAGTGGATCCCGCAGTATCCTGTACCGAACTATGTCACTTAATTAAAAAGGAACTGGGACTGAGGGATATCTTTGGTTTTTCCATTTTATTGAATCTTCAAATCAGGTTAGATTAATATTTGAAGCTGATTACAAATGAGCCTCTCTTCAGCGGCCACCTTGGGTCAAAATTAACTGGCTGTTGTAGGGACTTTGCATGAAAGAACAATAAAGAGTATAATGTATGGATCCGCACACGGTGAGACGAAAAACCCTGGTTTGGCTGTGTTTCTACCTCAGTAAACTGCTATTTTAAGATTCCTTTGATTAAGATATATCGCGACATAGCTCCTTTAAACAAGGCCAAATAGACAATTAATGGAGAGGTTGAAATATTTTGATTGTGGACTCTTTTGCTGTGAATTTGTCTAACGTATCGAAACCAAGCTAAAACGAGCAAAACGGGCATCATTAACGACTTTGGGTAGTTTTGCTTAATGGAGAGGCACAGGGCACCAAAGCGTCTTATAAGAGTTTGTATGGAGCTGAAATTCGATCGAAAATAATTTTCACTGTTCTTTCGAAAAGTTGTAAATAATATGAAATAAGGTTTAAAAACATCACCTGTTGTCTTTTCCGGTGTTTTTATCGCTTCTGGAAGCTGCTTTGGGCGAATTTCGACCTTCGGTCGAATCTGCTTCTATTAGTACACTACAGTGGCAGATTCGACCGAAGGTCGAAATTCGCCCATAGCAGCTTCCAGAAGCGATAAAAACACCGGAAAAGACAACAGGTGATGTTTTTTCACATTATTTACAACTTTTCGAAAGAAAAGTGAAAATTATTTTCGATCGAATTTCAGCTCCATACAAACTCTTATAAGACGCTTTAGTGACCTGTGGGAGAGGTTGAAATATTTTGATTGTGGACTCTTTTGCTGTGAATTACACATCAAAGCCATTGTGACGTCATCAATTAACACGTGACAAGATTAATTTGACACGCATCTGATGCAGAAAGGATGGATATTTGTAACCGTGCATTAATTTTGAAAATCTAACAAATTCTTCCAGTGTTATGCTGGAAAAACTGTTCAATTTTTGTTGAGAAATCAGTGGCAAATTTGGCTCTCACACCCACCATATTTCCAGGTCCATTTTTCAGCTCCCTTAAAAGGTTAGGTCAAAACTTTTCCAAGTGTATCAAGCGCCGAAGATAGAAAGAAAAGAAAGGGGGAGTAATAGGAAAGGAAAAGAGAGAAGGAAAAAATCAGTCTTTTTGGCTATGCACTTTGGCCAACGATAAAATTGAACGTTTTTGCCCTAAATCCTTTTCAAAATCTTCCCCTAGTTCTCCAAACGGCATTTTTAGCAACAGTTAGCCAAATTTCGGGTGACAGCACCAAGAAAACGGGTTTCGAGACCCAAAAATGCGTTTAAATGTGCGAATTTTGGTATGTTAAGGGTTAAGGCTTTGACACTCCATCAAAAGAATACGACATATTTGATAAACTCTTTTTTTGTGTGTCTAAGACATCAAAGCACGTTTTTACAATCTTTGTTTTGCGCTTCAATACTAAAAATGGAACGTAAATGCTTTTCCTGAAGTATAACAAGATTTGTAAAGATACAATACAAGGTGGCCTTTGTCCATTCTCGTCCCAATAGCCCCTGAATGTTTTTCTTGGAAGTCGGAAATGATTGATTTCCCCTGTCGTAATTGATCTTTTTTTCTGCGATTGAATAAAGAACGCAACTGAACGTTTATATCTTTCCAGATAATCAGCTCGTGTTATTTGTTCCTGTAGGTTTCCAACTGGGGCTGTGGAAATGAAAGTGTCTTGGATGCCGTCTCTTTAGCTGAGCAGTACGCATGCTCAAAAAAGCTAAATGATTCCAATGCTTGGCACTTGTTCTTACGAAAAGATTTGTTTGCGCCCGCGGATAATCTCAGCGGTGATAAGGTGGCCACTGATTGGTCTATCATCAGATTGTAGGAGGTATTCGCGCCGAGGAGTATATCTGTGAGGTAAGAGGTACTCCCCCTCCCCCCCCTCTCTCTCCCAGTCTTGCTCAGTTTTACACTCCTATTGAATGTTGAAGATAATGGATCCAAACAATTCCTAATCCAGTCCCTGAACTCTCTCTTTACCCCGCCCTATATAGGGTCTGAACCCAGCGGGTTCCAGTCCCTATGGGCGGGGGTAAGAGAGAGTTCAAGGACTGGACTAAACGATTCCCAGCAAACTGATCAAACACAGTATCTTCGATAAATATTACATCAAGGAAACTTGTCTGGAAAATCTTTCGATCTTGACGAGACATACTAACCAAAAGGAGATCAATTAAAGCTCAAGAAATTCAGTTATATTGCCGGATATTGGCGTTGTTATGAATCTATTTTTGTTCTTTCCTTATCCAGCACCAGGAAATGATCAACATCGTAGCTAAACGATACTACATCGAGAATGGCCACGAGATGAAAGAAAACTTGCTTCGTCAAGTTATTCAAGCTTCTTTCCCGCCATTTCTGCTGACTACTGTTGCAGAGGACGAACTTCTGAATAACGTCAAGGCATCTTTTAATGCGGTAAGTTTCTATGCTAGATGGAACATTTGATTCCTTGATTCTGGTGTCAAATGTTTTATTTGGACGGGGGAAAAACCTTACAACACTGAATAAATCATCTTAAGCAGAACTTCAGTCCCGGCCCAAAGTACCCTTTCTTTAGCGACAGCAAGGTCCTGGGAACAAGTAATTTGACGTCGTACGTCACAAAATCGTCACGTCATGAGTTAACAGGAATGAAACTCTGGGAACTAGACTTTTTAATTGAAGAACCTGCCGGATAAATGGCAAGACACTGTTTTCGAAAATTCTGCTGCTAGTTACGTTAGATCTGATCAGCCAAAAATAAAAAATAAACAAACTGGACGAGAAGTCCAAAGACTACAGCAAGACTGAGCCAGACTTGTTCAGATGCTAGATGTTACAGATGAAGATGAATACAAGTTGAGTAATATCTAGTACCTGAAGAAATTAAGGCTGTTTTTACCAGCCGAAATATTGTACACAATACAAATATACGTTGTTGGATGAGCTTTGTTGTGTTGTAGTCGTTGGGCTTCTCGTTCAGTTTTAATGAGCTTTTGACATATTTTGTTATTTTGCCACTGACGAAAATTCTGCCCACTTAATTTAACACAGGCTTAAAATAAGATTGCACTTTCAATATGGAAGCATTCAGTCAATAAACTCGAGTAAGCAACATGATAAAATGATTTTTAACTTGTTTAACTAAAAACAAGTTTACGTTTTTTTTAAGTTAAGGTGCCGCAACATCTGGTACTTTAAACTTGAGATTAATGTTTGATCAATTGCTATGAAGATCAGTGGTAAACAAGCAACACTTTGCCGTTTTTGTAGAGCACCCGTGTTCAAGAAAGATGTGATAGTCAAGTAGTGAAGCAGGATATTGTACGCTATGCAGCAGCTAACTGGTTCAGAGAATTCTCGAGGACGTTTGACGGATTTGTTTCTTCTGGACCAAAGCTTCCTAAAATCTCCGTCCGACTGGCCTTCAATTCGCAGGAATGTTAATTATTCCATCTGACAGTCTTGACGCTCCTCCTTTGCTCAGCCTGGCATATTCCCAAATAAGGAAAGCTTCCAGCATCAGGTTTGTATGGCTTTAGTTGCTGTTGTATTTTCGTTTTAGAAGGGAAAACAAGCTGGCCAAAAACGGTTGCCATGGCAATGTCAAAAACCGTGGACAAACAATTGACATGAAAATGTGCGCGAGGGATGAATAAACGGCTACTGGACGTTTTAGCATGCAGAGTGAATGTCCTTTTCAAAATGAAAAAAAAACTTGAACCTCATGTTCACCCCCTTGTACATTCAGGACAGGACATTTAAGACTGGTAAACCAAACAAAGCTGCTAAATAACTGGAATTGTTTTGTCGAATTCTAATCGTTAATTAGCTGAGATGGTATATTGCAGCATTTTTGTTTGTACTTTGTCTCTCCCCGTTTGAAAATGGTTTTGAAATAAAACCAAAATATAAACGTATTTCAACAGATCGGTGGGAAATGATTCTCGTTTTGTCGGCTGCTTTAGGTTACTTTAGTCGTTGCACTCTTTCTCCTTTGTTCATGTTTGTTGGTGTTCTCCGAGGCGTCTGCTACATTTTACCTATGAAACATTAAACAACCTTTTCTGATGTCTAGAATACGAGCTCTTCATTACCAAGGTAATTAATGTTATCTTTTTTGTTTTTAGGAAAGGAATGTATTTGGACGCAGTTTTGGTGGTGATCACGAGTCGTTCCCAGACTTACTCTTTCAGAAGTGTGCACGCTGATAATATGAATGATCTGATCAATCAGTTCCTAAATTATTTCAGCCGTGCCAATGCCAATGCCGCGGGCGCTGATGACTAATGAGCTTGTAGCTACGAATATCACCTGTTAAAAACAAGACTAGAGAGGAACATAGAGGGGAAAAAATGGCCGCGCGAAATCTGGGGGCGAGAGCAACGCATGATACATTTTCCCTGGCTTGTCCCCATTTCCTGCGCCTCTCGCCCCAGATTTCACGCGGCCACTTTCTTCCTCTCAATTTGTTTGCTTCTCGCTGCTCGACTAACTAAGGAAAAGAGGGATATCATTCAGATTGTCATCAGTTAACTTTGCTAGATTTCTCTGTTCGTGACTGACGTCAAGATATCGAAACTTCCTTTTCAACCAAGCTGAAATACACCTGTAAGCTAGTTCAGTAACTCTTCAGTATATCAGAAGCTGGAGCCGGATTGAAACCTAGAAACCCCTGTTGTCGCACATGGATCACTGAACGAGACTGAAGAAGACTGTTCAACAGCCTCTGATTTCTCAAAAGAACACCCCAGCCCCAACCCCCTCGCATCACTCCCAGTTCTCTCGCGGTTATTTTCGTGCTATCAACGTTTAAGAAATGTAGAGGGGCTGTGAAGAGGAATAACGAGAAGCGAACTATGTAGACACAAGAACGAACAGTTCAATGATTCATGCAGAAGAACAGGTGTGCTGCAGTCCAGTTTAGACGAAACTGCGCTGGAAAAGCGGACGACAAACAAAATATTATGCCCCTTGGTATTTGATAAAAGAAATAACTGAATAGTAGAAAAATATTAAGTTTGTTATCAGACACATAACTTTGTATATTTAATAAGTCGTGAGTCATACAGACTGCATCAAATGCTGTGTTACGTTTTGAAACCCAACCGTGGCGACTTAAGTTTATCAGCAGACACAATATACATGCTTGTATTAAAACCTATCTATGCTTACCATCTCTAGAGTTCTTTTTAGCGTCATAATGAGGTAGAAACATGAATGGGAGTGTTCTACATTATTTGTGTATCAGTTCTCTTTACAAAAGAAGTCACCGATGATCAACGGCGATGTAATTCAGTCTGTATGAAGAATAACACCGTTGAATTTTATTGATCGGGACTCACACTGGTACACACGCAGAATCAAAGAAAAATACTTCACTCTAACATAAAAGATAATGAATCAAGGGTCAAGAAACACAGTACATCGTGAGACAAACGATGATAGACTTTATTATTATTGAAAACAATGCTTTTATTGCACTTGACTTCAAAACATGCAAAAAGATGACTTGATTGTTGTCAGGGGGGGGGGGGGGGGGGGGGTTCTATCCATCATATCTTGGGTTCCTGAACCTCGATGGAAACTGGTGAACATATTATGTGTTATGGAAAAATACAAAGGTAAGAAATTCAGCACTCCGTTGTCTTCACGGAAAGGAATTGTTTAATGTACAAATGTAGACAATATCCTGGTGTATCTTTTAGGAGAATTCATAGTTTTGATTGCATTTGTCTCAAGTACTTTGAACTTCAAAACATTTTAGTCTGTAAATACGGAGCAATTCAAATTACGAATCTGAGCGGTTTGGGACCGGCATTAGTGACGTATGTAATGTTGCGTGTACAACAACAACAACAACAAGCTCCCCCAACTAACTGCTAACCAAAATAGTCTTCAGAGTAGTGTCCTTAGCAACATTTCAATAAAGGTAGACCCCCCCTCCCCTTAAAGTAGCCTAACTGGAATACAAATGCTGGATGTGACAGTTAATATAAAAGGAATCAGGGACTTGTAGCGAGTTTAAACATATACAAGATATGGTTTGTCTGGTTAATGAGTCTGTTAGCACTGATGTAGACTGCTTCCGACCTGAAAAGACAACAACAGCATAAGATTAGAATTATTATCTAATAATATCAGTAATAATTTAGACAACTAATTTAACAGCTTCTAGCTCAATGTTGTCCTGACACAAACAATCTACGAAGTACACAATATTATTGCGGAGTATGTTTATTGTGCTAATGTATGTAATAAATAGCAAGAGGTGCGGTGGCCTGAAGGTTAGTGCGTTGGTTTCCGGGGTCACTGTTTTGTGATAATGGGCAAGGTACTTTATACTTTCAAAGTGGCTCTCTCTGGGGCAACGGCAAATTGACAAAATGCTGGAGGATAACCTGTGATGGACCCCCGGGGGGTACTTGACCCATGTTTGGGTATAGGGGTGCCGCTGAGGGTTTGAACCCTGTTTAGGACAAAAAAAAAACTAAAATACCTACCCTGTGTAGGACAACATCCTCTATTTTAGGACCCTGTTTAGGTTGCAATTTAGCGAATTACGTTTGACTGATACGCGGCAAACGCGTGCACTCATACCCTGTTTAGGACAGGTTCAGACCCTGTTTAGGACAGACTCGCATAAAATTATATACCCTGTTCAGGGCAGAGAGGCCAAAAAACCATACCCTGTCCAGCGGCACGTCCCCGTATAGGCCATATAAGGGAGTACCCCCTCCCCCCCCCCCCGGGGGGATGGACTAGCATCCCATCCAGGGGAGTAGCAATAATCCTTCATGCTACGAAAACCGGAGTTAAGCGCCGGCTTCAAAAAGGCTTTCCGCTACATGTAATAGACTAGGCTCGATTACCAGCCGCTGTTCGGGAAAATGAGACCGGACTCGAGAGAGCGGCGGAAATCGAGCCTAGTAATATACCAGTAGTATAACATATTACATGTAATACATTGTTCATCAGTAAAGAGAGTATGCTTGACATGTTGTCATTTTCATTTTCCCCTGGCACCTTGTCTTTTTAACAGCTTCATTCAAAACTTAGCCTGCGTGGCAGGCGTAGAAAGGGGAGGGAGGAGGGGAGTTCGGGCGCGAGCGCGAAGCGCGAGGAGAGAGCGCGGAGCGCGATCGGCGGGGGGGTAGGCTGTCCCCTTCCCTGCTATTCAAAACTAACCTTTGATCCTTAAAGTATTGCTTTAAAGTATCACTGAAATTTTTGGAGTACTTGACAAATTCCTTTTTGTTCCGCTCCAGACCCTACAGAGGTAAAACCAATACACTATAATATGAACGTACCATTTATTTAACTACTTGCTCGTGTTACTCATAAAACTTGTCACTAGAGAGTACCATTACTTCTAATGCATGGTTCATCCCTAAATTGGTCCATGAGTTGCGTTTCCTTTCTTAGCAAGGTACTTGTTTTTTAGAAACTTTATTTACAACTGAACTTGTTTCTTCACAAGTGGGCTGCAAAGCTTCTGTAGGAATTACATTAATAAATGTAGGAGGTACTGAAACAAATGAGCTCAAGGCATGGGTTGTTGTGCAGAAAACTTACATCCTTCCTGTTGTTGATGCTTCAGTGATTACACACATTGGCAAAAGACTCTCCACAGTGTGACGCCAACATTAAAGGAGCTATGTCACGGATGGCGCATCTTGAAAAAAATTGCCAACGTTTGCCGTTTGCAATCCGTCTTAATCTTCTCCATCTTCAACCATCCTTGTTCCTGTTTGGCTTATTATCACCTCTTTGGTATTTTTCTTCCTGGTAAACTATTATTTTGAGGCTTTCTTCAGTTTGAAGGGGATTTTCAATTTTCGCAAAAATGAATAAGATATTGTGACATAGCTCCTTTAACCCGAGTAGGATTGGCTAACAGGACAGGTTGGGTTGGGTGCATTTTTGAGAGAAGGGTTGAATGTCAAGTTCCGCTATAGCCTCTCTGTACAATATATTTTTGTCCAGCCGTGTGCGGATGGTCATTGGTTCGACTCTTATTGCAAGAACTTGGAATTATTTTTTCCAAGAAGCTGTGTATCTACCAAGCTTATATTTATCGACAAAACTAATACTAGCAGTATGCGGGATGTTTAAAAATTGAATACGAGTAGTTAGGAGTTGACATATTTAAATTGAAAGGTTTTGTCACTGACTCTTTTCATTGTTGTATAGACGTTTCGGCTAGTGCTTAAGCCTTCATCAGTAATGAAGATGGGACCGTTGTTACACGTTATTTGAATAAACGTAGTGGGATGTTCGTCTCATTTGAACCTTAGTTATATAGCCTGAGCTCCCATGTCTCCTATAACCCAGTGGTAGAGCGTCCGAACCGTGTGCGGAAGGTTTCTTTCTCAATACGTTTTCTGTCGTTCCTGTTAAATTTGTGTGCCAAAGTCTTGCTTTGTGAGGATTGAGCTGTTAACAATGTTAAATACCTTACAAGTGATATTATTTTACCTCTTTATACTGCGACATCTTTCCAACATATTGACATTTCTTAAAAACCTCATTTACAGCATCTAGCAGGTCCCTTATAGCAGTTGCTATATCCCTGATAAATAATAGAAAAAAATACTTTCAAAGATTAGTAAATGTTCAGTTAAAGAAAACTGCTAATCATCGTGCATCGTGTATAATCAATGTACGGCAAATCAAAGATGTACGTTATCGATACGATTATGTTTAACAAAGATTCTTACATGTGGAATCATAGTTAATAGAGCGAAATGGTTATGAAGCGTGGCAAAGTTCTTCGTCATATCTTTTTGTTCGCTTTTTTGGCCTTGACCGTGCACAAAACCTGACAAAATACAATAGGTGTTTACGTGTGTTCAAGCAACTAACCAATAGAAACGTTACGATTACGTAATTCATGCATAGTGTATGAGCGCAAAACAAAAGATTGTACACGGTCATGGACCTTCCAACATAAATCTTGCCATCTTTGTTTGCTCCTTTGAAGTTTGCCGGGCTTCATAACCATTTCCCTCTATTAACTATTGGTGGAATCAAGAGTAAGCAAGTGTGACCCAGTTGAGACAAGAATAATATCACAATTTTATAGAGACTTAAAGAAGACCAGTTGAAAGAGAGATGTAAGAGCAGAGCTGGTGCTGGGGCCACATACAACATTGGACGGCATCAATGCAGGCAACATTGCTAATGTTTGCCACGTCCAAACCAAAGGACGCTTCATCACGGTTCAATAATAATAATAATAATAATAATTAAGTTCTTTTCTGCGCGTTTAAAAATCTCAACGCGCTTACAAATATGCAATCATAACTGAACTCACTAACTAACTAACTAACTAACTAACTAATTAATTAATTAATTAATTAATTAATTAATTAATTAATTAACTAAGGGTAAAAATGATTACTAAAAAGAAATGTTTTCAGTTTCTTTTTAAAATGGTTATTGTCTCAGATTGTAAAAAATAAATAAAATCATTTAAAAAATTATTGTTTAAAAACTTTCCTAAATAAAAATGTTTTAAGAGCAGTTTTAAAAGTAGGCAGAGAAGCAGCATTTTTAAAGTATTCGGAAGAGGGTTCCATAGTGCAGGTGCAGAGTTGGAGAAAGCACGTTGACCGTATGTCACAGAGTTCACAGTTGGGGTGTTAAGAAGTGAGTGGAAGGAAGAGCGAAGATTACGCGATGGGCGATATTCTTGTAGGAGGGTTGATAAATAGGCCGGGGATAGTCCATGGAGAGTCTTGAAAGTGATAAGTAGAACTTTGTAGATAATGCGTGATTCGACAGGAAGCCAGTGTAAATCTCGAAGGATAGGCGTGATATGTTCGTGTTGTTTAGTTCCAGTGATTAAACGTGCCGCAGTGTTCAAGTTACTGACATGGCTTACTGCAGACAACCAGATTGTAGGCCTGTACCTGATCGTGAATGAAAAATATGCAAGCTCCGAGACCGACACCCAGCACAATGGCACTTGGCTGTGGGGGAATGGTAAAGGTAGTCTTTAAAATACTCACAAAATGCCCATTTCAACGCTAAGAACTCGAGTTCACCTGAATGGAAATGATAGTTATTTCCTGCCTTGGTACATGACCTTGAACTATAACCGATAACACGCATTTTTACCCCTTTATCTCTGATACAGAATCGCTCTGAGTCCTTCCTGAGATGCATTGGTATGCAGCACAAACAGTTGGCTGAAATCAGGCAACCCTAAAATTGGAGGACTTGCATGATGGTTCAACAGCTTCTCAAGGGTCAAGATTCTGATGCTGTTTCTCCCAAACAACTGGCTATAGCAGATGATACAGACCCGTGAATGCTTGTTTTTGTTCATTGGTTTGGCTTCCTCCTCAGAGGTTGCTTGTAAAAACTGGAAGTGAGTGTGAGCAATTCTAGCAAAGTTCTGGATATACCTGCGGTAATATCAAAGAAGCTAACATACTGCTAAACTAGTGCATGAAGTGGTCATGGAATTGAAGTAGTGTACTTTTTCTGGACCGGTATTGAATCAGTGAGATTTATGTCGACTTGCAATAATTCTTCTGCCTTTCCAATATCATGATCTGATGATGATTATGGCTCGTTGGGCCCCATTTTGCTGCTTATTGTCATTGTTGAGTGGTGGCTGTTGCAGAGAGGTTTCAATACGAGTAAATGTATCCTGGTCATTGTAGAGAGGTGGCCATCAATGGAGGTTACTGTATAATTTATATACCTAAAGTTACATTTAATCTACTCAGTATAAGGCCCCTTCTTATATCCCAATGCTCACTTACTTTATAGTTTGTAAAAACTTTTGCCTGTTACAGATTTCAGCTGGAATTTTTGCTAAAATGGACTTCAGGTCTACGAAAAGAAACAAATGGCAGTTAATTATTAAGAAATAGAAAATGGCGTGCATGTTTACAAAGACAACAGAAAGTTTGGGAGAATTAGAAAGTTTGTGTAAAAACGAGCCGACCTCCAAATTTTCCCAAACTTTCTTCTGTGTTTGCATCAGGCTAGTAAACAAGAAGCGGCCGTTTTCTGCACATCATAACGTGTTTACATAGCATCAAGCAAAACATCTACATACATGTAACCAATCAGAGCGCCCACTGCAAAACTGTGAGAGAACCGGGAACGAGTATGGTTATTTTTCATCTGTTTGAAAACTAAAGATACAAAAAAATTCCAATACTAAGCCCTGGGCCAGATTGTTCAAAGCCCGATTAAACTAGTCCAGAATAAGCATGAATTTGGATTTCATTTTTGTATCTTTTCAGTGAGACTTTCTGTTTATATTTTTTTGTCCTTCTGTTGTGACATTGACAAATGTAAAACTCCTCAAAATATTAGCAGTGTGAATCACATTCATACAGACAAAACAAAAACCTTTTAATTCTCTATTTAAGCGGTAATCAACTTTCAAACAACCGGGCCCTGGACTTAAAGGCTTTCTGGTGGGCTTATTTTCAGAGGGGCTTAGGAATTTTGAGTTTTAAAAATGTTTGGTTTTCTATTTGGAAGGGATTTTGTGTTTGAAAAAAATGAGGTGCATACAAGAAACTTTTTGCAATATAACGACACAGAACACAAAACCATCTCTAAAGTCATTAAATGAAGAACATCAAAATTATCTGAGCATACTGCGGCGATATAATGATGAAGTCTACATTAGAGTGCTGATAATCAGAAGCAATTGTATCATCCTTTAGAGTTGAATCTAAATAATAATCACATGGGCTTATTATCAGAGGTCCTTTTGCATCCATCCAATATTTGGGGGCATGTATTTTCAGGAAGGGGTACATAGCTTAACGAAAGATCACCTAAATGTTAGTAGGCATTTGTAAGTACAGTGTACAGTATATGATTGTATATATGAGCAATATACACAAAATTACCTTTAGCTTTTTTCATCAGTGCATTGAACTCTTCTTCTTGTACATTGAAGGAATACTCTGTGTATTAACAAGGCACAATGTATTACCATTACCATTACCAGCTTTCAAAAATCAGTTTTGTCCAGGAACATTTTGGTGTGAAGAATTAAAATAAATTGGCCAAATATTGACAAAATGTGCCAATAATTGGCAGACTCAGGGGTTATAGAGTTAAGAGTCTCAAAGACTTACCTTCACTGTTTTGTGCAGCACAAAGAAGGAGAACTTCATTTATGTTCACTGATAATGATGCTGTGGGCAAAAACACAGTGTTACTACAGTATATACATGCTTGAGGTGAATGATTACACGTATTTGACTATGACATCACTTGGGATGAGATTTACACAGCACAAAGAAGAATGACCACATTTTTGAGGTTTCAATACTCACTGGTGAAAAAAGTCCTAAAATATGAGGAAAATGAAGCGACCAAATAATAAATCCGTAAATACACACAGCCATTTTGCTCATTGCTCACTGAATATCCATGCATATTACAAGTTAAACCATCGAAGCCAAACAAGGGAGTTAAAGTTAAGCACATACATGTACATGAACACATTGTTACCTGATTTTAAAATTTCTCCAACAATTTGTTGTGTAAGTCCTGGTATCTCCTTTTCAGCCTAAGTAAAGAAATCAACACACCTCGTTATTTTAAAATTACTTTCCAGTTAACAAGTCAAATTCCATGGCATATGTTGCAGTCAACATGGGCACTACAACCAGTGGTTTAACTGTATTTAATGCATGTAGAGTTGATTACTGCAATTGATTAATAGTAGTATTATTTAACAAAATGAATTATGAAGCCTAAGCCATGTATTATACTGTCATAAAACACGATGGGAATTTGAAAATTTGAAAACACTAGTTTTCTCAAGTGTTCTAAAATAACCGGAGTGTTTTATGACAGTATAATACATGGTTTTGGCTTCTTTATATGCTCTAAAATATAGATTTAATGCGTGCGAAACGATAAAACACAGCTTTTCTATAAAACATGGTTTTTTAAACCAATCAGAGCGTGTGCAGCATTCAATCTATATTTTAAAGTTAATTATGTTTTATTATTGTACTGCCTTACCTTCTGAACAAACACATTACATGATGACACTTGTGAGTTCTACAGTTCAGAGTGCTACTTGTACCGTAAGACTAGACTTTTATGTTCTAGATGATGTACTCTATCTGTATGAACTTTTAAAACCCATTTGACTTTCCAAGTTTGTGACCAACTTGGAAATTATTAAAATATCAAAATAAACTTTGGAACCTGTTTGTCAACAGTTATACGAGGCATGCATATAAATAATGTGTTTGTTAGGTTAGTGCAAGCATGTGTACAATGCGGTACACAAGCTAAGTTACACCAGGTACAGGTTTTGTATAGCAACACGTACATGTACATGTACCGTAAAAGCTCTTACTATTAAGTCCCCGGGGGCTTATTTAATTTCAGGCCTCAAGAAGGGGGGGGGGGGGGGGGGGGCTTATTAGAGAGGGGGGCTTAGTAGAGAGGGGGGGCTTATTTCAAATCATAAATTTTCAGGAAAATTCACATTAATTTTTCAAACTTAACTATTACACCACTAACTAAAACAGAACAAGAAATGGGTTATGTATGACCATCTTACAAAGGAAACGTCATTTATATACCCTAACTCGACGATAGTTCTCGAAATTAAAGACCATGTTTCAATACAAAGTGACTGAAACGCCAGAAAATATTGCTGAAAAGTCATTAAATGACTTTTCAGCAATATTTTTACATCAGCCTGACGGAAGGAGGGGGGGCTTATTACAAAATCTGACTTCCAAAGGGGGGCTTATTAGATAGGGGGGGGGGGGGCTAAATAGAGCTTTTACGGTACGTTGGATGCTGTTTTATTGTTTGCATGCTGTTTTATTGTTTGCATAGTGTATAATAATTACTAAAATAATATAACTAGTAATAAAGAATAATAAACAACACCAGTTTCACCTTGGCAAAAGCACCTCTAAGATTTTCAACAGCTTTCTCATCAAATGAAGGTTCCAACTAAAGCAAAAAAAAACATTAGTCATTCAATTAGTCTGTGTATAGTGTATGTTCTTGTTTTTAGCTCAGATCTTGCAATCATTGACATTTCATGACATCCGGCCCATTTTGGAATTTCGAAAAGATTCTCAGTTGAAATTCTTCACTAAAACAGAGCACACGAATATTGAAATTGCACCCACAAACCAGGATTTTCATTAAGAATTGAAGTAGCAGGAGAGTACTGTAAAGTACCAGGAGAATGTTTTGGGAATGAGCGAAGCTCTTTCCCCCCTAGGGGAAAAATTGAAGTCTCTTAGACGCGTTTTCTACATTTCTGAGCAGCAAAAAAAAAATTGTTAAAAAAAAATTGTCAAGTCGTGACTAACTGGAAAAAAAATAGTCCCCAAATACAAATTTTTAGTCGTCATGCTACGTTGAAAGAACAATCTTACTACAAACTCTAAATTAAAATATGTTGAGACTCTCCAGCCGCTAACTTTGTTGTTTATGTGAGCCAAACACGATCGCTACATTTCCAGAGACAAAATATATCAGCATACATGACGTATGCAACTAACACAGGGCTCGCAAAGCATTATAGGACGTTTTAAACACGGCAGCCATTCCAAGTTTACTGAAGCCGAGAGATGATATTTTTACAGCAAAACAAAAAGATGGAGCAATATGACTGCAATGAAAGCCAAACAAGACAAGATAAATTGTTTTTGAACTTTAATCTTTTAATAATTTATAATCTAAATCGCAGATTTCAAATTTAGCCGGAGAATTCTGCGTAGTAGCCGGAGAATTCTCCGATCTCCGATCCCTAATGAACACCCTAACAAACACGGCAAAAATTGTTGACGCTAGGCTTTTCTGCGGTCTTCCTACCTCTTTTTTAGGCATTTCTAGAAAAGCGCATTCAATGTTTGGTTTGGTCTGAGCCTCTCCCGCAGTTGAGAGAGAAGGAATTTTATTGGATGCACTAATTGGCTTGAAAGAAGATATGAAATTGACACTCCAAAATCACTCGGGCGTGAAAGGTCAAACGCCCTGGCTTTGTCACATGCTTTGCACGCACTCGCCCACTCGATCCCTGAGAAAAATGAGTGACTACTTGTAGTCTAATGTGTAGTCACTTTATGTATGACCTTGGAATGCTATGAATAAATTTTGACGGTATAAATGATGTAGCGCATAGCCACAATATCTCATCTTGGAGTGATATGAATAAATTTTGACAGTGTTGATGTGTAGCCACTTTACATGTGACCTTGGAGTGCTACCTGTATTAATACATGTACATTTTGACAGTGTAGACAGTGTTGACATGTAGGCACTTTTAATACGTGTGACCTTGGAGTGCTACATGTACACATGTATTTATAAATTTTGACGGTGCAGCCACTGACACACAGTGTAGCTAGAGTTGCGGGGTATTCTGCAGTTGTTCCCGCAAGATTTTAGTACAAGTCGTAAATTTGTTACTTAGAAGACGTAAGACTCCCGTAGCTTACGGTAATTAAGCTTATGCTCCTACGCCGTAAGTTATTTTACCACTACAGATTATGTTATTTGTTAATTTACCTCACGGAGTGCTGGCTTTACAATAGCTTCCAGCGCCAGGTTTGGTACCGGGGTACTATCGTCGCCATCCAGTGCCATATTTTCAATATTATAGATGTTATTTTCCCGTTCACACCTGCATTTCCGCCATGTTTGAATTCTCCCAGAATCCTTCAGAACTAAGTCAGCGGTTTATGTGGTCTGCGTAGAAGACTTCATGTAAGGCTGCATGTAGTTTGTGCCAGGTTGGCAGTCATTATGGACTCCACAGAACATGACGATACTCTTTTTAAAACTCTTTTCAAGGAATCTTTTCAAGGTGAGTTTTTAGTTAATGTATAAATTTCGAAGTAAGGTACCAACATGAACAACCCGAAGGTCGCCCGAAGCTGCTTTTTCTCATAACTTTTAAGCTTATACACCTCGGTTCAATTGAATATTTTATTTTTAATACTGTGTATGAATACCGAGGTAAGACTTAAGCTTATATAAATTATTTCCTTATTTCCTCGGTATATTATACAGTCCTATTGATAAGCTAAGCCGATTATCTTAACACTTATTTGGTACCTTTTAATTATTTATTTATCTAAAAGCTTAATAAGACTTATTAAGCGGCCCATGCGCAGCGGCCGCTTCAAGAAATGCACTTTTTTTTCGTGTCGCTAGCCTTAGTCCTCTTCACGGTTGACATGATCTTATCGCATCTCGGTCTGAAATTAGCCAGTAGAGAATTTCTCTTCCACATTCTTTCTGTAGTGTCGTGTAAGTGCGTAGATGTATTTAGTTTATTACAGTAATCGCATTGGAAAAAGCAAAGACAAATGTCCCATAGCAGTGAACAGTGGTGTTGTTGCTAAATGTGCTAAATTTTGTTTTGTGACCTTTTCTCGTTATTCGATCCTACGGTTGACATGACGCAATCTCTGGTCATGTAAAGATGATGCAATAGAGGTATTGTGCTATGAGCATGAAGCAATCCGCATTGGGATTTCTCTTCCTGATCGCAGTTACGATACCCCGTGGTATATGTTTTTGTAAACGTGATTAGTGTCCTTGGATTAGTGGTATTAAGATAAATTAAGGTATGTTTTCAAATGACTATTTGTCATTAGTTGATGGCATTTAGATATATATTTCAGTTTCTACACAGTAATCTTAAATTTAACCTATGAAGTCTGGAATAAGCTTATTAATCGTTTGTCGTGAAAGGTTTTAACATTCACACTCTTCCTACAAGAGATGAATAATTCAAATACTTTCTGTCTAGAAATCAAAAATGTGTGCATAAGAAAAGTGATTATTTTTTATACTAATCTGTGAAGCTGAGCATCTTAAAGTTAACCTATGAAGTCAGGAATAAGCTTATTAATCGTCTTTTCCTACAAGAGATGAATAATTCAAATACTTGCGGTGGAGAAATCAAAAATATGTGCATAAGAACAGTGATTCTTTTTAATACTAATCTGTGAAGCTGATCATGTATGTGCTGATGCAGAGTTTCAGAATGTAGTTGGATAACAAACAAAAAGTCGTCTTTCTTACTTCAGCAGAAATGAAACTTGATGACTTGAAATGACACAGGGAGCAGAGGAGTCGAATTGCGTTACTGCGTTATTCGATCTTGTTATTGTTTTCTCTTTGTCGTCCCAGCGGGTACTTAATGATCGAATAATGTAGTAACGCAATACACCGCGTATAAAGCCGAATAGATCGACTCACAAAGGTCATCGTCATCGGCCGCTTGTAATCCCTTCAGGGGTTCTTGTTTATTATTTAATTTTGTATTAATAAAGCTTGCTATTATTTTTGTTTTACCTATTTATTTTGTTTAAATATTAAATATTTAATAAATTTTATTTAATTCTAAGCTCTATTTAGTTATTCAGCTTGATTAGGTTTTAAATATTCTAAGTAGCTATTTATTACCTAGTGTATAACAGTATTTCTCATTACGTCACCTACAGGAGTGTTCACTGTTTATCAACATTACGTCAAATTTGTTTTGTTATTCAAATTTTCCAACCATTAAACAAAAGAACTCTTTGTTTCAACAGCCAATAGTTGTCTGGTTGGCACATTAATAACAATAGGTGACGTAACGAGAAATATCGCTATTGTTATTAATGTGCCAACCAGACAACTATTGGCTGTTGAAACAAAGAGTTCTTCTGTTTAATGGTTGGCAAATTTGAATAACAAAACAAATTTGACGTAATGTTGATAAACAGTGAACACTCCTATTGTCATGTCCCCTCAAATGTTCTTTTGTAAATAAGTTTTTTCATAACGTAATAAAGTTATGTTGTATATACATGTGTATTGCCTGTCAACTCACAAAAAAAACAAATCAAATGATCCCAGTGATCACGCAAACAGTAAGTATCAAATAAAGCATGTAAAAAGTAAGGTACTAGTATTGACACACTCCGAGCAGAAATTAGCTACTGTATATTTGCTCTTCAATTTCAGTACAGAAGAACCATTTTATTTTAAGAATAAGCTCAGTCTGTATGTAATAACTCCTTTTTTCTCTTTAATAGCCTGTGAACAAGGGTAATAAACAGGGATGGAACTGGCAAGTGTGCATGTATCTATTCTGATCCCTACTGAAGATGTTCCATCAGCCGATTAGCACCAAATGAAAATTAACAAGAAAACTGTTTTACTAAACTGTTTATCCAGAGAAGGTTTTTAAATTTTAACCAACATAAAACTATTTTATTATGATTTCAGAAACATGGAAGGATAGTCCAGATTTCGCTTTGTATCTGACAGAACTGAGTGCTTCTAGTGTGGAAAAATTAAGTAAGGAAAGTAACTATTGATCAAGTGTGAGATGTTAGATTTCTGTGGTAATATGCATATATTATTTTAATAAAATTAAAATAATTTTATACTCTATAAACTGATTGCAATTTTTTGATGTCAAATTAAGAATAACAGTGTATATATTACAGTTGAACCCCGCCATCTCAAACACTGAAGGGAAACAAAAAATAGTTTGAGATAGCGGGTAGTTCAAGATAACGAGGCCTTCCAAGGGGGGTAGCCATGTTCCAATGTTGCATTCTTCTGGGGACCGATGTTGCATAACCAACAGCTGTAAATGTCGCTGTCGTTTTCCGCAGTGTACATTTCAAGTTTTCCCTGTATTCTTCTATATCCTTTAGTAAAATATTGGAACGGATGGTTATGATTGTCATTGTCTTCCTTTCCATTCTAAGTTTGTGTTTTGCCGCATCATTGCAGATCATCAGTAGTTCCTTGAGTGTTTATCTCATTTTATAGGATGTAGATCACAACGTTTCAAATGATTAATACTGCTTAGTCTTCATCAAGTGCTGGTCCGCTGGAGCTGCGATGAGTGGATTATTTTTGGGAGAAACTATTTTGTTTGTCATGACAGGCTAGGCAAAAATTGGGCTTTAAAGCCGAGCAGCAAAGCCATACGCTGCTAGGGGGGTCCCGGGAAATTTTGAAATCTGAGCTCTCGGAAATGCCATTTCCTGCATTCTGAGCAAACACGGAGCGAGCCTATAAGTCAAGGCTGAGCGGCTCAGCCTGCCAATTGCCAAATCCCAACGGACGACCAATGGTCTCATCTGATTGGTGATTGGTTAATTCACCCAGGTCTAATTATGTCTAATTACTCAGTATTGTTCAAGTTGTTTACACAATCACAAAGCTTGTAAATCTGAATAATTTTGAAAATCCCGCCAAAGTGACCCTCGCGAGACTCGTTCTGACTACTTCTCGGCATGCTCAGATAAATGGAAACAGAAGGCTTGTTGATCGCAAGCTTGAGCTTTACAGCAATTTGATGTAGCCGTGAAATTTGAATTCTCAGGGACTTGGACTGTACTGTACATGTCGAAACGGGAAAAGGGAATTCATCGCTTGCATTCAGTTCTTCCAAACGGTGAATAGATGTATTTGTTTTGCACTCAATATTTATTATTTAGCTTGTTTTATTTGACATAAATCAATCAGTTGTTTGGATAAACCAACCCAATTCTCCTCGAAGGTTGATTCTGTGAATGTTATTTTGGCTTCCATCACATGCCATTATAATGATAAAAAAAGCCAACAAAGCGCTTTTATAGAGGGGGCATGTCCTTGCTTTTATAGGCTCACTCCGTGTTTAATGCTAGCCAATTATTGGTACATGTAAATGCACAACTTTCTGATGTCGCTGTCTTTTAGCGGCATAATCGTGTCGCTTGTCACCGTTATAAATTCCTGTGTCGCTAGTATTTAGGGCCCTGTTACTTGTCGCTTTTACCCCTTGGAAGGCCTTGATAACTGATAGTAAATGACTGAAAAACAATGGCAAGGGGAATGGGTTTGAGTTCGAGATAGCGGGGATAACCAAGTTCACAGTATCAAGCTTTTGATGTAGAAATATTCTGTAATTTATTACCTGTAGTGATTAATTATCAATACTTACAAAAATCTCACAGACTGCCTGGTAATATTTATTTATCTCTACATTGACATTAGGTCGAGAACCAGAACGATTGGCTGAAGAAAAGGCTCAGATTTTGGAGCAAACTGAACACTTGGCTTTTCATAACTACAAGACATTCATCAAAACAGCAGAATGCTCCAAAGAGATTTTCCATGATGTAAGTCAATAACTTGTATTACATTGTATACACACATCATGCATCAGAAATCCTTTCAAAAGTTAAAAGTCTTCTTGATTGCCACCACGAAATGTTAAAATACTTGTTGCAGTTCAGTCAGCATAATGGCAGATCTCAAGTAAATGATTAATGGGCTCTTCTTGAATTGAAATTTTTGCACAAAATTATACGATCAGAATGCTCATTAGTGGACGTATAGTGGCTCTACAATAACACTGCCATAGTAATGATACAGTGTAATACTCATGGAACAAAACTGCCAGAAACAGAATTTTGACAAATGTGGCAAATGTGTTACTCAGCAGTAACTGTTGTCCTTGGTATAATACTATTGGGATTCTACAGTACATGTAGATCAATCAAATACTGTACTGTAGCCATGTAAAGACATGTAACAGAGAGCTTTCTTGCAGTTTGTGTCAGTAGAGAAGCATGTTGAGTCCGTGCTGGACAAGTTACCAACATTTTCAGAAACATGCAGCAATTTCATGAAGGCAGCTCAAGAAATAAACACGAGGTAAAAACCTGCAGTATTCCTGCTATTGTAGTATGCAATGATAGCATTAGGTTTTGGAATAAAGAGTCTCCCAGAGTGCTTCAAAATTGTATGGATCCTGCCCACAATTTTAATAGTCTCCAAAATAAATATTTTGGCCAGCTGCCTTTAGTGTAGAAGAATTTGATATTATGTCATGGGAGTGGAACAAAATTCAGTGAATGCCAGAGGCAATTTTTATGTATAATATACATGTGCGCACAAATCCCTGGTAGTTACATGCACTTGTTAACAATTTTCTTTTTACTTGCAGTCGTCATTTAAATTCTCTAACATTAGCACGCCACACACAATTACTGGAAATACTGGAAATCTCACAAGTGAGTGAGTTGATTTACCTTCATTACAACATTGCTGTATGTCGATCGTTCATTTCACCAACTACATGCAACTAAACACTTTTAAGGAATAAAATATTCTATTTCTATGTCATTATACTGATAAAAAATCATTTTCAATTGCTCCCAAGATTGTGTAAAGAGAACCTGAGCCATAGGCGAGGGTTCTCTCGGCCATTCGAGTCGAGCCAATTCAACTCTGCAATATTTGTTAATAAGTATCAGTGTTGATTGGCAGTGCGAGAGATTTGATTTTGCTTCAACATTAAATCAAATATTTGCAAAGAAATGCAATATTGCTGTTACAGTAAAATTGTGAGTCAAAGTTGAATGTTAATTTGACTCATCATTCCATCGCACAGTGTACATGTATGTTGTTGATCAATGTCCTTTAATTCTGTTTACAGCTAATGGACTCATGTGTGCGAAATGGTTACTATGAAGAAGCTTTGGAACTTTCATCGTATGTTCATAGATTGGAAAAGAAGCTTTCTAATATCCCCATTATCCAAAACATTGTAGATGTTGTCCAGTCCTCAAATAAGCTGATGCTTAGTCAGTTATTACAGCAGCTCCGTTCAGCTATCCAGCTGCCTGCTTGTTTGCGTGTGATTGGATACCTCAGGCGACTTGATCTGTTTTCTGAATCTGAGCTAAGGATCAAGGTATGTACATGTACATGTAGTGAGAGTTTGATTCTCTGATCATGTTTTCACAAATAATTTGCAAGATAGTCTTTTGGACCTCAGAGGTCTTGTATATACAGTTGACTCCCGATAATTTGAACCCTTGATAACTTGAACCTCCCACTAACTCAAAGTAAATTCATTTTCCCTTCAGGTTATTTTCAGACTAGTTTTACCCTCGAGAACTCAAAGACCTCAAACTCCCGATAATTTGAACCCCTCAATAACTTTAACCTCCCGCTAACTCGAAAGTAAATTCATTTTCCCTTCAGGTTATTTTCTTGCTAATTTTCCCTCGAGAACTTGAACTCCAGATAATTTGAACGTTTTTCAATTTCCCTTGAAGGTTCGAGTTATCAGGATTCAACTGTATGTACATGTACAGTACGTAACATGGTGCTTGGCTAAAATTAATTGTAAGTGAATTTTCTACTTACAGTTCCTTCAAGCCCGTGATGCTTGGCTACAGAGTGTTCTGGCTTCAATTCCATCAGAAGACCCTTATTATCACATTACTAAGACAATTGAAACCAGTCGTGTGCATCTGTTTGACATTGTCACACAATATAGAGCTATATTCTCTGATGATGATCCAATATTATCAATGGAAAATGAAGACAGCCCAATTTATAGTAATTTGTTCCACTGTTGGATTGTTCAAAAGGTATGAACTGAACTACATGTACTGTACAATAACATGTATAATGGCTACAAATGTGATTGAGAAGTATTTGTTCCAAGACTGTCATGTGAACATTTCTGGCCACAAGGGATCAAGAAAATGAAATCCAACAAATTCAGAAAGTTAGTTGGTGAACATTTTGAATGCTCACTGAACACTTTGGAAGTATCCGTATTAAGCAGGTTAATTTGAGAGAAAATCTTCTAAGTTGCGCAAAGAAAATATCAGTCTTGTTAGGTCTCGCCTTGGGTTTTTTTGGCTTGACTACATCTCGCCAACCAAACTCACCTGATATGTCGCTGAAGCATACCCAAATTACACTTGTCTATATCAAGGGCTCTATTTAAACTAGCCACAGTCGAACCCCTATTAAGCAGCCACCCTCAGGGAAATGGAAAGTGGGTTGGCGGGGTTTTATTTTATACTGATTATTGTGACTTTGATGGCTGGCCGCTTAATATGGGTTCGACTGTATAGCTAAAGTAGACATACCAGAATAAATATTGAATAAACAAATAAAATAAATAGAATAGGTATAATAATTATTATACTGTAACTGTTGCTTGCTAATAACATGTAAATTATAAATTGATTATTTGTTGTAAGGTCCAGCAGTTTTTGAAGACTTTAGAAAATGGCTTAGAGCGTGGAGTTGGAAACCGTCTTGATTCACTGTTGGGTCAGTGTATGTACTTTGGCCTGTCATTCAGCCGGGTGGGAGCTGACTTTAGGGGGCTGCTTCCTCCTCTCTTTCACACTGCTGCCCTGCAGTCATTCAGCACAGCAGTACATAATGCCACCAGCAGGTATGTGGTTCTTTTTAGAGTGTACATTATCTATTAAAATTTTAATATTATTGATCGATTTTATTGATTTACAATGTAATGGCTTGTTTCTCACCTTAGAAAGATATAATATGGATTTGATTGATTGATTGATTGATTGATGATTGGTTGATTGATTGATTGATTGATTGATTGATTGATTGATTGATTGATTGATTGATTGATTGATTGATTGATTGATTGATTGATTGATTGATTGATTGATTGTAACTAGGTTACAAACAATGTCAACTTATACATGTATATAGGCTTTGTTAAGTCATTAAATATGTTTCTTTTTTTCTGTGAAATGAAGGTTCAATGAAGCCATGAAGTCATACTCGCTCCAGTCAGTTCCTTCTACTGTCACATCCACGATACTATCCACAATGACAACCAAGGTAGCATTCTATTGCTGTCCTGTACTCTGTGATCACCAGTCCATAATTTGTAAGAATAGTCATTGTAATAATTATGATCACATAGTCAAATATTCATAATTAATTTCAGCATTATACATGTGGCTATATTTACATGTGCAGTTATTGTTGGTGTTCAAACGTTTAATAATCAACTTTATTTGGGAGGGTGACACATAACAGTAATTCAACTGACGAGCTAGTGGCCCTCCATCCTAAAACTATAAATACAAATACAATTAATATACTTAATTAACACTAATAATTAGTAATTTTAGTAATTAAGTTTAGTTATTATGCTGATATAATTATGTTGAGATGCATTAATTCATGTACCACTGATGTAACCATTCATGCACCACGAAAATGGAGAATATTTGTGGTAATAATATGTTAAGGAAAATGAAACTTTGACAGGTATTGTTCTTAGAGAAAGACGCTTTCTGACGCATTGGCATCTCAGTTTCACCACAGCTAGAAGGGAAACATCCTTTGAATGTAATAGCAGTTATTACAGTTGAGCCTGCAGTCAAATATTCATCGAGTGTTTAAAAAGTCACCATCTTGGATTAGGAAAACATTGGAGGCTTGGGGCGAATGCAAAAAAGAGGAGAGGGAGTCAGGCAGATTGACCCTTCCTCGCCTCGTTTCATGTCGCCCCAACTCTACCACATTTTGCGAATCCAAGATGGCGGCTAAACACTTGAAGGAGATAAACAATCGCAGATTGACAAACTGCCTGCATTGCAGGCTACACTGACAGCTGTAAACACTTCCTAATGTAGTTTGGGGTATGTTTTATTTACATTGAGGTACTTTTTTGTTACAGCCCGAGGAGCTGTATCCTCCAGTTGAACTATTGCAGTATCCTCCACTGGCAACATTTACTAACAGCATTCTTTCTGCATTCAACGGGCTGAGGCACTGTGCCCCACTGGCTCTGGTATCAGCTGTTACTGAGAGTGTTCAATCTGCACTCAAAGCCATCATACAAACTACTTGTACCTTTCACAGGTGAGCAAACAGCTGGTGTAAATTACATTTAGCATAACCCAGTGGCTGACTATTGGCAAACTCGCGATCTGATTGGCTACACAGGTACCTACTGTTGATCGATAGACGGCTCTCAGAGCATGCGCACAGTTTTTCGTGCATTACGGCCAAAAAATATTAAACAAAACCATCGATATAAAAATAGATCAGCCGCTGGGTTAATGCTAAAACAATTAGACTGCTCGTTCTCAGTTTCCATTGACTTTGATGGTTGGCTCGGGGCTTTGCCCCTCGCCAACTATTTAAACCTCGAGCTTACTTTTGAATCCTTACCAGAAAATCAAACTTCAGTTTGGCGCAAGTAATTATATCTCGCCCAATTTATTATAAGGTACATTTCGTAAGAACTGACTTTGATCGATATTATAAAGTTAAGTGGTAATTATGATTAATGTTTTGATATGTTCTCGAGGTCGATTTATAGTCTAGTATATTATTTTAAACCTTTCTATCTTATTTTTTCTTTTATAGAGCAGAAGCAGCAGCCCTGAATGAAACAGAAAGAGCCACATTTGCCCAGTTTTGTCAAGTGTTAGGAAGACAGCTCATACCATACATGAAGCGATGTTTAGAGGCAATGTTTCCGAGCTCAGTGTTAAGTGATATGTATGGTAGTAGTTCTGTTGTAGCCGATACAACACTTGATGTTAACAGCTTGCAGCTTCTACTGGAACCAGTTATGCCACAGGAAACAGTACAGGAATCTGAACAGAAACCTCATCACGATGACGAGGCTGAAACGAAGCAAAAAAATGAGCAAACAAACGTGGTGTTGAGCGACAAAAGTCTTCCAAAAGACGTCAAAGATGAATCACAGGAAGAGATCAACGAGAAAATTCCAGACACTGAACAACAAAATTTAGATTTGACTTGATGCTTAAAATATTATAGATAAGTTATGGTTAGTTTTAAAGATTGGGTGGTGTTATTGTATAACCCAGTGACTGAGTAGTCTCCGTCATAGCCGTTACTGGGTCGTCACGCAACGCTTCTCTCCCAGTCTTCCTCTTGGTGGAGTAGAGTAGCTGATCTACTACACTCTTTTTGTTTTATAAGAATCTTGTTTATAAGAATATTGAGGCTGAGATTGGCGAAATGTTAAGAATATGCTAAGAATATAACCGAGGCTGAGATTTAGTCAAGAACTTTTTTCGCATGTTCATGGAAATTAACTTATTAATATATCATTGAAAAGTATGGCGCAAATATGTTACTTTTTCTTACATCAAATCGGGTTCACAAAACGAAACGAGTTAGCAAAACGATAACTATGAACTAAGTGTAGACAAATGATGAAAGATACAAAAGTAATGGGCATATAGTGATATTTTACTGAAATACACATGTACTATGCTTTGTAATCTAAGAATGTATTAAAAAAAATATTTTCAGCCTAAAATTGGCAGAAAAATAAGAATATTCAGCCTGGGCATGAATATATAAATTCTTATAAAACAAAAAGAGTGTACACATAGGATATCGATGAAACTGATGTATTGATGGCTTTCAGTTTGTTCCGAATATCTGAGGTGATTACAACAGATATCCCACCGTAACGATCTGTAGGGTGCTTGACAGTATTGCTGGTTTGCAACCATTCCCGAGAGATTTAAATCACAAAGACCCTGGCGGCCATGTTGGATGACAGGAACAATAAATCTAATTATAATTCTTTTGTTAAGTGTCATCCAACATGGCGGCGATGACGTCAGTTGCAAACCAAGAATTCCACTGGGTTATACAGTGGAATCTCGAAACTCCGAGGGAAACGAAAATTCGTTCGAGAAATCGGGAGTATTAAAAATTATAGTGAAACAACTCAAGGGAAACGACTTTTGGTTCGAGTCGAGTTATCGAGAAATTGAGGGTTGGAGAAATCGGGGTCCACTGTACCAATTTTATTTAAGCTTGCCATGTAGCACTAAATTTAATCTAATTTTTGAGGGTTTTTTCTTCAAAATCCGAAAATTCTTCCGCAAAAATTTACGCCACTTTTGAAATGATAAATATTAGACATCGGACGAATGTTCATCAAGTCGTGCCGCGTTGTTATCGTTGCTTTAGCCTTACCTGAAATCAGGCTCCTAAAGAAAATCAGCGAGCAAAGTCTGGCGCTGCCTGGGGCGAGAACGAAGGCGTCGCTTCGTTCTCGCCCCAGGCAGCGACTCGGGCTCGCTTCGCTCGCAGATTTTCTTTAGGAGCCTGATCTCAGGCTATCGTTGCTTTGACCATTATCAGAACAATAAACCACAGCAGAACAAGATGTTTCTGTAATGGTAGGTTCGCGTATCGTAGAAAAGCCCAATGACTTGCTAGCTACACCAGTCTGTAAAGCTTCCAAAAGCAAAGAAATGGCCATGACAGCACGAAAACACACGAAGTGTTTTCTACAAATCTTTGACAAAAAATACATTTTTCACAGTCAAATTTGGCAAATTTCCTCATGTACACACAGCGATACTACACACTTAAGATATATTTTTTACAGAAACATAGAGCATATGCATGTGTATACTGGCAGCCTCAAAACGGTCGTTGGAAGAAATAAAAAGATATAAATGCCTGACTTGCAGAGTTCATTTAGTATTTAGCCACAATCAGTGTGAAAAGTCGTTGGAACACCCTGTCCATGCAATGTTGGATATGCCAACGAGCGCTCAGTGTATTTTAGGTTTTAAAACCACATTGGAAGGAGGGAAAGTGAGGGACACGAGATTAAATCAAGAGTGTACCAACAATGTGTCAGATTGTAATTGATCTCGATTTTTGCTGACGTTTCGGTTGAGGCTTCAAAAGGGAGGTCATCCTCATTTGGAATTACAATAGTGATGATCTTTCAAAATTAAACCTTTCACCCGCAGTTCAGATGATATTTCATATATTCATCAGTAGTTCTCGTATTCATCATCTACGGGTTTATTACAAACTCACAATATGACCAGTTCCCTGCGCTGTATCACTGACAGAGGTCATGGGTTCGAATCCCGTTCAAGCCTGAATTTTTTTCAGGCTTTCTAAGTTGCGTACATAACTGCGATGATCTTTCATAATTTAAATCTTTCACCCGCAGTTCAGATATATGATATTTCATATATTCATTCTCACAACGTAATATTGTTTGCTCTTGATACATGTAATCGGTATACAGGTACAATGTTACGTACACATGTAAAAAAACATGTTAATCATGGTTTAATTGTTAGCCTATGTTACATCAAAGCCATTCAAAAGTCTCTTCCTAGAAAATGGAGTAATTTTGTTGACTTCTGATTCTCATCGAGTTAGCCTATGAATAGGCTCCGCGGTGGGGATCTTTCCCTCTCTCTCCCCAGCCTTCGCCCGGCTCGCGGCTCGCACGCCATTTTCCTTTTACCCCTGGGCCTTGGCGCCCTGACCTCACTTGAAAATAAGCCATTTCCGAGTTGCCTTTTGCCTCTGTTTCAAAACGATTCCTGGTGCACAACTATGAGTTTTAGCTACACGATCTTTGTTTTGCAAATCAAACTCATTGAAAGGTTGTTTGTTCCTCTCTAGTTCTGATTGGTTCGTTGTGTTCTTTACGTTTGCTGTGATTGGCTAAATGTCAGTGGATAGTTTGGTTTTGATTTGATGAAAGTCATCAATATATTAGAAATGCGCTCTTATGCCAGAGAGTGGGGCTGGGGAGGGATTGATTGTACACGGACGGTATATCATACATAATAACAAAATCTGACTAAACAACAACAACAACAAAAACATTTTAATAGTACACTGATATGTCCTGATTAACATTTATACAGTGAAGCTGCAATACTTATGCACACACTTATGCAAGATAGTTTGAACTTCGTCCATTTTATGAATAGATAACCAATGGAAACGTGTTTTAACAAAAGTAATTCAACTGGACCGAAAAGGTAGATTAATTTTAGGAAAGCTATTCCATCGCCATCAACACTGCTTAGTGTACCAGTCATATTCGTATAAAATGTCTAATTGTTGGGCTTTATCTATTTAGATAGGAACATGAATTGAATCATATTCATCCATATCACTGTCATACACATCCTCTACTTCAGTGTCTAAAGCCTCCAGTTCTTCGCTTGAGAAAAACCGCTCTAAAAGCTTACGAAGCGGAATCATGCAAATGATAAAGAACGGGAAAGCTGGAGCGACAACAGTAAGCTTCATGGCAACAAGAGCACATACACAACACACTTGGATAATAGTAAAGATATGCATTTTTTTTGTTTTCACATTCGTAACAAAGTTTTCATCTGGATGGTGAGAAGATGGAATGAATAGTAACTTTACTCGTTCAACCAACTGAATGTGTGATAATGATGACACTCCAAGGAACAGGAATACTCCAAACAGAACAGCGATGGGTATGAGGCGCATGACTGGTGACAGGAGAACCGTGAAGCCGATCAGAAGATGGATAACAATGTTGGTGAGGCGTTGTTCTTTCACTTCTATCAGATGCGCATGCTCCCCAGGGGCGTGGTTTGTACTTATCACTGTCAGGGCGTGGAAATGAGACAGCGTGTGAACAGGAGTGGCGCACATCCAGGGAAGGCCCAGAACTGAGCACAAACCAACCAACAGTCCCAGAACAAACAGATCCAAGTTGTAGCCCATACCTTTCTTCAATTTATGGTCTTTTTTGTCCAATATAATTCCAGTGAACTCTATCTCCATGAAAATCAAGATGCTAACGAGAATTGCTGGAATTAGAGCTGCAAAGATGGCGCCAGCAGTCATAGGTTGTTCAACTCCCATGGGATTTATAAGCCAGCTGTGTCTTCTGGGTGACGTAACAGAAAGCCCATCCGGAACTGACAACTTCTGTGTGTAAACACCCTCTGTCAACCAATCAACTGTCACCATGGCAACAATGGCAAAGAAAACCCCAAAATCACTGACAATGCGTCGAGCTCTTGGTCCAAAGAAATGACTGTGACGCAACTTCCTCAAACAATAAGCGGCAAAGAAGGTTCCCAGCATCAAGACTGTGGTGAGCAGAGCTGTATTGGCTGTTGTCTGATTTTTGATGGCATTTACTGACCTGTGATCAGTCGAGTTTGAAGGAACCAACAAACTAGTTGTGACGTCAGAATTCAAGGGGTACAATCGGAAAACATGTCCCACGTAGTTAAACGCGTCGTATAGAAAAATAATGGATATCATTAAGGCAAATATTTCTTCCGTAAAACGTGTGAAGTATTTGATGAGAAAGCATCCCTCGAGTGCAACAATAATAAAACAGATAACCATCACCCATATTCCGACCCATGCACGCCAAGGAAGAAACTCAATTCCAAATCTCTCGCTGAGTT
Organism: Desmophyllum pertusum; assembly: GCA_029204205.1. Lineage (NCBI taxonomy): Eukaryota > Metazoa > Cnidaria > Anthozoa > Scleractinia > Caryophylliidae > Desmophyllum > Desmophyllum pertusum. The sequence goes on along the minus strand of MU826350.1, from coordinate 2,104,631 downwards.
GAAATGTACTCTTCTCAAACACAAGTAGTGGACCCGTAGCCCCAATTATGATGAGTGGCTGCCCTGCAAACAGCGAAAACAGAATTCCAGATAATGCTGTTGCCACAATCATTTCAGAAACGCCCATCCACGCGTTGGTTTTTTCACTCAGCAAACCGCCGAAGGTGATTGCTGGAGCAAGGCAAGCGAAGTACACAAAGATTATTGTTGTCAAACAGTGGACATCTAAGGCATCTTTAAAATCGCTAAGGTAGAAAGGAAACCGCCTCTTGACATCACGTACAAGTCCACCACAAAACTTGCCTGTCCTTGACAGGGGGTCATCACAGACTTCGTTTTCTTGAATCACTTCGCGAAGGGTTTCCTTTTCTACATCTTTACTTCTAATTCCACCTCGTCGTCTCGCAAAAGCTAATTCTTTCGCCTGATTGGCTAAAATAGGTACTGTTTGATTTAGAAGATTTCGATCCCATTCTCCTGGTGGGATAATAAGGCTGTCTCCCATAAAGCTGACAAGGGAATCCAGTAAGTCCTGCCTATTCTGAAACAGAAATGATCAAAACAGTCAAATTGGTCGAATTTTATGACTGACTACATGATTGTTGGTGTACTTATAAGGGAGTGTTTCACGGCTCGGCGCACGTACACGCTTACCAACTTTATCGGTTAAAAAAACCACTCACATGTATTTCAGTTATCACATACTATAGTTAGTCCAAGAAAAACTACGGATGTCGACATTGAATACCACAATAAATAACCAGAATAAAATGTCAGGATCGAACACTTTATTTTGGTATTCAATGTCGACATTGAATTTTGGTCATCCGTCATTTTTCTTGGACTAATTATAGTATGTGATTACTGAAACACATGAGTGGCGTTTTTAACAGATAAAGTTGATAAGCGTGTACGTGCGCCGAGCCGTAAAACACTCCCTTTAATTAAAATGTTTTGCATCTTGGAAAAACGTAGCCTGAGATCAGGCTCCGAGAGAAATCGACGAGCGCTGACTGGGGCAGGAATGCGTTCGTTCCCGCCCTAGTCCGCGCAAGTCCGCGCTCGACTCGCTTCGCTTGCCCCAGTCCGCGCTCGGCGAATTCTCTCGGAGCCTGATCTCATGCTAGGAAAAACGCATTGGCTACAGTACTGTGTTACACTTTAGCTGATCTTAGCTTTAACGTTTACCCTTCGCTTTGCAGTTGGAGTCCAGTCTCAACGATCGACTGAACTCGCGCTTCAGTCGACAGGAACGTTGCTACTCATCACGACACTCAGTCTATTGTTTGTAATCCTGGAGGGGTATTCCATATATGGCACTCGCGAAGAGGCTCGAGTAGCCGCGAGCAAGCTCTCTCTCGCCCCACACAAGAGAGGTTGCTCGCAGGCTAGACTAAAATGAGACTCTCGTACCATTTAGGTGTTCCTTTTAAAATTTCCGATGAATATCTCCATCATTTTTTATTTGGGAGCCTATTGTCCCCTTCCCCCTTGAATATGTGTGCGCTTGAATTTAATAATCCACAACGAAAAAAAAAAAATGATGAAGAACTAGAAATGTTTCAGCCCGAGATTTACCTTTGCTTGATAAGCAGATTCCAGGAAGATTTTATCAGACATTAATGTTGAAATAGAGCGCCCGATTTCGTGATAGTCTATTCTGTCATCTTCAGGCCCCAACAGCACAAACATGAATCGCACAGGGATTTTGACTTCAGCAAAGTTACCCAGATCACAGCCGCCAGCAAGCCTAACAAATGCACTGATTATGCAGGACAATTCATTATGAGCTCCAACTAAAACAGTGGTGGCTTGAGCATTTTCCGGGATTTTTCCTCGTATATCTGACTTCTCGTTGTGTTCTTCGACAAACTGATCCATGTTCTCGTCTGAGGGATGGTGATCAACAGTCATCGTACATTCTGGTTGGCTTGTATCAGCATCTCTTTGAAGGGGGGGCAACAAATTTGGTTTGGCTTTGAAACTAACCAGCGGCCTGAAATCAAAACATAATTGTTATGTATAAAGCGCGGTTACCCCTAGCCCCACCCAATACATACACTCGGGAGTTCCTGCAAGTCACGTACCGTTACATTACAATAATAAGTCACCCCCTCCCCCCCCTCCCCCCCACGTTTTGCATGTTATGACCTCACAATATGCTTAAGAGGCTTATGATGCTCATTTGACGATTGGCTCGATTTCCGCCTCTCTCTCGAGGCCGGTCTTCGTTCCTGGAGCGTGGGCTCGTTTTCCCGAACAGCGGCTGGTAATCGAGCCTAATTTGACGACTTTATATCTTGGTTTGCGCTTCATATCGTTATGTTTACAGATATTTATCATCCAGTATTATTTTACGCATCTAATTTTTTCCCTACGCAATAAGCCCCAACCCTCCCCGAAAATACCACCCATCCACCCTAAAAAAAGCATTTTAGGCAATTAAATCCAGGTGTTATTATCGTAATTTGACGGTATTTCTATTGATTGTCAATCCGAAAAAACATGACTTCATTCTAACGACTGTTGTAATTACGCTAGAAAAACATCGATGTAGTTGGTGAAATTAAGTAAGGGATTAAAAGAAAGTGTCACATACATTGGTTCGTTTGCATCGTATTTGGTTCCTGCATCGTGCGCATTTGAAATAGTTCGTACGCGTGGGCGTTGACCTTGAGGCATGATCCGTGAAAGACGCCTGGCAATGTTTTTAGTTCGGTGTTTCCCGCCTTTATGCTGATATTGATGTTCATGTCTTGTTAACAGAACAGTTTTTACTGCATGGCATTCCTCGTCTCGCAGCTTTTTCTGTGCTTTGATTTCGTCGACTATCGCTTCGCAAATGGAAGGTAAATTATCTTCCTGAATATCCAACAGAAATACTCCATTTTGAAGATTTGTTTCAACTTCTCTTAGGCTTCGATATGTCAGACAAGGAATGTGCGGCTTCCCCCATCGATCTGCACATTCTTCAACGTCTTCTTCAAGTTTAATCCATCGCGCTCGTTCTTTCCAAACTAATTCATTTTCACAACAGACGAGTTCCTCTAATTCCACAAATCCTTCGTGCAAAGAATGACTCCTCGATTGATCAGTCGGTAGACTGTGAAGTGAGTCCATGTTAGGACAGTATATAAGCCCGGCATAGATGTCGCCATCCAGCCATACTGTTTAATATGACGCGAGTCTTTCTAAGCATTTATGACGTCACTAATTGTTAATGCTTTAATTGTTGATAAGTGCAACTCAAGCACAATAAGTTTCTAGCCTGCGATGAAATTATAAATTTAACGTATAAGCACGTTATTTAAGTTTGATATGCTTCGTTTGTCCCCCGGCTCGACCTGACGCGAACCATGCTAATATACTGAAATGAAAAGTTCTTTATCCAGTACGCCTTATATAACGTGTGTATGCAGTACGCGCAAATGGCTGAATGAATTGATTTACTAAAAGCTGCCTCCAACACAAGCATCAGTTTTTTTTAAACAATAACTCTAAATGAAAACTCTTATCAAGCATTTCAAATTAATTTCCCTTTGGAATAAATATGGATTTTATTCTGCAAATTGTAAACTGCGCGCGCAACACAGCTGTTTAGTCGAGCGCGAGCTGAATGACGTAAATATAGCTCGCGCTCGAAAACATAGCTTGACTTTTCCAATCAACGTTTTCTCTACTAAATTTTCGGTGGCCTTTTTCCACCTTAGTTCACGCATGGATCTTTTGGAGCAAAGAAGTGTAAGCGCGCGGAAAAGGCCTTTCTTTCATTAACTGCGTTTGAATCCGCCGTTCAGTGCCATGATTCCAAGAAAAATCTTACGTTCTGAACGCTTTATATATCTGGTGAACCTTAGCGAACTAGCACGCTATTCATAGCAATGAAAATCTAAAATTTGTCGAATTTGTCGCACATGCGTGGATTGTCCACTAATGTCACGTGTATTTGTTGGTGTAGCTGCTTTTGATTGAATGAATGTTCAGTCAAGAAAAGTGCTCAAAATTGTCAAAATAATTGACATTTCTAAAAAAACCCTTCATCAGTGTCAATAAACGGCAAAAAGACAATAATTGAAATTAAAATTTCTAGAAACCTTCATTCATGAATATTCCTGAGATAAATCAAAGGGACTGTATTATGTAACTCCAGAATGTTGTTTATTATATTTTCCGTACAGAGTGCAAAAACAATGAACATTACATTACAGTGAAGATGACGCTACCGTTGCCACTCGACAAAGTTTTTGATTAGTTTTTGACAACTTTGATGTGTTCCGTTTTGTGGCACCACATTTGAACTAGACTAGAAACTAAAACCATTCAAATTTCACGACTCCGTCTCCAACACTCCTTCGATTTTGTCAAAAGTTGTCAAAAAGATGTCAAAATTAATAAAAAACTTTGTCGAGTGGCAACGGTAGCGTCATCTTCACTGTAAGACTAATAATTGTCAGTCCTTTGTTCAATCGACGTTACTGAAGTCGCTATCACTTGCAGAACCTGAAAAACAAATAAAGGACAAATCTGTGTGTTAGATTGTAATAGTATTCCTGAAAACGTTTCAATTACATTACAAGCTTAGTAAGTTCAATTCATGAATGTATGTAGGTTACCAGGCTCACTGCTAGTTTCAGCGTTTTCTTGTCTTCCGCCCGTGGCATCTTCTACATCATAGCCTGTTAAAACAAACAACATTCAGGTTCATTCAGCTTCGATACAGGGAATTTACACATCGACAAGCTCAAAATGACAAGCAATATTCCTGTTGATAAAGGCTCCACGTAGAAAAAAATGCACAGTTCAACTAGAATATGACGGAAATGACGCGATGAAAGAAAGACCTGCCTGGTAACAAGTGACTGTACTAAGCTAAATTATAACACTCTATCAAACATAATTGTCCAACTGTTCGCAAGAAAGAACAGAGTTGTACTTTGTATATGATATCACCATGTGTCAGGGTTACCTTTGTCCTCAATTGGCTGGTTGTCCTGCATTCCTCCAGCTGTAGAAAACCTCTGATCCACGCCTTAAATGACAATAGAAATCATATATTAAGCCTTCTTATTTAAGGTCCCCGTCTTTCAGAAACCCGGCCCTCACCTCCACTCAGTATACATTTTGTTACACAGGGTAAAAAGCATTCTAATATTACCACCCACTTCTCACTCTTAGGTTTTCATACGAAAACCAATTAGAGCAGACACAGTGTCACAGGCTTCCATAGGGATCGAGAATGCAGGGAAACACCTCCCTCTTCAAAGGTCTTTACAGTGCGACTACTCGAAGCGGGCCAGTTTGAAGAAAAGTAACCAATCAAAACTAGAGGTCCGCACTTTGTTGGTGTCAAATTTTGTTTCAGAACTATTGTCTATATGCTTCAACGTGATTGGTCAGTCTACGAAAAAGGTCGCCATCCTTTGTTCTCAATTAACGTTTTGATTGGTTACTTTTCTTCAAACTGGCCCGCTTCGAGTAGTCGCACTGTAATAAGATTTTACTGTAATAAACTAAGACAAATGATATGTAGATAGAAGGTCCAAGATACATGGTTAACATTGTCTGGGAAAACAAGAAATACACAGGACAAATAATAATAATACCTGGTAGAGTTTTGCCTTTTCCCTGATGTATTTTAAGTTCCCTCCCGGCTCCTTCACTGCTACTGCCTGCTGAACCACTCTCGCTTTCATGATCACTTGCACTACTCCCATCTGAACTGTCCTCTTCACTGCAGCTCCAGCTATTTTTACGTGAATCCTGTACGTCACCTTGTAACTCATCACCTACTACAACATGAGCAAGCTGAAGGGGACTGGCGTCCACAGACTCGTCAGCGGTATTCAACACACTGGTATGCGTGTTCAGAGCGCTAGTGAACTTCCGGCCAGGTGAGTCAGCAAGGCCTGGGTCAGCGGTATTCAGCCTTGATGGTCCTTTCACAGGAGATTGATCTGATATCAAACATTATTTTCACTCAAAATCTTTATATCGAGTCATTACAGAAGCTTATCACCTTATCACGTGATTAGTTTCTGGTCATTATTAACGCTCAAAATTAACCGTTCAACTGATGAGTCCAAGAATGAAGAAAACGATCGTATGGTCTACATACAAGTATTTATGGGCTTTAAGAAATGACGGGATTAAAACAGTATTGCATAAAAGGGGATACAGCTATTTCGAGAAAGCTTATACAAAAGCGTTACGCGACAATAGCAAAAGGTAGTCTGGTACAGAATGCGTGTCGAGCTACTTTTGTTTTTATCTTTTAGTACGCGCAAATATATATTCATGGTTTCTTCTGCCATCGCGCTTCGATCAAGCAACGGTGAACTACCACTACCCAGAATACCTTTCGGCATTGTTTTTGCGCTTCTGTAGGACAACCTTTCTCTAAACAGCTGTATGGATTTACGAATTATGTATGAAGTAAATAAACAAGCAGGCCTGTAGGTTGGTCAGGAATCAATGCAAAATAATAAAGCATAAAGCAGGTAAACGTTTACTTCAACACATGAACTGTAAAACAACTTCATACCGCTTTCTGCTTGTGGGAAAGACGTTAATACTGACACTTGTGCTCTGTGAGGCGAGGGACTGGAAACCACAGCAGCAGGAGCAGTAGCTTGTTCTTGTTGTTCGGCTTCTTGTGGTTGCATTGATGTGGGGAGGGAGGGTGGGGCTATTGTGCACTCTTTGCTCTTCTGTTGGAAAAAATGTTTAATGCAAAGCTTAAACAAGAAGAAAAGTGACAGCACCTCCCACATTTCACATCTTTCGGGTGCGAAATGCAAATTTAGTACTTTTACCATTAACAAAAATAAGATATAACTGAACATTCTTAGCATTCTTACGCTTTGGTGGTTGATTGACAACTAGGTGTGAGAATGGCCAGGCCAGGCCCCTTTTATAATTATTATTTATCGTGAGTAAACAGATAATTAATTGACCTGAAACGACCTCTCTTTGCCCTGTTTTTGAACACGAGACTGGTGACAGGTTATGTAGCAATAGCAAGTGATATAACAAAGTATGCACAAGTTGTAGCTGACTTACTGGTTGACGTGTAACTCTGGGTTTCTGCATCTTTTTAGCTCGTGCAGCTGCTGCGCTGGCTTGATGGATTTTTTCTGCAAGAAATCAAGTATATCAGGTTCTTATACACTGAGCCAGTGCTTATACACCAAGTAGGAGGGCAATATTTTATATACCAGGGGTATGCACCAAATATGGTAATGATAATGGTAATTGTATTTATATAGCGTATTTTCCAAAGCTCAAATGCGCTTTACAATTCAACTCAGGGCTGAGATCGGACATCAGGGAAGAGCCGAAGAAGGGCGGAACGTCATATCATATATCAGGTTCTTATACACTGAGTAGGAGGGTTATATGTCACATATAAGGTGCTTACATACCGAATAGAAGACATACGAAGGGTCAAAATTTTGATTGGCTGGTGTGGTTGGACATATTTTATCATATGGTCCGTCCCTTACCCCAAGAAATGTCGTGGTAAATACACTAAACATGACCTGCATTTCCAAGGTTGGACAGCTTGAGCCGCTCAAATTAATGTGGAAGTATTATTAATAGAATGAAGTGTGTGAGTGCCTATGGGAAGTATGAAAACGATTTTCTACTGAGGGCGTTAATACTCACCAAATTCTTCCTCGGAGCGGTTTCGGTGAAGATATATCCACACTTTCCTATTGCTGTCATATTTTACACATGGATCGCGTTCATAATGAAGCCTGTCCAAAGCACCGCTGACCACTGTATGAATCTACACACACAAATACAATAAATGGCATGCGATACATCCAGAACGATGACGGATTGGATTGGGCACAACTACGTTATGTTGCAAAATATTTTAGACACATCTCCGATTCCGAATAAGTAACAAACAGTAGGTGTAGAGTAAAGTCAGTATAGAGGAGCCAGTTGTTCTGTGCCGGTTTGAGTGGGAGTGAAACAAACCCATTCTACATATACTTGCCCTCCAAGTGTAGAGTGGTTAGGATGCTGGGTTCAACTTTTTATCATGATACTTTCGAAATTATATTCAGCCAGGACACATAATCATCGGTCTTCCAAATACTTTGCCCTTTATGGTATGCAATGTATTTCTTATTTCATGTCATTAAAAGGATTTGATATTACGACAGGACGGAAGGAAAATTAACCAACAAAAAAAAAGACACAAGCTTGCCAAGACATACCAAATTAAATCAAGATATGACGTCACAGCAGACGTTTGTGTGACTCGCATGGCTATTTTCTCACGGCAACAAAGTGATTGATTAAACTTGCAGGCACAGTTATAAATGTGCGAAGCACGTTAAGCTTCTTAGAAACTTAGCCCCGGGCCAAACGTCGAACTTTTCATGAGTCGAACAAAATTACAGTTAAGGTCGAACCCAATTATCTAATTTCGTCTGTAGAATCAAACGTTGAATTTAATTCAGTCCTCGTCGTTCTTATGTTTGCTTCAGACGGAGGGTTTGGTCGAGTCATCAACTCATTGTTCGTATTTTGGCGACACACAGTCAAGTCAAAATACCCAGGGTAAGACAAAAGGAGACTGTTATGTTGCCGAAGCAATCCAAAATTGTCCAAATTCATTTTGCTGATGTAGATGTGTTTTCTCCTCACTATCTTGATTGTACAAGATGTGCAGCAGTTACGTTAATGGCGCAAAATGTGACTTACGTTTTGTTCGTCAATATCACACAAATTACTCTCCTCTCCAACACATTTCCCTGTTTGGTTTAGCACCAACAACTTTATTCTCAAACTGTCAGGTTAGTGAATTGACATCGTTGGATAACAGAGTACAGTTGATAGAGCTTCTAATTTGGTTACGGTAAATATGCATAACATACCTGTGCATCAGATGAATTGGTATTGAGAAACTGAGAGTCCTTCAACAGTTCACACACCTATAAACATCACGACAGTAAATACATCATAACCTATTATCACATAAATATGTCAAGTGACTTCCATTTGTTGTACTCTAAATTTGATTACGGTTACTTGCTCCTTTATGTGCCGTGTGTTAAGCAATAAAAAAGTAATGTTAGTTTGGTAATACAAGAAATGCAATGTAATGTAAATAAAATAATGTAATTATGTATCAGATTCACAAAGTAACTGCAATGCTTCTGTGAATGCAAAGCCAAAGCAAAAGTAAAACTAATAATCACTATACCTCAGCCCTAGTCCCCTCTCCATTGGGTAGTCTGGAGGCTGCATCTCTGACCAGTGTCAGTATAGTGACGTATGGAGGTCGTAACGAGATCAACAGCGAGTGTTCACGAGCCTTATTGAGATTAGTATCTTTACTGAAAACACCCTAAGAAAACATTAAGTAGAAAATTAAAACCTTTTCTGTTACAGGAACATAAGTGAAAGTCTGGGGAAGGGAAGTGTATCCAGAGCAGTTTATAACTTCTTTGGGTATTAACTCAACTTACATGGACAAATATTTTCTATTTTCCATGAGCACTTGTTTGATGCGAGGTGATAAATAATCAACAAGGCACGTATAGTTTATAAACTGATATTTCATTAACTTACTTCCCTGTTACTGTTTTTGAAAATAATTACAAATCGTCTGGATGCTGTTGCATTTCAATCTAAATGACCCGGTGATTACATCTGACCATTTGTAGGAAAAAGACGGCAAAAACTAAGTGGCACTCTGTTCACTGTGTAAGTTCAATGAAATATGCGTGTGGCAAGCAAGTGAAACATAATTTTTCAGAGATAATCCTCACATCCCCTGTAAGCCAAAACATTTATGAAGCGGAAAACAATGATTTCAAGTTCATTATGTATGTTATTGAAGTTATCCACCCACCAGAATTACTTTTCCCTGTTGTTTTTCAACTTTTTGTGCAAATGTGTTATTAAACAGAAATAATCAGTGTCCATTATTTCAAATAAAAACAAAATAAGGCCCCCCTGAGACTAATACTTGGTCATGATCATCACGTGTCATGCAGATCTCGAGCCGACTCTAACAACTAACATTCATGTCATAATGAAATACTGATATATTTTTATTGTAAGCTCAAAACATATGAGTAAAAACATTACAGCACATCATTAATGGTGACTACCTTAACAGGGCCGACAACAGACTCAAAGCCATGCATTCTGAAGGTGAAGGCTTTGTGTGGATTGGCATATCGTTTGTTTTCCTGTTAGTTCAATAAATAGAACAGTTTAGTGCTCACATACAAGACACTTAATAAAGTTTTAGATAGTACTGCCAGTTTGCAGATGACTATCTGCTGTTTATTTTAGTGACACTACATGTAACTACCATCACAACCACAACCACAACCATTCCATACAATAAAATGTATGTTGTATGTACCGCCACCACCACCACCATCACTACTGCCACCATCATCATCATCACCACTGCCTCCACCACTAACATCATCATCACCACCACCGCTGCTTCCACCACCAACCCTCACCCCCCAGCACCATCATACAGGTGAATTGAAAAACAATGAATGAATTAATCAGTCAATGCACCACCGCCATCATCACCAGGACCATCACCACCACCAGCACTAAACCAGATTACTGAACTGCATGTATCTGTATAAATATTGTTGTTATAAATAAAAATATTTAAAAAATAATACTACCATAATACCATAGATTGTGAGTACAGATATGGCATTCCTGACTCTGAATAATCTCCATTATTATAATACATTATTGTCACTATCAGCTAAATCACACTGGCATCGAATTGTGACGTCATTTACAGACAGAAGGAGTTATGCAATTGTGACATCATATCTACATACATTGAGATTTATACATACAGACATGATGTCAAGCACACGTGCCATGCATTGCCTGCTTCATTAGCAGCAGCCCAAAATATTATTATTGTATACAGTTTCCACATGATGGCCACATTATCAAGACCTCGGTATCTGACTCGGCCTTGATAATTGTTGCTAACAAGCTTAGCCTCATCCAGTACTTGTTAACTATCCACTAGTTAGGCCCTTGAGATGTTGCTAGTAATGAAAGGGTTATTTCCCTGCCAGGAAACAAACAGAAATTTACCTGGTCCCTAAAAACTAATCTTTCATCCTCTGTGCTTGGCCTGACTACAAAATCTGTTTTTCTGCAAGAAAACAGATCACAGTTGCTTAAGGACGGTGCCTCCTAATACCAAAGTATTTTTGCGCGGTTTATGACTATGCGAGAAAATCAGATCTTAGCAAGGGCTATTGGATTCCAAAAGAAAATTGGGGTAACCACGCATTTTTCAGAGATAATCAAGCTTCAATCTGGAAAAAAATGCTGAAATAGCATTTTCTCGGAAAAAAAAGAAAAATATATTTTTTCGCAGATTCCCTTTGAATTTGCCTTGACATACACGAAAGCAACAATAAATATGAAAAGCTTTAAAATACTTAACAAATGGTAATATTAATAACAACTACTGTTTATGTGTTTTTTAATTAAAAATCATCGCAACGTAGTCATTATCAACCCTGACAGCTCTCCTCTGGTATACCAAAAATACAGTCTAAATAACTTTTGCACACAACAAAAAATTAATCATATGTTTAATAGGCTTACCGCTTCCATTTTATAACATAAAAAGTAGGGGTCACCACGCGTTTTTGTAAGTTATATGAAGAAAACGACCATATATTTCCCTGCCGAGCTTTGCCTTAAAGAGATTTTGCAATGTTCTGTATGTGCGCGCGCTCGAGCGCGCGCTAATGACGCGAGAAATTATGCGCAGAACGTATGCGCAGTAACAATAGGAGGCACCGTCCTTAAGTGGTCACAAGAGGCGGTCGTAAAGGGAGGTTTGACTGTAGTTGCAATTGAGTGAGTTAAGATAATCTCAAACAAAGCCTTATTAATATATTCTCAACAGTTCTCGCATACATCTTTCCATATAAATTATCTGAGCTCAGAAACCGGGATAAGCTAAGGCAGTTGTGGGCCACTAGGCTCGTGAAGACTTTCCTACACTTTGTGCTCTCACATTGTGAGCTTGGACTGCCTGTGATTACATGGAAAAAAGGTAAAGCAGGAATTTTGAAGTATAATCTGAATAAAACCCAAGGTTTTTTGGAGGACCTCTACCTATATAACGGAAACATTTAAACATGCGTCCTCACTTACACGCGTGCGGTGGGTGTAAATGAGGAATCAGCCTCAGCAACAATACCCTGCAAAAATCACAAATAAACATAAACTTGTCAATCAAGTGTGAATTGTCAGTTCTAAACAACCCATGATCATAGAAATGGTTCACGTATAAGCCACAACACTAACTGAATCTGCCAAAGTACCATCGTACTGTAATTCCATTCATTACTAACTCCCCAGCCCCACTGGTAATAATACTTGCTGAGACACCAGTGATAAGAAACATCCATATAATGAATATTTTAATATTCATTATATGAATATTAAATATTCATATATTAAATAAATATTAATATATTAATATATTATTAAATATTCATTATATGAATAAAATCATGAAAGAACTGCTTTTCATTAATGGGACTATTAAAATCTTCACACATTATGGCTTCAGTTGAAGCTTCTGTTCCACTACTGGATAGCTATAAGGGGCGAAGGAGATCAAACTACACAGCACTATATCTACAGCTTGCCTTCTTGCTTGTAAATTGTCCTTTGATTCGTAACCAATCTTCACATAATGGATCTAATTGTTCATCAGAGTCTCTAAGTGAACCTGCAACAAACAATAGTTATGCTTGCGATGAAGGTTTGTAACAGCAGCTTCAGAACAGTGCAATGTATTTGGTTTGCAACAAGCATTTGTGAAATGGTTTTGGCCTCCCAGTTTAGGAATTTGGAACCCAAAGCCAGTAAATATAATATTAGCCAGCCAGGCATGTATCATTCTTTAGTGAAGGCTCTCTGTAGCCAAATTTACATGCCTTGGGGTTTCTATCTGGGTTTAGCGTTTAATAAAACGTCTCCCATAAAATGATTACAAGGAAATAAAAGAAAACTACTGGATGGATATCAGTAGGTGGAAATGTCTGTCTGGAAAAATTTGTGCTCGAAGACTGGTGTGAAACAAGAGGCTTTAGTTCTCTTGAGTCACTGATATTATCAGGTGAGTGAGTTGAATTTTGAGAAAAAATGATTAAAGTTAATATGTGTACATGAAAATGCTCAATACCGCGCGCCTACAAAGCGAGCTTCTGACCTGTTTTTGTTCTTAAAAAATAGGCATAGGCCATCAAAGAACCTGCCAGGCAAGTTGCTTGAGCTTAATTCCATTCAGAATAAAAATGTGTAGCCTTAGCAAAACCTAGAAATATTTTGGACTAATATTGTACATTGTAAGTTTGCTGATACACATGTTTCAATGCACGCTGACTTGATTTCCAGTCGTTTTGAGGAGGATGACAACCGGACTCCCAAAACGGCTCAAAATTGAGCCTAGATATAGGATTTGTGTCAGATTTGTTGTTGCATGAGACAAAGGTATGATTCTGTTTACCTCATTCTGTGTCAGTCTGCAGGTTCAATGTGTTTATCATCATAAGGTAAACTTATCAACATTTATCTTTTGTTCTATACCTAATTGTGTCAGCCATGTCAATACTGGAGCCTTTATTGTTTAAGGACATTATGGACAGTACTTGAGCTGGTTCTTACCTATCCATTTCCACTGCTGTGGCCTCTCTTTGAAATCCACTAATGGAACAAAGGAAGTTGGAGTCTCTAAAAAGATATTGAATAATGAAATCAATTCAAGTCACAGCCACAGTAGCTATGAATATTATATAAATAATACAAACTATTGGGTATTTAATAATTATTACTAGCTTTCTGATTGGTTGAACACTTGATGGTTATTTAATAAGGGTCGTATTCATACATTGTTTTCATTTTTTTTCCACAGAAGGAACTGAATTTTTTAATGTGGCCATTAATTTAGTCACAATTATTGGCCTGTTGTGCTTCATTTTCACGAGAGAAAAAAACCCCAAGGATACGGACATGTGTTTCCCTAACAACTGTGAAACAGAAACAAAAGAAACCAATAAAATTCATTGCTTTTGCAAAAAATAAAAGCAACAAAATGGCACAAAACCGCTGGTTATTTTGTTTTGGGATTGACACACGGCTCAACCTCTGCATAAAGTTAAGCTGTGATGTTTTAGTTTATTTTCCTCTTGGATTAGCGTTTTATACCAGACAGGAGCTGCATCGGTGCACCCAGTAAAAAACGACTGCGCAAATGAGGCTGCTGAGATTAACTGCTAAAGTTGCCAAGAGAATGTTAAAAACCAATGATAACCTTATTGGGTTAGGGTTAGTGCTAACGTTAGGGCTAAGGTAGGCTAGGGTTAGTGCTAGGGTTAGTGCTACAGTTAGGGTTAGTAATAGGGCCGTGACATGTGCTGATAACACATAAGTAAAGAACCACTGAGTAAGATAGAAATTCAATAACAGAAGAGCGCACTGGAAAACAGACAGTTTTTATTAAATAATACTGTTTATACCTCCTGAACTGCCAGAGAGAAAGATTAGAGCAGAATAAACCAGCTTGACCCAGTCTGTCTCCTGTGTGCTCCATGTATTTGCAGTACATGATGGAGACAGCTGTAGTAACATGAACATGTGAGTCATAAGTACATGTAACAGTTATCTCATTATTATAATTTATTATCATTGTACAGATTATCCTCACAGCTCATAACTGTGTTATTAGTTGGATAGTTTTGAATGTTTTCAGGGGAGTGTGGAGCATGCAGCTTAATTAATGGTGAGCTGTTTAACTGTGTTCTTGCTTGACAGGCATGACCAGTAGTGAAAGCCTTGAGACAAAAGGCACGCAAGTCACACACGTGCACACTCAGATGCCTGTGGTTTGCACAATTCATGCGCAGTGGTGGTAATACGCATCTCCTCCTTCAACACATATAGTATTACTGCATGCGTATAATTTGCACATTCCACTCTCATTGACCTCCCATGACAGCAGTGTCCTGTGGTGTCCTCTAAATGTACAATAGTGTATAGCCTCTAAATAATAGCGTAGAATTTTAATACTATACACTAAAAAGATCCACTCCTTATTTTACTGTTTGTATAAATAGCTAATAGTATACAAACCTGCCATGTCTTAACATGTTCTTCAATCTAAACAAAGGAAGAGGAAAACAGAGTTAAAACTAAGGTATTTAGAATGTTTTACAATAATACTTTAAGTTATTCTCTGTCAATAAAACATACCATACTTTTCAAATTGGTTTACTATTAGATAAAAATGCTCTTTTATTTTGAAAGAGTAGAAAAACAGCTTATCAAATACAGCAAGCAACATGGTCAAATAAATCAACTTACTTTTTGTAAGTTAGCCTTTGAGTCAGTAAAACCACGAAAAATTTCCCGAAGCAAACTAAAAAAGCAAGGCAGATCCTCTGATCCATCGGGAACCCTGTAAGAAATGGGGGAAACAGAATATGATCAATAACTGGGGTGGACCGGCTGTCTGTATCATGTACCATGTGTCTTACTGTGGTGTACATGTATGTGTCTAAATTACTGGGTGTACATGTAAAGTCAACTCTTACCTTGCGGACACCCCATTATTACAGACACCCGCTATTACGGACAGAAACCAGCCCTCCACTCGGCAAAAGCTATAGAGGTTTGAAAATGACTCCCGCTATTGCGGACTCCCGCTATTACGGACTCCAAACTACGTCCCGAGGGTGGCTGCTATAACGAGAGTTAACTGTATGTGTCTTACTGTGGTGCCCTGTGTGACTCATGTGTTGACTCCTCCTTCTTCACAGTCTCACTCAGGTATTTAATAACTTGTGCTTGTCTCTCTTGCTTCTGTTGAAGCTTCTGCTTCAACTTTTTCTTCACTTTGGCCTTCTTGTCCTTCTTCTTAGATAACTCAGCTGCATAAAAGAGAAACCCAGAAATAGATTAGGCTGGTAATGACAGGGCTTCATATCATGCTATTTCACGATTTTCCATAATTGGACTCAAATCGCATCCAATTTTGATTTAGAACTTTCTTTCTCAAACTGACTGATTCACTCCTAATTGAGGGTTGAAAATTACACAACCCACATCCTGAGTACATAAATATATAAACAATCAACCTAGAGATTGAAGTTTTCTGCATGGCTGATAGGCATCGAACCAGGGGCCAAGTGAGAGCAGCCTTTCCACCTTGTACAGATGCACCAATGCCCACTTCATCTCCTGGGAATGACCTACAGAAATACGTCAGATAATTGAAGCAAGTGGTTAACCAACTCCTTGCAAAATAAGAACTGCCATTGTGACCCTAGGCCTGTGATGGATGGGACCGTTTCAAGGGCAGACAGCTGCCAATCAATTTCTCTGGTTGCTTCACTTGTGGTGGCCTTGACCATATACAGTGTGATTGCCTGGGAAGAAGACCACAGATGCCTGGAAACGAGTTCCAGCCAGGGTCATCAGCCAGAGCCTGGCTGCCACCCACAATGTAAGGCTCCTGATACTCCAACCAGCAGTGAAGAATGTTGCGGACAATGATGATGGTCCTCTGGTAAAAGGAAGCAGTCTTGGAGTGGAAGTGGTGGATACATGAGTCAACATCACGATTGTTAAGCCAGCTGTGCCAGAAACATAATGCTCAACCCTCAAGCAAGTCATCACAAACATGCTTCTTGCTAATGGCAGCTCCCTTTCATTCCTGGGTCAGAGGCATTTTGCAATTCCCTTTGGAGGTGAGCAGGTTATTCATGATGTGTGGGTTGCAGAGATACAGTTGGTTGGAATCATTGGTATGGATTTCATTAATTAAGGAACATGATTGTCAGTTGATGTTATGGCAGGGACGCTACAAGTTGTCATTAAATAGGAATGTGGCTGAATGTAGGACAACAGTTGCCAAGGTGTGCCAGAGTTGCTGCGCAGGTGACAACTATCATACAAGCAAAAAGTGAGGGCCTTGTTCCAGCCAAATTAATTGATCCTTGTGGAAAAACATCCCTCACAATGACCCATGGTGAAGAACGTTTCAACAAGAAAAGCCAGCTGCTGGTTGCCAAGACGCTTGTGGACCTCACCAATGATGACATCCCACGGAGACTGTTAAACCCAACAGACCAGCCCCAGACTGTTTACTAGAACACCATCACCACATGGTGCGAGCCTGTAGAAGACGTTTTTGAGGCCAGCCGACAGGGTGTGCAAACAAAGGAGACAGCCAGTGGGAGAGCTTGTAGAGTGGCTTTCTCTACTGCATCATTGCCAAGTCACCTAGTTGATCTTTACGAATGGACAACATCATGCCTGCACGAATCTAAGAAAGCAGAAGTTGCAGCATTGTTAATTGAATTTGCTGATGTGCTTGCCTGTTTCCCTGATGACCTGGGGAGAACAAGCATTATCCAGCACTCTACATATACCCGAGTCATTGAGACAATGCTGAAACGTGGAGTCATCGAGCCTTCATTCAGTCCATGGGCATCTCCAATTGTGTTCAGTTTACAGTCAAACCTCTTTTAAGCGGTCACCTTCGGGAAATAGCAAACTGACCGCTTAATAGAGGTGACTGCTTAATCGAGGTGTTCTAAAATTTGACAAAAGGTAAAAGAGGAATTTGATGTACACTGCGGTGGACCTACACAATCCTATTAGCCCAAACAATAGCACTTACGCTGATTAAATAATAATACGTTGTGTTTGATGAGCTGTTAAAAGAAACTGGACATGCTTTTCTTATTGTCGTGTCAAAATATCGTACAATGTATGTAATCTAACTAGGTGACTGTTTAATAAAGGTCTAAATGGTGACCACGTCCGCTTAATAGAGCATAATAGAGGGTGACCGCTTAACAGAGGGCTGCTTAATAGGGGTTTGACTGTTTACAAAGAAATAAATTAGGTAGAAATACAAGGAATTTATTTACATAAGTAGAGAAGATAAAAATTAAGAGAAAAATACAAAATATGTGCAGTGACCAAAATAGCTTACACTTTCAAGTTGGTCACTGTCATGTGTAGGTTAATTGGCAGCTAATTAAATAAAAAGGATGGATCCACCCATTTCAGCGTAGATTACTGATGGCTCAAGCTACAAAAGTGAAAGTTTCCTTCCAAGAGTAAATGCCTTGTCCAGTTCTTCCTGGTTCAGCACATAAGACCTTGCCAGTGGTTACTGGCAGGTTGAAGTAGAGGAGCGTGTTTGACCGAAGACAGCATTCACAGCGGGGAGTGGCCTGTATCAGTGGTCTATGTAATGCTCCTGCAACGTTCGAGAGGCTCATGGAACGTGTTGGCTGGATGTCCGTCCATGGGAGGTGTGCCTCCTTTACCTGGATGACAGCATTGTCCATGCGCAGACCTTCGAAACTGAATTGGAGAGACTGTGAACGGTGATTATCCAACTCAGAATGGAAGGACTCAAGCTGAGTCCCAAAAAGTGCCATTGAGTCCCCCCTTTCTGGATCATGTAGTATTAAGTGACAAAGGTGTGTCCACTGGCCCTGAGAAAATAAGAGCAGTTCACGAATAGCCGACCCCAACATCTGCCTCCGCTCTTCAAAGTTTTCTGGGTCTTTGCTCGTACTATCGTCGGTTCATCCATAGTTTTTTTAGCATTGTGTTTCCCCTCCACCATTTGACACAGAAAGACAGGGACTTTGTGTGGACGCAAGAATGTGACGTTGCTTTTCGGCGGCTTAAGAAAGTCTTATTCTCAGGCACCTGTTCTGGCCTACCCGACCTCGGAAGATACATTTCCATTGCACCACAAGACCCCAATTCGAGCTGACAACCCAGCGCCTGAACCCTCACTGTCCACTGCTGACGACCCCATGGCCAGGAACACACAAAGCATTGTACCTGATTCTGCCTCAGCTGTGAGCCATAATAGGCCGAGACAAAAAGTTAGGACTTCTGTGCGAATGGCAAATTATCAGTCGGATTATTAAATGAGCCTTGAACTGGTGACACGATTACTTAAGCTTAGTTTTCTCTGTATTAGCTTTGGTATGTTTGCTTTGTTTTGTTGGTGTGGGATGCATATTTTGAAGGAGGAGCAGTGTAGCAAAGCTGTGATCACATGATTAGTATCCCTCGTGTAGAGTTGTGATTGAGAATAAAACCTTGGGCTAATGAAGTTATTTGTCTGTTGTGCTGTGTTCTCAAGCCTTGACCCTCGGCAGCATTACAATGTGTACAGTAGTTATAAACAGCATTCAGAACACTAACTACTTACAGGATTTTGATGATTTCTTTGATGGATTTGTCCTAAATATAATGTCTTGAACAGAAGTGAATCTTGTGTCTAGTTCAGGATGATCCTTTCAAGAGGTAAAACAAAACTACAATTAGCAAGGAATGTACCAATGCAGCAAGCAAGACAACAGTACAATTTTGCCCATTCCAAAATATATTATCATTTATCGCCTTTAAGTTGTATGGAGCCATTGCTAGACAATAACACACATTACAGTACTACTAAAAGTAATGAGTAATTTTCTGTTTCTGTTGCTCCACCCAGCATCCCCCAGTCAGTCAGCAAAGGATGATAATGTGAGCAAACTGAGATGATCAAATAAAGTATAAAGTACGTTCTAAATGAACACTGAACACTTGAGAAGTGAAGAAGTGGTCAATCCAGTTGCAATTTAACTAATTGCTAAGAAAGCCTGAAAAAATTCAACTTTAACGAGATTTGAAGTCATGACCTCTGTGATACCAGTACGATGCTCTATCAACTGAGCTATGAAGCCAACACATAACACCTGCTCCCAATGTGTTGGCTTCATAGCTCAGTTGGTAGAGCATCGCACTGGTATCACCGTTGAACCCAATTTTTTTCAGGCTTCCCTTGTAATTAGTTAAATTGCAATACAATTGCGTTGATCACATCTTCACTTCTCACTCATGTCCACAGTACAAAAATATATATGATTACACTCAAATACATCAAATAAGCACACTTCTAACAAACAATACCTCATTTGTAAGCCTTCGTTTTCTATGTATTTGAATCATCTTCTGAAAGTCATCCTCTGTGACCACATTGGATGATGGCACTTGGTGAACTGCAGGCGAAGGATAGGGAAAACCATGGTAGCCTGCAGCAAATGGCAGTGCAGCTCTTAACATTGGGTGAAATCCACCAACCACACGTGGAAGTATGTGA
Organism: Desmophyllum pertusum; assembly: GCA_029204205.1. Lineage (NCBI taxonomy): Eukaryota > Metazoa > Cnidaria > Anthozoa > Scleractinia > Caryophylliidae > Desmophyllum > Desmophyllum pertusum. The sequence continues at coordinate 2,084,410 of MU826350.1, read as the reverse complement.
AAGGGTGCGGCCATGAATAAACCCATAGCTGGGCCAAAGGGTCCTGTAGCTGTGAAAAAATGCAACAAAGTTTGTTACCATTCACCTAGTTTTTGTTGCTGTCTGGTTTTGAGTCTAAATGCTCATCAGTCTGGTGCTTTAAGCTTTGGTTTCCATGATTAATGAAATGACTCATATTATACAGCTACCGAATGGGTGTCATCCATCATAGGTTAGGTTGTCCACTTGAAACACTTATAACAATTATTATTCTATGAGCACACAAGGTAAGCCGATAATCATCGCTGTATCCTCGAGATTATTGTAAATTTGTAATTGATGCTAGACAAACAATATGTCCCGCTCTAAGGCAGGACAAGGCACTTATGAAGTTTGGAAGCCTTCACAAACTTTGTAAGGAATAAAAATCACTGTCTGTACTAGGGAACAGATGACAGATACTTTTGCAAAAGAAACAAAAGTTTCCCTTGTGAAGATGGTCCCATAATGAGCCAACATATCAACCTACCCACATTTCGTTCTTCATCATCCGAGGATCCATTTCCTTCCTGAAAATGCATTAATTTAAGGATTACAAAATATCTTGAAGAATGTACAATGTCATTTTGTACTGTCCTTACATTCAGAATGGCTGAGCAGTTGACTATAGTTAGCCATTTGTTGCAAAATTCAACAACATGCATAGTTGAACATAATCGTGTATTCAACAAATTACATTTTTAATGAGAAAGACATTATTCACTTGTGTCACTTACTGAAATATATCTTTCTCTTTGTGTTTCTACAAAGCTGAGATGTACCCAATGATTTATTTTCATACATATCTCACATATCGACAAAACTATAATCCTAGCAGTATGTGGGACGTTTGTCACATTTGAACTTAGCTGCATGTATATGGCCAAGTTCCCATGAGTCACCCGAGTCTCAAGTACTTTTGATTCTATTAGTAGTTAGTTTGTGAAGTGAAATGCTCCATATAGCTCAGAGAATGTCGAAGCAGAAATGTAAGAAAATGGGCCTGTAGAAGCTTTATAGGACATATATGTAGTATGTTTGCTCTGGAACTCTGTCAACGTGAGAAATCCGAAATTAAATGAGAGAAAGACCATATTAACTCCTACGGAGAACTCAGAATTATTTCTGAGTAGCTTGTGTCACTGACTAAATACCAGCATTCTTTCATTGTGTTTCTACCAAGCAGAAGGTTTAACATTTACCATAATTTCTTTCCAACATATATTATTTTACATTCAAATAACTATAGAGCCTATTGTCCCATGCCTTCTGGAAACTGTGGAAAGCATGCTTCATGATGAACGTGAACACAGGTCCACATTACATACCTGACATTGTTGTCTGCATTCTGAAAGGATACTGTGTAAAGTATAAACATATGAGTATCAACTGATTATCAACAGCTATCCAGAATTTTAATGCACTTTATATTATGCCCATGGCACATCTAAAAAGTTACTATGGTTATATCTGTTTCAGTGTTCCAAACAAGGAATAGTTGAGGACTGGTTGAAGATGTCCCGAGCACAAGTCCACAAGTTGAATCAATCATTTTAGCACACCTCGCTTGGAGAAGTCAAAACTGAATACAGAAAAACAAAGTTTATAAATCCTCATTTGCCAACTCAATCATAAACTTCCAGACAGTGTTAGTAGTATTAAGACAATCACTGCACCTCAAATGGCCTTGTGGTCCATGTCTATGTCGTTAAGGTGCATGTGAAAGATGAAAGTGAGCCAAAATTCCTACCACAAACCATCAAAATAACAACATAGCATTTAGGTGTGGGCACCTTTAGATGTAAACAAATACTCAATCCTACATGTAAATCATGTCATGACATCATCATCCTAAACTGGGTTAAACATGGAATGTACATGTAACCTGTTCACCTCTTAAGTCGTGTGCTGACTCTTTGTTCCATTAGGAAGGCATCTGTGGATGGTGTGTGTCCACTGAAAGTGACATAAATTTGCTCAAAAACTACATTAAATCATGTTATAGGAATAATTTATCTGGAGGTTTTCAAGATAAGTAATAAAGTCTCATGAACAGATTTAGAAGTCATTTTTGAAGATAAACTCACAGGGCAGAGAATGTTTTATGTAAAAACAGAAAACATTCCCCATGTGGAAATTGGACATTTGGTTTAGCAGGTGAATCATTCTAAATTTATCTTTAATTCTACCAGTTAAATTCACATCAGAGATTCCATGAGATTAGTGCATGCACACAGCTGGTCAATTTGTGCTTATGTCTTCATCTTGCCGAGCTGGTATTATGGACAATCTGGTGTTTATCTTCATCATCTGAAACATCCATATTGAGTTAAGAAAGGTAGTCAATCTACACCACAGCTGTATTGTTCATCAATAATCAACAATTCCTAACTCGTATTTGGTGAACTCAATCGCATACTTAGTGCAACCTGTCTTGGGTTGAAACCATTAAGTTAGATTTGCCGAATTTGGGAAAAGAATCTTCCTCCTGCCTGAGGGAGAGTTCTTTAGAACTAAGTGCTTGGGAACAAGGACACACCCCTGGCTTGTCTAAGACTCTTGATTGTGGTGCAAACTTGAGTCAGGACATTAACTCTATACCTCCCTGACAAGCAAGAAGTCATGCTCAACAAGAAGATTAATCTGTTGATGGGGTTTACACAAGATATGGTACTCATGGTGAAAACCGGGCATTACTAAACACAGGAACGGAACGGAATGTACCGGAATGACCCGGAATCTACCGGAACGAACCGGAATGGTACCGGAATGAACCGGAATGACACGGAATGATACCGGAATGATACCGGAATGATACCGGAATGATACCGGAATGAAACGGAATAATACCGGAATGATACCGGAACGAACCGGAATGATACCGGAATGAAACGGAGCCCAACATTATACACCTGTATGTCAATCTCAGAAAGGAACATCCTTGTTAGGATTTAACTACTGCTAGTGAACGTCTCAGAGACAAAGGCATATCGGAGAGATCTCAAGAGATCATACTTCAGTCTTGGAGAGAAGAAACCCAGAAGCAAACATATTTACAGAAGTGGACCACATTCACACTACATGTATAAACCACAGTTTTATGAAAATACATGTAAATGTACCATTAAAAGTCATGGAACCATTTTCATGGACTATGAATAAGGAGATGTAGATGTGCATGATCACAGGTGCAATAAACTCTCACATTCATCATAACCCAACACCCTATTGTGAGCATTAGTTGATAATACATCATCATCGCCTGATTACTCCGTAAGTGCCCTGTTTTTAAAAGCAACTGGAAATTGCCTCCAGTATATGAACTGTATGTGGGGAATGCAGGGGCAACTAACAGTTCCATCTTCTGGTGCTGCTTATAGCATACTCTAGGTGTTTAATACTTGTTCCATGTAGGTATGCATTACCATCTCATAGAATCTCTGCTACAATGACCTGGCAGAAGTGTAAACTAAATGAGGCCTACATGTACCTGTAAGGTCATCACAGCAGCAGAGATAACATACCCACCCAGTTTTTCCCCTCCCTGGGTTCATCTAAAGCTCAGTTTCTTTGTGGGCCTACTGGGGCACTGCTCATTCTTTGATTATGGACACTCAGCATTCATTTCAATAATATTGACCAGCTTTGTGTATGCACTAGCTACCTCCGCTGCTGTGATGACCGGGTAGAACCTCAATCAAGCTTCACCTACCAGGTATAAGCCTTGTGTACAATTATCTGTTTGCACAGCTTCACTGGTTGACTTGCAAACAAGTAAATGTACCACAAAAGAAAAGAAAGTTACAGGTGAGCCTCCACTAGCAGCTGCCGGTCTTTTTGTCCTGACTGTGTACAATCCATTACTCTAATTAAAACCTCCCTACAATAATGGCCACCTCCTCTACAACAGTCAGTAACATGTACATGTAATTCTACCCCGGGGTGGCCGTTGTTGAGAGGTTCAACTGTAAAACAGAATGTTGATCCCTTTTCTTTGATTATATTTATGACATTTTGTCATCATTAACAGGTACACTGTAAGGAGAAATAGTTGCACTACTACAATACCTGGTTTTAATTGGTTCCCCTGGATTTTGTCTTCCAATCTGATCAAGAATTTCCTACAGAATCAACAACATACATGTATTTTGAAAGTGTTTAAAGATAATGATTATCTGTACATGTATATAACAAAACCCCGGGACTTTGGCAGTCTAACTTGTTTGCTATCTTGGGATATTCAATGATGCACCTCTTAGAATGTGAAAAATGCCTGGAATTCTGGGAAACCTTACAACCAGCAACGGGATGTCACATACATGTACATCTCATAGAGCTAAAAAAGATTGAAACTGATTTGTATACAGAGCCTGGGCTGCATGTGAATAAGCCCTACAATTGCTTTTGGAAACAAAATCGATTTTACTTTTGTGCATGAAACCCCGCAATGTAATTTTGTTTAGCAAACTCTTCATCTTTGTCCAACACTATCCACCAAGCAAAAGTCATACGGCTTTGCAAGAACCCAAGAACAAAATTATTTTTCTCTCCTCCAACTTTGTATATCTTTGACATACCAGTGACAGTTAATAGTACTGTACTACAGATATCTTCAGAGCATGCATTAAAGGCAAACCTCTTGTTCTAGAAAGAAGGCTGTAACAAGGAGAGCATAGGCTCATATGAAACACATAACACATTGTGCGAAATTGAAATTACAGTTACATGTAATAACGCAGATTGAAGATGTTCCACATTCTGTGTAGTGCAACCACAGCAAGATTAATTAATAAATACTTGGTTAGTTACCTAATTAATTAATTGACTAATTAGTTCATTTACGAAATGATTGATTGATTGATTGATCGATCGGTCGATCGATCGATTGATGAGATAGCTGTTAAACACTTTTAAAATGTTGGTTCTTTGTATTTAAAACATACCTGGCGGGAGATAAGTATTTCCCTCAACACTTTCTTGTGGTACCTCTGTTGCTGAATCTAGATAAAACATTAATTTCATTCTTATAAAGTGGAACCCTGCCTTATCACCACCTCAATCATTACCATGGCCAATATTTTTATCTGGCTGAGCACATGCTATTGCCTGTCACTACTGTTAAAATTTTATGTAACGCTAAATAATGTGTGAAAATAATATGAAATCAAGAGACAGTATGAAAACGCTAAACACAAAAACATGTGAATCAATCCAATAATCAGTCAATTAGTAGAGGGCCACTAGTTTATCAGTGTTTAACTGTTATGTGTTTACCCTCGTAAAATAAAGTTGCTTACTTTACTTAATACTTACTTACTTACAATCTAAAGAAAAGTTTTTGTTTTGAGTTGAGAAGAAATGAAAGAAAATGCCTCCTTAAGGTGGCCCGCGGTTATTTATTGGAGCGGAGGTTCCCTTGTTTAAAACTACTTTTCGGCAGGAAAGCGTCAACCGATTTCTCTAATTTTTGGTATTCAAAATAAGGAATCTTTAAATTTTAGAAGGCTTTTAATTTTAGGGCAAACGAAATTTAAGATTTAGAGATACAAGCGCTATTAGAAAACCTTGTTTTTTACGAAATCGCGAATATTTTCATAAAACGAAGATAGATTTTTTTCTCATTACGTTCAATAAGTTCCAAGACTTCAATGTTTACTATGAGCAAGTTTCCACAAAAACGGCTGCATAGAAATTGCTGCACAGTTCACTGCTGAATTTTAGCTTCAAAATAATATGCTCGTGAATTTGCTTCATCTGTTGCAAGAACACTTCAATAATGCTAAGATCACACCTATTATTAGAAAGCTTGATACCACCTAAACCTTTGCTGAATAATCGGAAAAGATCGGAAATTCCCAGTAAAAGTTATAAGCAAATGAAGAACAAGATGTTTATAGTGCGTAATTTGTGAATTTCAAAATATACACGTTTGTTTGACTTGTGAAAAAACTACCGATTTGTTTTCCGCAATTTTTAAGTACACTGTATGATAAAATCCAGCATATATAAAAACAGCCTCGCCTAGTTTTGGGCGTGTAGCCTCGGCGAAGCTCGGCGAATTAAGTCGTCAAGTTGGCTACTTCATGTCCTCCATTTTACCAATGTTTTGAAAACCCCTCGTCTTCCGTAAATTATTCAAATATGCCGCGTTGTGGGATTTTCACTTGGGAATTTTACGGATCATCGAAAATTTCCTTGGAATGTCATTGATCGTTCATTATCATTTAAATTTTCGATGATCCGTAAAATTCCCAAGTGACAAATAAATTCCAGAATGCGGCAAGTTTGAATAATTTACGGAACACGAGGGGTTTTCCTAGCATTTGTAAAATGGAAGACATGAAGTAGCTAAATTGACGAGCCAAATTCTCCGAGCTTCATCGACGCTACACGCCTGAAACAAGGTTAGGCCGTTTGTATATATGCTGTATTTTATCATACTTAGAAATAAGCGAAAACGAATCGGTAGTTTTTTCAAAAGTCGAACAAACTTGAATATCTTGAAATTCACAAATTACGCACATAAACATCTTGTTCTTCATTCGCTTATAGCTTTTCCTTCCAGTTTCCGATCTTTTCCGATTATTCAGCAAAGTTTTAGATAACATTAAACTTTCCAATGATAGGTGCGATATAATAATTATTTTAGCGTTCTTGCAACAGCTGAAGAAAATACACAAGCATATCATTTTGAAGCGAAAATTAAGCAGTGAACTGTGTAGCAATTTCTGTGCAGCCGTTTTTGTGGAAACTTGCTCACAGTAAACCTTGAAGTCTTGGAACTTATTGAACGTAATTAGAAAAAAATCTATCTTCGTTTTATGAAAATATTCGCATTTAAAAAAAAAAAAAGGTCTTTTAATAATGCTTGTATCTCTTAATCGTTTATTCCGATTGCCCTAAAATTAAAAGCCTTCTATAATTTGAAGATTTCTTGTTTAGATTACCAAAAATTACAGAAATCGATTAACGCTTTCATGCCGAAAATTAGTTTTAAATCAAAGGCACTATGTGCCAACTCGTGAATGGAAAAGTAAAGAAATTAATTAACATAGAAATATGCAGTAGTACCGGGTAAATGTAAGTTGACAGTCTCGTCCTCGATGTTTTCGAGAATCGGCGAGTTTTGAGTCTGACTCGAATAGGGATTTCGAGGAAACGATTTATTTCTCGAAACAGAACAATAAGATTCCGCGCGGCTTATTTTATTCACGCAGGCCGGTGTATTTCGTACTCACGTCCAAATCAGTCTTGGTCGGGAGGGAAACTCAAACGAAAAGCGTACAGTAAGCCCTGTTTAGAAGGTGTATATAAACACAGACTAAAAAATCATTTAGCGACTAGAGTGGCCTGCTTATAAGGTCTTATAAGTTGATTTAGACCTCATTAACTAACTTTTTAGGCTTCGTTTAAATATTCGGCCAATATGTTTGGACTGGTTGCTGTTCGTGAAATAAAATATTTCAATCATTTCAAAACGTTCTGATCTTGTTTGTGTAGTCGACTGTGCTTCGCACGCACAATATAAAATTAATTTTATATGTAAACATTCATTCTGTCATACACGAAACTCTTGGAAAGAATGCGCGCATTCATGAGTTAAAAAGGGAGCCTCCGCTCCAATAAATAACCGCGGGCCACCTTAAAAAATGATCAAATTAATTATGAAGTATCACTGACAATAAAGGAATGTAAGTAAAAAACAATATGACACCAATACTTTTTACATGAAAATTTACCTTGTATTCCTTGTATTTAGCTTTTCTGCACAATTTTTTGTATTTTACCACATCTGGATAGAGGTCGCCATCTAAATTGTAACAAACAGATTAAAGATTTGTAAATCATGGTTAATAACTACTTCTACAATAATATTGGTTATGTCGAACCAGGAGATATCAAACAAAATGTAACTATAATGTTCAGTGACTGCTAAAACATACTGTTATATAAACAGTAGTGACTTGAAAACTTCCAAACATCTAATGATCATTTTACATGTAATACTCAATACACAAACCTGATGTACTAACTAGTGTTAGTAGTAACTTCATATCAATCCCCAAAGCTCACTCACACACGCGTGCACTTTATTAACACATTATTAACAATAATGACATGTAAGTTAAATTTATTTTGCACTTATTTCACACATTTAAATTCCGCTTTGCAGATGGTCTGCTGGTAAAACACATTATTACCGTTACATGGTGATCTGAAACTTCAGATATGGTAGCAAGTTGGACTCTGGATCAAGCAGTCTGGGTTCAAGTCCAGGCCAGGGTTGTTGGGCAAGACACTTAACTCTCACAGTACCCCTCTCCACCCAGTGCAAATGGGTACTGGTGAACTGTTCTAAAGGGCAACCTTACTAACAAAATGCTGGGGGTAACCTTCGATGGGTAATAATCTTGAGCGTGGAAAAATTAGCTTGATCGCAAACTACTTTGCAAACCAGTTAAAGGAGCTATGTCAAAATATTTTAAGTCATTCTTGTGAAGCGCAAAATTGCCTTCAAATTGAAGAAAGTCTCAAAATAACAGTTTACTAAGGAAGAAAAACACCAAAGAGGTAATAATAAATCAAACAGGAACAAGGATGGTTTGAGGATGGAAAAGATTACTTAAGACGGATTGTGAACAGCGAACTTGAAAAAAATGGCCATTTTTTTCAAGAGTCGCCATTATAGCTCCTTTAAGGTTATTCCTTAGTATTGCATTGCGCATCCTTACTGCGCATGATTTCACACGTAATTAGCGCGCACACATTAAGAAAATGGCGGCTTTTCCTTTACGGCTAAGCTCACCAGAGAGATAAATCGTCGTTTTCTTGTAAACGAGTATGGTGACCTATCAATTTTTTTTCTTATTTTGAGTCAAGCAATCACCTTCTTTCTATAAAATGAATATAGACTTATTTCTATTGCAGAAAAATAAATAATCACCGGAAACGTGAACTTAGCCAGTACTCGTGAAATATAATTGTGGCCGCGAGAACACTGCATGCTAGGAACAAGTTGAATCAGTGTCGATTAAAAATGCGTGCCTTAATTTATCATAAAACATACATTAAATTGTTCCTTGAAGTCGATGCAGTATATTTATTGTTTATATTTCACGTTTTGCTTTCTCTCTATTTGTTCTGCTCCCACGAAACGTAAAGTGAACGGTTAAAATAAAAACGTTTCTGGAAGCTGATATTTACGGAATTATGGGGTATATATAAGGTCGTCCTGCTCCTAAACGAATACCGGGACACCCCTTTTTATTTCAAAATTTAAGTTCCCTTAAGATAAACAACCAATAGGCAAAGTTTGAATGAAAATCTATTGTAAGTTCTATTTCGATGGAATGACCTTAAGCTCCATGCACACCAAAATTAAATTTTCAGCAACACTGCAATCATTATAACATTTTCACAACTCAGACTTTTGATAAGATAATTAACATAAATTTATTTATAAAATAATTACATTTTGTATAATTATTATACAATCTTAAACTCGTATAATAAAGCATCTCACCTTTTAACTTTTTCTGAAACTGTTGGACTGGATTTCCAAATCTGAAATTCTCACCACCAAGTAAGGCACTAATTGAAAAAGAACATTTTAATATAATTCCTCTCTCAATTCCAACATGCCTAGAGCACGTTTTTGGATGTTAATTACGGCATACAATATAGATGTTTTCAAAACATGTGCTATTGGGGAGTCAAAGGCAGTTCAAAGAGAAGCGGTAATCCAATTTGTAGAGAGGTTTTTATCTATATCCTGAATGGATTCATGGTAACTTCCTTTATATATAAACATCATGCATATGAGCTGCAGGCCATATTGTTGTTGTTGTTGTTGTTGTTGTTTTGCCTGACGCTGCTAAATTTGGCAAAGCTCAAAATTCTTCCATATTTGCTGTTAGAGAAATTGACAAAGAAAACATAAAAGTGGATCAAGAAAGTTGTTTTTTCCATTGTTTATGGCAGTCAAGAAGTTTTGTTGAAAAACGAGTACTTGAATGACATTTACAATGTACACAAAGTTTTGTTCAATCATGAACAGCTGTTTTTACAGCAGCTTGAAAATGGTACCTGATATTTTCTTCCTGAGCATGTGGGTAGTCTGTAGGTAATACTGGAAGAAATTTCTATCACAAAATCAACAGGAAGAGCATGTTTAGTTTACTTCTCAAACTCATTAATAAGTCATCAAGGTAAAACAAAGGAAATCATAACTGTGTCAGAGGTTTGGATACCCGGTCTTAATTAGCATTGATTTTTATGATTTTATTTCTACATTACTCCTTAGAGAGAGTGGGAAGCCTACAGGAAATGGGAGAAGAGAGGGTGGGAAGCCTACCGGAAATGGGAGAAGAGAGGGTGGGAAGCTAGTCTGAAGTGTCAGCCGTCTCCTCGCTCTAATCCCCGTGGGCAGGCGAGAAGAACGTCTGAAGGCCGAGCGTTATAATGTCGTCCGGTGACGTCACATACTCTTGCGGAAATGGTAGGTAGATTTTGATTGGTTTCCTATCTAATTGGTTCCGGATAATATAGATGACCATTACTTATTGGTCACAAAAGGCAAAAGCTGTCAAAGTATGCCGGCGGGAGGTGTGAACGTGGTGCAAGGAAAAATTGTAATAAGCACGTACGCCGAACTCAGAAGTGATGTATCCGGTTTCCCGGTGTGTTAAAAATATTTTTTCTTCGGTTTTCTCAAGCTTGATGTATATCACTAAAGGAATGACATGTACATTTTCTCAAAGTCGAACTATTTCAAGGTCAAGGCAAGCCAAATAACTCAGTTAAGTCTTACCGCGGCCGTCCACTGTGTTTATCTGCAAGAGCATCTGATCTAGCGTTTGTCCGTCATCATGTGTAAGTCGTGTAATGTCTTCATAATTTCCCCTTCTTATTTCACTCCGCGTTCCATGGACCGATTCCTAAGCTTTATATCTCATCGATTGCGGGTGAAAGAACGAGAATAAAACCATATCCAGGCATATCGCGTATGGGAATTTGTAACTGGCAAGCCGCGATGTGTGTATAATATACAAACGTGTTTTCAATGAAATTTTAAAATGCAACATTGTCATAAATTAGAGCGTGACGTCACCGGACGACATTATAACACTCGGCCTTCAGACGTTCTTCTCGCCTGCCCACGGGGGGTTAGAGCGAGGAGACGGCTGACACTTCAGACTAGGTGGAAGCCTACAGGAAATGGGAGAAGAGAGGGTGGGAAGCCTATAGGAAAGAGGAGAAGAGAGGGTGGGAAGCCTACAGGAAATGGGAGAAGAGAGGGTGGGAAGCCTACAGGAAATGGGAGAAGAGAGGGTGGGAAGCCTACAGGAAATGGGAGAAGAGAGGGTGGGAAGCCTACAGGAAATGGGAGAAGAGAGGGTGGGAAGCCTACAGGAAATGGGAGAAGAGAGGGTGGGAAGCCTACAGGAAATGGGAGAAGAGAGGGTGGAAGCCTACAGGAAATGGGAGAAGAGAGGGTGGGAAGCCTACAGGAAATGGGAGAAGAGAGGGTGGGAAGCCTACAGGAAATGGGAGAAGAGAGGGTGGGAAGCCTACAGGAAATGGGAGAAGAGAGGGTGGGAAGCCTACAGGAAATGGGAGAAGAGAGGGTGGGAAGCCTACAGGAAATGGGAGAAGAGAGGGTGGGAAGCCTACAGGAAATGGGAGAAGAGAGGGTGGGAAGCCTACAGGAAATGGGAGAAGAGAGGGTGGGAAGCCTACAGGAAATGGGAGAAGAGAGGGTGGGAAGCCTACAGGAAATGGGAGAAGAGAGGGCGGGAAGCCTACAGGAAATGGGAGAAGAGAGGGCGGGAAGCCTACAGGAAATGGGAGAAGAGAGGGTAGAAGCCTACAGGAAATGGGAGAAGAGAGGGTGGGAAGCCTACAGGAAATGGGAGAAGAGAGGGTGGGAAGCCTACGGAAATGGGAGAAGAGAGGGTGGGAAGCCTACAGGAAATGGGAGAAGAGAGGGTAGAAGCCTACAGGAAATGGGAGAAGAGAGGGTGGGAAGCCTACAGGAAATGGGAGAAGAGAGGGTGGGAAGCCTACAGGAAATGGGAGAAGAGAGGGTGGGAAGCCTACAGGAAATGGGAGAAGAGAGGGTGGGAAGCCTACAGGAAATGGGAGAAGAGAGGGTGGAAGCCTACAGGAAATGGGAGAAGAGAGGGTGGGAAGCCTACAGGAAATGGGAGAAGAGAGGGTGGGAAGCCTACAGAAAAAGGGAGAAGAGAGAGTGGGAAGCCTACAGAAAAAGGGAGAAGAGAGGGCGGGAAGCCTACAGGAAATGGGAGAAGAGAGGGTGGGAAGCCTACAGGAAATGGGAGAAGAGAGGGTGGGAAGCCTACAGGAAATGGGAGAAGAGAGGGTGGGAAGCCTACAGGAAATGGGAGAAGAGAGGGTGGGAAGTCTACAGGAAAAGCACAGAGAGACTGTAACCACAATGAAAGGGGAGCGGGAACTAGAAGTACAAGGTGCAGGAAGCAGGAACTAAGGCTTTGCAAATAAATGATTGACTTACCTCCAAATGTTTCCTATCCGTAGGAGTCAGAATATTCATCCAGGTTTCCATGCTCACAACTTTGGAGAAGATTTCTTCCTACATGCAAATGGTAAAAGTGATTTTATAGGTGCAGTAGTATCAGAATTATAGGCAGGGTTTTTATCAGGTGCTCTAGGAGTGCATAGTATTTGCAGCTACGCTATAAACTCTGGCCATGGGAGGCTTGTTCCTTTTTAAGGTATTTGGAAGGGTGCTTAATATAGAGAAGGGGGACTAACATTGATTTGTACCAGTAATCACATGATCTCGAGTACAAAATATTTTGGAATAAATGAGAACAAGTACATTTTTAAAGGTCAGAATATGTATTAATATGATTACAGGTTTCCTACCTTATCTACATCCCTCAAATTTCAGCGGTAGAATCTTTTATTTGGTATCTTTAGTTCTTGTTGTTTCACAGATATTGCAGAAATTGAATTTTACGTAAATCATTTGATATCGAAATCCCTGAAATTCCCATACAAACTCTATATTTCACGCTACGTTTGCCCTATTGATATTAAAATATGGCGGATTTTACCGCAAAAAGGTCTATTCCGGCAAGCCATGCCTTATTTTCAGCATCCAAAATCTTTTTCTTTCAACAGGAAATGAAGTGTCCAGCTCAAACCAAGTCTGTATTAATACACAATGTAGTGTATTTCACGGAGACAAGCTGGGTTAACCAAAACGTTGTATAAATCATTTGTCATAGTTCTCCAAAAACTTCTCCATTGTAAAACTCTGCTTAGAACACTGATGTACAAATGTATGAGATATTTGGATTCCAATCCCTTGGAACTTCGGTACAACTGGAAGTTTTAGTTGCAATTTTAACAGGAGTGTGAATACTTTGTAAACCTTCTGGTTCAAATGTATTTTAATGACGTGTAACACTAAAGGCTGTATGTTGTGTCTCCATCCATCCCCAAAAAAAATTTCAAAAAGCTCAGTGGTCATACATGTATAATAAAATGCTTGTTGACTGAGTTAGGTCAAGCCAGACAGGAAAATATTTGGCTCTCAGGCAGGACGCACAGACCTCACTGCGCTCGGCCCGTATGTCCTGAACTCGAGCCAAATATTTCCCCTTGTGGTCCTCCCACTCAGTCAATAAGTACTATTATTATATGGCAAACTGGTCCACGATGAAAAGGAGCATTCTGATTGGTTCCCTGAGCGGTCCGAATTTTGCAATATGGCCCGCTAAGATGGACCGCTAATGAACAAATTTCGCCGAATTCCTTTTATGAAACATTGAACAAAGGAAAACTGTTTTCTATTAAGTAGAAACATTTTTCCTTATGTCTGGCGGACAATTTTGGGCTTTTTTGGCTAAACTTTTCGCAAAGTGGCCTGAAAAATGCCATAATATGCTTAGCTTTGGCGCGCGCGCGTTAGCCGAGAATGGTTGCATTAATTTATCAACAAATTTTTAAAAAATCCATTATAATAAAAACTTTATTGAACTAGCTTGTTCGGTCCGTATTGGGAAATATTGTTCTCGTTCTTTTTTTGCAAGTTTATGGACCTCACCTTCGGCTTGGTCCCGACATAAACTTGCAAAAAAAGAACTCGACCAATATTTTCCCAATACGGACGGCACACTAGTTCAATAACATCTATTTATTATATGGCTGGCTGTACAAGCGGGCAAGATGAAGCAAATCCTGTGCTGTGATTGGCTACCTACGCGGTCAAGATGGAGCCATCTTGACCACTCGGGATTGCCCGCTCGCTCTGTTCCCGCAACAAGACTATTTTCCCCCGTCCTTCTGGTCATACATGTATAATAAATCCTTTACTGACCAAGCTTGTTCGGTCAAGATGGCAGGATATTGGCCTCGTTCTTCTTTCAAGAACTTGGCCAATATCCCGCCATCTTGACCTCACGCTTGGCCAATAACCCATATCTACAGTACATGTATCTTCTATTAAATCATATATCTGTCTAATCTGTCTAATTTGCATTGACTACTGACCCAATAAATAATCCTCAAGTGTGAGGGGTAGGTTGTAATGGTAAATAAATAAATAAAATACCTGTTCGATTAATTCTAACGGGAGTGCTATCTCTATCCCATCAAAGTTACAAACTTCCATTCCTTTGAGGTCGCTTTCTTCAAGACTGGATGCCTCCATGAGGAATTTCTCTCTGTCCAAGGTTTTCCCTTCACTTTGGGGTTATTCACGTTTAACTCAATAATAAAATTGTTTCATCACTGTAATTTTCTGTAAACAAATTAGACTCAATATTGAAGGGATGTTTTTGTCAATTCAAAGAAATATTCCATTTTGATCACACACACAGTAGGCTCTTCATGTATGACGCACAGAGAGAACAATCTCATCCCCAGAGCCTGCGCGTTTTCGTTCACCATCTTCTTTGGTTCAATGTTTTTACTCAGTCTTTGTGTTTTATTTTTGGACAACGCAAAAGCGACTCCTAGTTTACTCCTAGTCAGTTCATTGTATAGAAACCGAAGGCCGCAAAACGGTATACAAGGGGAGGAAACTCCATATTTTTAAAAATTTGCCTTATATGAAGTAGCACGTGGCCCCTGTATTTTCCCGCTGATGATCAATACTAAGGACTCATTCTGATTCAAAATGGCGTCGATGACAGCGAAAATAAGCTATGTGGCGATCTAGGCGTTGAATCGCGAATCATCATGCCAAAACGCAAGGTAAGGAAACACCATGACATAGCTATCATAAATAAACACCAAAGACGCGTGAGCGGTGTTTTAACTGAGTGCATATGTACCCTGCTGATTGAGTGGTTCAGCTGTTTCTTCTCAGTCATCTTTCCAGTTTATTTTTCTCAATAACGCAGTCAGGCACAAACAAATTCCGATACATAAACAACAATTTTGTAAAAAAAGGTTGATTTGTTCAAAAATAGTAACAAAATCTGCAATTACAGTGTACCCTCTGAGTGTACCATACATACATGTATGGCTATTAAAATATCATGCAGTCAGAAATTATAGTGAATATGAGGTACAAATGTTGTAAACATTTCCTCTGTAAAGCACCCCGGTGACGGGGGTGATCGGTCAATTTTTTTGCCTTCCAACGCAAACGCCAACACATTACAACGTTTTGTTCTAAATGCAAACTAGTTTACTCTGCTTTGACAACGCATTAGATTAGCAGGTTCGCCTATCAAGCGGTACCGTAATATGATGTCCGACCTCATTTTTGTTTGTCTGACCAAAACGGTGACTTTCAAGAAAATTAAATTATTTGCAGCCCTGGGAATAACTCTAACGGTAGTCATGTTAGATTCGAACACCCCTAAGCAGTACCAAACCATGGATTTTAACCCCTAAAAGGAAACGATGTTCACTCCCGTCACTTTTATATCCCCCCCCCCCCCCCCCCGGGGAAAGCACTGCACATAGACTGGATGTTTATGGCGGTGGTTTAATTTCCTAATAGAAGATGGATTTCTATGTTCTAATTATACCAAAATATAGATAAATAATAATAGATAAATGTTTTCTGTGTTTACATAGAGTTATGGTACATGAGTGACATTTGGGAGAATGAGAAATGCTGTGAAAAATGTTTCCACAGCAATTTTGAGTTCTCCCATTACCATAACTCTATGGAAACACATTGTACAGTATGTACTAATCAAAACTAAGTTGAGAATGAGACAAGACTGTCAACTTGTGTAAACTTGTGACAGGTGCTGTATGTGCTATATAAATAAATTATTGTTTATTATTGTTAAATAATAATCAATTCACCAGAAATAGCAAAGTACATGTATGGTGTATGTGTAAAACTTTTTAACCAAGCATGAAGTCACTCTGTGAACGACTTGTACAAAACATGTAGTGTGTGTGTGTGTTGTAGTGTGCATACAATGTAGTTGTGTGTCATATACAAATGTACATGTATCGTGAAAAAGAAAAACTGCACCATCTGTCCATGCCTGTATATATTACAGTACATGTTATTAACAATTATTGTTTTGCTTTGTTTAGCGATTACGAGTGGCTGATGATTCATCAGATGATTCAGACTTTGAGGTTGATGTAGTGGAAATTTCTGACAGCAATAGTGAAGCAACAAGAAGCCCTACACCCAGTAAAAGACCAACAAGTTACCCTCAGAAAAATCACACAGCACCAAAAGGTTGTATACATGTGCATGCTGTAAATATGGCCACACTGTAATATTATTACATCATGTACCTTAAATATAGTTACTGGTTGAAAACAACATTACAACAAATTAGCATAATCATTTTTATTAGTGATTCTTTAAAACAACATTAATTTTGGACAAAACTCTTCATTAGAGTTAATTTTGGTTGCACATTTGTTCTGTAATCCGTTTTTCCCCCCTCCCCTCTAATCAAAGTTGATTGGGTCTGAATGTGAATGCTACTGTTATTTTAAGCCCTTGGAGACAACATTGAATAATTGAGGGGGGGAGGGAAATATTATTTTTTGTGTGTGAAGGGTCTAACTTGTACAAAGTGAGTAAGCTAGTTTTTGTGTCAATAATTATTGGTTGAATTGTCCACAATTGTGGCTTCATTTGCTAGCTTCTGGAACAGAAGATGGTTCTCTTGATCTACTGGTCAACTAAAAATATACTAATTAGGAAAATCAAAATGCTGCGGAAAATGACCGATACATTATCTACAGCTGTACATACTGCAAACCTCTGAATACACAGATGATATGAAAGGCATTTAATAATATACGTACTGTAGTACATTTCCAATAATTTTTGCATGAAACATTTTATTAAAAGTGATATTGCCGGAAAGACACCATTTATGACTGGACTGGTGACAACCGTGAAATTATACGTAGGCTAAAATTTTGCAAGCCCATATTTTTTGAAAGGACCCTTTGGCATTCTATAATAAATTAATTTATGTATGAAATTTATGTGTAATAATGTACAATGTAATTTTTATTATTTTATTTTAGATAAACGTACACTTTATTACATCACAAAAACACTACTTACAAAGCGATTACTTACACTACTTTGCTTACATGTACAATGTAATTAATTTATGAGCCATCAATGCTAAACATTAATTTTACTCCCTTTGGAACATTGTATAATACAATAATAATTATTATTGTAGCTGAACAGTCAAATCAACTGCAGCCATTACAACTGAACAATCCAGTAAACAACTGACTGCAGTGCTACATGTAGTTGCTTGGACCGGCTGTCAAATATGACTATAACTACTTAACAATTTTGAATAGCGGGGAGTAATTTAATAGTTCTTAAATCAGAAGAAGGACACACTTCCCTGATGTGTTACACATATATTACTGCTGTGATTCTTATATTGACAGCAAAAAGAAGATCCACAAGACGCAATACAAGAACTCTTTCAGAAGATAATCAACAAGGCTGTGTCATTTGCCATGGCCTTCAGGATGAACAAGAGCTCTTGCAATGTTCAACTTGTAAAATTCTTGGTAAGAAAATTAATGTGACATCAAACTGAAACTATCCCTCAACAGAATGGCCTGAAGCTACATGTAATCCATACATTCAAAAGAGCATTATAATTATTTAATTTACTTGATTGACATTTTGAAAGTACATGTACCCACAAAGAATGCAAGCATACAATATCCGACTTTGCAAACTATACTAATCTCCTGAGTCTCCCGGACAAGTTGTCAAATCTCCTGCATACACAGGACAATGCTATTGAATTATACAGTTTAATACTTATTTTGTTCCAAATCGGAGTGCAGCCTGTCTGCAAGAACTTCTTACATTTCCATAACTGAAAACTTTTAAAGAAAAGATGTGGAATTTGCAAGTTGCTCCATGCAAACTGCCAATCAATGTTCCAACATTGCATCGCAACATTGCAAAGTTACACAGAAAAGAACATCCAGTTTGACTGTTAGTAGTGTCTGACTTTGTTGTCTGCAGTCACAGCATACATATATGAGATAGACGATGTAATTATTAGATATGATAATAATACAAATAATAATTATTAGTAATTAGGTATGAGTGAAAAATGTCAGGACAAGACTTGTTAGTATACCACTGTAGTTGTACAGTGTATTTTGTCTTAAATGTACATGACAGGCTTTCAAGAAATGTGATTCTGCAGTAATTTGTACAGACATTTAATGTCCCTACAAATTTCAGTGTAAACTGTTGTAGAATACCCACGTACTGTACCCTGACAAAATAGAGCTTTTACTAATACTTACTAACTTGTTATTTTGCAAAAATTCTGAGTTTTAATAATAAACTTTGGCCACTAAATTTGTCTTTCATCAGATCCAAACTCTACCATGATGCTGTAAATTATTAATATATATTAAGGTGTTTCGATACAGTTTTCGGGAACCATACCTAATGTTTTCAATCAGCTTTTTAGCAAACTTTCCTCAGTCGGATCGATGTAAAATTTACACCAAATATTAGTCTTGGATTGAAGTTTGTTTTGATGTAATCGATATTGTCATGGCAACGATAAACAGAAAACCTTGAAATCAGTTAAACTTGAATTTTGCGCGATCCAGATTTCACCTTGGAAAGCCAATACCAAAATCTTAAACTACGATGAAAGGCAAATAAAATACACAAGAATAAAAAAATTCTGTATGTTTGATTTCGAATAAATTGCAAAAACATTTCAAACCTTATTCTTTTAAAAATAATACCAAATGGCCCGAGAGATACATACTGTTTTGATAAAATTATTTCGGAATTATGCCAAAATGTGCCTTGAACTCATGTTTTGACACCACGAAAGTTTTGTTGATTTTTATTTTTGCGATCCCGGGAACGAGCATTTTTCAAAGGTCACTCCCATTATATTTTTCGGGTAATTTTCGACTTTGAGCGCTTTTGCGAAAATCGTAAAAACGGCTGGATATATTTTTTTAAAACTTTCCCCTCACATGCTTGATAATGTGAATAGTTGTATGCGAAAGTTTTATTAGCATTGATTGACTGGAACACTTTTAAATTCAACGATGAATAGAACGTCCGAACGGACGATAAAGTTTGGGTTACAAATTCGCCGTTGACAAGTTATGCTAATATATTCAAGTTAATATATACGACATTCCTCCGTGCTTTCCACGATATTATCACAAAAAAGTACAGAAATCAACAGCAGAACGATGTATTACAATAAAATTAATCAGGACGGAATGCAGTGCGCATTGATTTGAATACATTAGCTTTACATGTCTGACCATGAATTTGTAACGCAACTTTCCGTTGTCTCATACGTTCTATTCATCGTTAAATTTAAAAGTGTTCCATTCAATCAATGCTAATAAAACTTTGGTATACAACTATTCACATTATCAAGCATGCAAGGAGAAAGTTTAAAAAAAATCTATCCAGCCGTTTTTAAGATTTTTGCAAAAGCGCTCAAAGTCAAAAATTACCCGAAAAATATAATGGGAGTGACCTTTGGAAAAATGCTCGTTCTCGGGATCGCAAAAAGGAAAATCAACAAAACTTTTATGGCATCAAAACATGAGTTCAATACATATTTTGGCTAATTCCGAAGTAATTTTATCAAAATAGTATGTTTCTTTCGGTCCATTTACTATCATTATGCAAAAATTAAGGTTTGAAATGTTTTTCCATTTTATTCGAAATCAAACATACATAATTTTTTTATTCTTGTATATTTTATTTGCCATATACTATAGTTTAAGATTTTGGTATTAGCTTTTCTTGGTGACGTCTGGATCGTGCAGATTTTAAGTTTAACTGATTTCGAGGTTTTCTGTTTATCGTTGCCATGGAAATATCGATTTCACCAAAAAGTACATCATAGCAAACTTCAATCTAAGACTACTTATTGGTGTAAATTTCACATCGATCCGACTGAGGAAAGTCTGCTAAAAAGCTGGTTGAAAACAGTTGGTATGGCACCTGAAAAACTGTATCGAAACACCTTAAGGTGACTCCCTATAGTTTTATGACCGAGCGCGCGCTGTTGACGAAAGCTTTAGTAATCTGCGCGTGCTCAAAGGAAAATCCTCGAACCGCGCGTGTTTTTCCGATTTTTTATGACGTCAGCATGGTCAAAAAAATTCAAAATTAACCGTGGATTTTCTCGCATTTCCTTCGGTAAATTTTTGTGAAAATTCGCACAATTCAAGACAGAAACGTTACCTATCACATGACCGTTTTTTGAAGAAATTTGTCAGAGCAAGTAAGTTTTATTGTTTAAAATAACAAATGACGTAATATTGGCAAAATCGTCTGAAAAACCACAAGGTTTTTCCCCTCCAAAATGCCAGGCAAACTCAGTTTCATAAGATGGCAAAATTTAAAAAAATTTCACCGAAGGAAACAAAAAAAATAAGGCATAAAGATAAAATATAGCAAAAATGTGCCATTCTTTAGATGCTGTGTTGCCATGGCAATGGCCTCCAACGAAAAAAGTAACAACCTATAAATAACTGTAATTATATCAGTTTCCTTACTGGTAAATATTGGGAACAAAAAATCAAAGACAAAATAACTGGGGTTTCCTTTCGAACTCATGTCAGTTTAATAGTGTAGGTCATTGGTAAATACTCTAGGGAGTCACCTTAAACACTGAACATTGGCTTAAACAGTTGCAAATTTTATGGATATGGTTTTCATTGTTTTAGTGGCCCCAGTACACATGAATACAGTGGTCACAATGTAAGATATGTGGAAGTGGTTTGTCATCAATCAGTACACATGTACAGTGTATTATTACTAATATTAGCTTGTAATGTGGTTTGTCTAAGGGCACAGATCATGCTTGGACCTGACCAACAATACCTGTCCCAGGTTAGACATTTCTCTGTGGCAATGCAAAGAGTGTAAAGTGTGTTATATATGCACGGAAGCCGAAAGTGAGGTAAGCGCTTACTAAATATGTTTCCTAAAAGAAATTCGGTGAAATGAGTCAGTGAGCGGTCCTCCTTAGTGGTCCTTATTGCAAAATTCGGACTACAGTCAACTCTCTCTAAGACAGACACCATTGGGACTGGCACCAACTGTCCATCTTAGAGAGGTGTCCAGCTTATAGAGAGTTTAGTTGCAGTAAAATGACTGAAAAACGGCGCACAGGGACCAACACCAGGTGTCCATCTTACAGAGGTGTCCGTTAAGAGAGAGTTGACTGTACTCGGGGAACCAAATCAACCAATCAGAATGCTCCTTTTCATTACAGACCAGTTTGCCATATAATAAAATAATATCATGTAGCCTGTGCACGAAACTTGTAGCCCCTGTGGGCTACAATACAAAACTCATACTTTCCAAGAGTGGAACAGAATAACTTTTTGACAGAGGATTGAGTGGTTAGGCATGTGGTTACATCGAGACATAAGGTGGTGTGATGTTTTTACCGACCCGCATCACTGGTTGGGTAAGAGCAGGAAAAATCCACTTGTACTGTGTATTGAGGATTTTTTAAAAATGGAGCTGCTGGCAAAGAAGTGTTTTTCAAACCTCTCAGCTGAAGATATTAGCTGTATGGTTGCCGAGAAAGATTCCAAATAATTATACTCAAAAAGTAAACGTTGGCCTCGGTGTCTTGACCAAACAGTAAATCATAAGTTAGAGTATTTTTTAAGCTTAGATCAGATTTGTTTCGTCGAAGGAAACATTGAGATTTGAGGGAAAACAAAACTAACTGTTTCCTGAGGGACCATTAAGTGTATCGAACCCATGACCTTCCATACACCGGTCGGATGCTCTAACCACTGAGCTATGGAGTATCTCATGTAGTGAGCGGTCATATACTAGGTTCATACTCGTCCTGCATACTGCTAGGATCAGCAATGTCAAAAGCATCATGTGTAGTAATAAATGTAAAGATGGTAGAAAATCCAAGGTATAATGTATAGTGTTAGGAAGTTGATTCCTATGCAAAGTAGTTTAGTTAGATTCATTTGTTTGTCTTATTTTGTTAAATATTTAATCAAGTTTGCATATTGTTGCAACCAGTACTTAGTTTTTATGGGAGGTAGCAGTACTTACCTTCTCAATGAGAAGTTTATATTAAGAACAGACTGTAGCAGAAGTAAGCTTGCCATTGGTTTGATCAATGTACCTGTACATTTTGCATCTGATAGGTGGAGCTTGAGATATGTGATATCTGTGACAGAGGATTCCACTCATCATGTATTCCTCCACAATTTGTAACACAAGACATCACAATGTGTCCTGAGTGTGTATCAGTAAACAATTCTGGTGATAGGATCAATACCAATACAGACACTCATGTTGGTAAGAAAAAAAGAGGAAGACCAAGGAAGATCCAGCCATCATTAGAAACGTCGCAAACTGACCATGAATCAAAACGATCATACATGAACAAGACTGATGCTAAAGAGAGACAACTTGTAAGAAGAATGAAGAAATGTCCTACTTCTGGCTGTGATGGGCAAGGTCATATGACAGGCAAATTTGAAATGCATCATACTATTTCTGGTTGTCCAAAGCATCATAATATGACAGCACAAGAATGCAAGGTTTGTATATGGAATTAAGCTACATTCTGAACATAGTTCAGTTGACCAAATCTTGAAACATTAAAGCCTGGTTTTCACTATTATAATAATAATAGCGACGCAAGCACAAGCGCAGTAGCTTGTTGATTTGTCATAAACAAAAGGCACTGATGATCAACGCGTTACTGGGTCTGCGTATGTTGCTTGCGCTTGTGCTTGCATCGCTAGTGAAAACCAGGCTTTACAGATAGAGTCCTAAGTACTCCAGGAGTCCAGGTTGTAGGATCTTTATTCTGAGCAAACTCAATGTGGTGCAATGAAAAATACAAAATGCAGTTATAACGCATGATCACCAGGGCTGTCATTAAGGGCCATAACAGGCACCTGTTACAGCTGAGTTCATTTGATTTTGACTTGAAATTACGACTTATGGTAACTGTTAGCAAAGAAGCTATGTACAATACTAAAAATAATATTGATATGGGTGAAACATTCAAACCAACAGGTGATTCAAAACTTAATGACAGCCCTGATCACTTTTAGTAAAGTTTGAATGATTACACATACATGTTCATGTATCCATTATTTGCCACCAAATCAGAAAAATCTTATTAGTAATATTACTGTACATGTGCTATTGATTTTGCAACTAAGATTAGAAGATTCTAAACACTATTAAGACGATTTCCGCTGGACGTTCGAGCAAAAAGTTCAAACAATTAAGTTACCAAAATACAGTTAAGAAGAAATTATCGATAAATTAGCTCCCAAGCTGACCCCGTGAGAGAAGTCATTACATATGTTAATTAAAAAGACGCTTCATGTCAGTTCAAAACAAAATGGCGTGTGTTTTTATATTTTTTTATGAGGTTTGACATCAATTTTCTCGAGAATGCTTGAGAATTTAATTGCGGGGTCACTTGGAGAAGTGAATTAAAGTGATATGTTTCAAGTAGTATTCAAAATGTTACCGTGCTATGAGTAGTTTTTTAGTAATTAATTTTTGCACTTATTGCTCGAACGTTGATCGGAATCCGTCTTAATAATTCTATACAAATTCCCATTTGGTTTGTTTATTTTTACAAGGGTACCATTATTAATCCATGATTTTAAATAAATGTTTGTACTGTGTACTGCTTATAGGAGAAGGCAAAAGAAAGAGAAAAGGAGTTAACAGTCTCTCCTGAGCCAACAAAGGTTAAATCAAGCATTTCACCAAGTGGAGATCATCAACTGCCCAAGAAGACATTAAGAAATAAAGTTAGTTGACAAGATTTCATTTTCGTTAATTTAGTCCATGGTTGACCTGCAGAGAATGTAACAGAGGAGCATATTTTCAACCAAAAGTAGCTAAGAAACATGCATGACGCTAGCTAATAATAAATTGGAAGTAAATTATGTTTTTAGGAGCCATTTCTGTGCAAATAAAAGTATGTATATAATGCACATTAACACCCCATCCCCAAAGTATCTTAATTGTTACCCCAGAAACACAACTGTCTTATTAAAAAAATAGGTCCTCTGTAAGGCAGACATGTGTGGGCTTGTACATAAGAGTTACACTTTCCTTGGACTACAAAAGAACATTTGGGAGATAAAATTATTTGCCATTCTTCAGTCATTGCTTATTGCAACATGTAACACAATAAAGAAGAGTCTCATCATTTCAGAACATCACTGAACAGTGCAAACTGTCATATCTTTCAACCCACCTAGAATGTTATTCTTCCACAACTATTAATTATTATTAATTATTTACACAAGGAATTTTGCAGATGACTGTTCACACATTTGTTCACCACCTGCAGTATGTGGGACCTATACTTTGTATCAGCCTCACACAAAAATTCAAATTTATGACAACATGATATGAAAGCTTCAGTGAAACCAGTGAAATACTGAAAATTTAGAAGAAAAACCACACAAGACACCCCTCATGGGAGGGCATTTTATTTTTGTAACATTCCATCCTTACAGACAATGATGTAATGCTCAATTTTCCTATTTTCTGCAATGCTCGCAACTGCAGCACAGGGAAAATGAATGCTTATACTGTTGAAGTTAGCCCTGCATGCATTGCATAGACATGCATTGCCATTAAAACAATAATTAATTTTAAAAGCTGATGCGGATGCACGGTTGCAGGTTCAACTGTCCTTTATGCCAGAAAAGATCCGTGCAGCTGTAACAAGCAAGGAAATTACACCAGAGGAGCACAGTCTGCAGAAAAGCAGTAATAGGAAGATCAGCGTGTTGTCCAGTGCAGGTCATCCAGGCTGTGAATCAGATACAAGTGGCTCTGCAGTTATTGAACAACTAGATGAAGAGGTTCTCAAAGGAATAGCATCAGAAACTGATTTCAAGTTGTTTAAAGAAGCTTGGACAAAATCTATAGAGGCCAATGAAGAGGTCAGCAAAGTGATTTAAGATCCATCACATCAATTATTTATATCTTAAATATGTAATATAAATATTACATGTAATTATACTAGTCTTACAAAATGTAACAATAATTTATTATGCGAAATCATGCAGAATATCACTCAATACTTAGCCAATTGCAACAGGGCCATAGGCCGAGTTGGCTAAAATCAGATGATATTCCACAACATTGAGCAGGATAATTGTTTTATTATTCAACAAATTTTCCCTGAGTCTCATTTTTATGGCTAGATAAACTGTGATTGTACAATATTAATCTCAGAAGAACTTTGCAAGATATCAAATTAGTCTTTTTGAGCACACTTCCAAATATGGCAAACTATATACAGGATATACCACAGGATATCTGTCATACAGATGGCAGATAACAAGGGCTTCCTCACCATATATGGGCATCATGACAATTTGTTGAATAATAAATGTAGATATAGAAGCATGAGTCCTCCTCCTCCTGGGTAACATGGTGTAAACACTGTAGTCCTCTGGGAAGGCGTACAGATCGACACTGCCAGCAAAAACCAGCCATCATAAAACAAATGCACCCACAATTGACCCTACAGAGTCCCATCAGAGCGAGGATCCCTTCATTGCAGTGCAGCAGCCAGATACAGATGACATCCACGGTCTTGGTCTTGAAGTGACAGGCTGGTCTGCTGATTGCCACTCTACCACAGCGAACCTATCTAACCTACATGTATCAACTTAAATACATTTTTCTTAAATATCTTTCAACCGGTTTATTTTCATTCATGTCATTTTAAGTTTTCTATGTAATTTTAAATGAACACTTGAATTTGGGACAATTATTGTACTTGGCAATAAAATCAGAGAAAATTTCACCTTCTTCTACAGGTTTGTACTTTGTACTTTCTTTCTGACTACTTTCTACAGTGGGTGGAGGGGTTGGTGTTTATTACAGATTTCATGGCATTCAAGGGGGTATCTATACTAGGTGAGGCACTTAGTAGAGAGCGGACAGCTACATGTATAGTCAAGGAACTAATTTATGGTATAACCTGCAACTTAGTGTTAGATCGTTGTGTTTTGTTGATTGTGCAGTATTTAATTTCTGTCTGTGCAGGAACTGCTGCCATTAAACGGTAGATCTGGAAACCGCTGCATTGAGTTTGGTTCATTTGAGATAGATACTTGGTACTCTTCACCTTATCCTGAGGAATTCCAGAGACTACACAAAATATACATCTGTGAATTCTGTCTGAAATATATGAAGAGTCAAACTGTCCTAAGAAGACATGTGGTATGTATATCAGATTGTGTTAAATGTGTAAAGTTCTTCTTAATTCAATGCCTGCATCACATTCAATGTGGCTGATCCTATGTCTACTGTCCCATGCAAATGAGCACTTCTGTAATGTCACTGTTAGACCACTTTCCACCAGTTGAATGTTTATTATTTCATTCATTTTCTTTAGTATATGTATGCAATGAAACTGGAATTCTTTCCATTGTTGCCATCATGATGTTTGTTACCTGTTTAGGCTAAATGCAACAGTAGATATCCACCAGGAGATGAAATATACCGAAAGAATGGACTTTCTATATTTGAAGTGGATGGAAAAAACCACAAGGTCAGTAACAAAATAATATGAGCATTACCATTACATTGATGAAGGGGTTATTGCTGAAATGTCTGACTGTTTATAACAGATCAGTTGTCAGTACTCCAAACATACAATTTTTGATATACTGTACTGTACTGTGTATTACCATTGCTTATTTGCTGATTTCATAAGAAAAAACGTGTGACTCAGGCCTTTGTTAAAATGTTGTTTCTGTTAATAAGGTTTACTGCCAAAACTTGTGTTTGTTGGCCAAGTTATTTCTTGATCACAAGACTCTGTACTATGATGTGGAACCTTTCCTGTTTTATGTCATGACCGTGGCACACTCAACAGGGTGCCACATGATTGGCTACTTTTCAAAGGTAAGAGACACTGTGTTGTTTCCTCAAAAATACTATTTGCTGTTTTTGTTATTGTTGTTATTATTAATTTGTGGCAACTGTGAAAGCTATGGTTAATGTTTTGGGAGGTGGTAGATGATTTGTTGAACACATTAGTTGATTTTGAATCCCTGCTGGAGAATACTTTGAGGTGTCTCATTGATTTCTGTACGAAAGAGTTCTCATTGAAACAATGCATACTTTTTACAGCTTGTTCATATTAGATTCAGGGACTCATGGATAGAGCAGTTTTTCACATGAAGGGAAAGTAATTTTCTAATTATCAATTTACAGCCGGACATTCTGACACCCAATGTCTTAATTATACAAATGTATACGTGACATATTTGGTTTTATACTTTTTATTAGCAGTGAATGCTTATTTACGACTGGGCTAGCACAATTCACGGCCGAGTAATGAATTGTGGGGGAAATTGAAATAGCCTTATTTATTTGTTTCTTTGTTATTGAGATTGGAAAGTGAACCATCCAGCTTTTACAGGTTTCGGCTATTACTTATAAAATCAACAACAACAAGAATAATTTATTTATTACATGGCACCTTATCTAAAAGTTCAAACTAAAGGCACTTTGCAATTATTACAAAAATAGTAAGTAATAAAATAAAGATAAAAATACTGTTTGAACAGAAGTGTTTTAAGATTAGATTTGAACTACTTGTTACAAGTAATGTGCCTGAAGCACATAATTCTGGATACCACTGTACGTATTTAGCTTCATGATACATGTTGTGTTGCCAATGGATAGTTAAAATCGGAAATGAATGCAGCCACAGTATCGCTGAGCATTTAGTTGACATCCTGATCACTCACTTATTTGGTTTTCTTCACTTACAGGAAAAGAAGTCCTTTTTGAATTACAATGTTTCTTGTATACTTACCTTGCCAATGTACATGAAACAAGGATATGGCAAAATGCTGATTGACTTCAGTAAGTTATTCTTTTGTATTTGGTTGATAAAATGTTGCAGGATGGGAAGTTGTCTTTTTTGTCATGCATATAAGAAAAGCTAAGTGTACTGACCAATATAAATAAATTGAATTGAGTAAAATTGTGCACCAGAACTCGTTTTGAAACAGAGATAAAAGGAACTTGGGATTTGCCTATTGAGCTTAACTTGAGCCAAGCAGCTCAATCCAACCCTTTTTAGCTTTTAACTCTGCAAGTTGCGTATGCAAATCAGTGTGTTGAAAGTAAAATTTAATGTAAATGAGGTTTTTCCTGATCAAGATGATGTTAAGTAATGCTTTCTTGGCTTCGACAAGCAAAATTTCACAGAAACTCCAACAAAAAAATGGTACAAACCATTTGCTACAATTATTAAAGTATTAAATACAGTCAAGGCTCTCTGAGCAGACCCTCTCGTAAGCGGACAGTTCTACTTAACTTGACCCTGTTTCAACTCTCATACAAACTCTGTATTTAAACATTCCCGAAAGCTCCAGTTGTGGATACTTTTTCTGCTTCCTGAAGATATCCGCTTTTTCTAGCTTTGACTGTATGTATAATTTGTGTGAAAATATGGAAACCAGCTGTTAAGAATTATTAAATCAGTATTATTTTGTTATTTTCAGGTTTATAACTCATTACTGGTAAATTAAAAAAGATATGCATTGAGAATCACTAAAATTAGCCTGACCTAACGTTATTTACTACTCTTGCATTGTATGTCGGTATTCTTCAGGTTATCTTTTATCAAAAGTGGAAGGAAAAGTTGGGTCACCTGAAAAGCCTCTATCAGATCTAGGACTTATCAGTTATCGCAGTTATTGGAAGAGCATTTTGCTGAAATATCTGACGACTTTTGGATGTGACAGGGTCTCCATTAAAGGTGAGAAATTACATCTAAATAATTTTTATTTTATTTTTTATTTTTTGTAACACTCCTACAAATCCGCAGACATAATTATTTACCCTAAAGATGAGGGTCTGTATAAACAGGGAATAATACTACTCTTCCCA
Organism: Desmophyllum pertusum; assembly: GCA_029204205.1. Taxonomy (NCBI): domain Eukaryota; kingdom Metazoa; phylum Cnidaria; class Anthozoa; order Scleractinia; family Caryophylliidae; genus Desmophyllum; species Desmophyllum pertusum. Next base: position 2,054,964 of record MU826350.1, on the reverse strand, counting down.
GTGTACACTGAGAAGAGTAGTATGTGGCGTGGGTAGACAGTGGCGTGGGAATGTGGGTGGCTTATTGATTCAGAAGGAGAAATGTCCATTACTATATGCACTAGCACATGTCAGAAGTGTTATTAGACGGTTTAGTGTGTAATGTATTTTTACTCGTGACCCCATGTATTTTTATTCACCTTACAGGCTCTCCTCACAGAACGACTCGTCAAAATATCCCACAATAACATGCACCCAACTTTGTAGCAACATATATCTGCCCTAATGCCTTTTATTTTTGCCTTGGTTTTATTTACATTATTATTGCGCATTGATATCGTTAATTTTAAGGTTTGCGAAAATTTTACCTGCAAAACTAAGATTTTCGCAAATTCTAAACCGCGCAAAAATAAAGGACATATTTAGGGTATTTGAGATTCACCAACACTTATTGACCTTGGATGTCAATGAGGTAATTATCAAATGACATGTTCAATCTATACATCGTCGCATTGCTTTATCGTTTTACAAAATATGAAGTATGCTTCCAAACTTATTAACTCATCAGGCAGACATTTAAGGTTACTGTAAACCTTTGAGGGTGCCTTCCGGAAATCTTTCCTATGCGCGTTATTTTAGAAGAAACCCTAGAAAACTATATATCACTGTAAAGGTAATAGAATGATGAATCCGATAAAAGCACTATTTTTGTCCGTTTTTGTTCTGTTAGGCGCACGCAAGCCTTCGAACGCAAAACTGACAGTGTCTGCTTAACTGTGTTACAAGCCTTCGCGCTACCGCAGACATCAAACCAATCTGGACTATATCATTCAGGAGATAATGGGCTAGCAAAGTGTGTGAGGCTTTTCAATACTCTCATTGGTTCCCGAAAAAATCTATTTTAAAGTTAGACAATGGATATGTTTTCGATGCGTGTCACGAGCTGGGACACCACGCGAAAAATATTTCGAATTTCGTGAAAGCCTCACACTCTTTGGTTCATTAATGTCTAACAAACATTTTGGCCAAATTTCAATAAAATCCAACAAATCTACATACCCTGTTAATTCATTTGAAGAGAGTGAACTCACACAAAAACAAATCCGGAGTTTTTGGGCTGAAAAGATTTTCGTAGTTTTCACACTTAATCAAAGCGGGTGTGAATGCGGTCATGCCGCCGACCAATAGAACACAACATAGGAATCCCCCAGAGAGCCTTGTGACAAGGCAGTTTAAATTGAAATTCGCGGGAACGACATTTCCATGCTTAGCGACAGGAGAATATTTGGGAAAGCGAAGTCTGGAGCACAAAATTCATCGGCGAAACCGAATCAGTGGAAAAGAAAACAACCGCAGCAGGATGCATGGGAGGAACAAAGGAAAAAAGGCTGGCGAAAGTGGCGACAAAACTGGAATTCATCCAAAGCAAGCGTTGTTTGCGGCTATAAATGCATGCTGATATTAAAGCTTTCCTTGATAACAGCCCTTTCCTCTCTTTTCTCCATAAACCATGGCGTACGGAAGCGTAGATTTTGGTGTGATAAATTACAAGACACAAGTATAAACACAAGAATCAAAGCGACGTGAAATACGAGGCGTAGAGTGTCAGTGAGATTGCCGCGAAAAAACGTCACGGGGAGCTCTGCGGTTCACACATTCTAATTGCCTTATAACACTTAAGCGTATTTTTTACTTTTATTTGAAAACACGTTTTTGTCGATAACTCGCGCGCATTTCAAGTTTTTCAAATTATTCTTTTTGGAAAATGCAGATAAAATAGTAGTCTTTAATTTGGCTAATTTTTCAAAAAATTGTCCCTTGAAGGTTTACAGTAACCTTAACTGCAATTCCATAGCATATAGTACTAACAAGGACTTGGATGTGATATAATGTTTTTAGACCATGACAGGTTACCAGTGCCTATTTTGCCATTGTAGGGGTAAATTGCTTTTTCCAAGGGGGCTTTGGTCAAGGCTTGAACCCCACACTGCTGGATCGCGAGTCCATAGGCCGCCATATCTTGAACACCAGCTTGGTAATACCCATCATGAAGTCTGGAGTTTGACAATAGATAGTATTTGTTGTTGTTTGCAGATATCAGCCAGGAAACAGCACTTCATCCAAGTGACATTATTAGCACTCTGCAGTATTTGGGAATACTAAAGTACTGGAAAGGAAAGCATGTTATTCTTAGAGCTAAGGTGAGCATCAACAAATAACAATGCTGCTACTGTGGGAATGTATGGATACTCACCCACTCTTATTGCATTTCTAGCTTTCTGATTCCCTACGCACATGTTATCAGCTCATAACACCTTTTTACCAAATATGTCTGTTTATAACACCTTTTTTGACCAAATTTGGTAAATGATAATAATAACAATATTAATAACAATGTTCTTATGTGCATGTAAAAAATCTCAATGCATTTACAAAGTAACAAACAAGTTGCCAATCTTTAAACTAAAATATTTGTTTTAAAAACGATTGCGTTTAGAGTGGTATGGTAGGCACCGAATTAACCCCCTTTTGTGCAGTGGAATCTCATTAGCGTGCGGTGGAATACATTAATGTGGGTGATGTCATAGGCTATTGTCTTGTACTCATAAATAAAATGCTGAGATATCTCATTACCGTGCTGAGGAATTAATTACTGTGCTGAGGTACATGTATCTCATTACCGTGCTGAGGTATCTCATTAACTTGCTGAGGAATTAATTACCGTGCTCAGTTGAACAAATTTGCATGAGAGATTAGCACCTCTTTTGTTTGGGATTAAACAGTTCAGTAGCGCTTTTGTTTTATTTCCTGTAAAAAAACAAAACACTCTTTTGTTGTCTTTGTTTATTACACTGACACGAGTATGAATATATAATGAACAAACAAAACCAAGAAATGTCTCACCGCGTGAACAATACAAGGTTACCGTAGACCTTCGCGGGTGTCCTTCGCTAAAAAAATTATGAGCGCGTTGTTTTAAACGCAACTACCACAAACTATGTATCAATGTAAAGGTTATGAAATGCACTATCCGGTAAAATTGTTTCACTTTAATTAAATTTAGCCGTAAGAAGAGAGCGTCCCAAAATCCCAAAGTGACTGATGTCTCTTTGAGTGAATTTATCGGGTATCAAATTCGACTACATAAACAAAACTACTGCATTATATCAATCACAAGGCATTAATCTTTAAAACCGTGTGAGACTTTTTCGATATTCCTATTGGTTGCTTTGCAATTTGTCTGTCAATTGTTTGCTTATCAAAAATTTGCTGATACATGTTACGACGAAGGCCATTGCGGTAGATCAATTTTTGAAAATAAACCTGAAATCCTTCACACGGTATTTTTGTTTGATGTGTTGGGAATTTCAAGGCAATCTGTCAAATTCTCATACCCTATAAATTCGTTCAAAGAGGGAACACTCGCATAGAAACGAAGTCAGATTTTTTTACTTCTAAAGGTTTACAAACATTTCACGCCTTCGCTGCATCATATGTCAACACTGTGGACACCTCAGATGCAGACAGCCAACAGAAATGCAGGAGATCCCTGCATAGTCCCAAGAGATTCTGTGCAGGATACTAGTTGAGTGAGTGACTGTGGTTCAAGTAGGATTTCTCTGCGATTTGCCAGGCAGAAAAAAATCTTTGAAGCAGAGGAAAACAGGATCAACAGCGGCTTTAACATTGGGCCCGATATCTTCCCATCCTATAAAAGAACAGTTGCAGGCCAAAATGTGGTCACCATCCGAATAATTGGCATAGGTTGGAAACTAGCAGTTCAATATCCGAGTTCTTCTCCTTTGTAGGTTTGATGGAGATTTTTGAACGCATAACCCGGAGGCAAGCGTAGACCACAATATGCTATTAATAAGTTGTCCCAGAAAACTAAGAATTCTGGTTTCCGGATGTTATTATGTTGTGTTACACAAACACAGCATCATAGTTTATGTGGAGCTTTTGTCATGGGATCACTCGATCCAAAGATGTTAACTTTTGGAAATTTTAAAGAAATGTATGGAAAATTGAATTACGAGATTATGCTTCTAACAACGCTTCAAATACTACTGCAACAGCGCAAGGTATATATTTTTTCTTTTGTGTCACGGTTTCCCTTATATATGGTACACTACAAAGACGCATGCATGTAGTGCCCAATTTATGCAACAAAACCACAGTCACGAGTGCTTGTTTTCTACTCAGAGAATGCATTAGCCGTTCCTTTCAAGCTTCAAAGTCTGTAGGCTGTACGAGCTGAAATATTTCCTGAAGTTTATCAGCGTATTGAGTTTATTACAGGAATCGCATCGAAAATTAAATATTCGGAAAGAAAAGACGAAATCACTGTTGCAAAATACAAGTAGTCTGTATAAATATGACTGTGACCTTAAGCGCGTTATTCGATCACTTTAACTTTACACCATACCAAGGTCTGCTAATTCCTCAGCATGGTAATGAGATACCTGAGCACGGTAATTAATTCCTCAGCACGGTAATGAGATACACGAGCACGGTAATGAGATACGTCAGCATGGTAATGAGATACCTCAGCACAGTAATGAGATACCTCAGCACGAATTAATTCCTCAGCATGGTAATGAGATACCTCAGCACGGTAATTAATTCCTCAGTATGGTAATGAGATACCTCAGCACAGTAATGAGATACCTCAGCACGAATTAATTCCTCAGCACAGTAATGAGATACCTCAGCACGGTAATTAATTCCTCAGCATGGTAATGAGATACCTCAGCACAGTAATTAATTCCTCAGCATGGTAATGAGATACCTCAGCACGGTAATGAGATACCTCAGCATGGTAATGAGATACCTCAGCATGCGAATGAGATACCTCAGCACGGTAATGAGATACCTCAGCATGCGAATGAGATACCTCAGCACGGTAATGAGATACCTCAGCATGCGAATGAGATACCTCAGCACGGTAATGAGATACCTCAGCATGCGAATGAGATACCTCAGCACTTTAATTAATTCCTCAGCACGGTAATGAGATACCTCAGCATGGTACTGAGATACCTGAGCACGGTAATTAATTCCTCAGCACAGTAATGAGATACCTCAGCACGGTAATTAATTCCTCAGCATGGGAATGAGATACCTGAGCACGGTAATTAATTCCTCAGCACTGTAATGATATACCTCAGCATGGGAATGAGATACCTCAGCAAGGGAATGAGATACCTCAGCACGGTAATGAGATACCTCAGCATGGGAATGAGATACGGTTACCTCAGCACGGTAATGAGATATCTCAGCACAATAATTAATTCCTCAGCACTGTAACGATATACCTCAGCACAGTAATGAGATACCTCAGCATGGTAATGAGATACCTCAGCACGGTCATTAATTCCTCAGCACGGTAATGAGATACCTGAGCACGGTAATTAATTCCTCAGCACGGTAATGAGATACCTGAGCACGGTAATTAATTCTTCAGCATGGTAATGAGATATTCATGAGTACAAGACAATAGCCTATGACGTCACCCACGTTAATGTAATCCACCGCACGCTAATGAGATTCCACTGCACAAAAGGGGGTTAATTCAGTGCCTACCATCCTGCTTTTTAGCAATAGCTATACTGTAGTTTCAAAATATGTTATAAACTATGGCAAAGGGTTCCAGATTTTCGGGGGGAAAAAATGAGAAAGCACGTTCATCAAAAGTAGCTGTAGACACTGTTGGGACTTGAAGAAGAGAGCAGCAAACAAGCTGGTACGTTTGTAATCATTAAGCAGAGAGGATACGTAGCTTGGAGAGTGTCTTTAAAAGTTAATTAAAGGCAAGCCAATAGAGTTCTTTGAGCACTGGAGTGATATGATATGGCTTGCCAATTCCAGCAGCGGGCCAAGCTTTCAAAATCAGCAACAATAAATATTGGAGAGAAAAAAATCAGCTCAATAAATATTGGAGACGAAGCTCGTCAAGCTTTCGTGACAGTACAATCAAATACCACTTGCACAGTGAAATTCTCTTTGAGGGATCTTTACTTCAGTGAACTTGATTTTACATAGAATGGCTGACATGCACATGTTTACTATTTTAGGATCTGTTTGATGAGTATGAGAGGAAAGCTTCATCCAGGCCTGCCAGCTACCAAGAGATCGATCCTACGTGCCTTTCATGGGTCCCCAAAAACATCCAAGAGGCAAAAACGTCATATTACAGACCTTGAATTTGACAAGTGTTGCAAAACCCGCTATGCTCAAACTTTTAGAAAGCTGGTTGCAGAACTGTTCTTAATGACATTTGTTCCCCTGCTAGGGGTACGTGGTTGTTACTCCGTTATGTAAGTTAGTGGTATATAAGCAACTGTTTTGCGTAAAATATTATTTTTAAAATGAACTGCGAAAACCGTGCATGCTTTTTTATCCCTTGACATTTTGGATGTCAAATAAGAGAAATAGATTAGGAGGAGTAAAAAAACCGGAGCGAACCTATAAATCGAGGCTGAGGTGTTCAGCCTGCCACTCACAAATCCCAACGGACGAGCAATGGTCTCATTTGATTGGTTAATTCACCCAGGTCTAATTATGTGCAATTATTCAGTATTGTCCAAGTTGTTTGCACAATCACAAAGCTTGTAAATCTGAATAACTTTGAAAATCCCGCCAAAGTCACCTTCACGAGACTCGTTCGTATTCTCGACGAACTCCTGGCAGATAAATGGAAACAGGTGGCTCTTTGATCGCAGGCTTGAGCTTTGCAGCAATTTTAGCTAGCCGCGAAATTTTAATTCTTAGGGACTTGGACTGTACTGTACATGTCGAAACGGGCGAAGGGAATTCATCGCTTGCATTCAGTTCTTCCAAACGGCGAATATGTGTTTGTTTTACGATCAATATTTATTATTTAACTTGTTTTATTTGACATAAATAAATTAGTTGTTTGGATAAATCAACCCCAATTTTTCTCGACCGTTGTATCATCTACGACCATTGTTGTGCGACGTTTCGGCGTCCACCACATTCCATTAATGATAAAAATAGCCAACAAAGCGCTTCAGAGGGGGCTTGTCCTTGCCTTTTATAGGCTCGCTCCGTGTTTAAGAACAATACATCAAACCCTCACCCAACATGTCAAGGAGTACAACCCTCTGTACCCTCGGGTAGTTGCTACACTTACACAGTAACCTTAGAAGACATGAGTGCCATAAAGTGCTCACTCACCCTGGCAGTCACAACACAAGGGATATCAATCAATCTCATCTTTTGTACACTGGTAAATTTATTTCAAAACCGTACACATTTGAAAATATAGCAACAGCTAGGGTGCTTACCATTTAGCCAAAAAATCCGGAAATTTCGGTTGAAAGTCAAATGGATCAGCCATTTTTCCGGAAAATCCGTTCGGAAATTGTGGACTACCTCCAGAGGTAGTCCTATTTTTCCGTTTCGGAACGGAGCGTCGGAAATTACCGTACCATTTGAAAGTTGATTCCGTTTCCAGGCTCCCCTCGGCGCGGTTTTAGTTGTATTCAATATGGCGTCAACGAACTTTTACGAGTGTGGCGTTTGTTTCTTCAACTCAGATGGACCACAGAAAACGCCAGCACTTGTTGTTCAGGAGAAAGAGAATGCCTGATTCTTGCATTCCCTGTAGGAGTCCTTCCTATGTTTATAATTTCCCTGCACAAGATCGAAAATGACTTTGAAGCTCACTCGTGCGGAAACTCACTCGTGCGATAAACTCACTCGGGTATGTGATCTCATATCTTTGAATTCTGTTTAAATTTCTTGGCATAAAAGTGGTTACGGCACCAATGGTCATGGCATGTTCTTCTTAGTCAATAGATTTTAGATTTCCAGCTAAGTCCGCCATATTGACTGAAAGACCGGAATTAGAATATTGTAAATGGTAAGCGCCACCTGTTTCGGTTGGTCGTTGAGTTTGGAAAATTTCTTACCATTATGCAACGGTCACCCCAACCGGTTTTTTCTTACAAATGGTAAGCACCCCTAGACCGGACGGTGTAAACCGCAGGTTGCAGGTTGCAGGTTGCAGGTTGAAAAAAAATATTAAAAACTAAAAATTAAAAAAAATTAAAATTAAAAAAATAATATTAAAAATTAAAATAATTAATAAATATTTAAAAATAATAATAATAAAAATTAAATAAAAAATGATTAATAAATGTTCCTTTTTGTGTAAAAAAAAGAAAAAGAAAATATTATCTTGGAAGATTTAGAACTGGACTGGACTCTTAGTATGAGAATTTGCGGAATTCCAAAGTTGACCAGAAGACTTCCGAAGATGTCCGAAGATTTCCGAAGATATCCGAAGTTGACCCGAAGATTTCGGCAGAAGATCCGAAACGAGAACATCTGAAATGGTTCCTCAAATTCTCATACTAAGAGTCCAGTCCAGTTTAAATCTTCCAAGATAATCTTTTTTTCCTTTTTTTTTACACAAAAGGAACATTTTCTGTTTAAATTTTATTATTATTATTTTTAAATTTGTATTAATTATTTTAATTTTTAATATTATTTTTTTTAATTTTAATTTTTTTTTAATTTTTAACCTGCAACCTGCAACCTGCAACCTGCAACCTGCAACCTGCAACCTGTAACCTGCAACCTGCAACCTGCGGTTTTACACCGTCCGCCCCTAGACTCACCTATATGCCAATTAAGCAAGTGTAGCGCATTATAATCAGCTCTTTTCATAGCTTTTTGTTTCCTTATTAATATTTGACTTGCCCAATGTAAGCTGAAACAAACACTGTCTCGTGCTCGTGTCAACACAAAAGTGTTTAGTGAGGCTAGTCTGTCTAAACAATAAACTGTATGCCTTATTTGAACAAGTCCTCAAAATAAGCACCACATGTAAATGCCATGTCATGCAAGCTGAAGGTTGGTGGATTCCGGCGTGGGTGGGTGTCGAATAAGCACGTCTTCAAAGTGCTCCTTCCAGTAAGCAAGTCTGAATAAATGCTGGGTTCAAATAAATGCCAGGAGAGCCAAGTACCCTAATCCTATGCATCAAAGGCGCTTAATTTGAAATCTAGAATTGAACCAGCAAAAGAACCAAACTAAATCGGATGCCCACTCCTCTATTCCTCCTGACAACAAATTAGATCATTTATCGCTCCATTGGTAAAAGAATCTCCCAGAGGTCCTGGACTTTCCGTTGACTTGCCGTTGAAGGACGAAAATTATGTACATGTTGAAGAAATTCGGCAATACAATTGTTTTGGTAACTTGTAAAAAATGGAAATTAGATCTGCAACTATTTCCTTTGCGAATCGAAAAGCCAGTCGGAGAGTGCATTATCAAACAACAATTGGATAATCTTGATAATATACTCTCCAAAGCAACGATTTGAAGAGCTCAAGCCGAATTGTACGACGCACTGAGGCGAGGGTCAATATTTGGTAGCAAGTGAGGTTTTCTGTAGTCTAAAAGTTCAGCTAACGTTTCCGAACACATACAGTTTTCTTAGCGTTTAAAATAAGCCATTACCAACAACAACATTAAAATACATAGATTTTCACCTCCCGAAAATTAGCGGGGCTATTCGAGGCGGGAGTACCCTGGGTGCCAGAGGCTTTTCTTGCGCGGTTTCCGGTTTCAATCTCTCTTATGGCCGCGCGACGGAGAAATAAACCTCTTGTACCCAGGGTAAGGCGGGAGGTGAAGGAAAAAAAAAAAGAGAAAAAAACACAATTATAATAAGAGTAGCTAACAGTAGTGTTTTAGTAAGTAATAAAGTAAGTAATAAAAAATATAATGAGGGTGTGCGGAGTCGCACAATTTTACCGTAAAAACGACGTTTCCAACGCCTACAGGAAAATTTTGTCCGTTGGGTGCCCCTGACGGAAGAAGATTTCGCGGTAGAACCATATATTATTGAGCCGGAATAAGCATGGGCCTTAATCCAAGCCCACCATGTTGTTCCCCAAGGTCCCCCAAGCCTCGCATTCAGACGTTTCACAACGAGTTTACGCGTGGTTTCAGATGCGGAAACAAAGGTTTTAAATCCTCTGGGATGTAAGATGGTTTTTAGATGCACGTACATCTCTAATTTCACACTATGCTGACTTTAGACGGCATTGACGTCATAATCTCCCATCAAACTCTGCGAAAACAAACATGGCGGCGCGCGGGAAATTTGAAAGCAGAAACAAATCGTTTTGTATTCAAACCACTTTAATTTAAGAATTATAGACTTTTAACCCCTAAACCAGTTTTACACAAACACCAACTTATGATTTGGAGCAAAACTGTTTTTCAGCCCGAGATTCCCTTTACGGAGGAATGATGTGAAATTCGGCCTTTTTTCTGTATATACTATCGTGGCTTTTCGATTTTGAGGACGTTACTCAGGCCACTTAAGGCATGGTTTTGCCTGTTAATATGACATATTTTTTATTTGAAAGGGAAGTTGTTGTTCAATCTTTCCGAAATTTGCAGGGAACAATCTTATCAGTATCCTTAACAATATGAACAACTTTCACTTTTTAAATTTAGGTCACGTGACTCAGAATGATTGTTAAACGGTTAAAATCTTCGGACTAAAATGGGGTACAGAAAGTAAACTTTATTTAATCATTTCTATGATTAATTATATTACATCTGAGAAATATCTTCATGAAATAGCCTTGTATGCATGTCCATGTTAAATTGGAATTGCGTAATTAGAAGAAACAGGTCACGTGACATGATAAATGATTCAATAACTTCTAATATAAATGAAAAGTACCAGTATACAAGGCAGATACACAATTTCCTTATTTTGTTGCACAGTTTAACAACATTTGTTTAGCAAAGTTTGCCCCATAAACCTTTCCCCCATTTCACAAAACGTATTTTGTGACGCCATAGACAAAGGAATGTCACGTGACACCAAAAAGCATTTTCATGCGACTAAACTAGTGAAATAAAGGTCAGATTCAACCTCGTCCCCAGGGCCTTCTCTCCTTTTTTTTTCAAGATGGCGTCTGATGGAGCGAAGACCCTGGCAAAGGCTGGGTCACGTGGTACAAATACTCCAAGATTCTTGGAGTATTTTATCACGTGACTTTGTTGTGGAGCTGAAACAAAATGGCGGCCAAAGCTGAGTGTCCCAGATTACGTGGACCGCGTTTTAACGGCGTATCTTTGTAGACGAGGAAACAATACTTTCATTTGGAAGACTAATTTTATTGTTTGGAAGCTCTTCCGCCTCTTCGAAAGCATAACGCGTGGTCAAAGACTCTGCTCTCGCAGGCTAGAAACACTACGGTAACGCCGTACATCAGGCACATTTTAGCTTTAATTTTTACGCTGTTAGTGATTGATTTACACATAAACTATAAGCTTAAGCTTATATCGGCTGTATAAAACTGTACACTGCGACTTGTTTTTCGTTCTACAACTCACCCCTTTCATTTCAGCTTGAGTTTAAAGTTCTGATTTGAACAGTTTGTCCGTTGGAGGACTTGGAGAGATAAAAATCTCCTGTTTAGACCTTTATACATTTACACCCGTATATTTTAATAATGAGCTTATCTAAAACAATTTCCCGTAATAATAATTTATCTTATGTAATACAAAATTGGTAATTTGTGACTGCATCCACATCTACATCTGGTTTGTCACTATTTATTTCAAATTAAAAGTTCAACCTTAAATTGAAGTATAATATTTTTGCTACAATAAGCTTACATTGTATGACAGAGTATTTTCTTTCAAAACAAGGTCATTACTTAGTTATTCTGTCAGTGACACAAGCTACTCTGTAAACAAATTCTCAGTTCCCCCAACAGGAATTGAAGCTATGACCTTTCCGCACACCGGTTCAGATGCCTAACTCCCACGAGCCTCCCATAGTTTCAGTGGTAGAGTGTCCGACCGGTGTGCAGAAGTTTATAGGTTTTGACTCCTGTTGGGGCCGGGGAACTCGAATTTTTTTCCGAGTAGCTTGTGTCACTCACAGAATAATATCTCATCAATTTTTAGTTGTTCAAAGTATAAAAATTAAAGGAAAATGGTGTATATACAAAGATGTACATTAAAAGGTGTTACATTTTTATTTGCCAACCTGTCACCAATTACAGCACATGTTTTGGCTTTAAATAGAGATTGATTTCACTTTTGTTCTTTACACTGAATGACTGATCCTTTGTTACACTGAAATGACTGATCCTGTATCTTGTTCTTTACGCAGAATGACTGATCCTTTGTTTTGTTTCTTATGAATTATGGAGAGTAATCTGGGCTCCCCTGCACCCCAAAAAGTAAGAACAGCTTCTCCATCTCAACATAATAAAATCATGGAGATGCTAAAAAGATACCCGGCTTTTCTCAGAAGGTTTGGCGGCACTTGATTAGTCTTGATATAACAACGGTTTCACTTTAAAACTAATGGTGTTGGAATGTTAGTGGTTGACCTCTGGTGGGCATATCTCTTCTTGCTTACCAGTATGCGGAGGTCATCATGCAACAGTAAAATCCTGGCTTTAAGCCCCCTCTACTGTTCCTCATTTCCTTCCTATGTCCTCACAGAAATTGTTCAACTTTAGACCATATTAATGTTCTTTATTCTGTTTTGTTTGTTCCAGTTGCATTGATGTACTGACTTGAAATTTGTTTTAAAACATATCTTGATATAATAATTTGCTGCATCAACTTGTTTATTCTGCCTATAAGCGCCCCCCCCCCCCCCCCCCCCCCCCATTTATAAGCCCACCTAAGACCCTTACGAAGTTGAATAAGCCCAGGGCTTATGACCAGGATTTTGTAGTATGTGTGGAATTTTAGCAAATATTGTGTTTCATTAGTGGTGAGAAAATTTGTAATAATAATAATAATAATAATAATTATAATTATATATTGCTTTTATAAATATAATTATAATTATTATAATGTAATTATTACATTATCTTTCATTTGACTGTTGGGTGGGGAAGAGACTTTGAGTCAAATGAAAGCAAGCAGGACAGAAAACCACACAAGCAATAGTGCATCTTTATTTTAAACTACAGAGGTGAATACAATGATTCAAGTAACATTTTCGCATAAAAAAAAAAAGAATGAAAACAATAATAATTGTGTCGTGAAACATATTTGGTACATAAATTTATTGTTGTAAAATCAAATTATGGGGCCAACTATTAAGCGGCTACCCCCTATTAAACGGCCAGTTATCAAAGTCGCAAAACTGTTGTCAGTATAATACTGTAAATAAAACCCCTATTACCTTTTGGCCCATACCACTGAGGGTTCTCTATTCAGTGGCCTCGAAAATTTTATACATGTAGTTTTGGCTTTGTTTTGTAAAAGCTGATGACAGATAAGAGTCCGAAATAGAAAGTGATGACTGATAAAAACATTCAACACACAGTTGTCACAAGCCTCCAAGCGTGTTTGTATTCGATCAAAGTGATGTTTCTACCAAGCCTTACGCTAATTTTCTGACAAAACCCTATTAAGCGGCCGACCCACTTGCCATTTCCCCAAGGGTGGCTGCTTAATAGGGGTTCGAAAAAAATATACATATAATAAGGATTTGAGATAATAAGAGACAAGGATTTGAGTCTACAATCCTTACACATAAAAATATACAAATCAGTGTAGGCTTTCCATAATAGTTTTTGACTGTCCCCTTCCCTAGCTGAGTGATAAAATGGCGATAAAAGAAAATTACCAATAGGAAAACAATAATTATGTATCTAGAGGAAACGGTATCCTCAGATCTTTCTCCCATGGGATTACATGTCAGGTTAATTTTTTTTTTTCATCCACTACATGTTTATTTAAAAAAAAATGTTATTTTTATGGACTATGAAACATCAAAAAATATAAATCATTTATTTTCTTGTGCACTACTTGAATATGATTTGAAATAAACTCCCATTCATAAGCTAATGGCTCTGTCAGATCCCCCCCCCCCCCCCCCCCGGCATTTGTCGGGCATTTTACGACTTTTCCATTCCCGGGTGGGGTATTTTGCTATATCAGGTCGTCCAGGGGGTGGGGCATTGTTAAAGGCAACATTACGATGTATATCTTTTGGATTTTAAAAGGACGTACATTATTTGTTGTGTATTTTAACTTTCCTGATTGCCCGTATTTAAAAGTGTTTAAACTGAGTTGATATTAAACCTCATTTGAGCCCTGCACTTTTCAAGTGAACCGGAGCCCCACCAACACATGTGCAAAAATTTGCACTGTTGCTTTCCACATGCGAACCAAAGATGTCGGAAAAGAAGCTTTGACAACTTTGGCGGGGACAGATATCAAATTCAGTAAGCTCTGGTTATGGGTGATCAAGGATCGGAAAGCTTGAGCATAAATTTCCCGACTAAATTGGAGGGGCATTTGCAACATTCTGACAAAAAATGCCCGGGGAGGGATGAGCGGATTGACAGAGCCATAAGACATAGACGAAAAAAAACAACAGGCTTATATCCTTCAATCGCAAGTACAAAGCGCTAACCGTAATATCGGTACAATACTGACATGAAGGAATACGTGTCTGGACATTGAAAATTTCAATGATTTTCCTTAAGCTTATAGACAATTACGATCGAACTCTCCTTTTTGATTTCTACGAAGAACAATCTCAGACGGTGACATAGCATACGACCCCTTCGTCTTTTTCTGGGAAGATCGAGTACGGGTGCGTACAAATGCTTTAAAAGATTTATATTTAGCTTTACATAAGACCGATAGTTCCCGGGATAGCTAGTTTTATACGTGCGGTGGTGTTACAGTTACCGTATGTTTCCAGATTCTTTGACCACGCGTTAATGCTTTCGAAGAGGCGGAAGAGCTTCCAACAATAAATTAGTCTTCCAATGAAGTATTGGTTTCCTCGTCTCAAAAGATACGCCGTGGAAACGCGGTCCACGTATCTGGAAACTCACTTTGGCCGCCATTTTGTTTCAGCTCCACAACAAAGTCACGTGATAAATCTCCCAAGAATCTTGGAGTATTTGTACCACGTGACCCAGCCTTGCCAGGGTCTTCGCTCCATCAGACGCCATCTTGAAAAAAAGGAGAGAAGGCCCTGGGGACGAGGTTGAGGTCAGATTAAATTTTACGGTTTGACAAAACTAGTTATGTCGACAAATAAACAGGATGTTTCATTTCTCTGCTGGGGGTCTTCTGATGCTTAAAAACCATGCCTTAAAGTGCCTATAACCCTTGCTCAGACTATATTTTCCCGAAAGTTAATTGCCTTATGGAACATTATTTTGCCAAAAAACTTCCAAGTTTTGAATTGCCATTTTTCTACAGCTATTCAAGTTAGCGACAATCATCATTTGTGCTTCCTGTGTCATAATATATCGAGCGATAAAAGAGTCTGGGGACGAGTGTTATAATAATAAATTATAATAATAATAGAACCACATTTATGACGTAGCCTCCGGAACACGCTTCTGACGGTCTTCACAACTTCACTGCTTTTCTACTCTCTAAATCATCAAAACTGCCAGATCGATGCACGGTAACGGGTGTTCAAACACAAATAGCATAGAAAAGGAATATCTCTTCAACAAGTGATCGTCTTCCGTAGGCTACGTCACAGAACAGCTCGGCCCAGACTCACCGCGCGCGCAGATTTTCAGCGCTGAGGCGCGAGTTTAAATGCTTCTAAAATAATGAAGGAAAAAGCGAATTGGATTTTTCTTTGAATATAATATCTTCAACCTTTCCTAGTTTAAGAAAATATATAGCTAGCGAAAGGGTTATAGGCACTTTAAGTAGTCTGAGTAGGGGAAAATGACAAACTTGAGAATTATAGCTCATTCGATGAAAACAGGTCGGCTTCATTTGGCATTCTCTTGGCTGGACTGGTGCCTGCATTTTTTACTTCAAGCGTTATTTCGGGTAGCCAGTACCCTATTATTTTTTTTGTCCAATTATTGTAAATACTTTTAGTAACTTGTGGGGTAAAATAAAGTTTGTTGTTGTTGTTGTTGTTGTTGACTGTGCAACCTTTCGCTACGCTTTATAAAGCTTAGGAGGATTTTAGAAATGTTTATTTTCGCTCGTAGAACAAAGCTAACACGGAAATGCTACATAAGTATGATTAAACAAACAATATTTGTAAATTTTGGATCATTTTATTTATTTTTCAGTCATTTCTAAAGCTGTGGCTATGTCAGTCATAATAATATTATATTTTCTTTTGATTTTCTTGCACACCGAAATACTTCAAGAAATAGTTAAAAAGTTCATTATTTGGGGGCTTTATAGAATAATTTAGCAAGAAAAACGGGATTTATTCTCTACTGACGACTAATTTTCAGCTATTGTCTCATTCGCTGTTGATTGAGAAATTATTTCGGGGGTACTAGGTACCCTATTAGGCTCGATTTCCGCCGCTCTCTCGAGTCCCGTCTTCGTTCCTCCCGAGAAGACTATAGGTACCTCTCCTTTTATAGCGCGTTCGTGTGTTTCACACCGATCAGGAAAAACCTGGAGTTGCATGAAAGCGAGGCTTAATGGCCCTCGCCGGCTAAAAGTTATTGAGTGTTTACCATTTACATGGAAAAACCGGTTGGTTCACGGGTTTGTGCAAATGGTAAGCAAAACTCCCGAAGGAAATTCCGTTCGAGATTGGCGTGTACCATTTGCGCAGTTCATTCCAATTGACAGAGAGAGAGAGAGAGTCTGGTAACTAGATTCAAGATGGTGGCAGAGGTAAAATCAATCTTCAATCATCTTTATTTCACTTTCACCATAAAATTACAAGTAACAATAAACAAAAATCATATTAGGTGTAAAATGACTGGAGTCCAAAGGAAGTATAGCTTGTGGTCGCTTGTGGTATGGGGACCCCACAAAAAAAAAAAATTAATCAAAACTTATAAAATGGTGGGTCGAGTTGAGGGGAAATTACTTTTCCGAATTATTGAGTTAACGACAGGAAGAGATCCTCAAAAACTGCCAGCTTTCATGAAGAGAGATATTAATAGGATTAGTCGGTTATTTCAATGAGGTTTGTCGGATGCCGTACCTTTAGTTGAATGAGTTTTGTTTTTTTTTTTTTTTTTTTTACCCCAAAGATTCCACTTTCGAAAGACCAAAAAATATAATTTTATCACTGTCGAAGTACTTACGCAAGAGTTTGGCAGCTTAAGGTGCAATTCCCTACAGGAAATCGATTTGGGGGGAAACCCGATTCCCCTTACAGAAGCAGCAATTTGAAGTACATGTTATACCACTTCATTGATTTGAGTACATGTCGTTCTAAATTATCCCCGCGAGCGGACTGGGGACCGAGGCAGTAGAAACTAACAATAGTATATCAAGATAGTTTTTGAATATCACGCAAACCCTCGGCCCAATGGTCTGTTGTCCAGGATTGTTCATGTTGGGATTTTGATGACTTTAGCGGGAATGGCGTGAAGTGAGCAACGTGAGGAGAATTTAAATCCTCGAGCTTAGCAATAAAAATACTTTAGAAAACGTGTCTTTATAATATATTCACAAGCAAGAACCTTAACCAAGGAAGAAGGACTTGTTATTTCAAAGGACGTGTTATTGTGAGTTTAAACCCCGAAATGGCTCTTGTCTCTACCTACATTTTGAAACAGACTTTTCTCTACTGTCTAAACAATGGGGAGCAGAAGAAGCTGATTGACCTGTGCGTCAATGTTGTTTTATGGCTGTGCTGACCTTAAAAACTTATCGCGCGTTATTCGATCCAGCGGGGAATCGGCTTCCCAGTTTCACGCAAAAAACTGCAGACTTTAGTCGTGACTGGCGTGACTAAAAAGCCTTTGCAACTAGGAAATCAATTTATTAAACTTTGCCGCTGCCCTTTGCCAACTTCTTGTTGTATGAAGAAGAAAACTTGTTTTATTTTCCCTTGTCTAATTAACTATTTCGCTTGTTTTCTTTACATGAAAATAGCACTTACACTCGGCACGAAAATCGGACATTTTCTCTGAAAATAGGAAGAAATTCTGATTGCAATATTTTTGGCTACTTGTAGCTTAAATAGAAACTGTAAACGCCGTCAACTGAAGGTCAATATGGAAGAGAAATTCTCTGGTGGCTAATTCTGTACGACGTCAATCATGTTCACCATGTAATAATCACAAGGGTTGCGTCATTTAAACCGTGTTGTTGTTTTGGCTAGGTTTCTATATTAAAGTTTAAAGCTTTCCTGCTGAGTAGAAATTGTAATATCTAACCAAATGCCGTCAACTAAAAGCAAATAAACATTTGGACAATCCACTGAATCCAAAAACAAAACAGAAATCCTCTATTGTGGTTGAGGTGCATGTAATAGGTTTAAACAGAACACAAATTCTCTGGTGGCTATTAAAAAATTTTAGTCACAGGACGTAAAGTTGAATAACAACGGAAAATCATTTTCCGCGGTATCAACAGCGCACCTTGTGATGTGTCACGTTCCTTTGCTGTTACTTCATCACTTAGTAACGCAAAAAATGGTTAATGCGCATCTATATCTTTCAACACTACTACTACGAGCGCGGTCACCAGTTACTACGGGGAAAAAAAGAGTCCATTGCTTGAAGCGGCCGCCCCATGGGCGTCGACCCGCTTAAAAAACTTTTCCATTCCTTGAAACGGCGACGCCTACGGGCGTCGGCCGCTCTAAATATAAATATTTCACGCAAGTTGACGTTTTTGCATTTTGTATATGCCAGTCTCTTCTAAAAGCTTTTGAGGCCGTGACTCTATGTTTTAGTTTGAACGTGGAGTTATGTTGATTGGATCAACGTACATGTTCTTCTTGCAAACCCCTCGAATATTTTTGCTCTCCATCATTTTGATGTTTGATGAGTGCCGGCACAAGTCGATGCCCGGGTTGATGCACTGAATTCTTACCGGCCGTTTCTTGCTCTTCCTTTAAAACACAATCGGCCGCGTTTCTCTTTGAATATTAAACGAAGCTAAAGCTTTAGATAACCCTTCTTCAGTAATCTATACTCTCCATCTCACGAGTTTACCAAAAAGCGTTCGACTTTCACTTCATCAGTATCCTGATCACTATCGCTTTGCGTCCCCTGAAGAGTCCCTTGGGAGATTACATGAACATTTGATTGACGTGTACGCATTCTCAGGCCAATCCGAATTTCCCGTACGCTGGCGTACGGACCGACTGAAACAAACCTTCGTTTCCGGGCAGGCGGTCTTTCAGACCCTCCCGCCCCAGACTCTGGCGGCTCCGCCGCTCGCGACAGCGGCTTCTCCGCTTACGAATTTAGCCTTCGCAACAAGACCGCCAGCTACGCAGGCTATGCAGTGTTTCAAAAGTCTGCTCAAAATCCCGTCGTCAAGAAGCCAAACTAAGTGCAGCGCACTCAGCCAATTAGGAGCGAGTAATTTTGCCGCTTGTCCAATCAGAATCAAGTAATCATGCCCTTTATTACCAAAAAGTGCCCTAATCGGATTCAGTAATTTTGCCCTCTATGTGATAAAACTAGAAAGCGTAGACTGTTCAAAGTGATTTTCAGTTTAATTCACAGTAATCTGGCATCGGAAAAGCATCTGGGCGATGACATGAAGGATGACTATTAAGCCATTGCTTAAAAAACCGCTCTGAAGTTTATTTGAGATCACTAAAATCGGTCTAAAAAGAAAAGAAATAGCTAATTAAATACTCGCTAAATTTGTTTACATTTTAGATCAATTCGTACTGAAAACGTAACTTTTAAATTCAAGGCACAACATAAAGAGGTAAGCAAAAAATATTGATAATTTTTTTCGCTAACAGTTAAACGGACCTACCCAAAGTATCATAAAAAGTATCATAAAAAAACTTTGCCGCAGATCGTACGCGCTCGCTAGCCAGTGACGACTCTTGTTGATGGCCTACAGAATACTGGCAATGTTTGTCTGCATTAATGAAAATTCTTCGCATAATGAGCATGCATCGTTTCGAGGACGGTCAAAGGAAGTTGGTGAAGTTACTAAATAGGACCACATGAATATCCATTTTGATCTCCGGAACTGATTTTTTTGCTAAAAAATAACAAAAAAATTTAAACGATACTCGGTGCCAGTGTGTACTCCAAAAACAAAGCAAACGAAAGCCTAAGTATAAAACGGACTGCAAAATGTAATACAGTGGAAACCTCAGGGAAATGGCAATTGGCCGCTTAACAGGGATTCGTCATTAATTAGAATAAGGCGTGGTAGAAATCAAAAGATAGGTGGAATCACATCAACACGATAATAAACGTGTTTGAATGTTTTTATCAGTCGTCACTTCTATTTCTGACTCTTGTCTGTCATCAGCTTTTTCAAAGCAAGGTTGAAACTACGTGTAATTGATTCTTGGTGGTCGCTTAATAGGGGGTAAAAAAAGTAGAAGAATCCTCAATGGGGCGGCCAAAAGGTGGCCGTGGCCGCTTAATACAGGTGGCCGCTTAATTGGGGTTTTATTTACAGTATTATACTGACAATAGTTTCGGGATTTGATAATTGGCCCTTAATAGGGAAGGGGGGGGGGGGGGGGGGGGGGGGGGGGGTTCTACTTCTACTGTATACTCATTTATGAAACGTAAATATGAAAATCATTTTCATGCTGAAATAAATAATATCACAAGTGATACGTTACAAGGTAGGATGATATATTATCTCTAGCCTGCAAAACAGGCGTATTTTGTGCGAGCGAGCGCTAAATATTCCATCGATAAATAAATAGTAATGCCTATGACCTCGGGATGTGAGGCGTAGTTGTGGGGGCTAACATATTTTCAAGTCTTTTGAAGGGGTTGGGGCATTAAGGCCCCAACTTATACGTCGCATTTTTGCCGCGTCAAATGAAATTCAAGCCGCAGAAATCTCGCTGGTATTACTTGATTCAACTATAGGTTGTAATACACCATGGAAGCAAACGTGTTCTAACGTGTTCTACTTTTGCTATTTGTGTGGGCATTGCGCTGATTTAAAGCCATTTCAGCGAGTTTTCTGGGACTTGAATTACATTCGACGCGACTGAAATGCGAATAACAGGGACTTAACAGGACTTTTACTACATATGACCAGCTTTCCTTGGGGGAAAGCGTGTCAATGCAATACAAATATGACATTTCGTTTCTGATCCTACATATTTACATATTTGTAAGCAAAATATTGTCTATGAATGTTTTACTTATCTTCGTATGAAGAGTACAAAATGGTAAAAACACAACACATGAAACATTTCACGGCAACCATTTTAAAGGTAGGGCAAATATATATTGCGAAACATGCAGGACAAATAGCTAGCGTGCAATAAAAGCTCTGGAATAGTTTGTGCCGACAGATACCAAGCTAAGGAATCAGAGCTGTGCTGGGAGCCTGGGAAGTATATAGTCACGTGTTCAGTTTACCATACATTTTGTCTGTCAATTTTCCCGCCAAATTTTGACTCGATCTAGATTTGATTTCCGGCTATGTTTATTCTACTTTCATAACTTTAAAATGATAGCCGCAACCGTGAAATGTTTTTTCTTTTCTTTTCTGTATTGCAAAGCATAGTTTGATATATTTTCCTAGCCTGTACAAGCGGCGATTTGCGCCAGCTTCCCAGGCCACTAGTAAGTTATAGTGTTCAATGTAAAACTGAGCAGTAGTCTGATGACACATAACTGGTTTCATTACTCTTGGAAGAATCGGCATGTTACACAAAGGCGAGCACATGAAGTCCTCCTGGTGAGCGGTTACCGAGACATGTTAGAGAGCGTTCACTGTACTTCCTTGCTCGCAGTCCAGTATGACAAGAGATTCGCATGTCCTGTTGTTGCTTATTTCACTGCGGTGCGAGACTGAACCCTTCTTGAGCTTGTTTGCTGGACCCCACTCAGCCTGTCACATAGCATAAATGTTTTATTAGTAATACAGCATATTTCCTTTCTTCTCTCCAATACAAATCAGTGATACCCAGCCGATCAACCAAACCCGTTTAACGCATCCCTATACGAAAATAAAATGCTGACCAAAACAAATTATACACAAACCCAAATCCACCTCTTTGAGAAAAGAAGTGGTTTCTGAATGAATGCGAGAATTAATGCTCAGTCACCCTTCCATGATACATACAACTGTTATGAGCCTGTTAATGCTCAGTCACCCTTCCATGATACATACAAACTGTTATGAGCCTGTGTCAACATTCATAACATGTCAATATTAGTGACGGGGAGGTGCAAAGGGGTTTTGGGACTTTTTTTTGGGGGGGGGGGGGAGGGGGGGGGGGGCAGGGGGGGTAGAAATCTTTTTGGTGGGGTCTAAAGATTTTGGCAGCGCCTTTTGTTTTAGAGTTATAAAAAATGTTATCCGCTCCCCACTTTGAAGAAATGGACTGCAGTCTGCCTAAAGTTTGTGACAGATGCATGACGAACGAATAATGGGGGACGGATTAATTATCTCGCACTCTCTTAATGTTCTTTTTAACTTTTATGCGAAGAAAAAGATACATTTTTGGGGTTAGACGTTGGACTTTTTGGGGTTTAGTTTTAGCCTAACAGCACTTTTGGGGGTCTACAAAAGTGGCTCCATTCGCCACCTCCCCGCTCCCGATCACTAAAATACCTGAATACCCTAATTATTCTAACACTGGGTACGTGGGGAGGGGGATGTGGTATCCACCGGCTTGTGGGTGTGCCATAACAATGTTATCTCTTCCATTATTGGCAGTTTTGAATTGCAGTCTGAACGGCAAAGAGTTCTGGTATAATTAGTCAGGTAATGCATGCTACTTTAAGCAATAAGTACAAGTTTCGTTCCACAACTGAATCCTCCATCCATTTTAAAATTTTAACTCTGCATACAATGTAAGAATTTTGTTACTATAGTACATTTTGCTACGAATACCTGAGGATTGGTTAAGGGATGGACCATTTTTTTTTTTTTTTGCTTGTGAGTGAGTGAACTCGCTTTGCACGATTTTTTTTTTCCTCTATTTTTGCTGTGCAGGAATTTTTTTTTTGGTGATTGGCCAACCCCCCCCCCCCCCCCCCCCCCCCCCCGCCCCGTCCCAAAATAAAATGGTCCATCCCTAAGTATGTTTGAGATACTAATATCTCATCCTAATATCTCAATGCTCGTGCAAGGGCGGGCAGAGATTGCGTACAGTAGGAATTTTAATTTCTACAATGGCGTCTACATAGCACAATAAAGGCTGTGGGGCGATATACAACCAACTTATCACAAGCCACCGTGGTAATAATACACGTGTGGGTGAGCCGGGCATACAAGGAGCTGAGGATCTTCGTTACCCAATGCATTAAGTTTTAATAACCGCAGATCCTGTCACAGATGCATGTCAGAGAATTATTTTTTAGTGGATTTACCAATTATAGTTTTAGTTCAAGGTACTGACTTAGACTTACAGTGGAACTTCGATTTCTCGAACCACCCGATAACTCGAACCACAAAGCCGTTTCTCTTGGATTACCTCACTCAATAATTTTACCCCCGATTTCTCCAACCCCAGTCTGCGTCGCTGGGTGCTACTCGAACCCTCGATAACTCGAAACTCCCTCAAAACTCGAACCAATTCGTGCTCCCGTGGGAAAAAAATCTGTCATCTGTCACTGGAAATACATGATCAAAGGTTCCTTTGTCCAGGGAAAAGAGGGTTCAGGGAAAGAGCTCTTTCTCTTTTCTCGCATTTCCACCTTCGCGTGCAGGCCCAACAACTCGCGCTATATATTAGTGTTATTATTAGCTGTACAGGCTAAACACAGTTGAGACTCTGCTTACAATTACTGCTTGTCTTAATTTTTTTTTCTTAAATCTGAAAGATCTGTATCTGCCAGCAAAAAGTGTGTTATAGTATTTGTATGACAATATGCCTACTTGGTAAAACGTCGATCCTAGTGCGACTCAGTCAGTACTCAGGTTGGGGAGCAGGGATGGCGCAGTGGTGAGAGAGCTCCCCTCCCACCAATGTGGACCGAGTGGCAAATCCCGGTCCCGGCGTCATATGGAGTGGTTTTCATTTGAGTGTCGTGAAACCAAAAACCAAAGCAATTATAATGGCCAATCACAACAAACGTGAACAACGTAATGAAAAAATGAGAACTCGAAGCAAATACACTATAGCCGGCGCTAAGCGCGCGAAAAACGCGTGTGGACCAAGTCGCGATTGGTTTTGGTTTGCATCTGATTGGTTAAGAAGGTGACGCGAGTTTTTTTAAACCAATCCCAGAACGTAGTAAAGCAAAAACCAAAGCAATTCAGAAATTTATACTTTCGATACTCAATTGAAAACCGCTCTATGGGTTGAGTTTGTTGTTGGTTCTCATCCTTGCTCCAAGGGTTTTCTCCGGGCTCTCCGGTTTTCCTCCCTCCTCAAAAACCAACAATTCTAAATTCCAATTCGATCTCGGATCCGAGGGCCACAGGGTTGTCACTAGTGTTACCCTCGTAAACAAAGTCAATTTAGTCAAGAGATTCACATCAAAGTGTCATGTTTATTTACATGTAGCATATAAATACACAGCTAGAACAGATTCAATTGAATTCATCGCATTCATGAAATGTAAGAGAGTATCAAATGAATGTACTCATTATACGTTAGTTGTTCTTTCCCGAGACACTTCAAACACTAATGTGCACTATGAAGGACCCTTCTCAGGTATATACATCCGGGTTCATTTGTCTATCATAAATTAGTGTGATTTCAACAACACCGTTAAGTCCCGAAAATAAGCCCACTAAAAAAGCCTTTTTAGCAAAAATAATCCCAGGGCTTACTATCCGAATTTTACGGTATTACTGTAATGTTGCCTCGCTATTAAAGCTGTTGCAAACTAACTTAAGGCGTGATTATGTCAGTGGTAAAGATAGGGGGAGTACATTTTTCGTGTTTTGGGAGTTGTATCGGAAACACGAGCGGAACATCGTGTACGTTTCCACAACTGTGACGAGTCCAAAAACCTTCATGAGTACTCCTGTTATAACTCTAAACAAACAAAAACGCTTTCTACCAGGCAGTTTTAATGGACTATTTTCAAAACTAATACAAATACTTGTACTTTACAAAATTCAGTTCGAGACGAATTAATGCACAAATGTTGCAAAGAACAGACATTTTGTTTTTCGGTAAGTTTCGTCATATTACATTGAATATGCTGTATTGTTGTTATCTAATGAAGACTTCTTCATCCCATAAATAGACATAGCCTGATGCAAACACGAGAGAAAGTTTGGGAGAATTGGAAAGTTTTTGTGTTCATCTACAGTCAAACCTGTATTGAGCGAACACCCTCGGGGAATTCTCTAGTGTCCGCTTAAATACAGTGTGTCCCCTTAATACCTGACTCGTCCCCAGTCGTCTCTCTTGTCTCCTATTAATATTTCACGAGAGAAGCGCGGCCGAGTGGAGCGCAAGAGGTGATGGGAAGGAGGAAAGGCGGGATCCTCAGTCCCCAAGACGCTCGCATATAATAATTAATAGGAGACTGAGAGACGGCTGGGGACGAGTCAGCCTTAATACAGGGATTATTTATAGTAAATACGGGAACTTATAAATTTTGGGACTTTTCTTACTGTCCGCTTAATACGGTGTCCGCTAGTTTATTGACTGATAAAGCGGTATATCCGCATCGCATCAGTGTTAAAATAAAGGAAAACTGATCCGAGCCGCAGGCGAGGGTTTACATACGTACTTCTCCGTTCACTCCTTAGTTTTTGTTTCGATTGAGAAGATATATCAAACACTCGAGACAGTGTTTCATCCGATTTCCAAACACCTCGAATTTCGTCGCTGCGTCGCATTTTCAACTCTTTTTCGGTGTTTGGATATCCCGATGAAATGTTTGCATCAGGCTCTGCAAACAAGAAACGGCCGTTTTCTATTTCTTTTATAAAATAAAGTCAACAAAATGCAATGATACGTCATAACCGTGTTTACATAGCCTCATGCAAACGGTTGTACAACCAATCAGAGCGCGCGTTATATGATCAAAAGGTTTATAATATTGTATGTTGGCTGATGAGAGTTATTTATCATTATGGTTTTTATCGAAGGCTGGTTTTCATATGATCGGTAGAGTCCCTCAAGTTAGGTCGTTAAAATTACCCATGCCTCGAATAATAGTCAATTTATCGATCATTTGTAAACCAGCTTTAAATTTGTATTTATAGCATGAGTTAGTTAACTCAGTGATGTTATAATGTTTGTGCAAGAGACATACAACGCAACGTGTCCGCCATGAAAACAGCTGTGAATATTAAGAGTGAGAAGATCTGGGTACGAGATTAAGACGCCAGTTCAAGGTAAGAATGCCCATAATGCATCTGAGGTGAAGAGTAGCAGCAGAGGAGAAGCAGCTAAGTCATTCATTACAACCATGTCTCCCGCAAATGATTCACTCTCACCTACAAACAAAGCGAGAGGCTTTAATACAATACTTCAACAAGTAACATGTTTAGTGCAGCTAAGAGGACAGCGAAAGAATCACGCCTTCAACATGAATAAGTTTAGGAAAGCCCAAAATTAAAAGCTGGCCGGCTACAGGTTACCGACGTGTCACGTGAGATACAGATATGTTACCATTCAAACACCCGAACTTAATCACTGGCCGTTTTATTCTTGCGGTGGTATGATGGGTGACGAGATAGAGGAATGATTAGCAACTCAAGCTTCAAACAAAAAATAAATAACAATATATAAGCAAGTTCTCAATTATTGAAGTCCTACTTGAGAGAAAACAAAGGCGAGTTGTCGGATTAATAAACCAAACGGCATTTACAGTGCAATTGGTGCCTCGTGACTGGTTTGTACGTGCTGGTAGCTCGTGCTGGTAGCTCGTGCTGATAGCTCGTGCTGATAGTTAGGCTCGACTTACTAGCGATCCCTGCTACTCTCGTCAGGACATATTACATTAAAGAACATACTGGGATGCGGTCTTGGGCCTTGCGCCTTGATAGAAAGAACGACGAGTTACAGAGAAGCAACGCCATTACAAGATTAGTATGAAAATGAAAAGAAAAATAATAAAACAACACAAACTGCAAAGAAAAAGAAAGACAGAAGCAGCGAGATGGAATGAAGAAATGCTGATACTACCAACTGCAACATTACGGTGATCGGTGGAGAGAAGCTTGTGTGTTCATAACACAATCACCAAGCTAGTTAGCTCATCAGTTTTAATATACGAGGTAGATCAGATGGTTCTATTATCGCGATTAACTTCCACGTGAAAACCGTGCAGTGATGGAATCGTCCGTTCGTTATGAATAGATGACAATCTTACATAACTGCGACGGTCTTTCATGTATTAAATCTGCCTCATAATTGTTGGAAACTTTCACTCTGCCTCCCTTCAATGTTGATTACAAAACAACTCAGTGTGGCGACAGAAAGTGTTCCACTCAACACTGAAGGGGAGAGAGAGCAAGCTAACTACGACGGGAATGCCAGCACCTAACACGTTAGTGTTTGTTGTTGTATTGTACCTTAGTATGCCGTTTAGTGCACTGGATAGACGATGAGTTTGCTTGTTGTCTTAGTTATATAAACACTATCGTAACACCAACAGCAAGGCCATTACTCATTTAGAAGTAATTTTATTTCTTTTCAAAACCCTCTTTGTAAACGTTGTCATAAAAAAGTACCATCACAAACATGTATGACTGCGTCAGTTATCATTTGAAGCACAAGTCAATAGTTGATACGTTGTCTGCATTGTATTGCACTTCATTTCGTGTTAGAAGGAGGATCAATTTTACTATCAAAACTTCACCGGCTATGGTAATTTTCTTATCAGATCATGCAAACACGTATTCCATTTGGATTGTGTATGATTGAAGACCTGGATCATATATAAAGACACATTGTTCTATTGAAACTTCAAGTAACTTAACTACGTAATTGACAACATTCTAATCAGAAGCGTTGCTGCTGGTCAACTCGATCAGTGACACATCACTTTGAGTTGAGAGCTCTGGTGCGACAGGTGATATGGTGCATACATGATCCATAGTACCAGCAAGGACCCCGGCTCTATACTGACCAATCATGGCGCCCTGAAAACAAATAGAACGAACTAAATACACACAATAATTATACAACTTAATCACACCTGTCAACTGACTGAGATAGAAACGAAATCAGTGTTCTTTGTTTAGGAGTGCAATTAACAGCGGTTAGTGGAAATCAATTATAAGCAGTTTTTGAACAACTTCAAGTTAATCAGTTAAAAAAAAACGAAATCCCGATCGAAAATGAAGAAAAGACTATAATTAGTGAGTTGTGCTTTAAATTGAAATACAACTGAAAAGCTTTAACAGAACTCTACCTTTTTGAAGGTGTAGTCCGAGAATCTTGTCCTGCACGGAGATATTAGACCACGCACAATGTACGACGTTTCGGTTCGACACAAAGAAAATGTATTGCACTATCCGTCGATGAACAACGCTTTAATGTTGTAATGACATGATTACTCGCAACAAAGAAGGCATCCAGTTAAGCGACACGACTGTTAAGGTTAGTTAATATTGCCCGCAGCATCATCGTGAATTCTCCATTAATGTTGGTTTTGTGGCCTAGTCCAGTACTGTTGAAAATTTAATTGATGGATTACCTTTATTCTCGTAAAACTGAGCTACTTTATTGTGATATAAAACACAAGTAAAACAATAATGAAATCAGCTAATTCCCAGTTAACGTAATGTGAACAAATGATCCTCGCAGTCGTGTTTGTAATCTGAGCAATTGCAAAGAAACCTGAAAACAAATTCAGGACTGAATTCAATGGGATTTGAACCCATGACCTCCGTGTTACCAAGCATCGCATTGGGTTCAATCCCAAATCAGGCTTCTTTGCAACTGGTTAAATTGAAAACACAATTGCGAGGATGATTTGTTCATTTTACGCTCTCTCTCCGCAGTTCATATATGATCATTCATATACTTCACTTGTAACTCTAGTTAAGTTGAACCAGTCCATACAAAACGTTGATCATAAGTAAGCTGCAAGGAGTTATTCCTTCAACATTTCCCTTCTACTGTAATCAGTCCATGATTAATTCCTGATATATTGTCCGTAACACAGATTTCAAAAAAAAACCAAGTACAGTGAACTCTCGCCTTGCGGACACCCCGTTATTACGGACACTCGCTATTACGGACAAAATCCAGCCCTCCTACCGGCGAAAGGTATGGTGGTTTGACTGAAAATGTGACTCCTGCTATTGCGGACTCTCGCTATAACGGACTCCAAACTACGTCCTGAGGGTATCCTGACTGTAGTATGTTCGCAGTGGTAAGTTAGTAGCTTGAGCATTTATTATTGGGAGGACTATCTTTGTTTAACCTTTTCAGCCCTGATTCTCCATACTGCTCTCTGCTAGTACAATCGAACCTCTCGGTACGGACACCTCCCCAGTCCTCCCCAGTACTAGCCTGTGAACAGGCTCCAATGTGGGGTATAGGGCGAGGAGAAAATCGGGGAAATCTCCCCCAGTCTCCCTCGGCCCGCTTTGCTCGCCATTTTCTTGTTACCCAATCCCACCACGGAGCCAATTCATAGGCTACCCCAGTACGGACAGTTTACCAGGTTACGGCAAAATCCCCATACATTGTCTGTTACACTACAAACACTATCAAAACTCTGTCAAAATAACTAGGGATATTTCTTCAATCCATCAAAATATACCTTCATAGTATATTTAGTTATATTGTACTGCATGAATTACTGAACTGTAGATAGGGTATATGACCGTACAGTGTTTTACTAAGAGTACTAAAGTCATGACGTCACAAAAATTAAATTTGCGAAATTATCAAATTTGATCAGCTATGCCAAAAAACGTCCACTTGCCAAAAATTAGCTCTCTGTTGCAATTTGAGGCCGAGATATGGACACTTCAGGTTTTAATTTCTCCATACAAACCCTTCTAATTTTGCGTCTGTTCCTTCAGTTTAGAACAGGCACAACATTAGAGAGGTTTGTATGGGACGGTACCAAACTTTGAACCTCTATATCTCGGCCGCAAATTGCAATGGAGAGCTAATTTTTTGGCAAGTGGACGTTTTTTGGCATGCTTCCTCTGAATAGCTGATCAAATTTCATAATTTCGCAAATTTGTGACGTCACACTTTACCACTCTATTGTTCCAGTAACAGTAAAAAGCTTTATTTTATGCCGTAAACTACCCAAAACTCCAATTATGTTTTATTTTGAATACACTTTTACTACAGTAGCAAAGAATTGTTAATAAGTTGCACCAAATATAAACAAATAAATAAACACGACAACTAACATTTCTACTTTATCTTTTGATTTGTGAAAGTTTCTGAAAGTCAGTTGACAAGATTTATATATATATATTTAAGTGAGGAAAAAAGGGCGGATTTCATGCGGCTTATATGACAGCTGGCGATAAAACATAGCTTAGCCAATCAGAGCGCGCACAGAATCCAATCTATGGTGACAATTATTTACGAGTTGATAACGGGTTTGAAACAAGAAATACGCACACTTTGGTTTGCTTCATCACTGTTCATATTAGAGAGGTTCGATTGTAATTAGTAGAACTGAGTCACTCAAATGGTTTTTAATACAAATCATAAAATATTTTCAGGAAACAGAAATATTTCAATTGAACATTTATAACATGGAAGGGGAATCTTATACATATTTTCATCAAATAAGGAAAGGAAAACTTGAAACAAACGTGAGTCACTACATATGTACGTTCACGGGAAAATACATTATAATCATTTGCACAAAATAATTTGAAACACGTTCAATGCAGTTGCTCCAATTTGGGACGTGATATATCACACCCCACTCGCACAAAAGCTGTTTAGTTTATCGTGGTTTAAAACTGTTTGTACACAAAGGTTGATAACTAAGGTTTGTTGAGTGTGAGCCACCGTGTCTGTCAGTGAATGTTTCAGATGAAGTCTTATAACAGGTGACAGATTACCGCGCTCTGAAATCATCCAAGAGACCTTCCTATTACCACACATATTATACTAGAAGGATTTTATATAAACAACAAAGAGTTAACAGTTACCTGCACTTTTTGTGTCTCTGAAGGATAGAAATGACGAGCAATCAGCATGAAGATGATGTCTGGCAGCAGTGCCATGAGGATCAGTAATATTATTGCCATCCACACCACGCCTTGAGAGAGAAGTTGAAAGAACAACTTGTACATGTCTAACGATATCACGTCATTGAATGCTAGCTGGATGCTCTCCCTGTAAACAGAAAAGTCAACAAAAAGTTATTCCTACAAAGCATTTCCTACAAATGCAAACCCTTCTTACTTGAAAGAAAAAAACAAAGAAAAGAAAAAGCCAGACTGGTTGAATTTAGCAGCCTTTTCGTATCGCCTCTTTCGGAGGGTTGCTAAAACATACACTGTATATAGGCCGATCCAACAAAATAACAACTTTTATTTATTAGGTATCCATTGACAATCAATCATCCTTTCTGCAAATGGCACATAAAACGTAGTGAAATATGAATACATTAGAGCAATGTGTATAAAGTTCAGGTATTTTAGTACGCAACATGTGATATTTGTTATTCCCAATATTTCCCAAGTTATGTTTGAGGTCGTTACTTTTGCGGAGGGTCTACCAACAACCAAGAAATTGATGGCTACTATACAATATTTTACTCATTCGCTGCGCTCATTCGTAAAATATTGTTTTTAACACGAGAAAATAAAATTCATATCTTCAAGCCGCCGTGTAATTTTCTTTTTATTATATAGACAAACAACAAAAGCACAAACTTTATCACAAACTCTTGCAGCTCGATGGCTGGACTTTTTTTAATTTATCTCCTTTCGTCTTCACTTTCAAGGAACTCCTTGATTAATTTTAAGGCATATGAAGTTTTCTTCTTCGTGTTACGGCATTTTCCTCCTCCTCAGTGAACGATTTCATGTCGGCTTCAGTGAATTCAGCTTTGCACAAACAACCATGCAAAAGCGGGAAATGACGTCATCGATATCCTCACTAGTGAGGATATGGAAAATACGCCACTAGGGTCCCGGATGTAGTTTCGTATGAATATTACGAGTGGTCTATTTTCCAGTAAAACACTCATGTCTATATAATAAAATACAGTACAACGCATACACTTGTAGAAGTTTAGCACATAAGACTTTGCTACATACCAAGTCGCACTATTGAATGTGATAGTAGAGAGAAAGAACAGAGCGATCGAACCCCAAATAGCAACATGAGTCATCCATGTCCAGTAATGCGTCACTAGCGCCAGCTGCAATACAAGCACAATAATATACAATCAGTTACCATCAATTACCTTTATACAGTGGAACCCTACTTTGTGACACCTCCTTTAAGGGGACACAAACTTTTGACCCGGCAAAACGCTCATATAATCTACCTAGTGTTGTTGTTGCAAGTTTAAATCATGCATTTACTTGACGAGGTCATGTCAGTCAAGTCAAGCAAAATAAATCTTTATTTGAGCAGGGTGGCCCATTCAGCTCTAGGTTGGTATCCATAGGGGCCCTGCATCTAAATAATACATTATATTAAAATTTAAGAAGCCAGAGGTGCCAGAGGTGTCAAGCCAAAGGTGCTCCAAGCTACTTCAGATACGTCACCTCATGAAATTGATATTTAGTCTTTAGACACTGATTACTTGCCTTTAGATTACTGACTATGACGCAAACAGTAAACACAAATGTTCCAAACGACCAGTTTCCATATTGCTGGAGAAAGAAAACATCAAATAAGGTGCGTCATAACACAGTTCCTCGTCCTGGAGTAATAACAAGAACACACACAAAGCAACAAAAGACTTTCCGGCGTGTAAATGTTTGTTTTTTCTTACCCACATGGCTGGTCCTAATGTGTCACCTTGGAAAAAGAAATATGATCCAAAGAACAAAACTAACGCGTGCCAATATCCTGACGAGATAAAAACAAATCCATACACACACATTGATCAATGGATAATCACACCAAAATAATCAACCAACAAAATCGGTGCATCGATCGTCAGCTGTTATTACAGTTGAGCCCGCAGTCAAATATTCTTTTGTTTTAAAAAGTATGCAAACGAGTTAGGCTCGATTTCCGCCGCTCTCTCGAGTCCGGTCTTCGTTCTGGCTCATTTTTCCGAACAGCGGCTGGTAATCGAGCCTACAAATGAGGCTAATGGGCCAATATAATGCCAGATTGACCCTTTCGCCCCGTTTGCATGTCAACCCGCTGACATCTGTAATAACTGCTATTCGGTTATTTTAATAGTTCTTGTTACCCTAAGCACCAATGGTTCACTCACCAGAAACTATCCAAAAGAAGAATTCTGTCCATGATAATCGATAGTTCTTTCTTACGTCCCTACAGAAAAAGTGTAGATTGTTATTTACAAATTTTACTACAACAAATTCCTACTTGACAAGATTACATTGAGGACTGAAAGAATACCATGCCACGCCAGACTACACAACTCCTTGATCCTACTAATAATAACACTACGGTAGCATACTGCTGTGTTTCTCTGTTTGAGTTTTGGTTACACAACAGAAGATGGAGCGATGCTAGTCTCACAAACACCACATACTGTACCTGTATAGGTGAGGTTGACTTTGTAATGCATCACTGTTCACATGTTGCTCAAAAATACCATACACAAGAATGGGTAGAGACGTGAAGAAAATGTTGTAAGCTGTTAAAAAGAATGCGTGGTACAAAGGCTGCAAACAGAAAATTACAATAGGGGCTGAAGAATGACAAAACAAAACAATGATTATTATTAAATACTCGATCACTGCTATTGGATTACTAGCTTTCTGATTGGCTCCTTATTCACACGTTATCAGCTCATAACACCCTTCTGGCCAAATATGGAGCTCATAACACCCTTTCTGGCCAAATATGGAGCTCATAACACCCTTTCTGACCAAATACTGCCATGGTAAATTACATGCGCAGTATTCACAATTTTGTTCAAGGCAGTTTATTCTTAGAGACGTGCATGTTTTTACAAAAGATGGCTCAAATCATTATATCAAAATGTAAGTTAAGTGTACTATATAATGCACAAAGTTTGAAATGAAATATAATTTAATGGCAAATGCCTGTAAATGTACAACAATTGAACAAATGCGACTAAACGAGCGCTAAAGGCAGCCTGAAACAATTTATATACAGGAAGATCTCAAAACCGACACAAATTCGTCCAGAAAATAAAACCATGTGTACACCACGAGTTTAAGCTTAGCCTATTCAGTGTTGTTGCCTCAAATTTAGAAGTTTGTCAATTCCAGCTGGACTAAGCTTTCAAATATTTGAGATGAAGCATATTAAAATACAGCAGTTTGTCAAGCCACTTCATGCCAGTGTTAAGTCTCTTTCTCTCCATCCATGTAGATATTGACGGTTGGCTTTGTTCTTTACTTCAGTGAACTTGATTTTAAGCTCAGTTCCGTTTCAACACACTGGAGTGGCGACGAAACGTACGTGATTAGCCCGCCGTAAACAAGTAAAACCCTTCCTCTGTTCAGCTGTCCGTTCGTGATATTTGGAAACGTTTTGTAAGACAAATGACTGCATCACGTGTTAAGCCTGGTGCTAACTAGAAAGTCTAGCGTTTATTCCAATAAAATGTGATTTTTCTCTTTGATTCATCCCAGTACAGAGCTAGGCTTGTGAACTCACAATTTACATCTGTTGTAACATATTGTGAATACTCACCTGCCCAGAAAATGAGTTGAAAAATGCGTAAAAAAACTGCGGGGTGATAAAACTCACATTCTGAAAATAAAAGGTAAAATATGTTAAAACAATGTTAATTCGAACAATGTTATCAATAAACTCAATGAAAATTAAGCGCCTTTCATTTAACTTTATAAAAAGTTTGGGACCCCAGGATGAGTGATGTTAGACCGATCTTTCTTGCTGGATGATTTGCTGACAAAATAGGGGGGGGGGGAGGGGGAAACAAAAAACCAGCAACCGTACAAGATAAAATAGTTATCCAGTGCATCCTGGCAGCATACAGGCAATATCCCATTAAATATATTATTTACAAAAAATAAACTGTACACCACTGCAAAGCATGACTGGTATATGCATGTTTGATATTTGTCAAACGTATTACCTTGTAAAAGAAGTACTGAACCATAACAGCGGCTCTGACGTAATACCAGTGACCATGTACTAGGAGCACTCTCCAGAGAAACTTAAACCTGGCCACAGCATAGTCACTTGTTCTGACTGCCTGTCGGCCCTCCTTACCCATCACACCGATACCAACATGAGCCTCTTGAATCATACCACAGTCATTAGCACCGTCACCTATAGCTAGAGTCACTGGCTTTTCATTGGAACACTTCACTAGTTGGACAATCTACAAACAAAGCAATCGACTGTTATGAGTGCTAAGGATACTGAAACACACCAAGTACTTATTTGGACTAGTACGTTCACTTTTCATACACACTCTGGGAAAATGTTTCCAAATGTTATTAATCTGCAATGGCACTGTGTCGCTAACAAGGAAGCTGTGTGAGTGGAGAGTTTTATTACAAGATTGTATTGCTATTTACCATTAAATGTCAATGATAATCCTACAGTCTTGGTCAAACTTAGTCGAGAACTTAATTCGCGTACACACACCCTTTCCCCTGTCAATGTTGGAAACTTGCACAAGGCACTCGAGTGTTAGTTCTAAAGTGAACATGAGTGGGGAGGGGCAAGATGCCTCAAAAA
Organism: Desmophyllum pertusum; assembly: GCA_029204205.1. Classification (NCBI taxonomy): domain Eukaryota; kingdom Metazoa; phylum Cnidaria; class Anthozoa; order Scleractinia; family Caryophylliidae; genus Desmophyllum; species Desmophyllum pertusum. The sequence continues at coordinate 2,019,344 of MU826350.1, read as the reverse complement.
CGTGTTTCTGGAAGATGCAATCATAAACAACAGATAGACAAATACGATTGAGAAATGTGAATCAGAAGTTTACATATCTAATTCAATGCACACACTCAATACAATTGCCAGTGTAAAATGCCAGTATCTGACTGCTTTTATTTTTTGTACATGAATAGATGAAGATACAGCATACAGTAGATGTTAAATAAAATACAAAAAAAAATACAGTAGATGTTCAGCGCATGTAACGGCTTATCAACTTTATCCGTTTAAAAAAATCCACTCACATGTACTTCTTGATTCTTCAGTAATCGCATACTATAACCAGTCCAAGCAAAACGACGAATGACCAAAATTCACAAAACATTTCAACGGATTACACCGAGTGTCGTCATCGAATACCAGAATAAATTTTAACAGATAAAATGTCTGGGCCAAACACTTTATTCTGGTAATTTATTCTGGCATTCTCGGTATAATGGGTTGAAATGTTTGGCGAATTTTGGTCATTCGTCGTCATTTGGTCATTTGGTCTGTCTGTATGTACCTGAGCCTTCTGTAATGGCGACATTCTACAGCATAATACTGCAACACAGTTCTGGCAGATATCTACGAACAGATCTGTAACATAAACAAATATCTGCCAGTTACCTCATATCATCAGATAAAATACAGTTAGGCTCTTTTCTTCCCTGTATCTGTTTTGTTCAAACTGTCTATGGACATAACATAACTTCAAACAGAAAATCAGCCATTTGAAGTATCCAAACTATTCCTTTTTTCATGGAAACGTGGTATGTTATTATTTTTTAAATGATAGTTTGAGATTATTTGCTGATACAGGCACTAAATCCTTAGTGGATGGTTTTCTTTATTCTAACCGTCTGTCTGTCAGGCATATATTACCCACAGCATGCCTGGGATGTTATTGCAGCAAATGGCAATCACACACCGCCCGGGTCCTGAAATTGGATCTACATGCAAAGTCACCTTTGCTTTTGCAGGCTTGCTTGCTGGTAGAACATCATTAGGGATAAAGTCTGACTCGTCCCCAGTCATCTCTCTTGTCTCCTATTAATATTAATATTAACGAGAGAAGCGCGGCCGAGGGGAGCGCAAGACTGGGGATGAGTCAGGGATAAAGTAACAAAACTACTGGTGAGAGTATCACAGAAATATTGGTGGTATATAACAACGAGCTTCAGCCATGTAGAAGAAAGGAGATAAGGAGTTGTTTGGTTATTTTGAACAAAAATGTGGCTGGGCCACATTCCACTTGCTTCATTGAAGATAAAGCAATAATGGAAATTATTTGGCTGCTCCATACAACTACATGGAATATAAAACATAATTTACCATAGTTTTAATTGTTTAGTAAATACGCATACCTGTGTAGCCCTTGAAAACGTGAGCTAAACTAAAACCATCAATGACTAAGCCATAGTGCTTATTAGCTGTTGGAGGCCTACGTTGCAGCCTAGGATAATATGAAATAGAAACACAAGTAGTACAACTGTGCTCTAGTGAGGGATGTTTGCTACAAATATCACTATATTACATTAAAGAGTAAATGTAATGGAAACTTATGATAAAACAGTGAACACTTTGTCACATAAAGGCCCATTGTCATCCTGCATGTATTTCGTGCCATGGTACATTTTTCATACAAGGAAAATGTTCTCTCCACACAATCAAATTAAAGGCTTGAACATTAGCTTTAATATTCAAGTTACTAAGGCTATTGATTTGTTTTATCTCGAGTGTACAAAGGAACATATAATAAAGGAGCTATGTCACGATATTTTAAGTCATTTTTGCAAAGTGCAAAATCACCTTTAAATTGAAGAAGGCCTCAAAATAGATGTTTACTGAGGTAGAAAAACACTAAACAGGTGATAATAAACCAAACTGGAACAAGGATGGTTGAGGATGGACAAGATTAAGACGGATTGCAAACGGCGAACTTGAAAAAAATTGCCAATTTTTTCAAGATGCGCCATCCGTGACGTAGCCCCTATAAGATCGGGGAAAGATCATTGGACCAATCAGATCACACGTCAGAGGTCAGAGATTTTCCCAAAACAAAAATAAACGGCTGCAAAGCATGCAGGATGAAAGTGGGCTTTTAAAGATACTCGCCAATCACAAGAGCGAGTAAATTTTAGTATTTAGTGGACATTAACTTTTTCTATCACACATTAGTAGATACTAGTAGTCCATCACGGTTGCTGTAATCTGTCACAACATACAGTGACTTACACAACGTAACAACCAACAACTAACCTGTCACGGCATTTAACAAGCTCTTCTTGACATTCCCTCTCTGACTGCTTCTTTGTGACAAACATCATTTCCATTCCGCTCTAAGGTAAGACCCACAACAGTGTCACTAAGTACTCAATTTTGACACGCCAAGGAAAGAAAAATTACCAATAGTAAAAACCTTGTTATGATTAGTATTTCTAGTGTTTGAGTATGTTGCACTGACTTCTCTTTCAGTAGGAAATCACGTAACATATCCTTCAAGTCAGGCCAGGAACATTGGAGTCATTTTCGATGACACATTGTCTATGTCCTCTCGCATCAAATCAGTTTGCATGTCTGCTTATTACCAATTAAGAAACATTGCCAGAATAGACCATTTTACAGTTCTATGAAATGTAACCAAGCCTCTGTATGAAAGCGAGGTTAGGGGTGACCATGAGATGATAGAGATCAGAAACTAGTTTACATAAGAACAGAATAATTTACATTTGAAAAGAAGGAAGGTTTGTATCACAACAAAGTCACCTCCAGCCTCACTTCTGTTCAAAGGCCTGGATTCTAAGCACACAACTGTAAAATGGACTATTGCCATCGCATTGCAATTGCCATTGCCAGGCTGTGCAAGGTAACCACGCTGGTGTAGTCCCAGGCTCCTTGCTTTCAAGATCGTCTGTTTGTCCGTCTTGATATGAATTGATGACGACCAACACAACATGACTTATCCGTCTAGTTTTCACACTAAGACGAATAAATCGTCAGATGACTTGTCCCAGACGATTTGTCCATTTTCTAGTGTGAAAACGGCCATTATTAAATGTATGTTACTTAATAACTATAATAATATACAATGTTATATAGTTATAACCAGAACCTTAAAGTGTCCACATGAGTGACTGATGTTGACTGCTGTTTCTTCCTTGTCTCCAGTAAGAACCCACACCTATATTAAAACAACACACACAAGATTACGAGATCTAGATGTGATGAGAATTTATTGATCTAGTTGCCACTTCAGGTGAATTGAATAGAAGCATGGGCTATTTAATAGCAAAAGTAAGAAGCCAATTAAACAAGTTTTATTAACACTGCACTGCACACTCATGTACATGTATTTGTATGTACTACATGTATGTACTGCATACTCCTCCTTCAGCTAAATAAGAAGCAAGGTACCATCAAATTCCTGTTCATTCTCACAACTTTTGCCACCCAATGGTTTGCATGGTTCCTCAGTCTCAGAACTAAACTAAAAGTCATATTATTCCTGTTATAATTTGACTGAAGTCATTTTCAGTCCTACCTTGATACCAGCCTCTCGTAAGGCCATTATTGTTTGTGGGACTCCATCTTGCAATCTGAAACAAAGTAGCAAAAACACATCAATGCTACAAAGCCTGGTGAGATTTTGTAGTGGTTTGAAGAAGGATTTGTATTAAAGAGAACTAAGAAAATCAATAATACGCCTTTTGCATCAACTCCAGCATGACATACATGTACGCATCCTAAAACTAGCTGTGAACTACTCGCTATGCATGACTATCAGAAATGGAAAGGGTATATTGTCAATATATATACCAGAATACTAATTTCCATCCAAGTGATGTTTGCAGAGTGTCAGGCAGTTCGTAGAGGAGCAGGTCATTTGTAGACAGAAGGTTGTGAAGGAAAGTGGCTTAGTGGTTAGTGCATTAGACTCGCACAAACACTATCCAGATACCAGATCAAGTGGTCTGAATTAAATTTGGCTGCACGAAATAAAGTCACTATTAAGAGTGAGATTTTATGTAAATTTCAACATGTGAAAAATTAAAAGGATTTGTATGAAAAAGTCGTAGCCGAATTATTTGAAAATTCAAACCCTAATAAAATCCCTTACTTCCCAACATTCCCAGCTACCTGATGAGAAGGTCACATGACCTATTAACGTTGATAGTATTTTTTATGTACCTATCTTCCACAGCTGTTGCTCCAAGGACATGAAGATCTCTTTCCACCTCCTCATAAACAAGCGCAAGCTAAACAAACAAAAGGTGCAATAATGACCACAGCGGAACAAATATGACATGAATAACTGACTTGAGATAACCCAGATCATACACAAAGATAACAAGTTTGAATGTTCACTGTGAGTCACTTGTGTAACAATACTGTACCTGCTCTTCTCTATCATTGATAGCTTGTTTGGCCTTATTAATCTACAATGAACAAATGGCATTTGTTAACAAAATGTGAGTAGAGAAATTTGGTGGTGGGGAATGAGAGAGAATGAATGGTTGAGACTGTAGACGTGGCTACAGAATCATTTAGATGAGAGGATCTACCTTTACAATAAATTAAACATTACAAATTACCAACTTTCACATACTTAATGATTTCAACATACCCAAAAAGTCCCGGGCTTACATTCTCTTTGAATTATTTTAGGGATAGAGGGAGGGGTATGTGGAGGAAATATTAAAACTTAACATCGCTTAATATACAACTTGGAAGGATATTTTGGGACTCGGAAAAAGAATTATGAGTTCTTTTTATAGGATTCAAACCTATGAACTACTGCACACCGGTGGGATGCTCTTTTATTGATCTACAGAGGAACAAGGCCATATAACTAGGTTCAAATGTAAATATTATGGGGAAAAAACAAGCCATGTAGTGGGATCTTAAAATCATATTTTTGCATGTGTTTTTTCTGGTTTGAGGGAGCTATTTCATGCAGTTTATGGTTGTCACTCTATAACCTAAGATGATCTACAGAACATTATTGTTCTGTTGTGCTCACCTTAGCATCCATTATAACATACTCATCTTCAGAAATTACTCTACGGGCAACAGCTAGAGTCCTGAGTCCTTTCTATTGACAACAAGAAGGTAATTATACAGACAAAACCCAAGTGGCTGCTTAAATTACCATAAGGTGTGGTAGAAACATCGCTTTCTTTGAAGACAAACACGCTTGGAGGCTTGTTACATCACTGTGCAGGCCTGTCATCAATTGTTATTCAATTTTGGACTCTAATTATCTGTCATCAGCTTTTTCAAAACAGGGCCCAACTATATTAATTAAACTGTATTAAATTCTTGGTGGCCACTTAATAGGCTTAATAGGGGTAAAAACAATAGCAGAATCCTCATCGGGACAGCCAAAAGGTGGCCGTGGCTGCTTAATAGAGGAGGCCGCTTAATAGGGTTTTATTTACAGTATTATACTGACAATAGTCTCGGGACTTTGATAACTGGCCGCTTAATAGGGGTTCGACAGACTGTACTTGTAAACACATTGGATCTTTGAAATGCCTCTGGCCGATTTAGACTTGTATAATAGTGAGTAGGTCATCAGGCAATACACATACCTCTGCATACTCATTGACATGATCAAGAGTAACATCTCTTGGTCCAGAGGCCAGTTGATCCAACACAGCTGTCTCTGCTCCTTTCACTAGCATCACATATTCACCTGCAACACACATCATATGCTCTCTTCTTTATTACAACTAAAAGCACTCCCTACTGTCTCTTGCCCATCATCGAGTGATCATTTGTTGCACTCATTTTTTGTGCTTCTTGCACCACTATCCGCATGACTTGTATAAACAACAAATCTAACCTTATCCTTTTAGCCCCATGCCAAGAGAGGCCAGTGCTAAACTGTGCCACTAGTCAAGACATCATAAAAATAAATTTTCAAAAGTTATGGGATTTGATCAGTTGCTTGAAACAACCCATCTGAAAAATATTCACTTGATAAAAAGATAGATTTATATATATATGACATATAGGCATTCTATGTTTTACAGTGAAGACGACGCTACCGTTACCACTCCACAAAGTTTTTGATTAACTTTTGACATCTTTTTGACAACTTTTTGACGACTTTTGGATGGGTTCCGTTTGACTTGACCAATCAAAATCCAAGGAGTGTTGGAGGCAGAGTCGTGAAATTTGAATGGTTTTAGTTTCTAGTCTAGTTCAAATGTGGCGTCACTGAAACGGAACCCATCAAAGTTGTCAAAAAGATGTCAAAAATTAATCAAAAACTTTGTCGAGTGGCAACGGTAGCGTCATCTTTACTGTAATTTCTCAATACAAACATCTCATAACTTTATTTTCCATAGAGTCTACAGTACATGTATAGGCCAATCCCTATCTTTGAAAACACTGTAAATCTGCCAATGTTTGCATACATACCGTTTGGTGACTTAACAATCACACTCATTCTCTTTCTAGTTGAGTCAAATTCAAGAACATGGAGAAGAGTGTACCTAAAATCAAAGATATATGACATTAAGAGACATACAATGCATCAAGCATGGTAAATAACTGAGTTTCACTTACCTCTCAGTTACATTATCAACTCTGACTTCAATATCATCACCAATTTTCCCTTGGTATGTAACTCCAAATCTATTACCAAAACAGAGACAATTAATTAAGTAAATAAACTCAATTTCTGACTCCATTAATACAGTAGATGACAGGAATGGACACCTTGTTGTTACCAGCCTGTGTGTCACTTGTATCCATAAGATTGATGATAGTGATAGGTGATGGTGATTAAAAAATCAAGATATAATAAACAAGAGAATGCTTCAATTCCTTGTATATCATGATCATATATGATGTAATAATTACAATTATAATGGCAAACTGGTCCATAATAAAAACTTTATTGAACTAGCTTGTTCGGTCCGTATTGGGAAATATTGGTCTCGTTCTTTTTTTGCAAGTTTATGGACCTCGCCTTCGGCTTGGTCCATAAACTTGCAAAAAAAGAACTTGACCAATATTTTCCCAATACGGACCTCACACTAGTTCAATAACATCTATATAATTATTAGTACATATCAAAGGGCTGATATCATTTTGGTATAATATTACTCCCCATACAACACCTCACCTAACAGCTGCTTCCACAAGAGCTTTCTCATCTGGAGAAGAAGCCTAAAACAGATAGTGATTGTTTCCAAACAAATTAATCTTCTCACTGGTTGAAACTACAAGGCACTAAATGAAGGGAGTATTCATTTTTATATTGAGCATATTCTGAGTCTTTGTGTACTCAATAACTTGAGTGTGATGAATTTAGATACATGTATTTTGCATGTAGGAATGGAAATATGCACATGCAGTAATTTTATAGTGGCGTTTCTCTTCCCTCCCTTTTATCAACAGAAAAAGTTGCCATTGTTACCATTATTCCCATATACATGTATGTACATACTGAGCACTATGATTGCAGCACACGTTTTTTGTTAAAAGAAGTAATATTTGGCGAGGTAAACATCTCTGTGAAAATGTAATCACTTAATATGTGTTTTTTTTCTCCACTGAGCCAAAATTCAAACTTATATGTGGTCTATCAATCCAAATTTCGTCAGACCTGTGTTTAAGCCGCATAAACATTAATAACTGAATGTATTAGGTCTAAATGAATAAAGTAATCATCTCAGTTATGAATGCAATTTTACAATATTGCAATAAAAGCCTGAAAAAACTTCAGGCTTCAACGTGATTCAGTTGAATCCATGACCTCTGCGTTACTAGTGCGATGCTCTACCAACTGAGCTATGAAGCCACATATTGGGAGCAGGTCAACTGTGGGTTTATACACCCGTGATAGAATGTGATGATAAATATATGAATGAAAACAAATATTATGTGAACTGCGGATATGAAATTAAATGAATAATTAAGTGATCATGGAAGTTATGAATATATATAAAGCCTCAAAAATATGTACTCCCAAGCCTTTGATTTAGAAGGGGTAAGGCAGGAGGAATTTGAAACACACAACACAACAACTCCATGGAAGGCTGGAACCTTAAACCCTTAATCCAATGGACTAACCATTGGACCACTGTGTCTTCCATACAGCAGGTTTAATAAACAGAATAAAAGGCTAGGTTACCTGGTAGCGATAATCATAGATAGAATTGTGGCTGGTGTCTTTGGAAGCTTGTACAGTATGGCATAGAGACAGTGTTAGGAAAAACTGCATCACCTCTGACTGAAAAGAAAACCACGAGACATTTTAGACCTTTTAAAACATGGCATGTTCAGTACAAGTTTACTGTTAAAATAAACATCAGTATAATCATTTTGCACAACAGCATTATATATAGATGTTATTGAACCAGCGAGAGGTCCGTATTGGGAAAATATTGGTCAAGTTCTTTTTTGCAAGTTTATGGACTGACGAAGTCCATAAAATTGCAAAAAAAGAACAAGACCAATATTTCCCAATACGGACCGAACAAGCCAGTTCAATAAATTTCTTACTATAATGGCTTTTTTTTTTTAAACTTGGTGATAAATAAATTCAACCATTCTCGGCTAACGCGCGCACGCCAAAGCTAAGCATATTCTTGCATTTTTCAGGCCACTTTGTGAAAAGTTTAAATTGTCCGCCAGACATGAGGAAAAATGTGTCTACTTAATAGAAAACAGTTTTCTTTTGTTCAATGTTTCATAAAGGAATTAGGCAAAATTAGTTTGTGAGCAGTCCATCTAAGGGCCTGTTTATATGGAGAAAAGTTGTCTCTGGTAGGAGGGTCACCCTCCATACCGAGCAACCCCGTGCAAGAAAGCTTTTCATACATTTCTTTATAAATAGCAACGAATCGTTTACATGATAAATCGCAAAGCTGGCTCAGGGGGCAGGGTGACCCCGGGGGGCAGGGTGACCCTGGGGGTAGGGTGACCCTGGGGGGTGGGCCAACTTTTTTCCATATAAACACTTTGGCTATTGTTGTTTCACCTACCAGGGACAAGTCGGGACATATAGAGCATGCGCGAGTGCAAGAGGAAGAGGGCCACGTCTTGGCTCGGTAAACAGGGACAACTTTTTTCATATAAACGCTCGGTAAAAGATGGCTCGGGGAGGAGGGTAACCCTCCTACCAGGGACAACTTTTCTCCATGTAAATAGGCCCTTAGTGGAATCTTAAGGGAATTTTTCCTGTAGCTGTAGTTTACTTTAAGTGATGAAACTGTACACTGATTATTTTAGCTACAAGATTAGTGATATACATGTAACTAAAAGTTTTATTGAGAAGAAACTTGCAAAGCATAAACAAATACATGTGGCTGCGTATTTAGATCTTCAGTATTCTAGCAGCCTGTATCCACCAGAGTGTAAAGGAACTGAGGAATTAGCAACACGACAGTATTTCTGGACAGAAGGTTTAGCACACATATGTGCATTACGCTTGGGCTTTTTTGGTTAGAAATACTTCAGAGCAGACTATAGATGTTGAATCTGACATCAAATATGACTTGGGGAAACACGCAATGGAGCCTAAATGAAAACCCGGCCTGAACAATCGATGACAATCGATCATCAAAAATCAATTGATCAATCGATATCAATCGATAACAATTATTAGTTAATAATAATTATTATTATTGATATCGATTGGTATTGCCAATCGATAATCACAAGAAAATGCTGGCTTCATCGATTGTTATCGATTGCTATTGGTTTTCATCGATTATGAATATATTATTTTTCTTGCAATTTTGCGCTGTTGTTGACTTGTTTCATGTTTGCTTGTGTAAATTTAGTATCATTTTATAACGACACCTATTTTCAAGGATAATTTGTGTTTAATCGCAGCTAATCGGTCAGCACAAAAGAGAAATGTACTTTTTTCACAGTTGACTGATGTTTCATGTTTCACGACTGTGGCTGCAGTTCATGTTTTGGTAATCAAGTATCATGATTGCTGTTGTTACGATAATCGTGTTTGCATAAAATCTAACGCGTATACACTGCAGTATACTTTAGAGGACTGAAGGGCAGATACAAATTGCTGTTTATTTGTAAGCTTCTTCACCATGTTTACAAGGGTTCAAATAAAAAATATATATATTTGTGAAAGCCATTAAAAATCATTACTGCGATAAAATATGCAGAAAGCAGCGGGGTTAGATCATGCCGTTACGTTTTCCGGCGTATTGCATTCGGATACATGCGTGCAGATAAAATCGATGATAATCTATGCCAATTAATCAACTGATATTGATAATCGATAACAATCGATAATCACAAAATTCTTAGTCATCGATTGGTCATCGATTATCAATATCAATCAATTAATTGGCATCGATTATCATCAATTGTTATCGATTTCATCGATCATCGATTTCATCGATTGTTCAGGCCGGGATGAAAAGCACACATTCTTGCTCAATCCCTAATGCGCAAGTCAATGTGAGGTAAACAAACAAACAAGTGCTTACTTGAATAAGAAAACCCTCACCCTTGCTGTCTCAGAATTACTGGTGTTAGGTTACCCAGACTCTCTTAGGAACGTCCCAATGGTGTCCATTTTAGAGAGAGTTTCAAGAATGTAGTGTAAAGTTTAACTTACAGGCACATTCTGAGCGGAAACGCAGGGACCATCTGTTTGATCTGCCACAAACAATTGACTGTTTAACTCCTGGCAGAAAAAATAACATGGTACAAAAGGTCCAAAACATTAGCATAAGAATAATAGTGTGTAAATAATATCTGTAATTGATGATTCTTAACCATTTACCAAGTACATTGTACACTTGTTTGTAATTCAAATTAATGTTGTCTCCTGTCTAGCAACAGTTACAGTACAACACATGTGAATCAACCTGACCAATCTCTCACAGTGTTAAACTCACCACATATTTCAGGCCATTAATAGAACATTCTCTGAACTGCATATCATTTTCTGTCAGTGTGCCTGTCTTGTCTGTGAACACATACTCAATCTAACAAGATAAAAAAAGTGCACAGCTTCAATCTTGCAGTACAACCCTCGGTAAAATGTACTACTTCAAAAGAATGAACAACAGTGTACCTGTCCCAGTTCTTCATTGAGATCTGACGTATTGGCAATGGCACGCTCATCTGTCTCCTTAACAACAACAAAAACAAAATGCTTAAATGCCTAACTTATCTACAGATAAATAGTGTTAATTGAAGATTGGCAAATGGTTACAGTATTCCCGGGGGAGGGGGGTAACCCATATATAGCCTATATGGGGATGTGCCGCCCAGTAGGGTATGGGTTTTCGACCAGGATTCATAAACAGGGTATGGGTTTTTGAATCGACGCTGTCATAGACAGGGTTCATGGGTGCCCTTCAGTTACCAGGAAATATTTTCCCTGACATTTTCCACAGGCCCGGCTGCTGTCCGACCTCGCGTCCAACAAAACCGCTATCAACGTCAACAACCAATCACTATCAGGAATGAAATGCTTTAACACATACAGTTTGTCTTTTTTTAATTCGATCATGTCATAAACAGGGGGGGGGGGGGGAATTTGTGAAATGTTTGTCATAGACAGGGTCAGGGTTTGACAGCCTGGGTGGCACATCCCTATTCACACTAGGGTTTCATCCGCAGACTCAAAAGTTACAACCACATTTATTGACTCAAGGTTTGACTCTGGGAGTGAAAGGGTTAAGGTTAAAGAACACTGTTCTTACCTCCATATACATTTTTAGGTCCCAAGCAAAAAATAAAGCACCAATGAACTTTTGAAGCTCTAAATAGAAACAAAATTACAAGTTTGACAATAATTTACATTTTCCTGTTCTTTTGAAAACTGCCGATCATACAAATGTACCCTGGCCAAGTAAATACAGTAGACTCCCACTATCTCAAACTCTCAAGGGGAACGGAAAATTGTTCGAGATAGCAGGGGTTCGAGATAGCGAGGGTCATGTCAAATTTCGTAATTTTCAACAAAAGTGAACTACAGTAGTACAGTACACAAATCGTTGACCAGTCGGTGCTCACAGAGTCTGCCACGAAGGTCTCTTTATACAATATTAGCAATCAATACTGTTTACATATATGAGTGCTTAGCGAATACAGTAATGACTGTATTGTTTAGTGGAACTGCATACTGTATGTTAATTTGGTCACCGTGGGATACTCCTTTTGGCGAACATAATCAATTGCAAGACAGAATTATTTATAATTATGTCCTGTTGTCACTCAAGATAAACCTATTCCCCAGCTATTAAGTACATGTAGGTTGATTATACCACTAGGTAGGGTAATCAAAATAATATGTTCAGATTGAGAATACCACAGCTGTGGGTTCACCCATTTGCTGCCACATGTAGGTTAACTGTACATTAATGCAGATACATGTAGGTAGGATCAACTTCCCACCAATGACATAAATTAAACAACCTCTCACTAAAATTGTAAACCAGTTGTGGGATGTGGCTAAATTGACAACAGTAAAAAGCAGCACTACAACCCTCACCAAAAATACAGTCATACAAGAAGGATAATTAATTTTAGTATACAGTATCATAAAATTTGATGATAAACAGACTGTGGTGGATCCAGGGGGAGAGTCGGGGGGTCCGGACCCCCCTATCAGACCTGAGGGTTTTTATGCTTTCTCCATTATCCATAGCAAAACCAACTGCAGGATCCACCAAATTGCACTTCTCAGAGCCTGAAATCTCAATTTTTTTCTGTGGGAGGCCCCCAAACACCCCCTCCTCGCCTTTTAGTAATAACTTTTGCTGTCTACTTCCAAAAATTCCCCTTAAATTTACTTCACATTTTCTGGAAAACCCTGGGACCCCCCCTATCAAAAATGCCTGGATCCGCCCATGATAAACCCTGGGCTTATTTTTGCTCAAAGGCTTTATGGCAAGGTTATTTTCAGGGTGAAAGAGCCAAGAGTCAGCTAGCTTGTGTTTAGCAGGACATAACACATAAAGCTCTTGTTCAAGAAGCATGCTTGATGTCATGATATGAGTGTGCAATATAACTCAGTCTGCATGTAAGAGGAGTCTTACATTGTATTTGTGTGTTTCAGATTTGGCTTAAGCCTTATGTGTGTTTTGTAAGGGGTGGCTAATTATCAGTATTCAGTATAATAAATATTAATTAATACCAAATGATTACTTACCAACTGTAACATACAATGATATGGGAATGACATAGTTGAACAGAATAAGGAATACAAGAAATGTGTCCAGCACACCATTGGAACCTGTAAACTAAAATAAGGAAAATCTCCTTTCAAAGTTACATCCTTTAGTTAACTTAATAATAATTATTATAGCCTTAGAGAGTATGAAATGCGTGGCTTTTTTGGTATAATTTAGTATTCGACTATAACAGGAATCTGAACAAAAATTAGAACTTGCCAAGACAAATCTAGGCTCGATTACCAACCGCTGTTTGGAAACATGAGCCCACGCTCTTCCCCCGAAGGCACAGCTGGACGTGTGAGCTAGGTATTGTTAATTTCCACAAAACAGAAACGTGCCTGCTCAATTATCTTTCCTGGATGCAGAGTTGTTTGGGCCGGCATTCGATCGTCTTCAAGAGACATTTAACCTTGAAACTTTTGAAGATATGCAACAGTCTTAAGTTTGTAATTTAAGGTCCCGATTTTTGATCCGCACGAAGGAAATACATCACAGAAAGTTTGTACTATTGCCACTACCATTACCGCACACGGCTGATGAGATCCATTTGGGCGTTCGACATGCATGTACTATACAAAATTATACACAAAACAGTCGGTAGACTTGTGTGATATATTTTATCTGGGATTTTATCTAAATCATGTGGTGCCAGAACATGATGTCTCTGGCGAAATTGCATGTCAAAACCATATAATTGTTTCTTGTCATGGACTCGTCATGTTACATCTTGTAATATTTTTCATCCTGGGTTTTCATATAACAACTACAGCCATGCCTGGCATCATAATAAAGGCAAAAATCAACATCCTTCAAGGACCAAAATAGCGTTGCATGAATTATTTTTTTTAGTTTACGTCACAGACACGGTTCCAGCCGTCTCTTCTCGGGGAGGAACGAAGACCAGACTCAAGAGAGCGGCGGAAATCGAGCCTAAGACAAATCAAGACATGTAATGTCATAGGGAAATTCCCACCTTGTTATAACTGGCTGTGAATCATGTGATTGCTTTCACTGATACACTGTAGTACGAATAATATATTTTTCATATTCCTACAGTACCAAGCTTAAAATAGACCATCATTTCATTTCACCACCAAATTTCTTCTTACATGTATCTTAAGAATTGTCTGGCCCAGACATGCTTAATACAGTATTATTATTAATGTTTTCAATGTACTGTGGACACAAAAATCATCTTCATCTCTACAATCTATCAAAACTGTCACAAAACAATTACAGAAACAGAGATGCATGAACGTACTGTAACTTTTGGTTTTTCTTGATAAACATAGGAAGGTGTTCCTGATGCTGTGCCTTGTTTCCAGAACATCAGACCTGCACACAGTGCTCCTTGGCACAACAGTACAATCAGAAACACAATCAAGAACACATTCATTGTCCTGCAACCAGACAATGAAAAGAAGTTACCATAAATATATAAATATGCTGTACACAAGACAAAATAATCTTCATCTCTTTTATATTATGCATATGTTGTGGGTCAATTTTTTTTTGGTTTAAAATTTTTAAAACCAGTTTGATTTTTATTTTCCTTTGTCTAATATTCATTACCATAATCTGAAACAAAGGAAAATAAAAACTGGTTTGAAAAATTTTAAACCAAAAATAAATTTAAACCACAACACATACATGTACATGTAATATGGAATCATGGTAAAATTATCTTTCAAGTCCTGATCAATCATGGCTGCTACAAGAGGGTCAGGAATGCAATTTTTTCTTACTTCTTCATTATTTAATAATCAACAATAATAATTATTATCAGCATCCATCATCATCATCGCTCTTCGTGCCAGTATAGGTGCATAAGGCCACATTATCAGCATTACTGTTTAATAATTACTGAATAAAATAATTATATTATAATATATACTTCTCTACAGTTGAAAACTTGTGAGCTCCTTGTTGTTGATTCAAAGCCATCTTAAAAGGAAGGACAAACAAGTTCAACTGTGATGCAAGGGAATGGAAGTTTAGCAAAATACAGTGGATGAATGAAATTGCATTGACTAAAAATGAGCAAGCATTTTGTCACGTATCCTCTCACTTCCAGTCACATCATAGTAGTACATGTACTTAACATTGTAAATTCAATAGCAAACAAAGCTTGAGGACAAGTGAATTTCTAAGAAAGGTCAAAGCAGTGAGTTCCAGGCCATACATGTACTCACTAGGAACAAATGTAGTTATGGAGTCCGGCCCTAAATACGTGTATGAGTTTCATGTACAGGGGGGAGGAGAGGGTGGGGAGCATTGCATATTTGGGGGGGGGATTATTTTGAAAATCTAGACATATGTTCTAACTGGTCATTCATTTTGGCACATTCAAAAGGGCTTACAGCTGCAATTTGATTCCAGCCTCAAGCCATGTTTTTACCGTTGTATCAGTCGTACAAAATAACATGACTAGCACAAAAAGTGGAGGCATGGGTCAAAGTTAGCATTTTATAGTGATTTATAGTCATGTAGTATTATTATTAGTAATTTTAATTCTCTAACCTTTGTTTCTCTGCCAGTGTAAACAGCAACACCTAAAATAAAACACAAAAGATGCCATTCATTGGCGTGGCTGGAGGTGAAATGACCTACTACATGTAATAGTTAGTATGACAAAGCTTATGTTGTGTCCTTGAGCAACGCACACCCATGTGCAGAAGTGACAAAGTATTACTAACAATGGAATAGCATGCCAATTGTCCAGGTCAATTAAAGTACACAAGAGCATTCATTATTATTTTGCATAAAAATCTAAAAACTCAAGGTGTATCATGCAGTTCCAAACATGCTAATTAAGTAAAGAAGCGTATTTATTGTTAGTAGTAACTATATAATAATTTATTATTACAAATGACATAAACTGGTGTTAATTTACCAAAAGTGTATGTGGAATTCTTTAACCGTGCTCCTCTCAAAAGCAGATTTTGTGGACCTAAAGCCCTAACAAAACAATTACATTTGACATTTTAAACTTCAATCTGTAATATATATAATATACATTTGGTTGTAATGTGAATGTGCAACATTACACATGCAAATTTTCCTGGGGGTTCTTTAGTACAATGTAAATATATAACAACCTTCAGACAACTGCAAGTTATTTACTGCAGTGGGTGGAGGGATATTAAATTTTTTACAGCTTTTGATGGTGGGCGTGGTTGGACAGAGTTAGATCTCCAGTTTATAATAATTGTTAAAATTATTTCCAAGGATGAGGTAATTGCAAATAATTGTCAATAATAAATATTGTAGAAAGTTGCAATTCAGATGGAGTTGGAAAGAGTGAAAGGAAAGAAAGCATTTCATTATTTTGTTCATCTACATGGTTGGATACATTCTGAATGCCAATTCTGGAAGTACACTGATGTTTTGTTTATTTTTATATATCTGAGGGAGTTTACAAGCGGCCGTCATAAATAAATGATGCACGTTTAGTTTATTTAGTCATAGTGAAAGAGGCACATGACTTACTTGACAACTGGTTCTCCACCTCCTCTAGTCGTTATTAGCATTCTACCTGAAAAACTGAATTGTCAAGTACACTGTTTAGAACAATATATATAGTAACATTTACAGCATTCTTCTGACTTCTTCCTTGTGAGTAGACTGATGGAGAATATTGGCCCTACCCTACAGTAGGTCTTGTCAGTATGGATTGAGAGCAGTGAGGTCCGTACAGAAAAAAAAAACGATCAGGGCCAACATTCTCCCAGTACGGTCCTGGGCAAGCTCGGTTAATAAGGGATTTATTACAGTCTATAACAAATTTTACCTGGTCCGATAATTAGAAAATATTGGACCAGCAATAAAGCATTCTGATTGGCTGATTTTAGTTATGCCCTAATAAATTGATTGAAATAACATTAAATTTAATAAAATTAATTTTATAATATTATGATGTTTTATAGAGACAAAACTCTAGTCAGAAGGCAGCAGTTTATCGGTTTTTGATTGTGCCATTTACAGTACATGTAGTACTAATTACTGTTAAGAAAACAATACAAAAATCCAAGGGAACTTTGGGGCTTCACTTCAAGACAGCACAGAACTTGAGATGACAACGTTTTCTGAATTTGTACTTTTGTAGGTTATGTACTAAAGTAGCTTCCTCCGTAGTATGCTTCAGAATGGAAACTCACATACTTTTAAAATCATAGTGACATAGAAAAATAACATTATTGGTTTATTACGAACTCACAAAGTGACCAGCTCCCAGTTGGCTTAATTGATAGCTAAGTTGGTAGAGCACTGCACCGGTATAGCAGAGGTTCTAAATAATCTGCTTAGGTTGCGCACATAACTGCGACGGTCTTTCATGTATTAAATCTTTCACCCCATGGCCACTCAGGTTCAAATATATAAAATAATTTACTGCAGCAGTAATTTCACTTTATTAAATTTTAACTGTACAAAAAGTGGGGCTAGGCTAAAGCATTAACCACTCAAGAGTGTTGGTACAGTCATTTGATCACCTCACCTGTAGAGATCCTCCTGTGGATGCTGACACTCCACGTGTGCCATCAACTGTGAGAGCTGTTCAGCAGTTTGCATGGCTGCTGTGTCAGACAGTGCATTACGCACCTGCAATATAACAAATTATAATGCTCAAAATCAGGCAACTATCACTGGTGTGCATCTCTATTGGTGGAGGAGCCCTGGCATAGTGGTCTAATGGCCAGCACATCACACTTGATATCACAGAATAAAGAGTTCAAGCACATGCAGCCATCATGCTTTGGAAAAATGAAATTGTAATGTAGTGTACAGTAATGTAAGTAATGTATTACATAGTATGAAAGGAATGTAATATAAGTTAGTAATTTGTATTGTACTTCACAATGTAAGTTAAGTGTTGTAAAGAAGCAAATAAACTGTTGGAAAAAAAAAAGATAAAAAAGAATAAGGTACAAAAAGCTTGATCACAAAATACTTAATGGCTATTGCTAGACAGGATTAATATAGCCTGCATACATGTAGCAGTCGCACATGAAAGCTTGGGGTGTGAGACGGGATCTTGTCAAGATTTACCCAAAGTTTTGGCTTTCATGTTCCTTGTGCTCTCGGGAAAGAATGCCACACAAGCTAGAAATATTATTCTAAAAATATGGAGAAAAATACAGTAGTTACTTTTTTTATATTACCATACCTTTAAGTTTGTTTCACCATCCAAATTTGCAGTTGTAATATAACATGTTCCTTCTGAGTCATCACAGGACATCACCACAAGATCACAAGGAATCTCTTCATCATCTAATACCTGAACAATATCACCAACCTACACATGCATACAGGTATATTAGCGTCATGTAAATCACTGGTGCAGTGTTTGGGACTATTTTTTACATGTACAGTAATTCCAAGAATCATGCACCAGTTAAATGTTATAAAGAAGTCCCCTGTCGACGTTTGAAGAACAATAATTTGTCTTGTCATGTGACATCCCTCTATCTGCATCCGTCAGGGTATTTTACAGTAGCAACATGTATCTCACCGTGACATTTTTAGATGGAATATCCTGCACTCTTCCATGTCTTATCACCTTGGTCGGCCGGTTGTTAACCTCTCTATCTGCCTTATGACGGAGCCAGTCTTCATAACCCTTGAAAGAAAACAATGCAAATCTTGTGACAACTGTAAATGACAGACTTGCTACTGTACCGCCTGAAATTGTTGGACAGACCTATGCAGTTTTGCTTTTGGCCAATTCACAACTTATAATATGTCATGTTTTCACACGGTCAATGATGTGTGGTACCAAACATTTACCCATGCTTTTAACCCATGCCAGGTGTGCAACACAACACCTGGTAGAGTTTTTGTTTTCGAATTCATTAAATGTAACTTTTAACTATTGTTAATGTATCACTCTTGATTAGATATTTCTGATGCATTAGAAAGTTACATTTAGAAAGTCAACTCATACATACATTGTACACGCAATAATAGTCATTCTCGTCCCCAGAGTCCGCGATCCTTTTGGTCAGCACCAAGAAATCACGACCTCGCCCAGGTACCGATTTCTCTGAGCTTGCGCAGAGTACTCATTTTGTCTTTTGTCTGTTCATTGTTTCAACAGCCAATCAAAAAATTTGTTATATCTGTCCCCGCCAGAGTCCGAGATTCCTTGGTGCTGACCAAAAGGATCGCGGACTCTGGGGACGAGAATGAATAATAGTTTGAATGAATGAAAACAATACAAGAACACACCTGTTTAATGGCAGTGACTGTTATTACAAAGACTAGAGGAAGAATGCTCGTCACTGGACTCACAGGGCTGTCAATTAACAACTACAACATGGCAAAGTTCATGTTTAATAAAAGAAAAAACAACTCTGTATATAATTCTTAACTTTACTATTCAAATAATTCAATAATAATTACAAGCCATGTCACATTCTGACTTGTCTCAGTCAGGCACCAACATTGAGAAGAGGGCAGGGGGAACAAACAAACAAATGAAAAATTCTTGAATCGTTTTGCTTGCATTCACATTAAACCCACTATAGATTTAATAACATTCTCCTTCAAGCCTCTCTATACATGTAGGTGGGTACCTGCAGAGTTCGATTTCATCGCAAAAAAAACAAGCGCAAACCGCGAAGTATGAAGAACTGTATGAAGTCCGAAGGGCATTGAGAACAGTTCACAGACAATATGTAGGGGTATAAAATTATGTTTTGTTTTGCTTTACATTGTACATGTATGTCAAGTTTGTGGCTTGTTCTTACCTGTATAACACCAATGCAGAGGAAATAAAAGTTTGCAATTCTACGAAATTGCTCAAACAAATTCTTTGGCAAAAAATTCCATATTGTGTACTGTAATAAATAATAAAAATCAATAGATGAAATCAAACATGGCACAGGGAGCTTATTGGATCAGTCCTTCTAGATTCCATTGGATCATACCATCCAATGGTATTGAATTGTAAACTCTTTACAAGTGCAAATTTTATTTTGTGTATCAGTAACATGTATGTTGTATAGCAACTTGACTTGGATTTCCCTAATTAACCATTGACTGAATAATACAAATTGTTGGTTTTGAAACGTGATGTCTTTAAAGCATCGCGTCGTTATTATTAGAATTTGCTAAAGATAGCTATCATACCAAGAAATTATTGTGTAGTGATAATCTCTGTGGTTGCCCAGCCCTAGGCTGCTATTTCCTCCTACAAATTGCAATCAACCGCTAAATTTATCAAGCACGTTCTCTAGGATATATAAGAACGCTTTCTATCAAGTAAGATCAGTTCAGTGTAGACGCTACCGCGATAGCAACCGTCCGGCATTTCAGCCATTATCTATCTACGCTCGTTCTCATCTTCATCAAGTCAAGTTTGGTGCGTGTGCTAACCAAAGTGAGTACCGTATCTATTTCTTGTTTAGTTTCCATTATTAATTCGTTTCAGTTAAATCTCAGTTATTGCTATTGTAATCGGTGTTACGTTACCGAGTTGATTCCATGCACGGAACGCTAGGCGAGTATCTTTTTACTACTGTAAAATGGATTTTATTTGTCACTAAGGACTATTCAACTATTCTAGGGTTTTTCGCGTCTCAGCCTAGTCTTCTAGTTTTTTATGGTAATAGTTTTTATAGATTTATCTTTATATCGTTTATGTCATCGCGTGTTATAGCTTGTAATTGCATGTTTAGCTGTTTTTATCTTATTTACGTCAGCTTGTATATGTTAGTTATTTAGGTTTCTATTTTTTATTATCGTATTTCAGTTCAAACCGACTTTCAATCGACTTTCGTCATTCAACGCGTGAATTATCTACCTTCGACTCTTCAATAGAGTTTTGGAACATTTCAGGAACATTGAATCTTATCTTCAATAAACTCTGTTCGCGTTACTATCAGCAATTCTTGTCGAGTTCGTATTTAAAGCTACGCACCGCTCTACGTATGTGATTGCTTGGATTTTGGTTTTAGTATTCTATCCTTGCGAATTACATTAGTTTGAATTTGTGGCACCGTGAAGGAATTCGAAGAATTTGCCACAAGTCATGACATATCTGCGTTACGCTTCCGTAACGTCTTCCCGATCTCTTGGTCAATTCTAATTTCGTATCAACCGCAAGTAATCGGATTACCAAGGATTAACAGATCATAATGGCTTCCGGAAATGAGCAATTAATCGATCAATTTAAAGATATCCGCACTTCCGCCGAAGCACATGTGTCGGAAAAGGTCAACAAACTCAACGAGTTAATGACAGCGTGCGAAAACATTGACGCTCTAAAGGACGTTCAAAAGGAACTAAAGGGAGTGTTAAGAGAATTTCAAATCGCCCACGAGGCTTATCATAGCCTGATTAAAACTGAAAGAGAACAACAAGAGTCCACACGGTATTACAA
The DNA here is from genome assembly GCA_029204205.1 of Desmophyllum pertusum. Classification (NCBI taxonomy): domain Eukaryota; kingdom Metazoa; phylum Cnidaria; class Anthozoa; order Scleractinia; family Caryophylliidae; genus Desmophyllum; species Desmophyllum pertusum. Next base: position 1,997,777 of record MU826350.1, on the reverse strand, counting down.
CTCAGTACTAGAAATAGTCTCCGAACTTGAAAGGGAAATTAGTTCGTGGCTCAGGCAACCAGAACCCCAAAGTCTATCGGCGGACCGAAGTGAGCATGTTCGCTCCGAAGATTCTATTAGTAACGTCGAGTCTCGCACATCCTTTCGTACACGTTCCGCAGCAAGCTCAACTAGGAGTTCAGCTAGCGCAAAGGCAAGATCCGCCGCGAGAAAGGCAGCGCTTGAGGCAAGGGCCTCTACACTCCAAAGCTTACATCAGCTTCAGATTGAAGAACTAAGACTTCAACAAAGAAAGGCGGAAGTGGAGCTTCGATCTGAAATAGCAGAAGCTGAGGCCGAGAGAAAGGTATACGAAGAAGCGGAAGCGAGCGATGCTAGAGAGTCATATCGTCGTCAAGGTGAAACCCACCAGGTCAACCAGTCAGCCCAGCAATCCCAACAAGTGAAGACTGCATCTACCCCGCTTGAGGGACGCTTCACGGACTCCTTCGAGCCAGACAAAACACCTCTGAACCCTAGCGCTCCTGAATGGCGCAGTGCAACAACCACACATCGGCAAGGTTTTCCAGTTAGCTACCAAAGTGGCAGCTTTCATCACGACGAATCATTTCAACGTCTCATGGAAAACCAGGACCGTCAAAGCCATGCCATTCAGCAGCTTGTACAGCAGCAACAACAAGGCGTGATGTCCCTCACGTTACCTCAGCCAGACATGCAAGTTTTCAGCGGAGATCCTGTCGACTACTGCGACTTCATTCGCGCCTTCGAGCATCTGGTTGAAAGGAAAACCCCAAGTTCAAGCTTTCGCCTGTACTACCTGGTACAGTACACCTCTGGTCCCGTACAGGAGCTGATGAAGAGCTGTCTATCAATGCAAGAAAGAGAAGGGTACCTCGAAGCAAGACGTCTCCTACGAGAACGTTACGGGCAAAACTACAGGGTCGCCGCCGCGCATGTGCAACGACTAACAGAAGGACCACTGATCAAAGCCGAGGACGGGACAGCACTCCAGCAGTTTTCAATTCAATTAACAAGCTGCGTTAACACTCTAAGAGAAATTGGATACATCAACAAACTGGATAACCCCGATAACCTTAAGAAAATCATTGACCGTCTTCCGTACTCATTCAAGCTAAAGTGGCGAGACACTGTTGACCGCATCATAGAGAAAGAGGCCAGAGATGTAACGGTAACAGACATAATGAACTTTGTCACTGCTAAGGCAAGAGCAGCTACTCATCCGATCTTCGGCAAGATCGTAAACGAGTACAAGGAGACAGCGTCGCAAAGCAGGTGGCTTTTCAACTCAAGGTAAATCCCAAGATCCTCAAATTCAAAATGGGAAACCTTTACCTACGTGTCCTTTGTGCTGCGCTAATCATTGGTTATCTCGCTGTGACAAGTTCCGAAAGCAGTCCTTCGAAGAAAGGCAAAAGTTCATCCAAGACAAGAAACTGTGTAGCAACTGCCTCTCTCCCGGTCACTTCGTACTTACATGCCGAAAGGAAAGCTTCTGCAAGGTTAAAGGGTGTACCTCCAAGCACTCAACTTTCCTCCACCCCAACAACAGCAAGAACAGCTTAAACGCACTGGGTGACAACAATGCGATCTCAAATGCTAGTCAAGAAGCAAGCAGGGGACCACAGCCGATAATACTGGTTCTAATTCAGCTACCAGCGCCTACGTCCAGTCCTGCTACTCAACAAGCACTTCTGTGACAGGGCTGGCGATCGTTCCTGTTCGGGTCAAGGCAAAGGGAAGGCAAGAGGCAGTGGAAACATACGCATTCTTGGATTCCGGCTCCAACACTTCCTTTTGTACTGAAAGCCTCTTAGAAAAACTTAACAGTAAAGGAAAGAAGACAACGCTGTCGCTGACAACCCTTCAAGGTGAAAATGCCCCCACTGAATGTTCCTTAGTCAGTTTACAAGTATCCGATCTGAATCAAGAGAATGTCGTTGAGCTGCCCATGGTCTACTCTAGGCCAAGTCTACCTATTCCCTCTGATGCTATTGCCCAGCAAGAGGACATCGACCGTTGGCCATACCTGAAGGGGATAGATATCCCGCACATTGAAGCCGAGATCGGTCTTCTCATCGGAAGCGATGTACCACAGGTGTTACAGCCTAAGGAGATAAGAGGAAGCGAGAAACGGCGGTCCCTTCGCTACTCGAACAGTGCTAGGCTGGGTGCTAAACGGCCCGTTGGGTAGAAACAGCCCAAATCTCACACCGCGAACTTCGTTCAAGTAAACAAGACCCTCGACCAGCAGTTCCAAGAATTTTGTAACCTTGAGTTCAACGACACAATCTACGAATCAAAAACTTCTATGTCACTCAATGATCGGAGGGCCCTAAATATCATGGAACAAACAGTGAAGCTGGAAAATGGTCATTACGAAATAGCTCTACCTTGGAAAACGTACCCCCCAAGTCTTCAAAACAACAAATCAGTTGCAGAACGCCGACTAAGCCTATTAAAGAAACGACTGCAACGAGAACCATTGGTGCATGAGAAGTACAAGGACTTTATGGACGATCTGCTGAAGAAGGATTATGCCAGGAAAGTAAGCAGTCAGCACCATGGACCATTAGAGACTCACTGGTACCTCCCACATCACCCAGTGTTCAATCCACAGAAGCCTGGTAAAGTCAGAGTAGTGTTCGACTGCTCTGCCAAGTATCGCGACACATCGCTCAATGACCAGCTGCTACAGGGGCCGGACCTGACCAACTCTCTTGTCGGTGTCCTTTCCCGATTCAGGCAGGAACTGATAGCACTCATGTCCGATGTCGAAGCAATGTTTCACCAGGTGCGTGTCCGACCAAGCGATTGCGACGCACTGCGGTTCCTATGGTGGCCAGACGGTAACCTTGAAAATGAACCACAGGAGTACCAAATGAGAGTACATCTATTTGGAGGAGCATCCTCTCCAAGTTGCGCAAACTTCGCGCTAAAGAAAACGGCCAAAGATAACAAGGCAAACTTTGACCCCGAAACTATCGAGACGGTAGAGCGCAACTTCTACGTCGATGATTGCCTTAAGTCAGTCAGCTCGGAAGTCGAGGCCATCCGACTCGCAAATCAGCTATGCAAGCTTCTCGCCAAGGGAGGATTCAAGCTAACAAAATGGCTGTCTAACTCTAGAAAGGTCCTCGAGTCTCTTCCCGCCACAGAAAGAGCGGCGCAAGTCAAAGATCTAGACTTTGACAAACTGCCAGTTGAGAGAGCACTCGGTGTGCAGTGGAACATATCGTCCGACCAGTTCGGTTTCAAGATCGTCATTAAAGATAGACCCGCGACAAGGAGAGGCATACTATCCATTGTCAGCTCCGTTTACGACCCCCTGGGATTCGCCGCTCCTTTCATACTTAAAGCGAAACTGATACTGCAAGACCTATGCCGTAAAAAGTTTGGCTGGGACGACCAAATTCCAGACGAATTCACGCTTCGCTGGCAAACTTGGTTGCAAGAGCTACCCAAACTCGAGCAACTCACGATCGATCGCTGCTTCAAGCCAGCTGACTTCGGAGAGATCACTTCAAGCCAGTTGCACCACTTCTCCGACGCGTCACAACAGGGTTATGGTGCTGTCACGTACCTTAGAATCGCAGACCACAGCGGAAACGTTAAATGTTCATTCGTCATGGGCAAGTCCAGACTCGCGCCAATCAAACCGGTGACAATTCCCCGAATGGAGCTATCAGCAGCTGTCGTAGCAACAAGGCTAGACGGAATATCTCGAAGAGAACTGAGTCTACCAATTGGCGAATCGTTTTTCTGGAGCGACAGCACTTGCGTCCTGCGTTACATAGAGAATCAGGACAAGCGGTTTCAAACCTTTGTTGCAAATCGAGTTGCAACAATACACGACGCATCGACTCCTTCTCAGTGGAGTTATGTGAATACTCAATCTAATCCAGCGGACGACGCATCAAGGGGCGTGTCAGCGGACTCTCTTCATCGTTGGATACATGGCCCAGAATTCTTAACTCAGCCAAGCGAGGCATGGCCACAGAGACCTGCTGACATGAGCATTCACATCCCCGATGATGATCCAGAGGTCAAGAAGGACTCGGCAGCATACGCGAGTGAAGCCTCTGAACTAGATCCTATTACAGAAGCTATCAAACGATTCTCATCTTGGAGTCGTCTGAAGAAAGTACTAGCATGGGTACTTCGATACAAGACAACCCTACAACACCTTAGCCGGAAGCGGAGGATGGGTGAGTCAGTCGAAATTCAGCCAACCAGCAAGTTCGTGCCTATTAGCGTCACAGAGCTAAACAACGCCGAACTTGAAATCCTGAAGCACGCTCAGCGCCGGTGCTTCAAACAAGAACGCGAACGTCTCAAGCAAGCAGACAGGCAGACCAGCGCAAGCAGACAGAATGCGCTAAAGAACTCCAGTAACATCTTCAAGCTTGACCCAATCCTAACTCAAGACCTCCTACGAGTTGGAGGTCGTTTACGACAGGCGCCAATTGATAACGACGCAAAGCACCCGATCATTCTGCCCAAGGGACACCATGTAGTCAAGCTTATTATCAAGTATTATCACCACATCTCAGGGCACTCGGGCCTAGAATATACTCTGTCACTCATCAGGCAGAGGTACTGGATAATCAATGCAAGATCCACCGTGCGAAGCATTCTGAACGAATGTTTCAGCTGCCGTTAACGTCAAGCACCTACAAGTCAACAGAAAATGGCAAGCCTGCCTGAGGATCGAATAACACCTTCGAAGCCACCATTTACCTATACCGGCTTGGACTGCTTCGGGCCATTTGAAGTACGACGCGGAAGAACCAACGTCAAACGGTACGGCGTCATATTCACATGTCTAACCCTACGTGCAGTCCATATAGAGGTGGCAAACTCGTTGGACACAGAGTCCTTCATCAATGCATTGCGGAGATTTATTGCAAGACGAGGGCAGCCCGAGGAGATACGCTCCGACAACGGAGGCAACTTCGTGAAGGGAGAAAGGGAACTTCGAGAGGCAGTTAAAGAATGGAACCAGTCACAAATCCATGACTTCCTCCTACAGCACAACATCAAGTGGACGTTCAATCCACCTACTGGCTCACATCATGGTGGAGCATGGGAAAGATGCATCAGAACCGTCCGCAAAGTCATGAAAGCTCTGATGAGAGAGCAAGTACTCGACGATGAGGGCCTCAACACCCTTATGTGTGAAGTCGAGGCCATAGTCAACGGGAGACCTATCACTAAGCTATCAGACGACCCACGTGACCTGGAGCCTCTGACACCCAATCACCTGTTACTGCTGCGTGCAGGACCTGCAGTCCCACCCGGGACTTTCACCAAGTATGACAACCACGGCAAACGGCATTGGCGTCAGGTGCAGTACCTCACAGACGTGTTTTGGCAACGCTGGGTTCGTGAATACCTTCCATCCCTGCAAGAGCGACAGAAGTGGCACAAGAAGCAGAGAAACTTTGCAGTGGATGACATCGTGTTAGTCTACGACGATAACAAGCCGCGCAATTCCTGGCCACTCGGTCGGATCCTGGCGGTGTATACCAACAGTAAGGATGGACTTGTCCGCTCTGTCAAACTGAAGACCAGCACATCTGAGCTCATGCGACCAGTCCACAAGATTGTACTACTGGAGGCTGCTGCTGTGTCGGGCAACGATAACTAGTAACAATGAACACTAATTATCCATTAGTATGAACAATGGAAACGTTATTGGGCATTATAATCAATTGTAGTATTAGTTTTATTTTAGTCACCATCACATTTCAACCCCTTTATTACTACCTCTTGGTAAAGGCTGTCCCGCAGTAACGCCTTTAAGGGGCCGGAATGTTGGTTTTGAAACGTGATGTCTTTAAAGCATCGCGTCGTTATTATTAGAATTTGCTAAAGATAGCTATCATACCAAGAAATTATTGTGTAGTGATAATCTCTGTGGTTGCCCAGCCCTAGGCTGCTATTTCCTCCTACAAATTGCAATCAACCGCTAAATTTATCAAGCACGTTCTCTAGGATATATAAGAACGCTTTCTATCAAGTAAGATCAGTTCAGTGTAGACGCTACCGCGATAGCAACCGTCCGGCATTTCAGCCATTATCTATCTACGCTCGTTCTCATCTTCATCAAGTCAAGTTTGGTGCATGTGCTAACCAAAGTGAGTACCGTATCTATTTCTTGTTTAGTTTCCATTATTAATTCGTTTCAGTTAAATCTCAGTTATTGCTATTGTAATCGGTGTTACGTTACCGAGTTGATTCCATGCACGGAACGCTAGGCGAGTATCTTTTTACTACTGTAAAATGGATTTTATTTGTCACTAAGGACTATTCAACTATTCTAGGGTTTTTTCGCGTCTCAGCCTAGTCTTCTAGTTTTTTATGGTAATAGTTTTTATAGATTTATCTTTATATCGTTTATGTCATCGCGTGTTATAGCTTGTAATTGCATGTTTAGCTGTTTTTATCTTATTTACGTCAGCTTGTATATATTAGTTATTTAGGTTTCTATTTTTTATTATCGTATTTCAGTTCAAACCGACTTTCAATCGACTTTCGTCATTCAACGCGTGAATTATCTACCTTCGACTCTTCAATAGAGTTTTGGAACATTTCAGGAACATTGAATCTTATCTTCAATAAACTCTGTTCGCGTTACTATCAGCAATTCTTGTCGAGTTCGTATTTAAAGCTACGCACCGCTCTACGTATGTGATTGCTTGGATTTTGGTTTTAGTATTCTATCCTTGCGAATTACACAAATGTATGATCAAATCAACCTCATCCCCAAGGTGGAGACTCATACACTGTAGACAGATATATGTTCTCTCTTGTACCAACCTCCATATTGAAAAAGAATGCTGAGAACACCCTGGGATTGAGATTGTGATCAAATTGTGAGTACAACCGAATGATACAATCATGTATGTACATGTACAAACATCAAATGAAATATTGTTTACTAGGAGGTCTGCCAGTTCAATATTAATAATAATAAAAGCACAATCCAGTGCCATATATGACCCAATGCATGGATGGTACAATCAATTTATGGACTTAAAAGGAATGATCCAATGGATTTACAACGTACAAACTAACAACATGCGTTATGATCGAATAGAATGGAGTTTACAAACGAATAATATGGGGTACGACCCACAATGTAATGCCCTACAGGATCATACAACCTAATTCCATTTTACAGGGTTTCTGATAGGGTGCGGCAAAAAAGGGGAAATTGTGCGGAATTTTCAGGCCCGATTATGCGGCAAGAAAGGCCTATTATGCGGCAAATTGTGCGATTTTTTCTCAGCCATTTTAACCTTGTTTTACCAGGTCCCAGAGGAGGAAAACCACTTGTAAAGACAATTATAGCACAAAGGAACCGTTCTTAAGCATCTACATGTAAATTCAGTGTATATCAAAGCAGTTGATATTTTCTTGCTCTCTCATTTGCCGTAATATTTACCGGAAGGTGCGATCTTTACTTCTCTGTCGAAGAAACAGCGGGTGATTTGACAACAAACTTGTCCATGAGGATGTTTGGATCGCATTAGATGAAAACAGGCTTAAACAGCTACATTATATTTTGCGGAACGAGTCTTTAGAGTGCTTTTTTTACGCCGATGCTTAATACAAAGTAGAAACGGATATCAAATGTCAATACTATATTTATCAGCAATTCTGATTCGTTGATTCGCAGAAAGGGATTGTTTACTCTGTACCAATCGTCAGTGGTTTAAGAATGAAAACTAGTACCAGGCCCCGCACGGGCAAAACAAACGTAAGTAACGCCTTGAAGTTCGATTCGTAGCGAAAGCGATGGTTTCTAAGGTATTTTGAAAGGTAATTCACCTTGAAATGACGTGTATCTGCGGATTTTTTTAGCTAAAGCGATAGTTTATTGTGTATTTTGTCCACATTGTGCGATTTTTTACGGATTATGCGATTTCTAGTGAATTATGCGATCGGATGCGATTTATGGCCGATTGTGCGAAATCGCACCATCGCGTTATATCAGAAGCCCTGATTTTAGTCCAGAATGCCCCTATAATTATACTGGGTGTAATTTTTATTGTGTTAAAGAAATGCCATAAAATAAAGGGGAGAGGGCGGTATATGAAACTAACCTTTGAAGTAACAATGACATTATCAGCATATCTGCTTTGCTTGACTTCAACATCTGCATCATCACTGGGATACTTATTTAGCACATACACAGTGCGCCATTCATCTTCATATCGCCTTCTTCCAGGAAGAAACCCCTTTAACAAAGAAATAACACTTTTAATTTTAAAAAATATCAAAGAGACCCGATGGGTATACGGTAAATGTAGATCAGATATAAGACTATACATGAACTACATCAAAGTTAAAAATAAAATAATAAATAAATAAAAGTTAAATAATTTAAAGCTCCCTGTTTTCTCATCCTTTTTTCAGCTATTGTGCTGTGCTCAAATAATTATTGCAGGCTCAAGACTTCTAAAAGCGAAGTGGTGATGTAAGCTTACTTTATTTCCTTGAATTTTGATGGCATTAGTGGAAGGATTTCTAAAGCGATCGATTGATCAAACGACTGCAAATAAAGTAATCGCTAAAAATAAAAAACTTTTGCTTCACGTAAAGAACGGAATTGAAAGCAAATTTTAAAAACACGGAGGCATCCAGATTTCATGTTTTGGAAATTAAAATATGTTTAATATGCTTTGGAACACGTTTCTTGGCTTCAGTTTGAATGAAAATCAATATCGAACAAAGTTTCTTTCAAGCTTCTTTCATTTAAAGTTCACCTTAAACTGGGAATTTTAGGTTTTCAAAGTGAAATTTAAATGAACAACAATCGCACGAGGTGATATTTGATTCCAATATTTGCGGCGAGTTTCCTCGCCTTTGCCGGTTTACAATATATATTAAGCTTATTGCTTATTCGCTTTGTTCTAAATATATTTTCGGGAAATGACCACTGACAGTATTTCAGGAAATAATTCTGAATGGTTTTATTAATAATACCAACGAGAAAAAAGGAGAAATTCTCAGTAATATTTTTGCCGTAGAAATTATTTTAGTTTCGAAAGCGATTTTAATACGCCGCTGTTTTTATACTACTGTTTGGAAGGTTTTCTTTGGTAAATCTCTAATATGGCGTGGTATCTCATTCCACAGTTTTACACCAAATCTGGAAAAGGAATGCTTACAGCACACTGTATGTACAGTAGTCTGGAGCTTTTGACATAAAAATTTCCGGAGGTAGATGATTGTGTATTGTATGAATTGTCGAGGTACAAAGTGGCGTAATTTTGCAGATCAATTATTGCTACAGTATACTGTATATTGCTCAAGGCAAATCATTGCGGATTCTGGCTCCCGTCCCTCCCTCCCTCTTGGTTCGTGGGGTTTACATGTACAGTACGTACAAATGTACATGTAAGTATCGGGTTAGGTAAGTATTTTCCACTGAATTCCTTTCAGTGTGCCGGTGCCGGTTGGAGGCCGCTTGTAGGGGTGGTCCCGCTCACAGGGTTGCCATGGATACAGCGCCCTGCTGTGCCTGAATTGCATCAGCCCCCCTGCCAACCTTTAAGGCACCAGTTCCCAAGCTCATTTATTGATGATGAGTTTAATGGTTGTTTGAAGAAAAAGTGCAGTAAAGACTCCAAATTTCAATCTTCATAGAGAAGTTTGAAAGCATTGCTGTCTGGTAGAATACAAATTGTAGCTGTTATATTACAGATGTCAGTGGTTTGACATGTAAACGACCCTTTCGCCTCGCTTAATACTTTTGAAAACAAAATAATATTTTACTGAAGGCTCAACTATTATAACAGCTATTGACAATCACTGTGCAAGGGAAAGTTCTGCACAGTACAAATGGGAATGATGCCTAAATTATGGCAAAAAGCCAATAGACGAAACAAAGAGGGAGGTAGACAAATGGCACTATAACATTACCATGCTGCTGTATGCACCCCCCCCCCCCCCCTCCCTCATGCAATCAAGCCCCTGTAGTAACAGCAATAACCTTGGTTACATGGTTACCCATGGCTAAAAAAGGGGAGATGTTGTGTCATTGAACTTTGGACCTACTGTAATGCGGGTCAAAAGTGTTATGCTTACTGTGATGCTAATGATAATTATTATTGAATGACTCGTGTCCACTCCCTTCTCCAAAGCAATGTTGATTTTCAACTTTCCCACACACCCAACAACCAAAATTATTTAATAATCTTTTAACATTGCATGGAGGAAAGGGGCATGTTATACTGCAAAATTACAAATGAGACATAATTATTACAATGAGTGTATACGTAGGACTGGATTTCAACATTGATGATTTTTAGGACAGTTTCAACAAGTGTCCCAACTATTTTTTACATGTAACTGCATGTACATTGTAGCATTTGCTCGTTATACGTGAGCTGTTTTATAACGTTTGCCCATATTTAGGCAGAGAATAAAATGTCTTTAAACAATGCCACATGAATTAGCATAATAATAATTATGGGAAATCCTTATTTTTTCACACAAATGTATATAAAGCTACAGCCAACAAGTATGAGGGGTTAATTAAACACCAATTGCTGTGTATTTCCATCATTATTAGACTAATTTCCTACAGTTAAGAACAGATAATACATTTTCACTTTACCACACAAGAAATTGTGGTCGTTGCCTGTTTTAACAACTTCACCAAGAAATATAAGTACTGTATCAATTATTAATAAACACCGTCTTGCTTCTGCACGTTTTCAGTATAATATTAGAAACTTTCAAAAATAAAATTGTAAAAATAATTTTAATCAAGTCTTTTTTTTTATATAGAAAATGACATGAGGAATAAATAGTGGAAATAATAATTTATGTTTCAAGTCATACGCACTAAGATCGGGCCGAATTTACGGTCACATAAAATATTCATTTTGTTGACCCACTCTCCCAAGCAACCACCAAATACATTTTATAATGTCCGACTACACTTCATTGCGAACTTCAAGAACAACAGCTTAGCTATTAACAACACTGTCACCAGAAACAACAGAAACAAAACAAACGCAATTTACAAGCCGAACACAAAAGCCGGAGATCCGAGTTACTATCATACACCGGTATTCCAGAATTACAGCATTTTCAATTTCAATTTCAATTTCAATCTCATCCTGAAAATGCTACCCTGCCAAGCTTACAAGCTTACACCTAACGCAGAACATAAAAACAAAGCTTTTCTGCAGAAATTTTGAAAGCATGCAGTGTTAAATTATAAAGCGAAAGGTAAGCTTAAATTTAAAACCGCAATTAAAAAACTTGCAGGGTTTTCTTAGCACTCCATGTGTAATATTGTCTCCATCACTACAGAACACAAACACTGCCACATTCACGCAATAAGAGCAAAATTAACCGCATTGGTGAACAGTTCTTCCAAACTATGAACCTATTGTAGATCAATTTTTGAATCTCCATGAAAGTTTTCCAAGTGATTTGAGGCTAGCACCATTATGTGATGTTTATTCACAAAACAAAACACGAACTAGCCAGACATTTCTGCTCAATAATTTAATAAATGCCACACCTCTATATCTAAGACTTGGGCTAAGAAACAACAAGAGCTACAAGAAAACCTAAGGTTTCATTAACCTTGATGCATACAAAATTCTATCCTATTATGCAACCAAACTTGTAACTAGATCACATAATAAGGTTATGTATCCCGCGCGCGCATAAGGAAGGTGTAGAAAGCTGGTGACAGTAGTACAAAATACATCTCACTTACCAACAGACGATCCTTTAGTCTTCCAAAAGACATTGAGGATAAGCTTCCTTCCCTTACACCGATAGCGTAAGTTAACTAGACGATGAAATATTCAAAAACTATCATATTGAATTTGCTTCGCGCACACTGTTGTTCCACCTGTGTCCAACATTTCACTACTCATCAACACGGAACACAAGTGCTTAGAAACCTCCCCTTTCTGAGCAGTGTCCCGAGGGTCACTCCCAGGGGTAATATTTTGTGCTACACAAACATGGCGTCCGTACGTCAAGCAGACACAGCACTGTGGCTTCATAATAAGTTATCCACAGATGACTCGTGGTCTGGTAGCAGTTTACGCTCTTTACTTACTCAGGATGTTCTGCGTAATATCCCAGAGTGTTTCCACAGGCTTGAGACACAGGTGAAAGTGAAATTATTGATGGCTTTTCTCCATCTACCTCGCCGAGTCATAGAAGAAACCAATAGTGAAATGAATGAAATATTTGAGATTGGCAGCCAGGACGAAGACGAATGGGTTCGTGTTTTATCAGAGATACTGAAATATTACCCGAGTACAGGAATGTTGAATGTTCACCTGGAGCATGTTAGCCCGGTGTTTTCAGAGGTGGCTCAAGAGGTCAGGAAGACAGGTACACTGTACATGTACTGCATTGGGACGTTAATTTTTTATCCGCACCACCCCTAAGGATGGCAGGAATCCGATCCCTTAAATTTTTGTCGGCGTTCTTTGAAGAAAAAAATCCGAAGGGTTGATTTTTTGGCGGCTCCTTTGAAAAAAAATCCGAACCCTCTTGTAGTAAAACCCGCCATCCTTAGAGGGGGGGGGGGGGGGGGTGCGAATAAAAAAATATGGAACGTCCCATTTCACGTTAATTCTTTATTTAATACCCTGGGGGTGGGGGTACTCCCAAAAAAATTGGGTGGGGGTGTGCCGCTGGGCAATAAAAACCCTTACCCTGTACCAGACCACAAAATGCTAATTTTGCGACCCTGTTCCAGACTAAATGTGAAAAAAAGATACCCTGTTTCGGACGATTTTTTCTGACCCAAAGGCTAAACTAGTTAGCAGCACTGCAAACTTGTAGTAAGTTGTAAAGCTTCTTTCCTACACGTTTGTTTCGTCTGACTAACATAATCCCATTCCAGAGTATCAATTAGCGATTTTTTGTGCAAACATTTGGGAAACTGATACCCTGTTCCAGACCAAAAAATGTTGTTTACAAGTTATACCCTGTTCCAGACCAAAATGCTTAAAAACTGTACCCTGTCCAGCGGCACGTACCTACATGTATATAGCTTATATAAGGGAGTGCCCCCCCCCCCCCCCCCCGGGATTTAATACTAGTAATACATGACTCGCATTGGTCCTCACGAAGCTGGGATGGGGATTTTTATTGTTGGGTGTGAGGGTGATAACCAGTCTTTAGAGATCAACTGTAGTTCACTAGTCTCCCGAGGGTATCCAATCGATGGAAATCGATGATAGGAAATGCAATCGATCAAATGCATTATTAATTGGTATCAGTCAATCGGTGATCAATCGATAGTCACACAAACACCGTTCATCGATTGCTATCGATTGGCAAAACACTCTGATCAGCCGCCATTTTGAGAAGGCCCTGGGGACGAGGTTCACAAAATATGTCAAACTCATCCTTCTCAACGCAACGAATATACCTTGTTGCATGTGCACTTGATTAAATTGCCCGTATTTAAACTGGCATTATTTCGACACAAGAAGTTCAACTCTCCATAACTTTAAGGTGCACCTTTACCATTTTGAAGTAAACGTTGGCAAGCTTTTTACTGCTTGCAAGAAGAAGGGAGAATGTAGAAATTCTTTGCAGTTATTAACGATCGTGGACAGCTCGGCCACCTTCAGTCAGAGCTTGTGGATCCTCTCTGGTCACTACATGCAAATATAATAATTATTATCATTCGGTGCATTTTTTTCTTCCTTTTCATTGGCCGAGAGCCCACCACGTGACCTGCGAATAACTGCCTACGAATAATTCTGCTCATGCGCACAACGGTGCAAAGTTGTTTTGCTGCGAATAATTGTTCTGCTCCGTCCTCTACAATGGCAGCCCGATTTCCAGAATTATCTGAGAGCGATCTTAATTGTCTAATCGAACAAAAAAAACAGCGATAACACCAAGAAAGCAACCAAAGTTGCTGTGAACGTATTTCGCAACAAAGGCAAGTTGAATTTATGTGTTTTATGTTTATGTATAATTTACAGTCGACAGAATAAATTCTTGAATTGAGAAGAAATGCTGACTTCTGCGATAACTTCAGCAAGGCTTCCGCTTCCCGAAAATAATTGGATCGAATGATAAAACAATTATTGAACTCGGTTATCGCAAAATATCGTGATTTGTCAGTGTCTCGCAGATCAATTATTTGCCTCAGCCTTCGGCTTCGGCAAATAATAATCTGCTCGCCACTGACAAATCACGATATTTTGCTCAACCTCGTCCAATAATAATTGATAATTATCTGTGTAAGTGAAACTTTTCAAAATAAGAAGAAAGAAGAGAGAGAATAAAATAAGTCTTGTTCTCCTGTTAGTGTTCTAAGGATCACAATAAAAATGTGTTAACAATGATTATTATTAATGCGTGCAAAGATGTGATATTAAGCGCATATTCCGTCAGCTTGTAGACTGTGAAACATGACAAAATTTGCAGCCAATCGATACCAACAATTAATCTATCGATTGTTATTGGAAATCGATAGCAATTGATAAAAGGTCACCTAAACCTTCATCATCGATTGATATCGATTGTCATTGATTTCATCGATTGGATACCCCAGAAGTATTCTCACTGGCCGGGGCCCTTGTGCACGAATGCCAGTCCTTACTCACTAGAATTTTAGTTTACTGGACAGACTGTACTATTATTCCTGTGCATCCGTTAGCCCATGGGAGGGTTTGTTATGCAAATCAGTTACTGGTTTTATATAAAAGGATGTTTTTATCCTGTTTATTCCTCTCCTCGTTCATACGGCCACCAGATCTGCTTGGCGCTCTTTTTATTTTTCAAGTCATCGCTGCACCTCTTCGTTCTTGAATCTTCTTATTCCTTTATGGAAGACAAGTTCTGCACAGAGTTCTACAGAAGCCTGCACAAGTTTCTGTCATAGCGACTATTGTTGCACAAGCTGTTGAAGCTCGAGACGTTGCTGTGAAAAGCAACATGGATAACAACAGCGAATACTGTTCATGCTGCTGCCGGCATGGTAAAGGTTTTTGCATCCCATTCTCATTTTATCTCGTTATTTGTATATTTCAAGGTCTCGTTTAGGGTGGTGTTTATTCAGTTTTACACAGTTTTTGGCAATTTTAGTTTTCTGCATCTGTGTGACGAAGTCTGTGTGAATAATTTCTGGGTCTGTACGTGTGACAACTTTCAGTTTTCAGTCTGTGTGACAAACCTCAGTTTTGAGTCTGTGACAGACTTTCGGTTTTCAGTCAGTCTGTGTGACAATTTTAGTCTTTAAACTATGTAACAAATTTTTCAGTGTGTGTACAAGGTTTCAGTTTTCACGTCTGTGTGTTGAGTTTTAGTTTTCACGCCATATATATGTACAAAATATATGACAAATTTTGGTTTTCATGTCTGTTATTATTGTGACAAAGTCTGTGTCACAAGTTTTCAGTGTGTTTTTGTGTGCAACAAGTTCAGTTTTTGCCATGTGTTTGTGTGTCACGACTATGAAATATTAGTGTTATAAGTTTTAATTCTTCACGTCTGTGTGACGAAGTCTGTGTGATATGAATATTTGTTTTATTTATGTCTGCAAGATGAAGCGAAAAACTAACATTCGCCACAAGCTGACTGCTGGTATGCCTTTGAAGGGTTTGTCTAATACCCTTAATTGCTCTGTTCCTGGAAGGGGTATTTTGGGTTCCTCTCTTCGTTCATATGGTCACCAGATCCGCTTGGCACCCCTTCCTCCTCCCCACAGCGATGAAATCAGTTTTTCTGAGTTCTCCCGTTCCTTTTCTCCTCTGGGCTCGCTTCTTCCCATGTCTTATTCTACATGTACATGTAGCCTGGGATGTTTGGGAGTGAGAGTCCCAGTGGGAATTTATCACTGTAGTTTCAAAGTTATTAGCCTCCTCAAAACATCAAAAGTAGGGCACATTTCACCTCTTTTGACATTGCCAGTTAGCAACAGATTTTGGTGTCACATGCATTTAATTCAGTTCATACTGATAAATACATTACAGATTTACACTAAATATTCTCTGTTTCATCGGTCTAGCTGCAATACACATTGTAGAATGTCTAGCCAGTTGTCTTGTCGGGTAAAACAATACATTAGGCAATTTCCAAATTCCCTTTACCTCTGTTTCAAAACGAGTCCAAGTGCGAAACCTTTCACATGAAAGTGAGTTTTACTCACAAGTTCATTCAAGTGCAAATCAAACTCATTTTCATATGAAAGGTTTCACACTTGTAAATGGCCTATTCATATTTAATGCTATCGACCTATTGCTTCAAACTCCCGTCAAGTCTATGTTTGCAACTAAATTCATTGCAAAATTCACAAGTTTGTTCCGAACTCACTTTGATTGACAATATTTTACATAACAAAATTACATTTACCAAGTTCATAGCAAACGTGAGAAATTGAGAATAAACATCAGAACCAGTGCGGACAATGTCTACACTGTACAAGCCTAGTGGCTTATCAGTCCATAGCATGAAGTGACTATGAGTATTGCTTCTCCCCTGGATAGGATGCTAGCTATCACAGGTAACCCCCAAGCATTTTTGTCAGGCTGCCCTGACAATTTGCTGGACAGGTACCAATTTACTCCTGGGTGGAGAGAGGCACTGTAATAATAAAGCATCTTACCCTAGAACACAACACAGTGATCCCGTCCAATGCTTGAACCTTGTGTACATGTACAATAATTTGGATTCCATGTGTTTATTAGTGGCAAGTCTTCCTGATGGTGGATCAAGTCTTCTTCCTCTGGAATGTCTGTATTTAAACAGAACAGCACTTGTTGCCATGGTAGGACCCCAGCCTCCCCTATCTAAACACTTCACACTTAGAAGAAAACCCAAATCTGCTGCCCTCAGAGCAGAGCTCACACAGAAAGGTATGCATTCATTCAGTAAACATTTTAATTAACACATTGACTACTAAAGCGGCCATAACCGGCCAAGAAGAGACCACAGACGTGTACCACTTGTGACGTCATCACTTTTCACGCCAGAGAATGTCTTTGATAATCAATGGATAGAGTTGGAAAATGTCTAACAAAGCATGCCTAAAGGAGCACGAAACGTTCAATTGGACCAGAGATACACGCTGAAATATTTCCTGAAGTTTATCAGCGTATTGAGTTTATTACAGGAATCGCATCGAAAATTAAATATTCGGAAAGCAAAGACGAATGTCAGCAGGCAAACTGTTGCAAAATACATGTAGTATGTATAAATACATGACTGTGACCTTTAGTGCATTATTTGATCACTAAACTTTACACCATACCAAGGTCTTATGATGTGTAATGCAATGCATGCATTATAACTCAACTATTTTTGGCCAATGATGTGAGCAAATTGAAATTTGAATCGAATCAAATCAATTGATTATCGTAACACAACATGGCCTAAGGGGCCCCTAGTTATTGGTTGGTTTGAACAAGTTTTCAAGTGAATAATAATTTGCCGCAAAGATGGGATCAGTAGAGTATAAAGACAGTATAGAGGAGCGGTATTGATACAAATTAAGAGGGTGTACCGGGGGGAGGGACACTTCCATATAAAAGTGACGGGTGATTGTCGTACCTTTTAGGGGTTTTAATATCCCTAAGCAGTACCAAACCACAAACATTTGTGGTTTGGTACCGCTTAGGGATATTAAAATCTAAAATGGCCACCGTTAGAGTTATTTCAGTATCTTTTAGGGTATCAAGGGTGTCCTCCTTAACTACTGGATTCAGACTTATTGCGAAGGACATTATTTTGTGGCTCAAAAATTTTGCGTGTTGCGACGTGCTAACTAGCATGAACAACTAGTGTTAAAAAATGCACATTGCGTGTGCGTAACTAGTGCCAGTCCCAACCACGCGCAAGAATTAGAAATCCCTCAAACTCGAAGGAAAAGTGACAAATAAAAGTTTCAATTTTTCGGGAGGTTCAGAGGCAACTTATCCTCCTTTATAAACGGCTGTATGGGATTAAAACAGCAAATCTATTAAAGAAAACATATAATTTTGTGTCTTTATGACGTCATAACTTTGGTATTGATGTGAATTTCAACAAATGCATATGACGCTTTATGCATTGGAATGTTCTTTAATCATTGGCGTTGTTTCTAATGTCAAATACCATAATGTAAGTTGTCTGCATTTTCGGGGTTTTCTGTCCTGGTCACGTGACTTGCCAAATATGGTGGTGACTTAAAAATTTTGAAGGGACTTTCAATTGAACAAACATGGTCAAACAGCTTATATGTAGAAGTCGGAGATCCAAATATATGATAGTTTGAAGTCTTCCTAAGAATAGAGTGGTAGTTAAGAAGGTCCCCCCCTCATACATGTAAGCCGGGGAAATATTGCAGATACCGTGCTAGTTTTGTCTTAGAATTGGGGTAAAAATTAATTTGAGGGCCACACCCACAAAATGGGATTTTGGTACCTTTTAGGGTTCTTTTCAAAATTTCTGACGATCATCCCCGTCACTTTTATATGGAGTTCCCTCAGGGTCTACCTGACCATCACATAGTGTTATTAAAAGGTCGAGATAAAAGCAGACTTGTAACAATTTTAAGAAAAAACACAATGCTTTTGAGTTTTGACCAATACATGTTTCGACGGAAACTTCTGTCATCGTCAGTTGTACAATGTTCGTTAAATTTGAATATTTTGTTGAACTTATACAGTGTGAATAAAGGTGTGACTTAGAATAACTTAACTAACTAGAAAATGACAGTGACAAAACAAGAACAATAAAAGGTGTAATAAAGGAAAACTAGCAAATAACGAAAATGCATGCACGAAAGTTAAAAAGAGAGAGACAAATTAACATGATGTACTTATTGATTAAGAACTGGCTTCTCCCATTTGATGTACATGGCTTCTTTAAGTTTTATTTGAAATTTAGTGGCAGCGGAGTCTAGAATAGTAAAAGACTTCGCAGAGCAGGAACTACGACATATCTCAGAATCCTTTAGGTGCTTGAAAATATGCGAGCTCTTGTCAGAAGACAGATGCGATGTTATTACCTGTTAAATGGTTGTAACAAATGAACACATGTATTGTGCATTTTTAATATTGACTTTTGTTGTATTCAAAGCCAGTGAAGCTATATCAGCTCACAAAAAAGGACTTGGAACTCAGGCTCTGAGCTCAGGCCACAAACTTCAGTCTCCTTCCAAGAAGTTTGAAGCCCCTGGTAAGTTGAAGTATTTTGCTGCATTAAAAACTTACCTGCTCTGACATTATTAATGATTAACTGAAAATAATTTCATAAAATAATATTATTGGAAACAGCCAAACCATGAAAATTAAACTCCTTTGTCTTGTCTCGATCATCAGTAAGAGTAACACAAAGAATGTCAAACTCGTCAAGTTATCGACCAATGCCCAGCAGAGCAACTCCATCAAGTGGCTCATCAAGAAGCATTATTTCCGCTGCCACACTTAAACACCATGGAAGAACAAAGGCAAGTACCTCCATTGTGAAAATATACTGATTTATGTCACATTCACATGTATACAGACCTGCGCTATGCATGCATGACATAAAACTTTACCCTTGGAACCAATTACTGATAAATATAAGAATGAAAATCAACGATATTAATTTAATATCATTGATTTTCATTCTTAAATTAATAAATAGCAATTGAAAATGTCATGTTCCAGGCTAATTGCAGTTAAAAATCAAGTCACGTCTCTTGTGTCTCAATAGCCGCCGCTCGATTCAGTAACCCATTTCTATATTGTCAAGCCATTTACGTTCTTTTGTCGTGTTTCTGTTTAGTATTCAAAGGTTTACAGGTGTGTAGAACAGCACAATAATGTCTAGCAACATTCTTCAAGCTACATGTAGCACTTTTAATTTAGTATGAGTATGAATGAAGAGCATGTCATTTTACAAGTTTGTTTAGTCGCCGTATCATGTGATTTGCATGCAACACGAAAATGTTCAATGGATGATGTGATTTTTGGGTATACATGGCAAAGCAAGCAGATTACATTTTTTGTTTTGAAGTAGCTTTTAATACAATGTTCATTTACATTATAGGAAAAAGTCAGCTATAATTCTCGCAAATCAGTAATTTTCTAATACTGACTTTGCTTTTAGCGTGACAACAAAAGCATTTAGGGGTGGACCATTTAACTTCTGAGGGGGGGGGGGTGATTTGGTATAGGTGCAAAAAATGTTTCAAACCTTTTCATGCGCAATAAAAAATTTTCTCGGGGCATGTGTGTGTATGATATCTTTTTCTGACGTTGCATGTGTCAGCCCATCAGGTAGTGGTCGTGCGCAAGTGTACAAGTGTGCTTACAGGATATTATTTGCGTTCTTTGCTTACTTTTTGCTCTTTTGCTGTATAAATATCATCTTTTCCGAAGATTTCCGAAATCATAAATGTTTTAGTTACTAGTCGTACATGTACATTGTCATTACATAGTTATGAATTCAATCAAACTCGTTGTGTATTCAGATGGGTTTGAATTGGGTTTGATTTGCAAATGCTTGATTGTGTACATCAGGAATAACATAATGATTCCCACTATGACAATCTTTCACCAGCTTTTAGACATAAATGAGCAGCCAATTGGAGGTGGCAGGGAACTCAAAAGGAGGAAAAAAATGGCAGGTAACAACAGTACGGCAATCCACTTACAAGACTTGTTTTACAATTCGAGCATAGAGAAACTCTACTACTGTACATCATTTGTTTGTGACAGCATAGGCAGGGTTTTTTTAAAATTAATTTTATCATGATGCGCAATGCACAGTTGGCGGGGTGCATAATGAGCTGTTCCTCGTCTGTATTTACAATATTACATCAACAGTGTGATGATGATGTAATTAGCTGTAATTTTTAGCATTGCCAAATTTTAATCTGATATTGTAATTTTTAGCTGTATTTTATTATTCTTGTCCATAATTTAGGTATATTAATAAATAATTGTATTTGTATTTATAGTTTTAGGATGGAGGGCCACTAGCTCGTCAGTTGAGATACTGTTATGTGTCACCCTCCCAAATAAAGTTGATTATTATTATTATTATGAGTGTGCTAAAGGCATCAGGTACATGTGTGATGATGAGTGTGCTAAAGGCATCAGGTACATGTGTGATGATGAGTGTGCTAAAGGCATCAGGTACATGTGTGATGATGAGTGTGCTAAAGGCATCAGGTACATGTGTGATGATGAGTGTGCTAAAGGCATCAGGTACATGTGTGATGATGAGTGTGCTAAAGGCATCAGGTACATGTGTGATGATGAGTGTGCTAAAGGCATCAGGTACATGTGTGATGATGAGTGTGCTAAAGGCATCAGGTACATGTGTGATGATGAGTGTGCTAAAGGCATCAGGTACATGTGTGATGATGAGTGTGCTAAAGGCATCAGGTACATGTGTGATGATGAGTGTGCTAAAGGCATCAGGTACATGTGTGATGATGAGTGTGCTAAAGGCATCAGGTACATGTGTGATGATGAGTGTGCTAAAGGCATCAGGTACATGTGTGATGATGAGTGTGCTAAAGGCATCAGGTACATGTGTGATGATGAGTGTGCTAAAGGCATCAGGTACATGTGTGATGATGAGTGTGCTAAAGGCATCAGGTACATGTGTGATGATGAGTGTGCTAAAGGCATCAGGTACATGTGTGATGATGAGTGTGCTAAAGGCATCAGGTACATGTGTGATGATGAGTGTGCTAAAGGCATCAGGTACATGTGTGATGATGAGTGTGCTAAAGGCATCAGGTACATGTGTGATGATGAGTGTGCTAAAGGCATCAGGTACATGTGTGATGATGAGTGTGCTAAAGGCATCAGGTACATGTGTGATGATGAGTGTGCTAAAGGCATCAGGTACATGTGTGATGATGAGTGTGCTAAAGGCATCAGGTACATGTGTGATGATGAGTGTGCTAAAGGCATCAGGTACATGTGTGATGATGAGTGTGCTAAAGGCATCAGGTACATGTGTGATGATGAGTGTGCTAAAGGCATCAGGTACATGTGTGATGATGAGTGTGCTAAAGGCATCAGGTACATGTGTGATGATGAGTGTGCTAAAGGCATCAGGTACATGTGTGATGATGAGTGTGCTAAAGGCATCAGGTACATGTGTGATGATGAGTGTGCTAAAGGCATCAGGTACATGTGTGATGATGAGTGTGCTAAAGGCATCAGGTACATGTGTGATGATGAGTGTGCTAAAGGCATCAGGTACATGTGTGATGATGAGTGTGCTAAAGGCATCAGGTACATGTGTGATGATGAGTGTGCTAAAGGCATCAGGTACATGTGTGATGATGAGTGTGCTAAAGGCATCAGGTACATGTGTGATGATGAGTGTGCTAAAGGCATCAGGTACATGTGTGATGATGAGTGTGCTAAAGGCATCAGGTACATGTGTGATGATGAGTGTGCTAAAGGCATCAGGTACATGTGTGATGATGAGTGTGCTAAAGGCATCAGGTACATGTGTGATGATGAGTGTGCTAAAGGCATCAGGTACATGTGTGATGATGAGTGTGCTAAAGGCATCAGGTACATGTGTGATGATGAGTGTGCTAAAGGCATCAGGTACATGTGTGATGATGAGTGTGCTAAAGGCATCAGGTACATGTGTGATGATGAGTGTGCTAAAGGCATCAGGTACATGTGTGATGATGAGTGTGCTAAAGGCATCAGGTACATGTGTGATGATGAGTGTGCTAAAGGCATCAGGTACATGTGTGATGATGAGTGTGCTAAAGGCATCAGGTACATGTGTGATGATGAGTGTGCTAAAGGCATCAGGTACATGTGTGATGATGAGTGTGCTAAAGGCATCAGGTACATGTGTGATGATGAGTGTGCTAAAGGCATCAGGTACATGTGTGATGATGAGTGTGCTAAAGGCATCAGGTACATGTGTGATGATGAGTGTGCTAAAGGCATCAGGTACATGTGTGATGATGAGTGTGCTAAAGGCATCAGGTACATGTGTGATGATGAGTGTGCTAAAGGCATCAGGTACATGTGTGATGATGAGTGTGCTAAAGGCATCAGGTACATGTGTGATGATGAGTGTGCTAAAGGCATCAGGTACATGTGTGATGATGAGTGTGCTAAAGGCATCAGGTACATGTGTGATGATGAGTGTGCTAAAGGCATCAGGTACATGTGTGATGATGAGTGTGCTAAAGGCATCAGGTACATGTGTGATGATGAGTGTGCTAAAGGCATCAGGTACATGTGTGATGATGAGTGTGCTAAAGGCATCAGGTACATGTGTGATGATGAGTGTGCTAAAGGCATCAGGTACATGTGTGATGATGAGTGTGCTAAAGGCATCAGGTACATGTGTGATGATGAGTGTGCTAAAGGCATCAGGTACATGTGTGATGATGAGTGTGCTAAAGGCTAACATCAGGTACATGTGTGATGATGAGTGTGCTAAAGGCATCAGGTACATGTGTGATGATGAGTGTGCTAAAGGCATCAGGTACATGTGTGATGATGAGTGTGCTAAAGGCATCAGGTACATGTGTGATGATGAGTGTGCTAAAGGCATCAGGTACATGTGTGATGATGAGTGTGCTAAAGGCATCAGGTACATGTGTGATGATGAGTGTGCTAAAGGCATCAGGTACATGTGTGATGATGAGTGTGCTAAAGGCATCAGGTACATGTGTGATGATGAGTGTGCTAAAGGCATCAGGTACATGTGTGATGATGAGTGTGCTAAAGGCATCAGGTACATGTGTGATGATGAGTGTGCTAAAGGCATCAGGTACATGTGTGATGATGAGTGTGCTAAAGGCATCAGGTACATGTGTGATGATGAGTGTGCTAAAGGCATCAGGTACATGTGTGATGATGAGTGTGCTAAAGGCATCAGGTACATGTGTGATGATGAGTGTGCTAAAGGCATCAGGTACATGTGTGATGATGAGTGTGCTAAAGGCATCAGGTACATGTGTGATGATGAGTGTGCTAAAGGCATCAGGTACATGTGTGATGATGAGTGTGCTAAAGGCATCAGGTACATGTGTGATGATGAGTGTGCTAAAGGCATCAGGTACATGTGTGATGATGAGTGTGCTAAAGGCATCAGGTACATGTGTGATGATGAGTGTGCTAAAGGCATCAGGTACATGTGTGATGATGAGTGTGCTAAAGGCATCAGGTACATGTGTGATGATGAGTGTGCTAAAGGCATCAGGTACATGTGTGATGATGAGTGTGCTAAAGGCATCAGGTACATGTGTGATGATGAGTGTGCTAAAGGCATCAGGTACATGTGTGATGATGAGTGTGCTAAAGGCATCAGGTACATGTGTGATGATGAGTGTGCTAAAGGCATCAGGTACATGTGTGATGATGAGTGTGCTAAAGGCATCAGGTACATGTGTGATGATGAGTGTGCTAAAGGCATCAGGTACATGTGTGATGATGAGTGTGCTAAAGGCATCAGGTACATGTGTGATGATGAGTGTGCTAAAGGCATCAGGTACATGTGTGATGATGAGTGTGCTAAAGGCATCAGGTACATGTGTGATGATGAGTGTGCTAAAGGCATCAGGTACATGTGTGATGATGAGTGTGCTAAAGGCATCAGGTACATGTGTGATGATGAGTGTGCTAAAGGCATCAGGTACATGTGTGATGATGAGTGTGCTAAAGGCATCAGGTACATGTGTGATGATGAGTGTGCTAAAGGCATCAGGTACATGTGTGATGATGAGTGTGCTAAAGGCATCAGGTACATGTGTGATGATGAGTGTGCTAAAGGCATCAGGTACATGTGTGATGATGAGTGTGCTAAAGGCATCAGGTACATGTGTGATGATGAGTGTGCTAAAGGCATCAGGTACATGTGTGATGATGAGTGTGCTAAAGGCATCAGGTACATGTGTGATGATGAGTGTGCTAAAGGCATCAGGTACATGTGTGATGATGAGTGTGCTAAAGGCATCAGGTACATGTGTGATGATGAGTGTGCTAAAGGCATCAGGTACATGTGTGATGATGAGTGTGCTAAAGGCATCAGGTACATGTGTGATGATGAGTGTGCTAAAGGCATCAGGTACATGTGTGATGATGAGTGTGCTAAAGGCATCAGGTACATGTGTGATGATGAGTGTGCTAAAGGCATCAGGTACATGTGTGATGATGAGTGTGCTAAAGGCATCAGGTACATGTGTGATGATGAGTGTGCTAAAGGCATCAGGTACATGTGTGATGATGAGTGTGCTAAAGGCATCAGGTACATGTGTGATGATGAGTGTGCTAAAGGCATCAGGTACATGTGTGATGATGAGTGTGCTAAAGGCATCAGGTACATGTGTGATGATGAGTGTGCTAAAGGCATCAGGTACATGTGTGATGATGAGTGTGCTAAAGGCATCAGGTACATGTGTGATGATGAGTGTGCTAAAGGCATCAGGTACATGTGTGATGATGAGTGTGCTAAAGGCATCAGGTACATGTGTGATGATGAGTGTGCTAAAGGCATCAGGTACATGTGTGATGATGAGTGTGCTAAAGGCATCAGGTACATGTGTGATGATGAGTGTGCTAAAGGCATCAGGTACATGTGTGATGATGAGTGTGCTAAAGGCATCAGGTACATGTGTGATGATGAGTGTGCTAAAGGCATCAGGTACATGTGTGATGATGAGTGTGCTAAAGGCATCAGGTACATGTGTGATGATGAGTGTGCTAAAGGCATCAGGTACATGTGTGATGATGAGTGTGCTAAAGGCATCAGGTACATGTGTGATGATGAGTGTGCTAAAGGCATCAGGTACATGTGTGATGATGAGTGTGCTAAAGGCATCAGGTACATGTGTGATGATGAGTGTGCTAAAGGCATCAGGTACATGTGTGATGATGAGTGTGCTAAAGGCATCAGGTACATGTGTGATGATGAGTGTGCTAAAGGCATCAGGTACATGTGTGATGATGAGTGTGCTAAAGGCATCAGGTACATGTGTGATGATGAGTGTGCTAAAGGCATCAGGTACATGTGTGATGATGAGTGTGCTAAAGGCATCAGGTACATGTGTGATGATGAGTGTGCTAAAGGCATCAGGTACATGTGTGATGATGAGTGTGCTAAAGGCATCAGGTACATGTGTGATGATGAGTGTGCTAAAGGCATCAGGTACATGTGTGATGATGAGTGTGCTAAAGGCATCAGGTACATGTGTGATGATGAGTGTGCTAAAGGCATCAGGTACATGTGTGATGATGAGTGTGCTAAAGGCATCAGGTACATGTGTGATGATGAGTGTGCTAAAGGCATCAGGTACATGTGTGATGATGAGTGTGCTAAAGGCATCAGGTACATGTGTGATGATGAGTGTGCTAAAGGCATCAGGTACATGTGTGATGATGAGTGTGCTAAAGGCATCAGGTACATGTGTGATGATGAGTGTGCTAAAGGCATCAGGTACATGTGTGATGATGAGTGTGCTAAAGGCATCAGGTACATGTGTGATGATGAGTGTGCTAAAGGCATCAGGTACATGTGTGATGATGAGTGTGCTAAAGGCATCAGGTACATGTGTGATGATGAGTGTGCTAAAGGCATCAGGTACATGTGTGATGATGAGTGTGCTAAAGGCATCAGGTACATGTGTGATGATGAGTGTGCTAAAGGCATCAGGTACATGTGTGATGATGAGTGTGCTAAAGGCATCAGGTACATGTGTGATGATGAGTGTGCTAAAGGCATCAGGTACATGTGTGATGATGAGTGTGCTAAAGGCATCAGGTACATGTGTGATGATGAGTGTGCTAAAGGCATCAGGTACATGTGTGATGATGAGTGTGCTAAAGGCATCAGGTACATGTGTGATGATGAGTGTGCTAAAGGCATCAGGTACATGTGTGATGATGAGTGTGCTAAAGGCATCAGGTACATGTGTGATGATGAGTGTGCTAAAGGCATCAGGTACATGTGTGATGATGAGTGTGCTAAAGGCATCAGGTACATGTGTGATGATGAGTGTGCTAAAGGCATCAGGTACATGTGTGATGATGAGTGTGCTAAAGGCATCAGGTACATGTGTGATGATGAGTGTGCTAAAGGCATCAGGTACATGTGTGATGATGAGTGTGCTAAAGGCATCAGGTACATGTGTGATGATGAGTGTGCTAAAGGCATCAGGTACATGTGTGATGATGAGTGTGCTAAAGGCATCAGGTACATGTGTGATGATGAGTGTGCTAAAGGCATCAGGTACATGTGTGATGATGAGTGTGCTAAAGGCTAACATCAGGTACATGCATGATGATGTTCAGTCATTGGTAGTCGATGAAGACCAAGACTTTGTGTTATGCAGTTGATTAGTTCCTATGTGTCCAGAGATGACTGAAGAGGCCAATCCGGGTACTAAAGTAACATGACATTGTGGTCTGTTGAGGCACTGGCTGATCTGGCTTTGCAGAGCTCACGTTTTCTTATGGACGACTCAGTACGCAAATACAAAATACATGTACAGATGTGTGATGTTTGGTTGATTTTAATATTATTTTAGATTCTGAGCAAGGAGAGGAGGCAAAACAGAAAAAAATGGACAACACCAAGCCACCAGAACCAAGCACACCAGATTACGCAGCAGGCCTGACGCCTGTCACTCAACCAAACAAGGTATGTTATAAGCTTCAAAACAATTGAACTGAAATTGTCCACCAGACATGAAGGAAAAATATTTATACTAAATAGAAAACAGTTTGTTTTGTTCAATGTTTCATAAAAGGAATTCAGTGAAATTACAACCGTCATGAAATGAATGAGCGGTCCATCTTAGCGGTCAGTATTGCAAAATTCAGACCACTCAGGGAGACAATCAGAATGCTCCTATTCACCATGCACCAGTTTGTTATATAATAAATTACCAGTAATAGCAATACTTAAAACCGAGTTGGACTCCATCTGCGCCAAACTATTTGTTAGCCCATTGACTGATGCACGTAATTATTCATTATCTTTATAATAGCAATACTACATGCACACTAAAATATCTAATTCCTCGTGAAGTGAGCTGGAGGCCGAGCATGCAAGGTTTATAATTTTGCCCATCAAAGAGCTCAGGTGGTATCAAATCTTGTCTGGAGTTACGGTCATATTTATTTATTTGTGAGTTGGTGGATGGCGGAAATGACATCACACGGCACGCTTGCGGCCTAATGGTGTAAGGTGCTATTTTTTAAATCTGATCTTTGGGACTGGAGGCGAGGGTTCTTTTTTTCGGTTTGAATCCTCCCGGGCCATCCTTTTTTTTACTTGTTTTTCTTTCTTTTTTGGTTAATAACACTGACGACATAATCTGCTGTCAAAATGTAGACAGAAACATGAATGCCTACTCAGGAATTGCTCCAAGCTTAGCATGTGTTTATCGATCAAATTTATATGGGGAAGTGAATTTGTTGGACGTTAGTGCGGGGCATTTGTGGCAAAAACAAAACAGGCTTTAAGAAATCCGATATAACTTAGGAAAAACACAGCGGTTTTCGATTCTCCTTCCCTTGCAAAACAAGATCGTGAACAGGAAAGGCGTACACACAGATGTCACGATGCTTATCACCCTCGCATCCCAAAAATAATTCATCCTTATCCCAGCTTCGTGAAGACCTGCGAGTCACATATTACTAGTAAGATTATACAGTCAAACCCTGATTAAGCGGCCACCTATTAAGCGGCCAGCTATCAAAGTCCCAATATCAGTATAATACTGTAAATAAAACCCCGATTAAGCGGCCAACCCCTATTAAGCAGCCACTTGCCATTTCCCTGAGGGTGGCCGCTTAATAGGGTAATAAGCATGTAACCAAGAGATGTTTTTATGATTCAGTTGTTACAAGGACTCTACTTTTTTGTTTAGAAGCCACCTTCAAGTCCAGAGACACAATCATCAAGCATGGCAGCTCCATCATCTACTCCATCCTATGCCCCACAGGCAAGCACGTCCCAGGCTCCCCCTGCAGACACACTCAGTGAGAGTACTATTAACCTCAAGAGAGAGTTGGAAGTAAGTCTCTCCTTTCGCCTAAAGGCTCGTGCAATTTGAGAACTTTCAAAACATCACGAGTGACCATAAATAACGAATTGCACGAGCAGTTCATACGATTTTTTGTTTATAATATTCTCAACAAAATTTTGCTGCTGCCGTCACGTTACTCTGTACACGAAACGCTTCCAAAGTGTTCACACGTTTTATTTGAACGCGCAGGCAAACCAAGCGTTAAAATTTTTGAAAGAATCGCAGTACTTATTTCAGAAAATATTTAAGCATCAACTTGAAAGCTTATTTCAATGTCATTTAGTGGCAAAAACGTCTCTACTTGTCCGGTACCATTATCACAATTCCGTATTGCACTCCAACCTCGTTCCCAGGGTCTCTCTTCTTCCCGCCAAAAGCGATTGAAGAAGAGACCCTGGGAACGAGGTTGATTGCACTCTATAACGGTTATTAACCTATTTATGCATTCGTCATTGACCAATCAGAAGCTGCATATTTTGTTGAGTATATTATAAATGACTTTATTTAAGGAATAAAACCTCCGTTCCTATGTCTTTATACTCTGATAAAGATCATAGCCACGTCATTTCGCTCCCGAGATGGCGTAGAGAGAACCCGAGCCGGTCGAAGTCTGCTCGTAAATGCGTGTAAAAGCTGAATTTCTTGCAAACAAGCCGAGTTTAGCCGACTGTAAGTGATCCGCTTGAGTGAGCGTACGCGTGATCTGACGTCATATCTATTCTTTATTTACCTAATCATGCTAAAGGCCCAAGTCGTACTTGCGGACAAGTTTGGCCACTTTGGTGGATTTTTTCAATTTAAGCGTCAATTATAGCAAAGACGAGTGCGACCTTCGTTTTCAGGACGAACAACTTGTCCAAAAAGATAAAATAACAAAGAAGCCGTAGCCACATCCCCGCGCACCGGGTGACTCCAGATAACAATGCTTTCTGATTAATCATTGTGTTTTTCTCTGAGAATAACAAGTCTTCATTTTGCAGCACGTGTTGCCACATGTTTGATTCAAATTTACCGCGGCTTCCAGCACTGTGTGCAAGTATAATATGGTTTACGCCACCAAAACTGGATTTACAATATGTGAATAACAATGCTTGTGGGTTTTTTTCATTTGTTTCTATTAATTTTCTGTGGTAATCGTCACAGTTCGAACCAACTTCATGATTTTAATAAGGTTGTGAAGGAAGGACAAAGCTGTTCTCCCCAAAGCCCAGAATTTGGTCATTTCACGTCGTTGTTTTGCAGAGGGCAGCTGAGAAATGTCCCAAGAGATTTATAGCACCTGCAAAGCTATTGTGCTAGTAACAAAACCTTTTATTTTAATTTATTTTATTTGGCTTTGGCAAAATATCCAGACATTTTTGGAAAATTTCCAAATTTGTCCGCAAGTGCGACCCGGGCCTAATAGTATTGGCTGTTGAAACAAAGAGTTCTTTTGTTTAATGGTTGGCAAATTTGAATAACAAAACAAATGTTGATAAACAGTGAACACTCCTATAGAAGATGGTTTTCTATGTTCTATAAGAAAATGATGCACGCTTGAGGTCTAGAAAAGTAGCTAGTGAATGCACGAGCCGCTAGACCTCAAAAGTGCATCATTTTTTTATAGGACATATGAAAACCATCTTCTATTTGGTTTAGAAAATAGCCGGAACTTGAAAGAAAAAAACTTAGTACAGTATGTGGTCCTAATTCCGGCCACTTTTCGTTCATCGCGTATTTTTCCATTGGAAAACGAACTCTTTCGAAGAAACGACTCTTTCCTAAGATTTATTGATCTATTTCCTTTCGTAATCTTGCTTGGTGGCTTTCCTGTTATTGTTAAAGAAGAGAATTTCGAGTTATCAAATTACATGGTTATATTTAGAATTCCCGTTTGTCTTTATATGTCCATTAATAGCGCTAATTTTTGGTATGAAATACATAGAATGAATGATCTTCCTGCCAGACCAAAAAATTATGACTCAAATATTTCGATGTGTTTTTAGTTCGAGGTCGCTAATTCCGGCCACCTCTCACAAACCAACCTCTTGTCAGACTGGCCGGGACCGCAGTGCGGCTTGAATACCGTGCACTTAATTATTTCGGTCCTAAAACAAAGCTCTCTTGGTATAATTCGCCTTTTCATTGATCGATATGGATGAAAGATGATTAAAAGTCACGGAAATTTATGTCTGTGAACTGTTTATGCGTACATTTGTATGCTTTTCGTTGTGGCCGGAATTAGGGCCGATAAGGGGAATCTCTATTTACGATACTACAAGATTATCGATAAAGAACAAAAGCTGTTGCTTTTACATATGCTAGGTAAATGTTGTGACAAGTCACAGGTCAAGTTTCAGCTCAAGGCAGTTCTTCCAATGCGAGAATTACACGTTCGTGTCTTTTCTGGCCAGAATTAGGACCACATACTGTACGCTTGAATAGCGCGGCAGAACACAAAACTTACAAAGTCGCGAACTTGCGCGAAGTCAAAGAACTAATCCATCGTTATACTGATGATATTTTAACATTTCTTGAATGAATAAACACTTGATACAACGAAAATTTCCACTGATTTGATGTTTTCTTTTGAGGTTTTTAGAAAGTTTCTTGAGAGTTTGACAAATCTATTTTCAACTTTGCCGGTCATAATTTTGTCGGCTTCTTTCCAAGATCCCTGCAGATTAATTATTGACATTTGACGTTCAAAAACAAAACAGATGTGCTGCTATTTCGTTTTTATGTAAAACGATAGTGTTGTGGCGTCTTTTATGTATAAGAGAATAATGTTTTCTTACCTCTAAACATTTTGTCAGGTCCAAGTTGTTTTGCGAAATCACGTTGATCGCTGTTGTTGATAAAATGCCGCCGGCCGGTTCAAGACCGTGCCACTCCGAGAGCGAAATTATTTTCTTTCTGCATGATCCGTCGCCTTCGATGATACTGTTTCACTTCGTTTTCAACTCGACAGGTAAAGTATTACTGGTCAAACTCGCAATATATTCAACTTAATTAGCCGTGTAAAAAAGTCAAGAAAAGCTACAGGTTCAGCTTTGAATATCAACTGGATTAATTATTAAATCTAAGCGTGGTGAACATCCGGGACATGCGTGCTTTATAGTTTTTAGCCGTGCTTTATACTATAATAGGAAAATAATGCACGGCTAGACTCTGCAGTACATATGGCAGCTATTTTCTTAACTCTGGTAAAGACATAAATAGCTTTTCTGTGAAAAACAACGCGCGAGAATCTCAGCTATTTTATAATGAACAGTAAATTAAAAAAATTAATATTTAGAACATAAATTGTTAAAAATCCCAACTGGTGTAGGGCTGTCCAGTTGGCTATTTACAAACCGCGGCCGAGGAGTTGAACTCGGGAAGACCGGATTTAAAGCAGGGACCCTCCAGATTTCAAAACCACTCGGTCACGCCGTCTCCTTCATTCAAATGTCAAGTGTTATCTAGTGTAGGTGTAAAGTACCTGTATGTTTTATTAGATGCATATGGAACAACAGCGTCAGTTAATGATGAGAGAGCGACAACAAAAGCAGGCTGCTGTTGCGGCAATGGCGGCAAGTTCCTCTACAACATCAGCTGTAGGTGATTCATCCCCTGCCGCTCTTTCCCCTGAAGATACTCAACAGCAACAAGCCAATAAGCGACAGCTTACTCTGACGGTACGTACACTGGACACCTATGTACGTGTAGCTTGGCAACATGTCATAAAACAAACATTACTTGTCGACTTTTAAAACCCTTAAAGGAGCTATGTCACGGTAGGCGCAAGTTCGCCATTCGCAATCCGTCTTAATCTTCTCTATCCTCAACCATCCTTGTTCCCGTTTGGTTTATTATTACCCCTTTAGTGTTTTTCTACCTTAGTAAACTATTATTTTGAGGCTTTCTTCAGTTTGAAGGTCATTTTGCACTTCGCAAAAATGACTTAAAATATCGTGACATAGCTCTTTTAACAAATATTGAATTGGATGCATGACGTGGCGCGCGCGTACGGCATGAATAGCGTGCGCAGTAAGGATGCGCACTAGCAATGGGCGCGAACGTCCTTAAGGTACCAACTACGCATATATGCATAGTTTGGAGTCTTACACATCAAAGCCATTGGGACGTCATCAATTAACACGTGACAAGATTAGTTTGACACGCATCTGATGCAGAAAGGATGGATCTTTGTAAAGTGCATCAATTTTGGAAATCTAACAAATTCTTCCAGAGTTATGCTGGAAAAACCTGTTCAATTTTTGTTGAAAATTCAGAGGCAAATTTGGCTCTCGCGTCCAACATACTTCCAGGTTCATTTTTCAGCTCCCTTAAAAGGTTAGGTCAAAACCTTACCAGCTGATAGGAAGTGTATTAAGCGCCGAAGATAGCAAGAAAAGAAAGGGGGAGTAAAGGGAAAGGAAAAGAGAGAAGGAAAAAATCAGAAGAAAAGTCTTTTTTTTGGCTATGCACTTTGGCCAACGATAAAATTGAACGTTTTGCCCCAAAACCTTTTTGAAATCTTCCCCTAGTTCTCCAAATGGCACTTTTAGCAAAGGTTAGCCAAATTTCTGGTAACAGCACCAAGAAAACGGGTTCCGTGACCCCAAAAATGCGTTTTTCAGTGCGAATTCTGGTACCTAAAGGGTTAAACGTATTTTTAAGTATTTAATTTTTAAGTTGTTTTGATTGAAAACTTACAAACATTTGTCAAGTGAGTATGAAGTCGGTTACCGTGTGGTTGTGAGACTTACCAAGTATCCTATTTTCAGCGAGACCAAATGTTAGCTGCTCATGAAATGTTCAAGAATGCAAACCGTGTGAGTCGAGCAGAAAAGGCTCTCATTTTGGATTTATGGCCGGAGCACGAGGTAAAATTTTCCATGTCTTATTACTGAGTAGCAAAGAGGTTATGTTGTGTGTATGTAGCGTTTCACTAGCAATCATTGAAAGGTTTGTGCTTTTATGCAATAAACGCAGATGTTTCGCGCGTTCTAATTGGTCGGTAGCTGTTGGGCCCGTGTCTCTTGTGGTATATGGAGCCGGGGGAACAAGTATACCTGTTGATGGCCAAATGCCGCCTTCGAGACAACATCACCTATTTGCTGGCGCGATTGCTTTGGGGTACTCGTGAGTGCTCGCGCTCGTTTCTGATTGGATAAAAAGATTCGGAAACTCCACGAAGATTTGCCAAAGCCGGCACTTGTTGCCCTGACTGTACTTACCTGTTTATGCCCATGAGCTTGTGAATACACAAGTGTTGGTTCTATCTCGCTCCTGGCCATTCTTTTCTCTTTCTCGCTTTGTCCGGTACAATCTGTTTGCATTTGATGCTGTAGTTATTTTTGTTTAATGTTGTATTTTGAGACTCTTGGTTACCTTTTTACTGTATTAAATTTTATTGTTTTATATATTGAGGCTAAAAAGCGCTGTTTATTATGCAGTTTCTTATCGCCTGCACAAAACTTTATTAACCTGTCATTAAACGTCGTTTGTCTCTTACAGAAAAACCATATTCTCATCAAGGTCCCATAATTACTATCAAGCTGAGTGAAAACACGGAGACCGTGACAGCCTCAGACGGGACACAACAGATGCAACTGGTAGAAATGCTCTTTGAAATGAACTATGACTCAGGTCACTGGCGCAGGCTTAAACGAACCAGGGTGGTGTCCAAACATGGCGCATCGGCTCCAGCACAGAAAAGCGCCTGATTCGTTGCTATTCACTTGTTATGGTACGAGACTATGAAAGTCTGTTTCTTCACAAGTCCACGAATAATACAATCTATATAATGGATAGAAAGTGCCTTGGGACAGAGAGTTGGACACTAACAAGGGCACTAGAGAAACAGCTAGATGCCTTATATACACGACTCCTCGGGGCAATATTGGGCAAGGAATGAAGATATTTACGTCGATTTACCGCTAATTTCAGAAACACTCAGAGAATGGAGTCAGTGGGCATATCTAGATAAACAAGAACGAGGTAGCATCACATGCTTTGGGATCCACCTCATGGCAAACAATCTAGAGGACGCCTGGAAACAACTTACATTGACCAGTTAAAGCGGGATACCAGCCTACCTCGGCCAGAAAGATCATGGAGCAACGTGCGGACTGGATGAAGCTCTGTGCAAGTGCACTCGAATTAGTATTAGTTAGGGACAACTGAATCGGTGATATACAATAGAAACACAACCAGAGTTTCACCGTTACAGATAAGATACAAACACTGATATGCCTGTCTCATTACCAACTAACAGATTATGAAAACGAGGAAAATTATTGAAATAGTATCAACAGAATGCAAGTTTTCGAATTGATACATGATTGGTTCACACAGAAGAAACAGTTAATATGTGTTCTCTTTCTAAGGTATACTCACAGGCTAATGTGTACATCAAGGTGTCATTATACAGGACCATTACAGACAATACACGAAATAAATAAGTATCATTGAGACTAGTCTTTGTTCATCAGTCCAGCGCATTTCTTCTTTTGGAAATGTTTTCATCCTCCGACCAAAACAAACAATTATCCAATCAGAGCGCGAATTTCGAGTCACGTGGTGCGAAATTTCACGATTGCGATCGCGCGCGAGTTGAAAGCTCTGAGTCGATCTAACGCGATGCTTTGAATGAAACAATCCAACAGTCTATTTACGTTTATTTCTGGCCGGGATTAGCTGCTTGCTGGGCGAGAAACATGGCTTTGATATATTTTAGCCTGGAATAAGTTGTGACGAGCGCTTGCCTTTCTTGTCGCGCTCTAGATCGAGCTCTTGTCGCGCTCAGATCGGAGATCGCCCTTCGTCCTTCGACAATCCGCAGCTATACGCTTTCATGTATTACTGGCCGGGATCAACTGCTTGCACAAAGAGAAACATGGCTTCGATATCCTTAGCCAGCAATGAGTTGCGACTAGTTCTTGTATTTATATTCTGGTCGCGCGCTATATTCAAAACAAGCTAAAACTGAACAGTTTGGTTTAGGTCACAGTAACAGCGAACGAACAACTGGCGTGCTGCAACAGTCGCAACAATCACGCATCGATCGAGTTATTTTGCATCCAAAGCCTAACATGACCTCCTAAAATTTGTAGAAAGAGAAACAGGGCTGTGATATATTTTGACCAGGAATATTGGGAGGAGCACTTGCCTTTCTCGTCGCGCTCTATGTTCAAAACAGATCGAGCCGTCTTGGTTCAGAAATAATCTATTTACGCTTACACGTATACTGTCCGGGATATATATAACTGCTTGCAGAAAGCGAAACATGGCTTCGATATCCTTTAGCCCAGGGATGAGTTGCGACTAGCTCTTGTATTTCTCTTCTGGTCGCGCGCTATGTTCAAAACAGAGCTCAGTATTGGTTAGGTTATAATCGGCTGTTGTATCAAAATCGAACGCTGCAACAATACACGCATATCCTAGGCCTGGTCTGTGACCTCTTAAAATTTGCAAGAGTGAACACTCGAAGGCTCTATTCTACGTGAAAATCCTCCACATAATACAACATGCTCGTTTACTGCGTTAAAATAAAATAAAAACACACCTGAAGCAACTGAGTAGGTCAGAAGACATAATTTAATATAGAGCAGCAAATGTCCTGTCACCTTTTAATACAACAACAAGGAAAACGATGTCGATATCCTAGTTCTGTTGCCAGTTGTAGCGCTCACTTGGCAGATGTAGAAACGCCTGATCGATCTCTTTCAAAAATACGAGAGATATGGTCTTCATTGTCATGTTATGTTGCAGTTCAGCTGTGTCACTAACCGCAGAAGCTTTCAAAGGTCAGATCAGGTCAGCCGCTCACAAATGTCACAAAATCACACAGGCAATCAGCACAAATACAATTCAAAGGTGGCAGCCATTCAAAGGGTTTCTTACTTTCTTTTTCCTGATTTTGTGAAGCTCGAAATCGAGAAGTGTTTTCTTTCACTTGTGGCAAATCCAGACTGAGTGGATTTCGGCCGATCCTTCCCCGATTTCAACGTCCATAAACATGCATAAAGCCTTGCACTCTGCCTCAAACAAAGAAACCTCACATCCTCTTGTGTCACTTTTGTACATATCCGTCCAGCACATAATCAGCAGCGATCGTACATATAACTCCGATATGTATCCATCACATCACCGACTGAAACGAAAGGAAAGACGCCCCAAACGATTAGTTACAAGCAGTATCATTTTGCCGCAGAGGATTGCTTCCCGCAAAAATCGCGGCCCGTCCACGCAAATTGCGGCCCATCGCTCAGATTTCGTACAAAACATCTAGAATACCTATAGAATGTCCCTGAATTTTTTCAAGGCCCATAAAAAATTTTCACGAGAAATATAGTGAACTGAACACGATCAATCGGTCCAGTAAACAAGCAAAATTGACATATGTATCGAAAGTAAAAACTCACCTTCGCGCACATTTCGCCGCCATTGTCCACAATCTCAAGCACAACGTACTCTTCAATGCTTTCTTTGTTGTTGTGTTACAAATCGGCAGGCAAAGCAAACATAGCTCAAAGAGTTCATGTTTCACTTACGATCGCTCGACTTCGAGCGATAAATTCACTATTGTGGAAAAGATAATTAGTTTGCTAAAAAAGATATGTGAAAGAAGAGTCTCTCTCGGAATTGCTTTCAAGGTAAAAACCTTATCTGTTCCGTGACGGCCTTATCCACGCGAAATGAAAACAAATTCCGGGAATTTTGAATTGCCGCCATTATGTTTGTATGGAAATGAGTGAGCAGGTTGGCGCACGCGCACTCATTTTGCCGCTGTGTCCTGCCTACAAATAATACTCTGCTCATGCGCATTATTGTATACCGTTCCAGTTGCCAGACACATGCTGGTGACGTTACATACAGTGGAACAATCTCCACCAACAGAGAAAAACACTTCGTTCATGCAGAGAATAGCGTTATGTATCATTAGAGCGCTGGTTCACGAATTGGTTAGTATTAGTCAGTTATTGGGAAACACTATACATATACCTTAAACATTGCCACTCCTTGCATTAGTATTCATGATATGCCAACGATACAGGTTTGACTTTTGTTGTACACAAAACCAAGTTGGTGTGTCCATTCAAGTCACTTAATATTCTGCTCGAGAGACAAAACAATCTAGTACCCAGAGCCTGCGCGTTATTTGCCTCAGGCATCGGCACAAATCACGATATTTTGCTTAACTTGTCCGATAATTGTACTCAATAGTGAATGCTGGCCAATAAGCGCTCGTGCTACCCTGGGTACCAGAGGTTTATTTCTCCGTTGGACGCGGTTAATGCTAAAAATAATCCAATTGATTAATATACCGTGAAATTTCGAATGTTCGTGAAGAATAAACCAAGGATGATGTGATAATGTAATGAATTCAATTAAAATAACATGCGCTGTAAAGTTGTTTGAACATGTTTTGTTTATATGGTGAAGACTCCTACAGCCACTACCTATCATCAGACGACCATTTGAAGTTTACAAGACATGCATTATTCACACGGCCGCAGTCAGGGTTGACTTCATGCTGATTGAGGTGACCCCCAGGGTTTAAACTATTCGTCGAGCAAACGAGTTAGTTGATTAGTTTACTCCAATGTAATCTGCGACGTGATGAATGCCTACATGTTCTATACTGTAGCCCTGTGCCGTGCAGTCTTCATAATATTAGCAGTTTGTCACACTTCATCGCAACAAGGTAAATTGCCGTAAGTTGGGCTTAGAAATTGCTGGAAGTTTTCCTGTGATTAGAATAAGATTAGCAGCTGCTTTGTGTTGAAGGTTTGTGCTCCATACAAGGCATCACAGATCAAGTATAGTATCGTTTACATTTATTACAAGGACAGTTTTTGCACGGCTTGTAAACGGGAAACTAACCAAGACTGGTGTCCCGTTACAAGCCGTAAACTTTGAGACCAGTTTTCTACATGTCA
Source organism: Desmophyllum pertusum (assembly GCA_029204205.1). Classification (NCBI taxonomy): domain Eukaryota; kingdom Metazoa; phylum Cnidaria; class Anthozoa; order Scleractinia; family Caryophylliidae; genus Desmophyllum; species Desmophyllum pertusum. The sequence continues at coordinate 1,958,837 of MU826350.1, read as the reverse complement.
AGAGTACTCCACTTCATATTCTTTCGTCCTTTATTCGTGGATTACAAAAAAACAATTCTCGACGTTTCCGTGTTGGCGATAGCATATTGCCGGAGTTATGAGACTAAAAAGATGTTTCGGAAATTTACATTTGAACTAAAATGATTAATTCTATATTCACACACTGAATCAATGAGGCGGATGAAAAACAATTTGGTTTCAAATATCCTTAGGTAACGAAGAAAGTTAATACACAACACGACTTACAAGAAAAACTGTTTGCTGAGGGAGCTAATGGCTCAAAGAATTGCCTCAGTTCAGAGACAAAAGACTACAGGAAACTGACCAAGTTCTTTCTAGTACTCTCCTTCATAAAAGAGAATAAAATTTGTAATGGAATATTTATTTTTAAAAGAATATACAGCTTCGTGTTTATATAGCCGCTAGCCTGCATGTCTAAAACAAACTTTATCAAAAGCAGTAATATTTTGTTTTGACAAAACACTATTTTCTAGAAATATATAATTTCATAAACTAATTATGGCTTTTCCAAGTATGCATTAGTGACTTTAGTAAGCTTGCAAGACCCGCACCGTTAGCAACTGACGAAGCTGTTGTGCTTCTTTGTTTTTACGTAGACATTTCATTTCACCTTTTCATGGTTGAACTAAACTATTAGACATAAACCAAACTAATCTCAGTGGATAAAACAGCGCCCAGCAGGAATTGAGCTGATGTTAACACGCAGGATGTGTTTCACTTATCTTTTCACCTGCTTGGCACACAATTAACCCGCGCATTCAGAAAGTTCAGAAACTAAGAGAGAAAACAGCTGGACACAAAATAAACATTAGAGAGATTAAAGCATCACGTTCGTTTTTCCCGCGAACGGCAAAAATCCAACTTTTGCAGTCTGCCGTTCTACGTGAAAGTGAGTATTTTCGCGTTTGTCGTGAACGTGTGAATTATTTTCGATTTTTGTAATGGATTTATTTAACGATTCGAAAAAGAGTAAATATAATCAACTTAGACACGCGACTAACAAATTGAGCTTTTGGTTTAGTCTAGATCATCATCCATTCAGCTGCGGTGCCAATCTGACTTGGTGACAGTAGCGTCCCCAAGCAGTTGTCGGTTTAGACATGAATTTTGCTTCGTAATTTTAGTTCAAATCTTGTGAGGATATCTGATGCGTGAATGTTGGTGATCTGATCATTTTTTCAATCAAAGTAAAGATAGATAACACATGATCAGGAACAACAAAAATAAACAGCTTTCCAATGCGAAAGTTGGCGATGTGTGACTGTGTTACGAGGGATTTCAAGATAATTTTCAATATTGGGGTTGGTGATAAGTGGGGCTGGTAATATTATTAGCTTGTATTTTCAATTAGTCGCTATATTTACTCATAATTCGTTTTTCAGTATTTGCCTTTTTCGGATTCGCCTTATTTATTCATGTGGGTCTTTTCAATATTCATCTTTCAATAATTCGTTTCAGCTAAGTGGTCGTACTATAGTATACTTTTGATCACTTTCTTTCATCATGGATTATATTATTAAAAATGCGCAGTAGTTTTGTATCTTCGATTCCTACGTGTTTCGTTACATGGTCGTTCTTAGGAACGAAGTATTCACTAAAACATCTCCTCGATCGGTTATTACTTTTCATAACAGAAGCGTTATCTTAAAATTAATAAATAGCATGTTTGGCTTTTAAGTCACGTTCCCTAGTAATACTTTGGTTTTGAAGACGGAAGTGTTATCAGTTTACTAACACATCCTGTTTCACTAATGAATGTTCGTTCGCGTCAGTAATTGCTTTTTAGGGTGAGAACTTGCTAAATGATCTCGCTTATTAGCGCCTCGCAATTTGTTAGCTTTTCACTACTTTTAAATTGCTTCGATAGTTATAAAGTAACGTACTTTTAAACATACTTTTTTCCCTAGGTAACAAACACTAGTTTAGTTTTGAATTTTTATTAGTTGCGCTATCCTCAAGGACTCCTCAAGGACTCCTCAAGGACTCCTCAAGGACTTTAGGTTCTGTTTTAATTGTTTTTAACATTCATATGCTACTACACCCATTGTACTCTCCTAACAATAGAGACTTGTTCAATTTCGTATATAATTAGTAAGTCCACTTGTAAAGATAGAGAGAGAGAAGGCGAGATATTGAGACGAGAATAAACTGCTGTGTTGCGGTTAGATTCCGGTACCAAGAGAGAGTGTAACGGCTCTCCTCTCAAGCGGGTCGCTTGTTGCAGTTAATTCCCCAGACTAGCAGTATAAGAGTGTTCACTGTTTATCGACATTACGTCACATTTGTTTTGTTATTCAAATTTGCCAACCATTAAACAAAATAACTCTTTGTTTCAACAGTTAATAGTTCTCTGGTTGGCACATTAATAACAATAGGTGACGTAACGAGAAATATCGCTATACGGCGTTATAATCCATCAAAAATTTTTCTCGCGCGCGATTGGTCTAAACATTGGTCAATTTATTGGTTAATTGGTCACGTGACGCAGCCAAAACTGGGGAATATCAGGGTGATATTCCCCAGTTTTGAAAGTTTTGCGTTTCACGTTCGCAGGTTCAGTTTTCGTCTCAAATAAATTGCTAAATTAAATAAAACTGATTGTTTTGAATAGACTAGAAATATTTTTGAACGCCAACAGAATTATCAGTTTGATGTTTAACAGCTTGGCCGACCGAGATCTTACACGGCAAACAGAGCGGCCTTGTGAAAAAATATTTGAAGGATAATAACTACAATAACCTCCATTTGGCTTCAAAATATGCTCGGATATTTGTCCTTGGACATTATCTGTTCCGAGAAGCGAACAGTTTTCCTCAAGCTTCGCTCTCGGAAAACTGTTCGCTTCTCGGAACAGATAATGTCCAAGGACAAATATCCGAGCATATTTTTGAAGCCAAATGGAGGCTATTGTTTATTTATACAAGAAAAACCTACCGTTACAAACAAAGTCATATTGTACCACAGGCAGCCCAGGCTCTGTATGTGAATATTAAATATTCAATGTTGATGTTCATGGCGGCGATTTGAATATTTATAGCAAATGTATGAGAAACTCACGAAATACATTCTAAATGCTATATTTTCGAAGGAAACTAACTAAAACTGACTTACATTGTGCAAGTGTTTTGTTATTTTGATGTTTGGGTGTTCCTGGTGCCAGTTTAAACTGAGCCATTTAGACGAGTTTTGCTTTTTCAGTTGACCGTCCATTATGAATAATTTAAAGGCCGGCGACAATTATGTGAGAACGGATCCAATGGTCCGCACTCGAAGCTCAATAAATTCCACAAAAATGCTCCAGTCTCCTCAAAATTACCTTCATTGCAGACGTCCATGCTCTTAGCTTCTGTTCGCTACCCCCAGGGTTCCAAGGTTGACTTTAATTGCTCGAGAAACGCTCGTGTTCGAGCTGTTCTCTTTAATATTTTCTTTCGCGTTGTGCGTGTCCCCGACGTCTGAGACACCTCAATTAAAATCCAGCGTCATCGTGACCAAATTTACCTCGACCGTGGAGAGGCATGGTGCAATTGTTTACTTGCAAAAAAAGACACCATGGGATGGTCCCTTAGGTCGATTTGAACGGAAACGGAACGAAAACAATCGGTGACAACGTCGATTAAAAATTCTTTTTTTTTTACTTTAGAATCTCGCGCTGACTCTCTAGTTTCATTCAGGGTTTTTTTCGGTGTCAGAACTATCCTCAGTCAGGAGCTCCTGCCTCAGTTGAACAATTTAAAGGCAAAACTCAAGACTGATTTCAGCTTGTTTTGGAGTAAGCGGGTTTATGCTCGTGATTATAAACCCTACATAAAATCTCTTTCAACACGTTTTTACAACTTAAGTTGTAAATTAATAACCGCTATAAACATAGACGACGCTTTCAGTCGGTCGATTTCAAATGGCATAAAAAAAAGCACGCCGTTTAATAGCTCCGCACGAGCAGTTTTATGCAAAACAACTGACGTGAAACATCCAGACCAAACTCTGGGTTTTTCGGAGAATGTGAACCGCAACGAGGAATTTTTGAAGTTTCACTGTGTATTTGAACGCTGCCTTTAAATTGTTCAACTGAGGATAGTTCTGACACCGAAAAAAAAAAAAAAATGAAACTAGAGAGTCGCGAGATTCTAAAGTAAAAAAACGACCGAAGGGACCATCCCATGGTGTCTTTTTTTGCAAGTAAACAATTGCACCATGCCTCTCCACGGTCGAGGTAAATTTGGTCACGATGACGCTGAATTTTAATTGAGGTGTCTCAGACGTCGGGGACACGCACAACGCGAAAGAAAATATTAAAGACAACAGCTCGAACACGAGCGTTTCTCGAGCAATTAAAGTCAACCTTGGAACCCTGGGGGTAGCGAACAGAAGCTAAGAGCATGGACGTCTGCAATGAAGGTAATTTTGAGGAGACTGGAGCATTTTTGTGGAATTTATTGAGCTTCGAGTGCGGACCATTGGATCCGTTCTCACATAATTGTCGCCGGCCTTTAAATTATTCATAATGGACGGTCAACTGAAAAGCAAAACTCGTCTAAATGGCTCAGTTTAAACTGGCACCAGGAACACCCAAACATCAAAATAACAAAACACTTGCACAATGTAAGTCAGTTTTAGTTAGTTTCCTTCGAAAATATAGCATTTAGAATGTATTTCGTGAGTTTCTCATACATTTGCTATAAATATTCAAATCGCCGCCATGAACATCAACATTGAATATTTAATATTCGCATACAGAGCCTGGCTGCCTGTGATTTCAGCGCTTGAGAAAAATAATATATTCCAGAAAAAAGAACAAGGCGAGAATTTGAACTTTTTTTATTCAACGATATTTTTGTTAAGGTGATTCCCTTCAATTGCATTGCGCATCCTTACTGCGCATAATTTCTCGCGTCATTTGCGCGCGCCACGCGTCATTAGCACGAGCACGAGCGCGCGCACATACAGAACATTACGAGATTTCTTTCAGGCTAAGCTCGGCTGGGAAATAAATTGTCGTTTTCTCCTAAACGAGTACGGTGCCCCCTCTTTTATTGCATAAATTTAAATGTCATACGGTTGACTACGATATATCGCGATTTAAAGAAAAGTTGAATAGTCAACATTGAGATATCTTTATTTGAATGCTGTAAAGAGCACGTCTTTAAGTAGTGCTGGGTATGTGCGCACGCAACAAATTCTTTAATTTGTTTCAAAATCTTAATTGCTGTACCACTAAAATAGTTTATAATGTAAGATCAAAGTCTATTTCGTTGAACTGCTCTAATATTTTAATGCAAGCAATGATTTTTTTTTAGAAATTATAGTTCCCCTTTCTGATTACTAGGGTTCTGAATGAAAACCTCGCGGGTCGTATAGTTACTATAATGGCCATCCATGTTGTGCAAAAACGAGCTCGGTGACCCCCATTTTTTATTGCATTTTTCTAATGTGCATAACATAATCACCAACTGGACCAAGTTTTAGAAAATTTGTCAAAGGGAAAAAAACGTCAAATGAATATCATCGGCCATACACGTTTCATGCGATAGGTTAACAGTCTTTTTTTTCTTGCTTAAACTGCAAAACAGGGCGAGTAGAAATTACTGCGGAAACTACATTTTGTGATTTGTCAAAAATCGCAAAGGTTAGTTGCCGCAATAAATAGTAGCCTTGTTGAAACTCACTACCGGTTTTCATTTACCTTGGTCAATTCTACTTCAGTATGATAAACAGTAGCTAGCTGAAACTATTCATGACCTGATCATCGGCGGCTAAACAGTTTCTTATCTGTCTGAACTATTCCACCAGCTACATCATTTCTAAATTATCTAGACCAGTTTACAAAAGACAATTGGACCATTTCTCTTGTATAGCCATGTGATAACTCAGCCGCACTTATAACTGAATGAATAAAATTTGAATTAGTTAGAATCAAGTTATAATCACCAAGTAAGGCAAGAAAGATTTGAGAGATAATGCAGAATAGTCAGTCCACGGAGTCGTCCACGGACGAATGTTGTTTTTGTCCAGGCCGCATGGACAAACTTTGCGGCCGTTTTGGTTCTTGATATTAGGTCCATTACCTACATTTCCTGTTGAAAGTCTTTCTTTGCATTTTCTTAACCTTAAAATTTACCAAATCCGTTGGAGTGAATTTTGAAGCGATGTTTTAAAATTTATAGCGACAAGAAACGTAATGGCGAGAACAGCCGATTTCTTTCACTAGTGAAAAAATAGAGGCTTCTGATTGGGTCGTTCTGATGATAAAATTCAGTTGTATGACCAATAGGATTTATTTTCCTCGTATGACAGACGATTGGTATTTGGCGGGTTTGGGTAAATCTCTGTAAAATAACAAACTCGACGTGCCTGGTTGGTTATTTATCACCTCATTTTGAGTGTTCATAATAATTATTGTGTGTAGTTATTGTTATACGTAATTTTTTAGGGGTTTTATGCTTTCTCCAAACCATCTCCAGTATCCACCAAAATGCACTTTTCAGAGCTTGAAATCTCAAATTTTTCTGGGGAGGCCCCAAACACACCCTCCGCGCCTTTACTACTGACGTCTACTTCCAAAAAATATCCTTCAATCTACTTCCAAAAAATCCTGGATACGCCCCTGGTCAGAGCTCGTCAGGTGCTGCATCTTACAGTACACGGGATGAAAAACTCGTTCAGATCATTCCATATATTATAATTGAAAATTGTTGATTTTTTTTTCTTGCTTGTAAATGATTTTAGTTGTTTGTTCACATGGATGGGTCCTCAATGATACTTCCTGTTATTATGTGGAAACCAATCTTACCAACAAACTTGGATTCTGGCATGCGAGAATTTGGTGCAGACGATCGGGTTCACTCCTCACAAGTGTGTTGAGCCAAAAGGAAAACGATTTCTGGATCAGCTCATTAACAAAACAAACCTTCCACCGAACGAAACATTATTCATAGGGCTTAGAAAGAAAAATGGTAAATTCTCATGGACCGACCAACAGCCGTATAACTACACGAACTGGTACAACAATCTGGAAAATGGAAATCTGGAAAATAGTGGAAATTCGTCTAGAAGACTTTGCACTTACTACAATCCTGCACACCAGTGGCAGTTGACTGGCAAGTGTAGCACTAAAAGACTCTTCATCTGCAAACGGCGCGCACAATCAATAGAAGGCTCGGCGCCAATCAACGGTACAGGTATACAGTAAACTCAAGGACTATTGCACTCTTTACACAATACGGCGTAAATGTTGCCTACTTTTACACGTTTATTGACAGTCACTAGAAAATCACAAGTGCAAGTATATTGAAACCCAATGTAAAACTTCAACTGAACTTCCAGTTTTTGGTGACTTATTTTCGTTTAGCTGATCTTTGATAATTTTAATTAACAAAACGAGTTTAGGATCGTTTAGCAACCTCGTTCCCAGGGTCTCTCGAGATTGCGACTGATAGTTGGTGTGAATGCGGCCCGGGGTAAAATAATAAATATAATGTGAATTTTTTATAAGGCTTTTTAGTTTTCTCGTTTCTATATATTGTTGTTATTATTACAGGCTCCTCACCGAGCATTAGTCCTTCAGTCACGAGTACCAGCAGTACTTCCATCAGGCCAGGAAATGTAAGCCATTTTATAACTCTAACACCTCTTAGCCTCCTCCGCTGCCAACATTTGCGCTTCCTGTGGTTAGGAGGAGAGACTGGGAAGGAGGCAAAAAAGACGAAGTGGGGAGTCCTCCCTCTTCCTATTTCAGTTCTACCACAGTAGCCCGCGGAGGAGGCTTAAGAGGCTGTCTCTGTAAGATCCTCATAACCAATTTGGGCCATATCACAGATTTCCTTGAAACTTTGCATGCAAGTAACACTTAATGTAGTTAGTTTCAAAACACATTTCATTTGGGTTCTAAATTTATTTTAACGGATTTACGAGGGGGGTCCCGTGGGGGCCCGAAATGATGATTTTGGGGTTTTAAAATTGCCATTTTTTCATAATTTTAACATCCTCTCACTTCCCTTAAAATTCATCGCCAAACATTATCCTGCCGTATGGTGGTAGGTATATGACTTGTTAATACTAGGATATTCTTAAAGTTTCCGTAACATCATTTAAACTAGTTAAATTTTAACTTTTATGGTACCTCCATTGACAGCTTATACGAAAAGGTTAAAAGTGGGTGTACAAAAAATCATATAACTCAAAAGTTAGACTTTGCACAGATGTTTCGTTGTATTTGTGGAGAGATAAAGACTTGATCTTAAATGCTGTGAAATAAAATTTTCCGGCCAGCAGGTATAACCGCCTAGAGGTCTTGGGGAAATATCAGTATTTCAAAAATGTTCTAATTAATCGGCAAAAAGAAGGTCAAACATACGCCCGTGGAATTTTGATCCAAATTATGTTCTTTTCCGTCATAATCACGTATGAATAGTTTCTAAACACGTTTTACTGCTTTAGTTTAGCAGTAGTCATCCAAATAAAGCTGGAAAAAATGTAGGTACTTACTCAGAAAATGACCTATTATTTATGCGTATTGATGCTCAAACTGTGCGATCTAAACTAAACAGCCGATCAAAATTCGTGCCGATACAGGTAGAAAACGGTAATTCGAGAAGAAGACAAAACGAGTTATAGATGGTATATTGAAACAAATTTAGACTGTCAAACAAATCTGTACGAAGACCTTGAAATCGACAACTCTCGTGGTGGCGTATTGCATAAGTACGTATAGTTGATTTCGCAGACAGATTCCTTGAGATTAGATTACAGTTTCAATTGTTATTACAATTAGATCTATAATAATAAAATTCACCGAAAAATTAAAGCAATTACCTTTGTCATTGCGTGAAAATTATTCACACAAGAGACGGAATTTCCACTTGCGTGACAAGAATCACACTTTTATTCAACAAGGTAACCGCTGACCAGTTAAACACAGCTTTATTTGTGAAAAACACCTGTAACAATGTCGCGACAATGTTTTCAAGAAAGCGATAACTGCGGGGAATCGCGTGGCATGTCTAGTTTAACTAGACTTGTCGATTGTGAAGACGATATCAACGTCCATCTTGCCACCTATCATCTTTCAAGGGAGAAGTTATTGGAGTATCAACTAATTTTAGCGAGGACGGGTTGTTTGATTCGAAATATGAAGATGTGTCAAATTTCTGGGTTTGTCCACGACATCGACATACCCTTGGAAAATATTGGCTTCCGTTAAAGGGAGCTTGCAATTGTCTAATTCACACCGGTCAATGAAAACTTTGGCAGGACAAAGATGTTGTATCCTATGACATGGCGAAGTGGATGCAAAAACTTTACAGTTGTAATGTTCAGATTGGAACAGGTAAGAGAAATTCCCAAGACAGGGGGAGGGGAGAAATTGAAAAATAACATGACAAAAATTAACCCCCAAATAACAAAATGTTATATAGCTTTACATTCCGATGCTATAAGCCCTGCTCATATTTATGTACATAAGGGTTTTATGGTTTTGCTTCATGAGGGGAATCCGGAATGTTATGGGACGAATTATGCCGTTCAAAAATGGTTTGGTTACATTTTGAAGGAATTGTTTTTATAAAACGTTTTGGGCTTATTTCTTGGGGGGAAAGGATATGAAGGTTTTTCCATTGCTGTTAATTCTGATTTGGGACACGTGTTTTCGGGATGGGTGCATGGGGCTTATTATCGGAAAATCATTATAAAGAGATTAACATAAGAGGTGTGTTAGGGAATAAAATATGTGTTGGAAATGTTTTTATTTCAGTAGATAACTAAACCGGAACTAAATTATTCCTTTTAGCAATTTGCTGTCCATGTCGTAAAAAGTTGAAAGTGCGCACTCAAGGAAACGCAGAAGAATCCGCAGATAATGATAACACAGCTGGGTCCCAAAACGTTTCAAACATCAGGTGAGAACTGCTAGGTTGCAATTCAATAGTTGCAGTTGTTTTGCGCACTTTTTCATAATCAATTACACTACTAGTTTAACAGACTGTTATTTACTTTGTTAGATCTGCTAAGGAGGGTGCATTTGCAGCCATTAGAAGTACTTTACTCTCTCCAACACAGACGGATGATCACGATGATGCTGAATGGTTGCCACAAACTCCATACCGAGATTTAAATGAATCTGGCGAAATTGTTGAGACATTTAACAACTGCATGTCAACCCTTTCTAAGTTAGAACCTAGTGTTGGACATTTCACTCCTATTAAATCAAGGCTAGAAACCACTATGGATGAAGCGTCGAAAGAAGAAAAGAAACGGTGTATGGAAGCAGCACACGAAGCTTGTCGAATTGTATGTAATGTTGTGGCTCCCAAAGATGGAGATGAACTTTTGCGATCTCTTGGATCTTTTGACTCAGACATAATCCCACAAAACATTGAATATCTTATGTTTGCATATAAAGAGGCTCCTACAAGCCACCTAAAGACACAAATACTGAGCTTATATGTGAACTCGTATCCAGTGAAAACACTAATGAAACTGCACGAAAAGTACGAAAAAATCACGGAATGGCAAGTAAGGAAAGCTAAAGAACATGCAAAGAATATTGGTCCTGGCATTCCCTTGGAGAAGATAACAAGACATCGTGTGCGCGTAGATTTGAACGAGATGGAGCATTTCCTTGACTTCATTAACCGTTTATCAAGATGTGGCGTTCGGTACACGCAAATTGAAGCTGGAGAGCGGAGAGATTTTAACAATGCCTAACATTGTACGTACAGTAACTAGATCAACAATGGTCGCCCAGTATGTACAATTTTGCATTGAAGAGAGTTTTGAACCACTTAGTCGATCAACCTTGTTTAGAATCTTGCAAGTAAGGGGGGCCTCGCAGCGAAAGGCGCTTCAAGGGTTAGACAATACCGCAGCTGATGGCGTATCAGGCTTTGATACGCTCGAGAACATTGTTGTGGTGATGGAAAAACTCGGGGCCCCAAGTGATTGGGTGATGGCCACCAAAAAAAGTCTCAAAGACAGCAAGAGATATCTCAAAACCCAATATAGAGTTCATTGTACAGAGGAGAGCGCCTGTGCTGATCATTGTAAATCGTTTGCTTTAAGTGACAGTAGAGATAAAAATTTCAAAACGTTTTGCCATGATGACCACAATATAATCTGCGAAAGCTGTGATTCTATCAGAAATGTCATCCAAGAAATAGCAGATAAATCCCAAGATAAAGCCAGCATCAACTGTGATGTCCAGCAACGTGGAGATATCCTCTATGATATAACGAAAGCAAAGAATCATATTGAAGACTGGAAAGCCCATCTTCTGAGATCTGAAAACCAGGATCTCGCCAAGCAAGATGTTTTAAGGGTGATTAACGCAAATTCCATTTTGGTTTTTATGGACTGGGCTATGAAGTTCGTCCAAATCAAATACCGAGAGAAACAATCAGAATGGTATGGTAAAAGAGGAATAAACTGGCACATCAGTAGTGTCGTCTCCAGGAATGCTACTGGCAAGTTGGAAGTGACATCGTACGCTCACCTTTTTGACGCTTGCACTCAAGATTGGTTTGCAGTCATTTCGATAATCGAGAATCTATTGAATCTATTTGCGGTCAGACGAAGCTGGCTGCTATCACAATAACTTTCTTATTGCTGCACCGAGGGACGTTGGCCAACGAGTTGGAATCAGCCTAAAAAGTTATGTGTTTTCTGAACCACAGCATGGCAAAGACATCTGCGATCGGATTCTCTGCCCTATGAAAACATCTATAAGACGATTTTGCAATGAAGGCAATGACATCACATCAGCCAGTCACATGAGAAATGCCCTTAAAGAAAGACCAGTCAAAGGAACCACTGCGTCAGTAAACGTTGAAACCAAAGAATTAGAGGTCAAGAAACTTCCTGGGATCAGTGGTTATCATTCCTTCTGTTTTGAAGATACCGGTGTGCGCGTTTGGAAAGCATATGGTATTGGTGATGGCAAGTTAATTCCATACGAGAAGTGGCAGACCAAACCGCAGGGTCCGACGCTGCTTGAGGTTAAAGAAGGGCAAGAATTCTTCGATCCAAGCTCCACACGAGTACTGAAGGAATCCGGGTCAAAAGATGACAACACTTATCAATGCCCTGAAAGCGGTTGCTTTGTATCATTTAGCAAGCTGGAAGATCTCGATTTACACATGGACATTGGGCAGCACAAGCGTTCGACAACTGGTAGCGTCTATGATCAACTTAAATTTGATTGTGTGTCCAAATTCTCGTCATTAACCCTAGATGAAGAAACAGTAGTACACAGACAAAATATTGGAAGAAGGCTGGGGGATTCAAATCTGCCAATGGGTTGGGCTCTGCATGAACCAAGAGGTGGTGGTAATCGATATTCTGAAACCGTTAAGGAATATCTCCTCGCAAAGTATGATCTGGGAGAAAAATCTGGAAATAAATGTGACCCTCAGCTAGTAGCAGACGACATGAGAAGTTCCAAACTAGAAAACGGAGAAAGGCGGTTTACAAGAGAAGAGTGGCTGAGCAAGTCTCAAATCAAGAGTTTCTTTTCGAGAATTACAGCATCTAGAAGGAAGCAATCAATGGTGCAAAAAGAAACAAGTGACATTGCTCCTGATGAAGACCTTGATCAATGGTTGGAGGAATTCGAAATGTTGGATGAAATTGACGAACAAAACAAACTAAAGGAGCAAGTGATTGATCGAGATTGAGGAAATCGATTTGCGACATCCAATTGTCTACGACACATACAACTTATGTGAACTAAACAGTAGCAAGGAACTCGCAAAGTTTAACGTGAAGATGCTAAAAGAGATCTGCAGTTACTTAGAGATTCAAGTAAAATCCCGAGATTCTAAGAAAGTTATACTGGAAAAGCTAATTGCAGAACTTTCCAAATGTACGTGCCAGTAGAGCAACAATTAATGAAGACGTTAAAGTTTGCCAGGCTTTCCGGACGATGATTACGATAACCGTTATATGAACATGATGCATGGTGACAACGGTCCGTGGCAACGGTGATGCATGGTCATAATAACGACAATGATATCACTGGTTATCATGATGGTGTTGACGACCACGATATCAACCTCTCCAGAGGTATGTATCAATAATCAACATCAGTTTGAAGTACAAAAATTAAAATCAAATTTAAAAAAAATTAACAACAGCCCAGCTTTCAACATCTTACGAAGAGTTGTAAAACACAAGCCAAAGGCGAGTGTTTTTTAACCTTTATCAGTGAATGTTTTTTCAACGCAGTCCGAAATGGTTTCCAACGCCGTATTTATTTATTTACTATTTACCTACTTATTTGTTTATGTCCAAAAACGTTTGGATTTGGTTACGTTATAACATGCTATTTGCATGCAGCTGACTTTGTGTTTACCGATCAGCGGTTACCGACTAGACAAACGCTGGAACGTACCATCATGTCAGAAATGTGTCAAAAATATGCTGTTTGAATGACGAATTTCCACACAATAACAAGTTAATTGCTTCTTTGGTACTGTTTATAATTATAGAACTTATAGCAACCTAATCTCAAGCAAACTGTCTGCGAAATCAGTTATACGTACTTTTTCAAGGTCATCAAGGGTAAGTTTCTTCATCATGCAGATTTCTTTGACAGTCTAAATTTGTTTCAATATACCATCTATACCTCGTTTTGTCTTCTTCTCGGATTACTGTTTTCCACATCGAATTAGTAAGCTAAACCTATCTGTATCTGCCTCGTCCCCAGTCGCTCGCGGGGATAATTTAGAACGGGGCGCGCGGGGAATCGCGCTTCGCGCTCTCGCGAAAAGCCTGTGGAGGAGGCAGTATCTGTATATCAAGAAATTTGATCGGCTGTTTAGTTTAGATCGCACAGTTTGAGCATCAATATACACATAAATAATAGGTCATTTTCTGAGTAAGTACCTACATTTTTTTCCAGCTTTATTTGGATGACTACTGCTAAACTAAAGCAGTAAAACGTGTTTAGAAACTATTCATACATGATTATGACGGAAAAGAACATGATTTGGATCAAAGTTCCACGCGTATGTTTGACCTTCTTTTTGCCGATTAATTAGAAAATTGTTGAAATACTGATATTTCACCAAGACCTCTAGGCGGTTATACCTGCTGGCCGGAAAATTTTATTTCACAGCATTTAAGATCAAGTCTTTATCTCTCCACAAATGCAACAAAACATATGTGCAAAGTCTAACTTTTGAGTTATATGATTTTTTGTACACCCACTTTTAACCTTTTCGTATAAGCTGTCAATGGAGGTACCATAAAAGTTAAAATTTAACTGGTTTAAATGATGTTACGGAAACTTTAAGAATATCCTAGTATTAACAAGTCATATACCTACCACCATACGGCAGGATAATGTTTGGCGATGAATTTTAAGGGAAGTGAGAGGACGTTAAAATTATGAAAAAATGGCAATTTTAAGACCCAAAAATCATCATTTCGGGCCCCCACGGGACACCCCACGTAAATCCGTTAAAATAAATTTAGAACCCAAATGAAATGTGTTTTGAAACTAACTACATTAAGTGTTACTTGCATGCAAAGTTTCAAGGAAATCTGTTATATGGCCCAAATTGGTTATGAGGATCTTACAGAGACAGCCTCTTAACACCTCTAAGGTTATGTACGTTCAAAGAAGATTTATACTTATATTTATCCTTCTGCAAAAATACAAAGTATTGTTCAATGACACGCTAATTCATTTTTACAAACTAGAAATATTAACGAGTAGTTCCACAGGGTTTACATTGACAAATATAAAATAGTTCGGTGCCACAAATTTCGATAAGTCAGTTCAGTTAATATACGCCTGTTGAAGCGGCTCAACGTTACCACACCCCACCTTTATAGATAAAAATAAATAAAACACATCAATCAAGAAAGGACGTGAAGTGAAGTGTAGTGAAATGAAGTTTCAGCCCAATATAGTTATTTTTGTTACAGTTAATAAGTTACCGGTATAATATTGTTCGTTTCAAGATATGTATTCAACTTTTATCGGTCTTTTTTCTTAAGCCGGACGAGACCTTGAAGAAATTAAACGAAGTGTTGAACTCACTGGAAGGCGCCTATTTTAATCACTCATCTGCTGAGACAAATATGAAGGTATACCATGAATAAAATTGTTGTCGGTTGTTGTCATATGATTCCGTCAAATTTTACTGACAAGAAATTAGAGTGGGCCAGAGAGGGTATATTTCATTTATCCTTGCTGGTATCCCCCCACACCCATCCCCCCTGCCACAGCAGTTGATCCTGCCACAGCAGTAAACCAATGCAAATTTGTGCCTTGTTACAACAGACATATGAGTAAACCGGTGTTATTATTATTGCAGGAATTAGGAGCAGTTCTGGACAGGGCGGTGAATCCTACAGGAGCAGGACAAACATCACAGGTAGTCTGTTTTTATTTGCTATTCAAGTGAAAAGAACCAGAGCTTCCTGTGTGGGTCTATGAAATATTAGGGACATTAAAAAATAGGTCCGCAATGCGTACGTGTGGGGGCTTCTATTTAGGTTGGACTTAAGTTGATAATTTTGAATCATTGATCAAAATATCATTCTTCAAATTACTAGAATTCCTTTTTGTGAATTAATTTCGTACATTCATCACAGTTTTTTACATCCAGTTCAAGTTGTTCCCAACAATTTAAGCACTTTTTTATACACGATGATTTTTTTATTAACTTCACCAGTCCTGAATTAGGAGTCAGGGGTTTCATTAATTTTTTAAGTAAGCGGCTTACCATGGTGGAATAGGCGGCTGTGACCAATAAAGGGGCCATGAGGCCCCTTTATACTAGGGGGTCTGGAGGCATGCCCCCAGAAAATTTTGGATACATGTAACAGGTTCTTTTGGGTTACTTTGATTGCTCAAGGACAAACATTTTTGTTTGTGATTCTCGTGAACATGTTCCACATTAGGTTGACTATCACTGATTTAGACACCTTTGATTTCAAAAGGAACAACCCCTGTTTGTAAGCAAGACAACTGTAAATATGATACAAGGTTTTCAAGCCCTTCAATGCTGAGCAAAGTACATTCCCCAAATGAATGGGGCATCCCATGTAAATCCCTTGAATGAGAGTCAAACATTTTAAAACTTTGTTGTGAATTTCTATGAACTGCAACTCTATTAAAGTCAATAGTTAGCAAACAAACAATCTGCAACTGTATTAAAAACAACAATAATTATTGTAGTTAAACAAGCTTCATGTAATAAATCACTGTACTGTAATGTATACACTTTGTAAAAAATTGAAACAATGCCTGGCACATCACTTAAGAGCAAATAATCATTTGTTCGCACAGAATATCTTATAGAAGTGTACAGGTTATTTCCAATAACCAAAATATTATTCAATGTGGAAGAAGTCCACAAATTAATATATTCTATATGATGGTAAATAATAGCAGTAAGTGACACTGCTACACGTTGCTTTAATACCAGCATTTTCTTCAAAGAGTGATTCATTTCCTTGACTGTAGTCAGCACATACTGTTGTTGCTGGGTCAATGGCATCAAATATTGTAGGGCCTGGGTTTTCCTCCACATCATTTGCTTGTCTTATAATCAATGGAATATAAATATTGTATAAATCATTTGTGTGAACCAAAACTTCACTTCGTTCCACATTTTGTATTCTCCAACAACTTGTTTCAGCATTTGTAAGTAAAACACGTTCAAATAAAACATCATAAACATCATGTTCCAAAATCGTCCTCTCATACGTTGTAAGGCCCGGGTCGCACTTGCGGACAAGTTTTGAAATATCCCAACATTTTCAAAAAACAATGTCAGGACATGTTGTCAGAGACATCTTGTTGAGTAATAAAGGTTTATTTACTAGCACAATAGCTTTTCACTTGCTATAAACCTCTTGGGACATTCCTCAGCTGCGCTCTGCAAAACAACGACGTGAAATGACCAAATTCTGGACTTTGGGGAGAACAGCTTTGTCCTTCACAACATTACTAAAATCATGAAGTTGGTTCGACCTGCAACGATTACCACAGAAAATTAATAGAAACAAACGAAAAAAACAATGCATTGTTATTCACATATTTTAAATCCAGTTTTGGTGGCGTAAACCATACTATACTTGCACACAGTCCTGGAGGCCGCGGTAAATTGGAATCAAATATATGGCAACACGTGCTGCAAAATGCAAATTTGTTATTCTCAGAGAAAAACACAATGGTTAATCAAGAAAGCATTGTTATCTGGAGTCACCCGGTGCGTGGGGAAGTGGCTTGTCCAGCTCCAGGGCAGGACTACGGCGCCTTTGAAGTTTTGTCCGTTTTGACAAAATTTGTCCGACTCACAACAAGCAGGTCGCACTTGTTTTGCAATTATTGTATCAAACAAATTTCAAAACGTGCACACTCATAGGGCCAATCATAGGACTGCGGCTTCTTTGTTATTTTATCTTTTTGGACAAGTTGTTTGTCCTGAAAACGTAGGTCGTACTCGTCTTTGCTATAATTGACGCTTAAATTGAAGAAATCCACTAAAGTTACCAACTTGTCCGCAAGTGCGACCCGGGCCTAAGACAACCTTTGTTTTAACAAAGTTGTCATGACTGCCGATCCTGGACCGATATTGTTCAACTGACATCCCATAGTCTTTTGAATCTGCAGCTACAATTTTTAAATATAGGTGACTGAGCAAGTGAAAGCGACTCAGTTTTCTTTTCAGTGTTTATATCAGGCTGTATCAGTATTGCTTTTCAGTGGCTATTTCAGTAATATCAAGTGCTTCTTCAATCTTCTCTTGAATTGAAGTGTACAGACTTTCAGCACAGACTTTCAGCCAAACAAAATGTTGGCTAGTGTGACTTCGAGAGCTGCTGTGAAAAAAAAAACGACGACTAACTACAGGGAACAGCTGAATTAAATGTCAAAAACAACAATAACATGATGCCTTGTTTTCCCTAACGCAAACGCCAGCAAGATTTACAAGACATGAAAACAAATTGATGCGGTAAAGTACAAAAGAACAAGCAATAACTTACCTTGGAAACTACAACGAAAATGAACGCCGTCAAATTCTATCAGAACAGAAAAGGAAACCACACGAGGCGATACGCCAAGATGGCCGATAATTTTCCACTCCACTCAAACACAACCTGGTTCCCAGGCTCTCTCTCCAAGAAGACCACGTGACACGTGACCAAGTCTCGTAAACCCAGAATCTCGTAAACCCACAGAAAAATTCGTAAACCCACAGATAAATTCCACCGATCATCTCATAGTGCGGGCAAGCCCGCACAAAAAACACAACGGCAACACCAACGAGAACGACGCAAAACGGTACAATTGTTCTGCACGTGCGTTTTCCATCTTCGTACATTTCTTAACCGTCCTCTGCAAAACAACAACATGAAATGACCTAATACTGCGTTTTCCGGAGAACGTGAACCGCAACAGTGAATTCGTCAAGTCTTTACATATTCAGCTGAGGATAGCTCTGATACCAATAGACAAACTGAATAGGTCTGGATTATCCCAAGATTCTCAATTAAAATATAAACTAGTTTTTTAATTCAACGTTGACATTGCTACTTCTACACGGGTGTGATTTTATCTGTGCCAATAGACTGTCAATTGTTGTAAACTATAAACAATTGTTGGAGGTTTTGTGACGTACATAATTAGTCGGTTACCGTCACCTTGGTTATTCGTTTTTTAAGACTTCTACCTCAATCGTTTTCTCCTTTGCATGTTCTTCAAATACTTCTAATTGGTTGCTTCTGCGAACTTTTTGACATTTTTGGGAATCTTTACAATCACTTTTTTCTCTATTTTGTTGTCACAAATGCAATACTCGATACCGATACGATAGCCCTGCTGCCATATATGGTCAGGAAATCCTTGTTATCTGCCATCTAGTTCCCAGTGATCATTTTCGTCAGCACCAAGAAATGGTCACCGCTGACCGAACGCGCTGGCTCTGGGACGAGATTGTGTTATCTGTCAACCGTACATGACAGATATCCTGCGATATATGCAGTTTGCCATATTTGGAAGTGCGCCATCTTTCAAAGCTCTTCTGAGCTTGAGAGGACATTTCAATGCTTTGTGATGAAGTATTTTCCAGGAATATTCAGGGGACCGATTATGAGAAGCAATACCCTGGGTACCAGAGGCTTTTCTTGCGCGGTCTCCGGTCCCGGTAAAGTAAAAAGAAAAAGGCCCTGGTACCCAGGTACCCAGGTACCCAGGGTAAAGAAATGAGAAACTAGTTTTGTGTTTGTTGTGGTGATAATTGGTCCAATAACAATTTATGTAGACATAAAAATGCGACTCGTTGCTTGCTCAATCTTGCAGAAGATCGTCTGATTTTAGCCAACTCGGCCTACAGCCTCGGCGGCTTAGTATCAGATGATATTCCGCGCGATTTTACAGGATAAGTAAGAGATAAACACCGAGAACGGAGGTTTTAATCCATATACATTTTTAGAGGCAATTTGCGGCTTTCGCTTTGCCAGTTCACAAGCTCACATTTGCTGCAAATCGCTATCGAAAAGTTGAAGTAAGACTACTTGCATGGATAAATTCGGCTGCCAACGTTGCATGAAAGAACTGTGAATTTATAAGCAAACTTACCGAAATTCATTTCTTTCTCGCATTGGGGAAAAGCCCATTAGAAGTTCAAATTTTCTTCCCGAAACTTCGCAGCGGGCAACATTAGCGGACAACAGTGTACTGTTACCCTCTGACGTCAACGTTTTTGCAAATGCAACCTCGTTCCCAGGGTTTCTCTTCTTCCCGCCAAACGTGCAAATGTTGCCCGCTCATCGCAACCTCGTCCCAGGGCCATCTCCGCTTTCAAGATGGCGGGTGGGCGCGAAGAAGACCCTGGCGAACAGCAGGCCACGTGACCACAAAATTAGCCAATCGCGAGCCCGCCGCCATTTTGAAACAATAAAAAATCACACAACACGTGACCTGCTGTTCGCCAAGGTCTTCTTCGCGCCATTCGCCATCTTGAAAGCGGAGATGGCCCTGGGGACGAGGTTGCGCTCATCGCTTTTGGCGGAAACAGTTTGTTTGTTAGCTGTCATGTGACCATGAATCAACCAACGAGAGCGTGCGTTGTACCGGAAAAATCCGCAGCTGTATAACAAATTAACAACGGTAACTTTCAACTAATTCAAGACAGTGTACAGATAAATAATTAAGGGTGAAGGTTCGAGGCTCACAGGGTACAGGAAAAAATGGAAAAATGGAAAAATTAGCGAAAAGGAGAGAAGAAACGAGATTAAAAAAGACGCAAACGAAATCCACTTTTGTTAATACAGATAAATCCCTGTCCACCAGGGCATTATCTATATAATACCAGGATGTATCTGTATAAATCCCTTTCATTAGGATGTAAGTTAAATAATGGTTCTTGAATAACAAAGGAAAATGTGTGAATCATGAATTATCTGTATAACAATTATTAGCAAACATGAGCAGTAGAAGGAAGTGATTTTTGCCAGCCTGCTCCTGGTGCATTTCAACCCCTGGCCGGATTAACTTTATTATTTGTTTCAGCCCTTAGATCTACTTTCACAAGTGATTAAAACGGGTGAAAAGATAGGAGAGTTGATGGTCAAAGGACTAAAGAAAGGAGGGAATATCACTCAACCAACAAGCATCCAAATACAGACTGGCTCCATAAGTGAGACTGCTAGCCTGTTTTTTTTGTTTTTTTTGTTTGTTTTGTTTGGTTTTGTTTTTTTGCGTCAGCTGCAATAGATTGAGCATAAACACCAAGTCCTTCAGGACACTAACAAAGATTAAGTGAAATATACTTAAATGTCCAATGATATTAACTTTGTTTGTGAAGTCACCGAATATACAGCATATATGTACATTATATTAATGGTTACTTCCTCGGAAGCGCGTGGGCTGTCCGTATTAACAAAGTGTACGGAAGCTGAACCGCGTGGGCTGTCCGTATTAACAAAGTGTACGGAAGCTGAGATTCGCCGACATGATATAAGGCGACCTTTTTTCTTGTTGCTTCAAAGAAACAAAACGCAGTTTTCAATTCCGATAATTGCCTCAAATGATGTGACTGAGTATTTTTCAACAGTATGAATAGGTTTGATTTCAGTAATGATTGAATGTACTATTCGTTTACTAGCCCTTGGAGTGCATATATCACCTCCAAACAGCACAGAATCAGTGGAGTTTCCAAAGATGACAAACAGACAAACAACATCAACCTGCCATCTTCTCTGATACGGAGAGCGCAGAGTCAAGGTTATCACTGTAAACTCTTCCTGATTTTCCAACGTACATATAGATTATTATACAAAAGAGTTTGATATCGTTTTTTCTGCCATATCGAGAACGAACGAACGAGTCTTCCAGTGAGCGATATGGAATTAAAAACGAGTAATTTGTTTATTACATATTTCCTTGGTAATGTTTGGAAGCCTTCGGTCAAGCTTCGGCAATCTTCGGAATGCCTTGGGTGATCTTCGGAATGTTCGGATGTCTTCCGTTACGTTTCGACATCTTGTAAATACCTCAGCTGGCATTCGATAATCTTCCGAAGCTGTCCGAAGGCTACGAATAATCTTTGGCGATACAACCCGTGAAGTGATACAGTATCATTCACACCGTGAAGTGATATCACTTCACTGATGGAATGGATTTTATTCACGGCTTAATCATAACTATAACAAAACTCTCGATTCCGATTGGCTATCACAGCAGGCCCTGTTTCAGCAGTTGCTGGACAGTTTACGCGTCCTGTCTGTGTTATTGGACGCGACAAGCGGCTCGTGATATTTTGGACAATTTTGAAATATTACGAGCCGGTATTATTTCCAAATACTACTACAACTCATGCTATTACCTATACTAATAATGTAAATATTAACAGTTTCTGCATTCTGATTGGCCGAGAGCATGGTACGAATTGCATGACTCCACTCTTACCATTATTTATCACACTGATAAAATCTGTAATATTAATTTGTTTTTTGGTTTCATTTGTTCAGATGGTGTATCTGTTGCTAATCTTCTGCTCTCCAATGTCAGTGTAATGGCGGATCCTCAAGCCAATAAGTAAGCCAACATCACATCATTGTATATGGTATGACGGATCAACTGGAACTTACCGCCAAATGTCCGATAAAAATAACAACTTTCAGCTAACAACTGACAAGAAATGAAGTTAATACTGACAGGGGTACAGAGGGGACTGTTAATCGGCCACCATTTTCAGTACATTAAAAATAAATACGCCACAATTCTGTAAACGTAAGAAAAAAAGATGCTAATAAGTCCCGAAAGTAGCGACATCTTGAAATTAGCACCCCCCCCCCCCCCCCCCCGAATAACGATCCTCCGAAAGACCACAAACATCACTTGACATTCTATTAAAATATACGAGGATTAACAGATATGATGTGTATACCTGATGTTTACAATGGTTCACAGTATTAACTTGTAGCAACTGACCGAGTATTAAACTGCTTCTTATACTGTAAGTAATGTACAGCAAGACTGGAAAGGACAGACTGATTCCTTTGAATTCTTTATTCGAAACAATAAACGTAAAGTAGTGATAGGAAAAGGCTGCTGAATCGGAAAGTAAGGAGGATCGTTACTTTCGGAACTTGACGGTAATACCAGTCATCAGTAAGGTTAGTAGATAGATATTTCTCAGGCAGAGAGATGTAAACAAGTTTTGAATAAAAAAACACCGATAGTACTCACTGTCTGCCCAATAATTAGAATAATGATATAATGAGAAATGTTCCTTTTCACAGAGTTTTGAGCTCGGGGATCATTTCAAGCACTATTCTTTTCAACAATGGAAGTAAATTTGAACACTTGAGTGAGCCCGTTGTGATAAATCTCTCGGCATTAAAGGTACGATTCATGATCTATAACCTACCTGCTATTCTTGAAAAATCTGCAGCCCATGGCTTCTGACTCAATGGCTTTTCCTCTACAGTGTTCTTGTGCCAACGAGCAATTTGAAAAAATAGGTCCGCAATGCGTCCGTGTATCTACTGGGGCAGTCCAACTATACAGTGCATGTCATCCAGGATTTCTATATCAGATGTCATATACAGATGTCAGATATCAGATCAGTACACCGAGCACTGATATCCTGGAGAGTAATTTGTATTGGATACATCTTATTCTACGAAAGAAGAAAATATCTGCATGTACAAAACGTTAACATTATCCTTTCCATCACATTTCGTGCAGATAACATGACATGATATTTCCTACTTTGCAGTGCGAGTACATAGTCTATATATTTTTAATATCCTTAAGTTCAAGTAAGAACAAAATGTGGGCAATAGCTTGGTTGAATTTATTTATGCTTCAATGCCTTCCACAAAAATGCTCATTATTCTTGTAAAGGTCACAGATATCATACGAGAGGACACATTCATTATTATAGAAATTCAATTATTAGAAAATTCATTATTACAGAAATTCAAACGCACACATGAGGCGAAAGACCTACCGCAATAACGGTCTCTCTTTTGAAACCGCTTATACCACTTGCGTTGTCCGTTTACATTTATGTCTTATATTCCAAGTAGCAGAAGACAATTGCGCCCAACTCTAATGCAAGACACTTTACTTATCCGTTTTTTGCCAGTGCGTCGCACACCCCCGATACAGGAATGTTTTGATGGCGACAGCATAAAAGCTACAATAGTTAATGTATAACAACTGAAAATGGCTTTACGCGATTTCTGTTGGCAGGTGAATGGTAGTGGCTCACGGACTTGTGTCTTTCTTGACGAGTAAGTATTTGCTGGCATTGAACAGGCCATAGCGTTATTGTTTGTAAAAAAATGTATATCGTGATGGACGGTCTTTACTTGTACTGCATCACCGTTCGCGCTCGTTCTGAAGGAGGAGTCTGCTTGCAGTCTGATTCTGCAGTTAAGCCCTACACTTTACCCTGGTTACTGCAGATTATTTTATCGCCACAATGCCTTCATGTCTTTTACATTCTGAACTCATATCTTAAGAGTAAAATTGTTTAAAATTAATTAATAATTCTGGAAATATTTAGTGTACTGTATGTCGGGTAAGAGTTGAGCTTAAAAATGGGATTCAAAGATGAATTACAATTCTCCACAGACAAGCGCTGCTCTATGAACCAAAGGCTTTTTATTTTAGTTCCTGAACTCTCAAGAAGCCTACAGGAGAGATAAATGGATTTTAGGATTCTTTTTCTATTCCTTTTTTAGCAAAAAAGTTGCAGGCAGCCAGAGTTCCTTGTGTTTGATATATTGAGGTCTCGAAGGGACTCCTATATAAAAGTGACGGGGGTGATCGTTGTACCTTTTAGGGTTGCAAGTTTGGTACCGTTAAAATAACCACCGTTAGAGTTATCCCGGTACCTTTTAGTGTTTATGAAGCCGAAAAAATATGACAAGAACTAGTTTTGTCTTAGAATAATCGTTATGTATTTCATTTTTGGTATCCACAGTTAGAAACGTCCGTGTGAAAATCTTGAACAAACTTAAGAATTTGTTTTTTATGCACTGTAGCAATGAATCTTGGTCACAGTCAGGGTGTGTTGTACACAAGCTCAGCCCATCACATACAGAGTGTCACTGCTACCATATGACAAGCTTTGCTGTTCTTATGGATGTTCATGGAGCTTATGTAAGTGACGTTATGTACAGAACCAAAACTAATTACGCTATTATTATCATGATAGATCATTTGTCTTAGTAGCAGTAGCAGTAGCAGCAGCAGCAGTAGCAGTAGCAGCAGCCAGTAGCACAGCAGCAGTAGCAGCAGTAGCAGTAGGAGCAGTATAGCAGTAGCAGTAGCAGTAGCAGTAGCAGTAGCAGCAGTAGCAGTAGCAGTAGCAGTAGCAGTAGCAGTAGCAGTAGCAGTAGCAGTAGCAGTAGCAGTAGCAGTAGCAGTAGCAGTAGCAGTAGTAGCAGTAGCAGTAGCAGTAGCATGCAGTAGCAGTAGCAGTAGCAGTAGCATAGCAGTAGCAGTAGCAGTAGCAGTAGCAGTAGCAGTAGCAGTAGCAGTAGTAGTAGTAAGTAGTAGTAGTAGTATTTCTTCTCTCTTATGACAACTGAAAATTTGAAAATTGAAAATCATCGAAATTTGGAAATAGGGGGTCACAGATCTAGAGCATACTGAACTTCAGTTGTGCCCTCAGTATCGACTGACATTTTAGCCTACTCGAAGAGGTTTTCACAAACGAGTCAGAAGTGAGGTGCACAGTTTATTTCATTTCATATGCCGTGCTCGCCACTTTCTGTCAAAAATACAGTTTTATCATTCTGTAGTTTTAGTTTACACGACTAATTCCTTACTTCTAATATCGTTGATGAACACAAGGCATTTCATTCAGTTCGAGCGGGCGAAAATCGGACAAGGCGGAGCTTTATTCAAGTATAAAAACGTTTTCAAAAAGTTAAAAACACGAGACAATGTTGCGTCCGGTTTCTTCCTGATAACGATTTGCAATCGTTGTCTACCGGCGGATAGAAAACGGTGCAAGGGCCAATCAAATTCGCGGATTTGCAATATATAGCCAACGGTGAATTTATACTTATAGTGAATAGTCACGGTTAAGAGAACCAATCATATTCGGGGATTTTCAAAAGACCACGATGGGTGTCTATTAATCTACGTCATTTTCAATGGATAAATCGTTGGTTTGTAATTTATCTCAGTACAGTATTTATGAATAAATGTATGTTTTTATCTTTCTTCTGTGACGACTCATAAGTTTCGCGTTCTTGACAGGAAGGTGACGCAATTGCTGAGGATCATGAGGTGGCTTTGACAATTGTGTCTATTGTAGGATGTTTGATCGCTTTCATTTGTTATGTCACCTTGTTGTTTGCGTTTTACTTTCTAAGGTAAGTTGGAATGGGAAATTAGTTGTTTAGTTTTAGCACGTGTCTGTTGTAGATTATGTTTGATTCAGCATTCACTCTAATCAATGTGTATCTGAAGTGTAGAACATTGCTTGTATCCAGGAGACGGACAGAGACCTTGTATATCCATATGAACCTTGTAGCAGCCCAGAGCCTCGCCATTTTCTTTTTTCTTGTCGCCTATCCTGGAGTTCGAATAAAGGTACGTGTATGAAGGCTTTTTTGGGAGTGCACCCAGGAGGCGCAGCGGCCTCATAGTTAGCGCGGTGGACTCCGGATAAACGGTTTCCGAGTCGGAGTCATGTGTTGTGTTGTGTTGTGTTGTGTGTTGTGTTGTTTTGTTGTGTTGTGTTTGTGTTGGCCACTCGGGAGTGTAAATGGGCACCGTTTAAATCGTTAGGGCAACCTGACAAAATGCCATAGGAGGGGTGGGGGGGGGGGGGGGGGGGGGGTACCTGCGATGGACTAGTATTCCATATAGGGGGATTAAATGACTTAATAATATAATTGCTTTTTAAAAGCAAAGCTTATAGAACCCGTTATGAATGTTACTTAATCTCAGGCCCAATTTATACGTTGCATTTAAGTCGCGTGGAATGGATTGACAAGCCACAGAAATCTCTGGTATTATTTGATTCTAATACGTTACAATACACCATGGACGCCATGATAGCAACGTGTTCTATTTTGCTATTTGTGTGGTTATTGCGCTGAGTTAAATCCATTTCAGCGAGTTTTCTGGGACTTGAGTTACATTCGACGCCACTAAAATGCGACGTATAAATCGCTTTCTGTTGATGCAGCAAAAACGTCAGTGACGCTCTCAAACCAATTTTAATAGCATTCCCTTCTGTAGAAACGTACTGTGCGAAGCGCCTTTGTAAGTTAGGTGTTGCCTGTGAGTGTACCCCAGGAGACGGCTTGCTATTTGTTTGCATCATTTATATCTCACGTTTCTCGGAGTCTACCGTTGTTTTTCTCCATACGTTCTTTGTGAAGTACCGGCAAATATAATCTTTTGTCAACCAGGAGCCCATTAGCCGGAGCGAGCAACTCCGACACTACGCCTATGTCACAGCGTTTTTACAGACCGGTTTATTTTTAGATTCATTTTTCCCGGGAAAATGTGTTTCTGGTCCCATGTGTAATATGAAATGAAATAAAAGAAAATAAAAAGATGGTGACCTAATTGCGGCCTTTCTTACGCGGTAACGCCAATTAATGATTACAAAGGAAAAACGTTTGATTGTCTGGCGGGAATACGAATTCGCGGAAAAGCGAATCTAAAAATAACCTGGTCTGTAAAAACGCTGTGACACGAATCCGGTCCAGTTGCTCGCTCCTAGTGATGGGCTCCTGTGTCAAACTCAGATTTCTCGGAAGACGTTCCTTACGTGCTGCCGCGTAAGTGTTTTGTTTAATTGCATTGTGATCATTCTGATGTTTCACTCATTTGAGTTGTGTTGTTGATGTTTTGTGTGTAGGATGTTTGCTTCGCCTTAGCTGTTCTTCTTCATTATTTTCAATTGGCGTCATTTTGCTGGATGTTGGTAGAAGGCATTAATCTCCTGCGTGGGATGGTGAAGGTCTTCAGAGTTACTAGTCGATTAAGAACTTATTCTCTCTTTGCCTGGGGTAAGTACATTCCATTTATTTCAGGGTTTTTTTTTCAAATTTGTACAGGAAATTCCGGTTCAACGTAGCCTGCGTAACAGGCGCTGGAGTGGAGAAGAGCGCGCGAGTTTTTAGGGGCGTGCGCGAGGGGAGAGACGCGCGAGTAAGAAAGAGCTGGTTCCCCTTTTCTCGGCGCCTTTCCAACTCGCACTCAATATGACTCCAGCGCTGTTACTACGCAGGCTTGGTTCAACTTCGCAGGCATGGCTGGGGTCCCTACGGCATGTTGCCGGGCGGTAAAAACAATTAAATATGAACATCTTCTAGAATCAGTGTTACATGATAATAAAATAATTTATACAGCGCAAATTTCATCAAAATGATCAAATGCGATTTACATGGATAAAAAGTAAAATGTGGTTAAATAAAATGCGAAAACAAAATCTAAAATAAAAACAAATATTGAAAACCCTTCTTCTATGCCATACTCGTTGGCACTTTTTACCGGTGGGCACTTGCAAGTGTAATGTTATTTTCTATCTGCTTAGTATTTTGCACTTATAAGCTTTTAGATATAGTCAGGTGCTAGGTCATATATTACTTTAAAGGTAATAACCAAATAACACATGTATACTAAACGCTACTAAATAAGGTCTCTTTTTTCCTATCAGGGATTCCTGCTCTTGTTGTAGCATTAACAGCAAGTATTTCCCGCCATGAATACCTAAGAGATAACTTGTAAGTTGTTATTCTTGCGTTGCACAAGTATTGATCGTAAAATAAGGTCTTCATTTTCCCCTAATAATGTTTGCTCTTCGTCAGAGCAATTGGCTTATGTTCTAAACGTCAGATTTCCAAATTGGCCACGGTGATAATTACTTAGCTTTTCTCTGACTGCCAAGATATACTAAATTTTAAGTGCGGTTCTTGTTTTCGTCTATTGTCAGTTTTATTGGCCGTTTTCACACTAGAAGACGGACAAGTCGTCTGACGATTTATTCGCCTTAGTGTGAAAACTAGACGGATAAGTCATCTTGTGTTGGTCGTCATAAATTCATATCAAGACTCTTGAAGGCAAGGGGCCTGGGACTAACACCGACCATTTTGATTACCCACAAACCAACACTTTTGCTGGTCCCACACCCCTTTGAGACCGGAAAACGACCATTTGTTCGTCTGGTGTGAATTTAAGAAGGCTTTTGGACGACTTGTCCGTCTAGACGAAAAAATCGACCTCGAAAAATCGTCTTCATAGAGGACAAATCGACGGACAAAATCAGACGACTTTTACGTCCAAAATCGTGTCCGTCTCGTTTTCACACTAAGACAACTTGTCCGTCTGAGACGAATTGTTCGTCCTAAAACGTTGTCCGTCTTCTATTGTGAAAACGGCCATTGCATCGCGTTCTGTAAAATAAGATAAGAAAATAGATATAATTATATTCCAGACTTGAAAAGTTTATGTCACAGGTCTATAACTAATTATAGACCTGTGTTTATGTTAATA
The DNA here is from genome assembly GCA_029204205.1 of Desmophyllum pertusum. NCBI lineage: Eukaryota > Metazoa > Cnidaria > Anthozoa > Scleractinia > Caryophylliidae > Desmophyllum > Desmophyllum pertusum. Next base: position 1,929,826 of record MU826350.1, on the reverse strand, counting down.
CTCGTTACAAACGAGTTCAGCGGTTCAATTAATTCTAAAGGATTTTATAGATTAAACCGGAGAAAACGAAAAGAATAGAACCTGTTAATGACGATTTTTGTAATGCTTGTGTTGTGCCTGCAGTTGTTGGATTTCTCACCGGGTTATATGGTCGTTTGCTGGACCTGTTGCTCTTGTATTGTTGGTAAGTTATTTCCATGTAATGTTTAAAACTAGGGTTAAAATCAGACAAAAAGTTTTCCAGGTTACCATCCAATCATAGCACATAGCCGTGATGTTATTGAACAAGTGTGCTCGATCCATGAAATTGCAAAAAAGAGCGAGCCCATTAATATTCCCCAATACGGACCGAACAACTCGTTTGTTAAACTTTTTATTATAATGGCTCTTTTAAAACTTTGCTGATAAATTAATGCATCCATGCTCTGAAACGTGCGCGCCGGGGCGCTTATTCCAAATTTAGGATAAGGCGGGGGCGCTTATTCGAGAGGGGCGGGGGGCGGGGGGGGCGCTTATTTTATTTTCCCCAAATTTTGGCCAGACGGTCAGTTATTTTTGTGATACAGTAGAACCCCGCTAACTCGAACTCCCAAGGGACACTCAATTGAAAACTGCTCTTTGTACTCTAAATCGCTAGTCACGGCGGTTGAGCAACAACAATATTTCTGCTCTCCATTACAAAATCAATCATTTTGAAAGATATAACTCGAGCAGACATGAAGATGACCCTCAGTCGTCTGTTTATAAGAAAATTATAAGACACAAGGGATGATGGGAAGCAGCATCTTTCCCATCATCCCTCGCGTCTTATAATTTTCTTTTTAGAGCTAGAGACAACTGGGGAGGTAATAATAAGTTCTACTGAAAACAATTGGAGTATTGGCCCACACCAGTAATAGTATCAAGACAACATGGGGCTATTACACAAAATACGAATCGTCTCACTTTAAGAAATAGAATGAGAAAGTGGACTCAAGTGTACTGGATAAAATATCACCAAAGCCGAAGTATGGCATGATTTAAACCACCTCCCTCCCCCCCCCCCCCCCCCCCCCCCCCCCCCCCCCCCCCAGCTTTCTCCGGCGTTCTAAACTTCGTTTAAATAATCACTCGTTTCACTTTTTCAGATTAACTTGACTGTTCTTGTTGTGGCTATTAAGATTGTTGTAAAAAGAACTCATTACAAGCAAACTAATACAATGTCAACAGCCCTGGAACTAGAAATAAGGTATGACTAGTTACTATGTTTGCTCCTTTGTAGCAGTCGCATATCGAAGCGTATCTTTCCGACATCAGGAAACATAACTTGTCAAGCCTGACAATGTTTGATATCGTGATAAGACGAAGAAAAGTAACAAATTGATAATTTGCATTTAGCGAATGGATTGCATATTTAACAGTTGCAGTATGCTCTGTTTTTGGTAGCCTAAGGAACAAAACGTCCGAAAAACGACCTTTGAGCACAGGGGCATCTCACATCAAATGAATAGTTTATCTTAACCACGCGATCAATGTCTTGTTTGTTTACAGCTGTTTCGAGAAAGGTACGCGATACCTCGCGATGCCTCGGTAGTACAGTGAAGACGTGCAACCGCACTACACATAATAGTCATAATACCTTTCGGCATGCCACGAAGGCTTTTACGCTTCTGCAAGACAACCTTTCTCGATACAACTGTATATGACGGTATGAATTTTAATAAGCCCAGCTGTACGATGTATAGAATCGAGAGAATTAAAATTCGGAAATTCTCGGAACATCCGAAGTAACTGACTTTCCGAAAATTTGTCAGCTCCAGACCTCGCACAGCTGACCGCTGACAGTGAATGAATATTTAACAATTATTCGCCGAAGTGTCTCGGGGAATATTATAGAAAATTCATTGCCTGACTCGTGAATTCCACGTTAAATTTCACGCGAAAAACCGATATCGCACGAATCGCGAAGCGATGAGTGCGATATCGGTTTTTCAAGTGAAATTTAACGTGGAATTCACGAGTCAGGCAATGAATTTTTTCTTGAATCGCATAGCCTGTTACAAAAGGAAAAGGAATTATTTTTAAATACTTTTTACAACAGCGCTCGAGAAAGCCATTCAACGTCAAGTGTCAGGACTGTCAGGAGCAAGCGAACGAATAAGAATCAAGCTAAGATTCTGTCACAAACTTTTATATTTTATCCTCGTGGTAGAGGTTTTTTCCATTTTAATTGGGAAACGTTATTTGTAGACATTTACGGGTTTGTCAGTAATTTTAAGAACTCCGGCAAGTAAGCTTACTGAAGACAGAATCATGAACACTTTTACTTCGGCCGCGGCACACTGAAATGAATCAAAAGAAAGCCCGGGAAGAAAAGCTTTGGAAAAGACGTCAAGCAATGCTGTAAGTAAACTTATGCTTTATACCTTGAAAGAACTTAAGCTTATTAGCGTTCAATATTCTACGTTTTAAATTTCAATGGCTTAGGTCCATCCCTGGTTTGAGAGAAGGTTTTTAGACCTTGTTGACTTGTTTTCGTTTCGAATGCGAATTATTTTGTACTCAGTGCTGTGTAAACACTTGTTGATCTTCGAGCGGTTGTTTTGTAGCTTCAGTTTAGCACAAGAGAACTATTACGGTCAAGCTATCGGAAGTATTAGTTAAAGAATGTAAACAACTATTCTTTAGCCGAAAATTTTGACTATTTCGTTACAAACGGAACTGAAAAAAGTGTCTTCAAAATGTGCTTTTAGCGAGTTTACCGATTCACACCACGCGGTAGTGATTGCTGTTTTCAAGTGGGTTTTAAAGTAAGATAATTTTATTACGGTCAAACTATCGACAACAAAATAGAAAGCTGTCCTATTACCGCAAAAATTTGGCGTATTTTTCTTTCTAGCGGACGTTTTGACGACGTTTTTAAAAGTACTATGCTGTTTATTTACGTGTTTTGAAATTGTTCGCGCGGAACAAAAGCTTATTATTTTGTAGTCTTATCCGCTACATTTGTGGCTATTTCTCTCGACACTATGAAGTCATTTAAACGTTTTACTCTTTACTTTACTGTACTATTGTTTCTCCCATAGTTTTAGCCAGTTTCCTCTCTTCAGGTTTCTTGTACTTGCAAGCATCGATCGATGATTGCGCTTCTTTAATTTCTCTCGAGAGAGTTGAGTTTGAGTTCAAAGCTGGCTAACTCTTGAATCTCGCATTGGAAAAAACCCTCATGTTTGCTTTTGGCTTTTCTGACATTGATGCTGACATTGAAACAATACGAAAACCGCATTTTATATTTTAATTTGCGATGCCGAAAGTAAACAAACACAATCTCGCGTTGGCCTCGCTTTCAACTCACATCATGCAATTCAGCTATGCAATTCAACTTCTCAGGCATGCAATTCCACGTTGAATACCCTCGCATCGATAGCCAATCAGAGTGCGAGAATTCTCCGAGCTATGCGATTCTCACCAATATTCACGAGCCTAAGGCGAATAATTGTTTTATAATATACAAATCCAAGGAAAAGGTCGAATTTCTCCAAGGAAAATAGAAAAAAACGAAAATGTTCCGCCATTTTTGCCCGGACAAAAAAACTTAAACTTCCCGGTATTTCCAAATAAGGTAGAGAGGGTGTATTGCCTCTGAGACCAATGAGTAGGGAACCAATCAAGTTGCTCGAAAAATACCTTATCCTATGGTTAGTATATTATAACAATGATGATCCCGTTATGAGTATCTACCCTGCGACAATATGCACGAGACAGAGATTCCCTTCTCTTTCTGCGTGTCTCGCATGCAGGGTATGTATTAACCGATCAAACGGTCACAACATTTGTCACAACATTCTCACAAGTTGTGAGCCGATGTTGAGACCGTTTGACCACCCTTACAACAATGTTGTGACAACATTTCTTTTGTTCTTGAAATGTTGAGAGGTTTTTGTGGCGGTTTGACCGGGCATGGTCACAACATGTCACAACAAATGTTGTGAGAATGTTGTGACCGTTTGATCGGGCCTTTACACTCTTTTTATTTTGTAAGAATATACATTTTCATGCCCAGGCTGAATATTCTTATTTTTTCTGCCGATTTTAGGCTGAAAATATCGTTTGTATCTTTCATCATTTGTCTAGTTCATACAATGATTTTATTGTACTTTATTTTCTATCAACTTAACTAAATCTCAGCCTTGTGTATATTCTTAGCATATTCTTAAAATTTTGCCAATATTCTTAGAAACAAGATTCTTACAAAAAAAAGAGTGTATCAGCCTTAGGCTCCAGCAGATGGCACAAATCCCGGCCTTGATATAAAATACGTCATCCAATAATTGTTTAAAATAATAACACTACTCTCTGTTTTTTTTTCTTAGAGCGGCGTTTAAAACATTGGTGATTCTAGTTCCATTATTGGGTGTGACATGGCTCCTCGGGTTTATCTCCATACACAACAACTCTCTTGTGTTCCAGTACCTATTTGCTATCATTAACTCAATGCAGGTAAGGTTCAATTAGCAAGTAACCATGACACAATGTTCTAAAACACTGTAGGCAACCAATAAATGACATCAATAATGGTAATAGGACTGAGTGGAGCCTAATTCGGTCTGTAATCGTACGAGGGATTAACAAAAATCGGATGACCGCGCAGCGGGAGTCCGATTTATTTGATTACGAGTATAAACAAATAAAAAAATAAACTAAAATAAACAGTGAATTGGACGACACGAAGTTTTGTTACCAATCAGTATCTATAACAAAATGCGAGGAAGAAATTTAGACAAACCGAAGCCAGCCAACAATAAATCATCTCTATGACAAAATTCGGGGAGAAAAAGTTATTTTGAAAATGTGTTGGGATACTATAAAGAAGGAATATTCAGTCACAAGAAGGAACCATGCATGCCAGTCAAGTGTACGGCGCCCGAATTTTGTTATTGAACACCTTGTTATTGGACGCCTTTAGCTCAGGTTCGCGCTCCAATTTGGTGAAAAATAGTGTGCTAAGAACCAATCATGACCATATCAATTTTCAGTTCCTTGAAGAGCCATCCTTTATACACAGGGGAACATTATACTTTGGTTGCCGCGTAAAACGAAAGCCCGACACAAACACGTAACTTATGTTGGCGGAGTCTAATCCAGCACTCAGTTGAAAACTCGCCATATATTTTTTTTTCAGTATCGACCTTCGTTTAACTCGTTGACTCCCGGCCATAAATGAAAAGAACCCCGCAGACGAAATCAATACTTATGTAATTGAATCTTGTTATAATTTGATCAGGCGTGTCTATATATTGGAGAGGATGCTTCCTGTAAGAGGATAGTAAAACCAGACCTTTATTCTTCATTGCGAGAGAATTGGGTTACTGACCACTGTTTTTATGTTCTGATGATGTTTCAGGGGCTGTATTTCTTGATAGCTCAATACTGCTTTGATGACGATGTAAGTGTTAGCACGAGAAACTCGCTTATTTGTAATGCATGCGTTAGGCTTATGATTTTGTCCGCCTAAGAGCACAGGCACATCATTTATTTATTTCTGATGATGGTGTTTGGCACATGAATGACCTCATACGGCACGTGGCCTATAAATGGTGTGGGCGCTCGCCTTTCAATCTGATCAGGGCGCTGGAAAGGATGGGCGGTGAAACGCGCACTGCGCTCTTGTGCGATGTTTGATGGCGGAGCGAGACTGGGTCGAGCGCGCTCGAGAGCGCTCGAGTTCAAAACATGTTGGCAAATGAAGTTTAATAGCTGATGCAGAAAAGGGATTGCTACAAGAGACCGGGACGGGATTTCCACTTAGTTTTTTGTACAATGAACATGTCAACATGTTGTTTAAAGCTGTAAGCAATAAAGAATGGGTTCAATATGTAAAATAAACAACGATTTTATTTCAAATAAGTCGAGCTGCTTCGAAAACGCATTGCTCTTTTAGTGTGGGCGCGAAAAGACAGACGTAATTGCCTGCCTAAACCAAAGAAAACGGTAATTTTCGGCGTATGCATAGAGCAAGCTTCGCTTTTTCATCGGTGTAAATTTCATTTTGAACTTTTTTGAACAGTTATTCTCTCATAATACGGTGAAATTGGTCATTTGACGTTGTTGTTTTGCAGACCGGACGGCTAAGAAATGTACCAATATGTAAAACGCAAGTGCTAGAGCCATTCAGTACTGCTAATTAAACCTATTGTTTTGTGACGTTCTCGTACAATGGCGTTCTCTGCAAAAACAACAACATCAAATGACCAAATTCACCATATTATGGAGAGATCAACAGTATACTGACGTCTATAGCGTGTAACTAAAAAACGTTCAAAAAGTTAATGAAATTTACACCGATGAAAAAGCGACGGTTCCTCTATGCATACGCCAAAAATTACCGTTTTCTTTGGTTTAGGCAGGCAATTAACGTCTGTCTTTTCGCGCCCACACTAAAAGAGCAACGCGTTTCGAAGCAGCTCGACTTATTTGAAATAAAATCGTTGTTGATTTTACATATTGAACCCGTTCTTTATTGCTTACAGCTTTACCAACATGTTGACATGCTCATTGTACAAAAACTAAGTGGAAATTCCGTACCGTTCTCTTGTAGCAATCCCTTTTCTGCATCAGCTATTGAACTTCATTTGCCGACATGTTTTGAACTTGAGCGCTCTCGAGCACGCTCGACCCAGTCTCGCTCCGCATCAAACATCGCACAAGAGCGTAGTGCGCGTTTCACCGCCCATTCTTTCCAGCGCCCTGATCTGATCATCGTGACCCGGAGGCCCGGGTTCGAATCTGTCTGAGGTTCTTTTTTTTTTCTTTCCCCCCTTTTTTTAATTTTTAATTATACTGACTTCGACAAAATACTGCCGCAAGAATGCAGCCAGAAACAGAAACGACTCCTCAACAATTACCGTCCAAGTTAGCATATGTTTATCGCCGATTTATACAGAGAAGTTTAAATAAACGTTCCTCGAAACGTAGTCAAGAACAGTGGTCTGCATCGCGCGAGTTTGCTGTATTAAAACAGATTAACCAGTCAGATAAATTATACACACAGACTGTCAGGACAATTGAAAACGTAAGCCCTTTCACACAAAAATGTACCCCACCCCTACTTTCGCCGGCGAGGTTCTGGGAGACGCGTATTTCTAGTACAGTACATACGCTCGTACAAACCAAATGTCGAGTACCGCGTCAACATTTTGACGTCATGACCGTATGTTGGGGCTGTTCTCTTCACCCTGAGAATTTTTTCTCGCACGCTTTCGTGGTCATAATCGCCAATGGTAACTTTTGACGGAATGAGAAAGCCCGTGATTGGCCAGATTAGGAGCTCGAGTTTTATACCAGCGAATAATCAACCGAGGCGTAGATATGCATGTGCCATTTAATAAATAGCTCGTGTTCTTCTGACATCTTGAACCGATCAGAATCCATAGATATGCGTGGCCTATTCTTTAAAACGAGTGGTTTTTTTTCTCGTTCAGATCAAGTCAAATGCACACCGAGCGTCCAATCGCATGAAACGCTTGTTCAGCTTATCGACATCAAAGTCGACCAGCTCTTGGAGTGGAACCTCCGAATCCAGTGGCAAAAAGTCTGTTGATTCACATCAGCAAAACCCTGCAGAGCAACACAACCAGCACAATGAGAAGGACTCGAAAGATAGCTCCCCTGACGAAGACTACAGCGACAGATACTTACAAAACAATCTAAATGCCATTGCGTCCCAGCTACAACGGACAGAAACAGATTACCCGGGAAACGACAAGGCGAATCCTGCCATGGAGGCAAATGTTCCGAAACAACACATTAATGAAACACGTTTTTAGTTGAATTACCTCGCCGGCGGGGTAAGAGAGAGTTCAGGGACTGGACTAGGAATGATCTAACCAGATAATAGTAATATATTCTCACTGGATCCCCTACAAACAATGCCTGGGCTATGATTAGATATGGGAGAATCAGCCCGAGGCGATTGGGAGCAGGTAGCTCCCAGAGGAGAGGATGGCTCATCGCTGCGGGAGGTGGGTGGGGAAGCAAAGTGACGGTCGTCCTGTCGAAAAGACTGAGCGAGTTTATGGCGTGAGGTGTGGACTGAAATACTGAACACGGGGTATAAGGTTACGTAACACATCCCAACGGACCACATACTGCACGTCGAATATATCTAATCAGGAATATAGAGGCATTATATGCGGGTTCCCCAGAGAGAATAGTAATATATTCTCACTGGGATCCCCTACAAACAATGCCTGGGCTATGATTAGATATGGGGAGAATCAGCCCGTCGGCGATTACTCACATAGTAACTCTAATAGGGAACTTCATGACCACAAAAGCTGGAAATCCAGTAATACTTTGTATGTTCCTCCCATAACTCAAAAATACTCCCTTCCGGGATTCAGTGACACGTATCCAGGGTTACCAAAAATGTAGTCCATGATCCACAAAGAAAAAAACACTCATCATGACACAACATTCTGGGCTATTAAATAGGGCTAAACTCTAAACTCGGATAATTAACATTCTGGGCTTAGAGGGCTAAACAGTAAATGGCATAACTGAGGTGAGTAAAACCAACCACGCCCACTTTTCCCCAGTTGAAAGGAGGTCCATAATAAAGGCTTGCATTAAAACCCATGGCAAGATAGGACTGAAAAAAGCAAACAAACAAACAAATTACTCCGGCTTGAAAATGTTTAGAGTTATAAAACGAGCCTTGGAAATACCCCCCAAAAATAGGCCGAAGACTTTTCTAACATTACATTTGCGTCTGATATAAGATAGAGTTTCTTGATACTGTGCTATGGAGAAAAAACATTTTTCCATTTCTTGACATACAGATGAATCTACGACCACCAATCCTTAGGATCTTAAAAGAGCACAACCTAAGTTGAGGTCTGAACCGATAGCTCAGAGACTAAAACACAGAGAGCATCGGGGCTGCGACGCTTTGGGGTTTACCCATAAAGTTACAGTAGCAAACAGATACGGAACGACACAGCCTCCTATGGGCAAAAGAGACAACGGTTTGTAGCTATAGGTTGCCATAAAAAGAAAAAATCCCACTAGGGACGGGTAGGACCCCAAAGCGAAGCAACCCCGAAATACCCCGTCCAGGGACAGAGCAATGAAGGATATTAGATAATCCCTTCGAGGAAGCTTCGCCAATAAAGGCCACCCACAGAAAAACGAAATAAGTAGCGAGACGAAAATCACTTGGTACAGTAACTGTAAGAATACAACTAGAGCCAACAACTAAAAATTCAGCGAGACACATACATTATAACCCGTCAGGAAATAGCCTCGCTAAAACAACGAAGTTCGGTGAACCCACTGAAACAACTCTGCGAGGCCGTGGAAAAAAACACGCCATCAGAACTGATTCGGCGCAGACTGGCGCAGAGACCAAACTCGTTATATAAACAGCTAAATTCGTAGAGACAATACAAACTAATTCGACGAGACAAACGTCCTACAACAACTATCTATAAACTCGGCGAGACAAACTGGCAAAATAAACTGGGCTCAGTCGGAGCGCGCGGACAAACTCGCAAAAACAACTGATCTCGGTACGAAAACTAGCAATAGCAACTAAACTCAGCGCAACAAACTCGCAATAACAACTTCTGAACTAGGTGCGACAGACTCGCAATAACAACTGAACTAGACGCGACAAAACTCGCAATAACAACCGAACTCGGTGCAACAAACACGCAATTAGAACTGAACTCGGTGCAACAAACTCGCAATAACAACTGAACTAGGTGCGACCTCGCAATAACAACTGAACTCGGCGAGACAAAACTAGCAATAGCAACTGAACTCGGCGCAACAAACTCGCAATAGAACTGAACTAGGTGCGACCTCGCAATAACACTAAACTCGGCGAGACAAAACTCGCAATAACAACTAAACTCGGTGCAACAAACACGCAATTAGAACTGAACTCGGCGCAACAAACTCGCAATTAGAACTGAACTAGGTGCGACCTCGCAATAACACTAAACTCGGCGAGACAAAACTCGCAATAAACAACTGAACTCGTGTGCAACAAACACGCAATTAGAACTGAACTCGGCGCAACAAACTCGCAATAACAACTGAACTAGGTGCGACCTCGCAATAACACTAAACTCGGCGAGACAAAACTCGCAATAACAACTAAACTCGGCGCGACAAAACTCGCAATAACAACTAAACTCGGCGAGACAAAATTTGCATTAACAACTAAACTCGGCGCGACAAAGCTCGCAATAACAACTAAAACTCCGGCGCGACAAAGCTCGCAATAACTACTAAACTCGGCACGACAAAACTCGTAATATTAAACAACTAAACTCGGCGAGACAAAACTCGCGATAACATTACTAAACTCGGCGAGACAAAACTCGCAATAAAACAACTCGGAGAACTCGGCGTGACAAGCACGCAATAACAACTAAATTCAGCGAGACAAAACACGCAATAACAAGTGAACTCGGCGAGACAAAACTCGCAATATAAACAACTGAACTACGCGTAACAAACACAAAATAAGAACTGTACTCGGCGTGAGAAACACGCAATAATTCAACTAAACTTGGCGAGACAACTCGCAATAACAACTATTAAATACTCGGGCGAGACAAACCCGCAATATAAACAGCAAGACAAACTTGCTATAACACTTAAAGCAAGACAAACTCGCTATAAAACTCCAAGCAAGACAAACTCGCTATAAAAACTTCAAGCAAGACAAACTCGCTAATAAAACTTAAAGCAAGACAAACTCGCTATAACACTTCAAGCAAGACAAACTCGCCTATAAAACTTAAAGCAAGACAAACTCGCTATAGAAGACTCCAAGCAAGACAAACTCGCTATAAAACTTCAAGCAAGACAAACTCGCTATAAAACTTCAAGCAAGACAAACTCGCTATAAAACTCCAAGCAAGACAAACTCGCTATCAAACTTCAAGCAAGGACAAACTCGCTATAAAAACTCCAAGCAAGACCAAACTCGCTATAAAAACTTAAAGCGAGACACACTCGCCTCGCAGTACCAACTAAAACTCGGCGAGACACACTCGCAGGTACCAACTAAAACTCGGCGAGACACACTCGCAGGTACCAACTAAAACTCGGCGAGACAACACACTCGCAGGTACCAAACTAAAACTCGGCGAGACAAACTCGCAATAACAGCTCAGCGAACTCGGCGAGACAAACTCTGCCATTCAACGACTAAATTCGGCGAGACAAACTCGCAGGTACCAACTAAAACTCGGCGAGACAAACTCGCAATAACAGCTCAGTGGAACTCGGCGAGCCAAGCTCTGCCATTCAACAACTAAACTCGGCGAGACAACTGACTCGCGAGAAACAAAACTCGGCGAGGAAAAACTCGCAAAAGCAATAATACGGACAAAACAAGACAGTGAAATTTTGAACAAACTAGTTACCCGCTAGAGACAAACCTGTTCTTTGATCTGACGGAAGAAGGACGGCCTGCGCTCGACCGCAGAATGGATTCTCGAAAGTCAAAGCATTGTACTGTGCCGGAGCAGGTTGGTCTCCATGAGCAGCTTAAACAGGAGCAGTTGGGACGGCAATAACTTCTAGAAGTAAAGCATTATCAATGGTAACGGTAACTTGCACTGTCATGAAACTTGGTAGAGAGGGCAGCGATGAATTTCAGCAGAAACAAACGAAGCAAAGTGACGGTCGTCCTGTCGAAAAGACTGAGCGAGTTATGGCGTGAGGTGTGGACTGAAATACTGAACACGGGGTATAAGGTTACGTAACACATCCCAACGGACCACATACTGCACGTCGAATATATCTAATCAGGAATATAGAGGCATTATATGCGGGTTCCCCAGAGAGAATAGACATATATTCATATTGAACAACTATTACCGGGATTATAAGCCAACAAATGAGGCTGCTTTTCGAGACACTGGTGTAGCGTAACAAAATTATGAATCAGGTCAACGGGGGGGGGGGGGGGGGAGGGGGGGAGGGGGGAGGGAGGGGGGAGAGGAGATTTCGGCTATTTCCTTTTCGGCTATGATTATTCTTCCTTTTGCCGGTTATTAATTGTAAAACGTTTGTGTGTATTTTTATGAAAAGTATTAGTTGATTTTCTACTTTGTTTTATAGAGTGATTTCATTTAACCCGTGAAACAATATTTAACAGTTAGTGCTAAATAGTCAAAACTAAACAAAAGAAAACAATGGAATTAGTGTCTAATAGTATCTAATAGTGTAGTAACTATTTCACGGGTTAAATGAAATCACTCTATCATTTAGGAGTATCAACTATACTGTAAAATCTGACTGGATACAAATAAACTGTATGTATGCATGCGTTGACATAATTCACAGAGAACACCTGTCACATCAAGTAACCATGCAACTTTTCTGGCCACGAGGAACACAAACGTCGAATAGTTTTTTGTTTAAAACTAAGAATGCCTGCTGCTTTTTCGGAAATTAGTATTTTACAAACAGCCAACTTTGTATAATACACATAGATGCAATCGCGTTCTTCCCGCCCACATCGGATTTACATCCCAAGAATGCGCCAGTGCACCCTAAACTGGCATAAAAAGTCGACAAAGTTCACAAACCATGCTTGACTGAGTTATTATGACCTGTAGTTGTCTTTACGTTATCTTAACGGATAAATCTCTATCCAGTAAATAAGTGTTAACAAAACCTACTACGCTATCCACTGGATAGTGATTTATCCGATGGATAGAGTTATCCATCTTTTGAACAACCGGGCTCAGTATGATAATCTCTTAGAACGTCATTTTCGTGTCAGGGGCCTTTAGTTATAAACTGTATAACTAAATAATTATTTTGCACAGTCTGAAATTTCTACGACGGCAACGGCAACTATACCCTGGGTGCAGAGGCTTTTCTTGCGCGGTGTCCGGTTTCAAGTCTCTACGCGAGAAACAAACCTCTGGTACCCAGGGTACGGCAACTAGAACGTCGCCAAACAAAAAGGTTTAATCAGATTGAATTTTTCTTAATGTAATAGCAGTTATTACAGTTGAGCCCGCTGTCAAATATTATTTTGTTTTTAAAAAAATATGCAAACGAGTTAGGCTCGATTTCCGCCGCTCTCTCGAGTCCGGTCTTTGTTCTGGCTCATTTTCCCGAACAGCGGCTGATAATCTGAGTCTACAAATGAGGCTAATGGGACAATACAATGAATGCCAGATTGACCCTTTCGCCTCGTTTCCATGTCAAACCGCTGACATCTGTAATAACTGCTATTGAAGAGGGGGTGTTGAATTTTTACCAGTAATAGCATGCGAGCAGGCTCTCTTGTTTTTGGGATTCGCGCGAAGCGCGGAACGTGAGGATTGGGGCACGGCTAAATTTTTAATTAAAAAATATTGCGGGTGCTAAAAATTTTTATAGACGTTATTTTTAGAAAACCTCACCTCCCTCTGGGGCGTAATAAACAATCGGTCCCTTAGTGGAGACTTTAGTCTCTGTGATCTGCATGTTGACCGTCATGCATGTACAGATCTGTTTGTAGTGTAATTCGGGCGAATTTCCGCCCCCGGGGGAGGGGGGGACTTCCATATAAAAGGTGTCGGGGTGATCGTCGGAAATTTTGAAAAGAACCCCTAAAAGGTACCAGAATCTCGTTTTGTGGGCGTGGCTCCAATTCATTTCACCCCTAAGAGGTACCAATTCTAAGACAAAACTAGTTCTTGTCATATTTTTCCCTGCTTAATACCCTAAAAGGTACCGGGAGAACTCTAATGTTGGTCATTTTAGATTTTTTTAAACACCCTAAGCGGTACCAAACCACAAATTTTAACCCTAAAAGGTACGACGATCACCCCCGCCACTTTTATATCGAACCCCCCCCCCCCCCCCCCGGATTTCCGCGCTCTCATTTAATATTCACGTGACCCCCGTTTCGGAGAATAAGGAGCGCGAAAAATTCGCCAGATCGCAGGTTATGAGTACATGTACAGTTTAGGTAAACATTAAACATGCTGAGATCTTGAGATTCCATATTCGCCAACCGGGAAGTCAAAACTAGCGCAGCTAGATTTCAAAACCACAAATAGTGTTATGTATCTGTAGGTTGGTGGAATGATTTAGTCCATTTGACCTTTGTAAGCTTAATTATAGCCGCGACACCGAAGAATTGCACTTCATTTATAAACATAAATCACTTATAGTCCTGCCATAATGACAATAAAGGTATTTCTTTGAAGTTTTATTTACGTTGTGTCTCGAAAACGATCTGTATCGCTGTTGAGTGCTTTGTCCAAGTTTAATTATCTTGAAACCAGGATAAACTTGATGTTCACAAGTTTAATCATTTTTGTCATCATCAAAAAACAAATAGCTGTGAGTTAGCCATTGTATGTACTCTTTCAGACACATTATGACGTTATTGGTGGTCAAAACAGTTGCGGAATGACTCACACCCATACTATGACGTCATACCGTTGTCTATGAGAGTACATGCAATGGCTAATTATCAGTTAATAGAAACTTGTAGTGTTATTGCAAATCCGCCAATTTGATTGGCTGTGCCATCGTTTTGTATTTAACCATTAGATTATGAGCTCGAGATTTCTATTGGGCCGAATCAACTATCACATCATAGAAATTGAGAGCGAATAATCTAATTGTTTTAGTAAAAATTATAACAATTACCTAGTAGTAATAACTCTAAATCTTCCCCCGAAACTTCGGAGAAACGAGTAGAATCCGCAGTTTTGTAGACGACCTCCAGCTACTGCACACTAATATAACAATAGAGTGTTTTTGTCTCGGAACTATCGGTCTGATAGTTGCCCTTGGAAATTTTATGTTCTAAAAAACTAAAAAACTAGCATATAACTTCGTTCTCGGGCTAATATTTGTGTTTTAGAACATAAAATTTCCGCGGGCGAGGAAATATGCTCGGATATTTGTCCGCGGACATTATCTGTTCCGAGAAGCGATTTAGCAATTTATTTGAGACGAAAACTGAACCTGCGAATGTGAAACGCAAATTTTCAAAACTGGGGAATATCACTTGGGGAATATCACCCGGATATTCCCCAGTTTTGGCTGCGTCACGTGACGTGTTTAGACCAATCGCGCGCGAGAAACATTTTTTGATGGATTATAACAGCCGATAGTTCCTCGACAGAAACACTCTATTGTCGTTATTGTTCACCACTAAGTTTTTCTGATAGTATACGAGTAGCTCAGCCAATCAGGTTGTCTCATTTGCATTAGTATTTTAGTACTCGCCGATAGACAACGCTCGCGTGCGTTGTCAGTATTCAGGATTCAACAATTGGCATCTTTTTTTTATTTAAGTTGGAAAAAAATACATAAAATATAATATTTACGCCATAGAACAAGTAAAGTTTCTACTAAAACAATTAGACTACTCGCCCTCGTTTTCTATGAGGAAATGAGTTTGATTTGCATAACAATGCACGTGCAGGTAAAACTAATTACCATAACAAAGGTTGTGCACCAGGACTCGTTTTGAAACAGAGGCAAAAGGCAACTCGGAAATGGCCTATTATAGGTTAGCGTGGGGGGCCTGCAAGAAGTGCACGGACAAATTCCAGAGTTATTGATCAATGGCTCTCACAGTCCCACTTTTATACTTCGCTCGTTTGAATTTACAAAATCCACCGTCTTTTTCGTATATTCTCGACGATCGCTATAAAATGGTATAGTGTCCCTTTCTCTAAATCTGGGGCGTTGCTGCAACCGCCAATAACGCACCTGGAAGGCGTTTCTACCCATTTTTCGAATGTGTATCACATCTTCCTGAAGGAAAGGTTCCCGGGTTGACGTCACTAGCCGCTGGACCCATTCCCCCTCAAACGCGGTCGTGAACAAAAATGACGGCGTTTTAGGTGGCTTTGTCGGGGCACATTCAACCAAATCCAAAAATTCAATTCTTCGCAGTATACAGTCGAACCCCGATTAAGCGGTCACGCTCGGGGAAATGGCAAGTGGCCGCTTAATCGGGGTTGGCCGCTTAAACGGGGTTTCGTCAGAAATTAGCATAAGGCGTGGTATAAAGTCACTTGATCTGAATACAACACGCTTGGAGGCTGGTGACAACTGTTGTTTGAATGTTTTAATCATTCGTCACCTTCTATTTCGGACTCTTTTCTGTCATCAGGTTTTTCAAAACAAGGCCAAACTACGTCTATTAGATTCTTGGTGGCCGCTTAATCGGGGTAAAAACAATAGGAAAGCCCTCATCGGGACGGCCAAAAGGTGGCCGCGGCCGTTTAATAGGTGTGGCCGCTTAATAAGGGTTTTATTTACAGTATTATACTGACAATAATTTTGGGAGCGTAAAAAAAAACAGGTCTTGTACGAGAAAAGAAGAATATTATGTAAAAAGTTAGTTCGATACCCGACAGCACAGCGTACAGGCGCAGTTTTTACCACGTGACATTTATGGCGCGAAAATTCCATTCCTTTGCTGTACCCCAAAAGTAGTCTGTAGTCCGCGTTTTATACCCTAGTCTATATTTTATACCCAGTCCGGAGTCCACAGTCCATTTTTTGATGGTTCTCCATTCTTGGCAAGGCAGGGAACCAATCTCTCTCTTCTTCCCGCCAAAAGCATCTGATGCTTTTGGCGGGAAGAAGAGAGACCATGGGAAACGAGGTTTGGAACCAATCAGATGGTTCTCCTCCCTCCCCCCCCCCCCCCCCCCCTCCCTACCTACCTCCTCTTACCGTTATAATTTTCAGTCTGAGCCGTCTGTCCAAGGTTTATTTTATGAGGTTATCGTTATTGACGTGACCTCAGCAGACATTATTGCGGCTGATTGACATTCCCCGGATCACTAATACGTCGAGAGTTTCACACATATCAGTTTCGCACGTTTGCGTATCATGAGTGAAGGGTTGCTCTCAATACGTGGAAAGAACGTCGTTATACAGTTGATTTGACGAGAATATTATTGCTTCAGTAAGGTAAGTTATCATTAACAATGTGTTTAGAGGAAATTTGTGAGTAAAGGTCAACAATAATATAATCGCTCGCATCTGAACTAACGATCGAACTACACTGCAGAATTGCGAAGCTTCGTGTGTATTTACGCTTAATACTCATCCACGATCCGTATTCCCTACTTCTGTGATTAAGATTCTTCGCAGTCGACCTTAAAAGAGGCTTGCTGATGTCAGTAATGAAAATATTTCATTGAATACAGCACGTCGCATGTAGCGAAGAAAGAAGTGAGACATAATAATCGGATTTCCGCTCGTACGATAATTTCAGATAATTTGCTTGTGTGTTTTGTTTAGTATCATTTAGGATCTATTGTACATCTAAAGATGCGGCTACTCAGTATTTCTTTGTCAATCCATAGCAGTCGATAAGTAAGCTTAGTTATCTGTTCGCTTTTTATCGTTTGCGTTTCTTGACGCTTGCAAAGTTCTCAGCATGCTATCAAATATTGTTTGCGCCACAAATAAACTTAAGACTTAATTATAATCTTATATCCATGTACATCAGCTTTATCCAGTGAGATTGAGTTTTTGGTGAACTTGTTTTAGCAGTTGAACCAACATCCTTACATTATTTAGCTTGCCTTTGAAATGTGAAAGCATTGCCCCAGTATTTACCAGAACGAAAGAATGGTTCTACAATATTTGGAACGCGACTGGAGTCAGATTTCGTCGTTAGATGTGGCAGTCGGCCAAAAGAAACTCAACAAGCTGTCTGAACTTACAGACCGATTAACAGTGGGAACTACGAAACAGTGTTCAAAAGTTTTTCCCTATTTATAGTTTCTGCAACAAATACAGCAAAATACAGGAAAATTAAAGCAATCTTTCGTAGGATGAAGTTGCTTGGACATCTCTCTATACATGACAATCTGAACAAGTTCTACAGTCGTGAAATGACTTGAGCATAAAATACAAGACAAATTATATAATTGGGGGTTATAATAATTATAACTAATTAGAATAAGCTTATAATATAATTATGTTGTGGTTTAAATTTGATTTTTATTTTCCTGTGTCTCAGATTATAGTAATGAATATTAGGCCCGGTCCACACATATCCGTTTTCGTTTGAAAACGCAAAAGTTTCTTTCTTTCAAAAATGTTGAAAACGAGAGGCCGCGATCCTTTTGGTCAGCAAAAACGCATGCGCAGTGAATTGAATTCGACCTCTTGACGTCATCGTTTTCGAAAAGTTCCGTTTTCAGGTGTCCACACGAGAACACGAAAACGCCGTTTTCAAAAGTTTCCACTTTGGAAAGCGTTTTCAAAAGTTTGCGTTTTCGGTGACCGTTTTCATGATCATCGGATACGTGTGGACGGGAGGTGAAAACGGAAAGAAACTTTTACGTTTTCAAACGAAAACGGATACGTGTGGATGGGGCCTTAGACAAAGGAAAATAAAAATCAAACTGGTTTGAAACATTTTGAAACTAAAAAAAAATTGAACCACAACATATATCTTTCTTCAAGAGCTGAGTCCTAACTCCTTACTAACTGAGCATGAGGGCCGTACTGGGGAATATTGGCCCGAGGTCATTGCAGTACAAACTGAGTGCAGTGAGGTCCGTACAAAAGCAACCAAGGTAACCTGCGATCTGGTCAATTTTTCGCGCTCCTTAATATTCTCTTAATTAAAAGGATTACACAAAGGCATCGTGTAGAGAAATTGTGTCAGACGAAATTTTCCGCGCAACCACTAAAAGACGAAGAGTAAATGAGAGCCAATATTCCCCAGTACGGTCCCGAGCAAGTAAAGTAAGTATAACCCTTATTTAAACACAATGAAATATAAAAGCTAACAGCTTGTGGGGTTGTGTATGAGTAATCTAAGAATTAATCTAAGGTAAGGTTTATTATATGGCATTGCGATAATTATGATATGAAACTGCTTCATTTTGATTGGCTGAACATGCTAAAATCAAGCTATCCAGATACCACACAAATTCCAATGTTCTTCAAAAATGTTTATACAGTGCAAATAGTTTCTTGCTATATTTTGTTCTGATGAAGATCTCCGATTACTCACCGAAGATTCCAGATTATTCTCCAAGGATTCTTAAACTGATTGACAGTTAATACGAAGACTATCTAAATGTATTCAAACGTTTTCGATCAAATTTCGGTCAAATTCCAAAGATTTCCAACTAAGGAAGATCTGAAGATGTTTCAATTACTATTATCCCTAATACATTTCAAGCTCTGACTCCTGGTTGGTCTCCAATAAGTTTGCACACTGGAATGAGTACGGAGCTCGCATTTCCATGGCAACGGTCTGTACTGTAAAATTCCGTTTGAGAAACAGCCAATCAGAGCACTCAATTTCAGTTCAGAATTACTTGCCACATAATAAATAGGCTTATTTCCAGAGAACTTTATGGAAATTTATGGTATCTTTTAGCAAGGTAATAGCATATATTAATAATTTTACCATTTGTTCATTTAGCATTCAGTGCATCCACGATGATAATTGGATTGGTGTTGATTGGAAGTTTATTAGTGGGGCCAGTCAACTCGCTGTCATGTATCCCATGCTCATGGATGCGGTGTACACCTCCTGTTAACTGTAAAGGGGGCCTGGTAAAGTCCATTGCCAGTTGTGGCTGTTGTAATGTTTGTGCCAAGGTGGAAGGAGAGAGATGTGGTGGGCATTTGCAGATAATGGGACGTTGTGACTCTGATCTGAAATGTGTGGTGAGAGATGGACGTCTAAAGGCTGGAGTAGGCACATGTGAACCTGGTAATTGTCTCATAGTTTCTTTCAAATTTATAGGTGGATACTTTAAATTTTAGTGGATACTTTAAATTTCAATGTTGGAAGTTTGAAATATTGTTGTTTTTCTACTCTCACGTGCTATCGAATTTCTCTTAGAACTGCTGTACCGGGGTTGTAAATGTCCTCCTTAAATATGTATTCAATATAACGTATACACCCACTCCAATAAAACACGAAAACGTTGTCTCCAGCAATTAATTTGTAATATTTTTAAACCAACAGCTATTGAAGCCATATCGAGTTGGGAGGACTGATTTTTCAAAATTAGGATATACTTGCATGCACACGTGTTGTCTCTGAAATGACATCGGTGACCCCCTCATTTTTTTGTATTTCTGACACAAGCAACGGTGCAGGTGTGACTGCAGGTGCAGGTGTGACTGTATATATATAATTATATATACAGTAAAAACCTGCAAGTAAGAACCTAGTTTTTAAGAACCTGTTAGGCTAAAATTTGCCAGTTAGACCCCCTCTATACAAGAACCTGTTTAGCCTAAAATTTGAAACAGTTCTTATTTTCTAAAATCTATATAAAAAAATGTGTACACTGCGTCAATTATAGTCATTTTTATATAAATCCTTGGTATGCAGATTTTATATAAGGAATAGGCTGAATACCACTAAATTCTATTAGCTACAATGTAATTTTTTTCTTCAGAAAATAAGAACCTATTTAAGAACCTAAATAGCCTAAATTTGTGCTAATTACCATTTATGTACATGTAAGAACCTGTTTAGGCTAACTTGGGAAAATGCAGGTTCTTACTTGCGGGTTTTTACTGTATAAGAAATTGATTTCATTATATGTGTCTTACGTATTCATTTATCATACACGAGAGTACTTTCTGCCATGTCACTTTTCTGAAACATTTTATTAATGTATTTGCGATTATATAAAAACCTACAAATATTAAGTTTTTCTTTTGTCTTATTTCAGTTTCATCTATTCATGAATCTTTTTGTTCGATTTTGGTACTAATCGTATCAATAACACAGTCACACCTGCACCTGCACCTGCAGATTACACCGTCCGTAAAGGGAACTAGTCATCCCAGGGTGGGTTTTCTCAGGTATATTAGTGTGACGGGGAGGTGCGAATGAGGCCAAATTTGTAGACCCCCAAAAAACTCACATTAGGCTAAAACTAGACCCAAAAAGTCTAACGGCCCAGAATGTAGCTAGCCCCCCACCCCCCCCCCCCAACAATCAAGAGACTAGAGTGCAAGATAGTTCATATGTCCAATGTTTATTCCATTATAAATCAGGATGGCCACAATACACTTTTTATCAAGCCCCCCAAGTCCCTGCCAAAATCTCTCTACCCCAAAAAAATCCGCTAAAAAAAAGTCCAAGTTGCTAATTTCAAACCCCAAAAAGGCCTTCACACCTCTCCATCACTAAATATACCTGAATATCTTCCTGGGCTAGTTATACCCTATTCCACAGAATGACAGAATGAAAGTGCGCTTAATACTCTGTCTCCCATGTGTAATCAAGTGTTAATCATTATTTTTTCTATTCAGCTGTTTGCAGGGGGAAAAAGTGTGGCTTCCGTGAGGTTTGTACTTTAGGAAATGATGGTTTTCCTTTGTGCACATGTCCACAAACATGTGCTGGTAACAAGCGTAAGCCTGTGTGTGGTTACTCTAATGGCAAGCAGTACAACAATGAATGTGAATTGTACAAAGATGAGTGCAATTCTGCCAGCACCATTGGAGTCATGGCAGGACCTTGTAAAAGTAAGATGAAAGTTCCTTTGTTTTCATTCATTGTAAAATGATTACCGTAAACACCGGCGTATAAGCCGCACCTTTTCCCCCAGAAATTTCATTCCAAATCAAGGGTGCGAGAACATCTTTTAAAGGTTCTGTAAAATTTCCCAATCAACACTTTTTACAAAGCAATAGCTAATTACTACACAAAACAATATGATGGAATTATTTATTTATATGATGGTACTAATTTATGTAAATTAAATTTTGTAATTGCCAGAGTGTTTCCATGATAACAGAACATACTTGTTTGGTGAGAAAAGAACAGGGAAAAACCCATGTGTAGAGTGGTAAGTTGATGTGGACATTAATATGCCTATCTTGGAATTTCAATATGCGCATGTATATTATGTTGTATCAATTTTGTTTTTGGTTTAAAATTGTTCAAACCAGTTTGATTTTGATTTTCCTTTGTCTAATATTCATTACCATAATCTGAGACAAAGGAAATTAAAAATCAAACTGGTTTAAAAAATTTTAAGCCAAAAATAAATTTAAACCACTTGTAACATATATACATGTACTGATGTACAGTACTGTATATGTGATTTCTTACAATGTGACTCATTACGAGACTCTGTTACACAAAATAAGCTCAGCAAGCTAGACTATTTGATTGTTTCTGCCAGCAACTAAGTACAGTAATGTGCAAAAGTAAGCTTAATTAATGCAAACGATTTTTGTCGAATATTGTGCTTTAGTTGTCTATGCGATATTTCGCTGATATCTCGGATATCGGTGTCATATGCATTGAAAAACAATGTGGACTTGAGCTTCTCTTGAGCGTGAAGGCATCATATCACCTGTGGAATTTTCAGAATGGGCAGTGCCTATTGTACCGGTGGCAAAACCCAATGGAACTGTGAGGATCTGTGGAGACTCACACTATGTACAAACTGACAGGGAAACTGGACAACTATCCAATACCCATGATGGAGGATCTACTGGCTACCCTGGGGGGTGGTGAGAGGTTCACCAAGCTTGACATGTCCGAAGCTTACTGGCAGATGACCTTGGACTAGGCACAACAGTAACATACATAAAGGTCTGTTCCAGTGCAACAGATTGCCTTTTGGAGTCTTCTCTGTGCCAGGAATTTTTCAGAGGACAATGGAAAACCTCCTGCAAGGAATTCCTCACGTCATTGTACGGATGGATGATATTCTCATCAGCGGGAAAGACGACAACAATCACCTTGCCAATTTAGAAGCGGTCGCTCAAGAAATTGTCAGCAGCTGGGCTAAGGCTTGGACAAGAGAAGTGCTTCTTCGTGGTGCCGGAAGTCACCTATTGTGGTTACGTCATCAATGGGTGGGGTGTCAAACCTGTAGCAGCTAACTGGTGGAAGCCATACAGAACGACCCAGCACCTGAAAACGTTACACAGCTGCATGCATTTCTGGGAATGCTGAATTATTGCCATAGTTTCCTGCCAGACATAGCTATACAGTCATGGAACCACTCCACAAGCTGCTAAGACAAGATACAACATGGTGTTGGAAGGAGAATCAGCAGAAGGCGTTCGATGAGTCCAAGAAACTGCTTGTTCTCTTCCAGCCAGATCTTGAACTGATCTTAGAGAACAATGCCTCAGACTACGGAGTAGGAGCTGTACTGTCTCACCAGATGACTAACGGAACAGAGCACCCGATTGGTTATGTGTCAGTGTCAAGATCACTGAATGTAACTATGCCACTATTGAGAAAGAAGCTTTAGCTATCATCTTTGGGGCGAAGAAGTTCAATCAGTTCTTGTATGGACATACATTCATCATACAGACTGATCACAAGCTGCTGCTGGAAGGACTCTTTAATGAGAAGAAGGGAGTGCTCCAACAAGCTTCCCCAACAGTTCAGCGGTGGGCCCTCACGTTAGCCTGCAAGCAGGCTCACAAAAGAATAGAGCGGCGCCAGCCGTGACAACGAGCCGGCTTGCCGGCGATCGGCGGGTGGGCCACCCGCTGATCGCTCGTTGTCGCGGCTAGCACCACTCTATTTTTTTTGTGAGCCTGCTTGCAGGCTACCCTCACGTTGGCAGCGTATAAATACACGATTGCCTATAAAGCAGGGGCAAAAAACTCTAATGCGGATGCATTTTAATTAAGTCGCCTTCAATTGTCAGAGATGCCTTAATCTGTCCCTGTACCAGGAGAGACAGTTTTGCTGTTGAACATCTAGACCAGACACCAATCAACTTGCGTCAGATCCGAGAATGGACAAGGCGTGATCCAGTTCTCTCAAGAGTGTACCAGTTCACACTTAAAAGATGGCCACACCAGTGCCAAGGCGTGGAACTACATCCATATTTGTGCCGGAAAGCTGAGTTAACCATAGAAGATGGATGTGTTCTGTGGGGCAACAGAGTGATAGTACCACCACAAGGACGAGCACAAGTCATAGCTGAGCTTCACGAGGCCCATCTGGGTATATCAAGAATGAAAGCCCTTGCACGTGGGTACGTCTGGTGGCCAAATATGGATCAGATTATCAGAGTTGTAAGCAGTGCCAATTACATCAAAAGGTCCTGGTGGAAGCACCTCTCCATCCAATTGGGAGTGGCCCAGTCAACCCTGGTCTAGAGTGCATAACGATTATGCAGGGGGGCCATACAAAGGCCACATGTATTTAGTGGTGATAGATAGAAGCACATTCCAAGTGGATGGACATCCACATTATGCAGTCTACCACATCAGCTGCCACCATCGTGAAGATGAGGGAAGTTTTCGCAACCCACTCCCATGGTCTCCCAGAAACCCTAGTTAGTGACAATGGCCCAAAATTTCATGAGCGCAGAATTTGAGCTTTCTAAGAACAGCATCAAGCACACTAATTTTCCGCCTTATCATCCAGCTTCAAACAGACTCATTGCCAATGGCTTACCAGGATTTCGTAACTCGTTACGATGACAAAAAAAAAAAAAAAAATCGAAATTAATTTGTCCCTTGACCGCTTTGCGTGATTTTTTAGACTGGCTTGACTAAGCTCTAGCCCAGTCCCCTAGCAAGTTTGAACAGGTACATTCTATTGTAAGCTACACAACGTATTTTCCCGTAAGTGCTATTTCGATTTTAAAATGGTGTCTTTGTGCGAACGGAACTCACTAGCGATCTTTGGGAAATTTTAGCAAGAGTTTTGGATGAGGAAAGTGATCCAGAAGGGATGCCAAGCAGTGAGGAAATTGAATTGCATCAGGAGCTCGAAAATCGAGCGAAGAACCAAGATAAGTGTTACGAAATATTGCATCGATCGATCGATTGATCGATCGAATGAACACAAATGCAACTGAAATAATATTTTGATTCGTTTTTACATTTGAAAACCTTGTTTGATGCTTTGAATACATGTTAGGATTCATATTTCAGTATAGGGAGAGGAGAAAACAAACGTTCTTATGGAACGACAGAGATAAATTTGGAGTGGAATGTTGACACAATGTTTCAGGTCAAATTCCTGCATAAATTAAAATTTGATACCAAACTAAAAAATACTAATTTATTCTATACTTACCATTTTCTGCCAAATTTGCAGGATATGTTGCCAATATAACAAGGAACATTTTTGCTTTTAAATTGTCCTTATAACAAGTCATCATTTTGAAATAAGTTGCTTTTTTGTCGAAATGTTGTCGCTATTGATGTTATACTTATGCGACCAGCTGGTCGCCAATGCGACTAAAAATTGAGTGTTGGCGACCCGAATTTCAAGGCTAGTCACCAGCAGGTGACTAACTTTTAGCGTGTTCGATGTTTTGAACCGGCGTTCAAGAAATTAATGTGGGATAAACATTTCACAGCTGGTTTCCAGCAAACAACTTACGTTTTGTCTTGTCGAAGTTTTTAACGTCCAGTGAACTTAATTTAGGATAAAAATGAAGGTAAGATTCCTGTTAAATGACTTCCACAACAGTTGTAATCTGCGCACTGTATAATTATGTAATCAACATTTAGCGGCCACCATGTTGTTTCAGCGGTTTCATCTGACAGACATACCGTGGGTGCATTGCATAAACACGTGCTTTCCTTTCGCCGTGAATATTTTATTCAAATGCAACATCCAAAATGTAAAAGTATTGATCTCTAAATTTTTAACGTGCAAACGAATATGGACAAGGTTCGCAAGATTGCAGTTCATTACGTACTACAATAAAATTAATTTATTGGCGACCAGACTTTGCCATCTGGCGACTGAAAAATTTGGTTCAGTCGCCGCTTCGCGCCTGCATAAAAAAGTTAATTTTGGACCCTGTATTATGGGTTTTTTGGGGAAAATTTTTTTTCCTGAAAGTTTATTCACTACCCTTTCAAAAGAGATACTGTATGGTTTTCCATATAATATTGTAAATGGCTGTTGAGAAAAATAATAAACAAACAATAGGATCAAATTTCACTGTTTTGGAGGCAGGTGACAAGGAGTTAAGGAGGGTGTTGAAAAGATGGAAGGAGCAAGAATGCGAACCAAATTGTCACATTTTCTCTTGAAGTACCACACAACACCACACTCAACGACAGGAGTCCCACCAGCTGAGGACAACACTGGACCTACTGTTACCCAACATGTACTGCAAGTCATGTGAGACTGAAGCAAGGAAATTAGAAGGATACCCATGACTACCATGCTAAAGAACAGAACCTTGATGCAAGTGATCCTGTATTTGTAAAGGATTTCAGTTCTAGTTCCCCCATTCGACAAGCCCTGTGTCAGCCTTGGTTGAGTTACAGGATGGCCAAATTGTTCGACGCCACCGAGATCATCTGCGGAGGAATCCAAGTGTCCCACAGCAAAGCCAAGAGTTGGCAACCCCAGAACCTGACATCTCGGTTCCTCAACCAGTCAACCCAGAACACCAGTCTGTCGAGAGTTCAATCCCTAAAACCCCAGAGGCTGAACCACCACGCCCAGTCAGAAACTGATGCATGTCAGAGCATTTCAAGGATTACGACCTCTAAACTCTTTTAAACATTGTTTAACTATTGATTGACAATTATCATTGCCAGAGCTTTAAGAACATTTTATTATTATTTTGTTACTTAGTTTCAGGTAGTCATTAGGTGTATGACCAAAAATCTTGAAGGAAGGAATGTTACATGTATAATCAAGTCACGTGTATATTCATATCTCTATTATGCAATCATAGCACATGTAAGGTTTCCCGTTATCGAAGCATTAAAACATGTAGACGTGCAACTCATGTCTCCTTGATTTATTACAACCTATTTAATCATAGGAAGCCCATCAGATTCTTATCACTCTCAAAAATGTAGAGACATCAACTCAGCTCATGCTTGCAAACGCTTCTTCTTTCACTACTCCTTATTCTTGCTACTCTTGGAGATCGAGCAAATGAGCCTCTTCAGTTCTTTGCACTGCAGTTTGCATTACTTCTTGCATTCTTCTGATCAAATACATTTGATGGTGGAGTGGGTGGTGGTTCCTGTAATGCCTCGATCAACTCACCATGGCTTGTGAGATACTTCAGCTCAGCAGCTGTACTTGACTCTAGATTGTTCATATTCGAGGATGGTGGTTTCATAAGACCTCGATCAACCTGCTCTAAACTAAGCCAGCGTTATAGCCTTTAAGACCCTGACTCTTTGCAAGATCCCAGCAACTTAATCCTTGAGTCAAGATTGTCCACACTTTTGCATCGTAACTACCCACTCACAAAAATTTCAGCCCTTTATGATGTTATTGTGCTTAAACTTTTTTCACACAGTGAGCAATTTGATGAGCGTAGTGATGTGTGCGCGAGCTGTGCTAAAATAAATAAGCTGTGAATCAGGTTATTTGATGTGGGTTATGATAATTGACTGAAATCAATCTGCGAGTCAGGTTGGTGCATGTGTTAAAATCCCTCATATCTTAGACAAGCTTATTTGAAAATTATCCAGTTTTTAAGTGAATTAACCATTCCACTGTCTTAATTTTGCTGTAATGAATTATTGCATTTTCTCAATAATAGCTGTCCCTCGATTTATCGCCCCCATTTGGTGAAAATATTTGGAATAATTGCCTCCCTTGAATATTCGCCTCCCCCTGTTGCCAGCCTCCAATAATCGTCCCCCTCCAACTCCCCCCACCCCCCCCCCCTCTCTCTCTGACTTTTCTTTCACCCCCTCCCTGTCAAGTTAAACATTTACACTTGGATAGGAAACAAGCTTTGATGAAATCGTTACAACAGAAAAGTTACCAAAACACAGGTTTCATTATACTTACAGTTTTTCTATAGTGATGTTCATGTATTTGACTCTTTCCTTTATTTCTTGGGGCTCTCTAATTAGCACATCATCACTTCCAGCTAGAAATATTTGAATTTCCCCCCCCCCCCCCCCCCCATTAAAGGGAGGGTTTCACGGTTCGGCGCATGTCCATAAATCAAAATATATTTTTTCGCTTTCTTATCGCTTTAAAAATCCCACTCACATGTACTTCAGTAATCACATATTATAATAATTAGTTGTAGCAGAACGATGGATAACCAAAATTCACACACACTGATGCAGTCGACCGTGGAATTTAGTGTTGACCCGTAGCATTTATTCCACAGTTGATGATTTTAGAGTATTTGCATGCGACAATTATGCAAATAGCTGTAAAATTCTTTAATCGTGAAATTTTCACAAGCAAATTTTGCACCCGAGTTAACTCCTCGCTTCCGATTGGTTCATAAACAATGCAATTGCCATAAAGCGTGCACAGGTGAACAAAGTATTTTGATTTATGGACATGCGTCGAGCCATGAAACCCTCTCTTTAATCACCCCCTCTAAAATAATTGCCTCCTTTTGGAGGGGAAAAAATAATAATCGCCCCAGGCTATTATTCAAGGAAATATGGTAAGTTAATTAGCCAATTAATTAAAATAAAAAACAAGGTTAGATATTTCTATTTTTTATGTGATAGCAATTGTTTTCATGGAGAATGGAAATGTCGCACTACAAGCCAGTGTCAACAGCCCAAGTCCAGAAGTTGTACAGTTGCTGTAGATACTCTAGGTAGGAATCTCCAGTCAGATTGTCCCAAAGGCTATTGGTGCAAAGTTCAGATTCCAGGAATTCCAGAGGCAAGCATTCCTGAAGTAGCTGTGTGCACACCTGGACATCCAACAGGTATTGGTTGCAGATACAAGAGTGTTTTAATAAACAGTTAGGGCTGCACCAAGCTTTGGTTGATCTCTAGTTATTGAGCCTTGGAATTCCTAAGAAATTGCAAGAGCAATGCTCATTAATGTGCCACAATTCTTAGGATAGACTGTTTCTTTATCAGCCAAACTTTGTTGAAAACAAAATTATTGAAATCTGCAAATTTACTTTGTCTAATTTTCAGGGATCTTGTTTTTTAGATATGGAAGGAGCTAGTGCTACTTTTGCTACAACAGTGTCATCATCAGTTTCACGTTTACAAGGTGAGGTTGTATGTGCATGCAAATTTTCTTGTTGAAAGGAAATATAGAAACAAGTGACATAATTTTCAAATTGTATCTTGGGCAGTTAGTATAGGAAATCGTATGAACGCGAGTGCAATTCGTGATTTATGGGCACGAGTGATGTTTTGAAAGTTCTCAAAATTGCACAAGCCGTTAGGGGTGCAATTTGAGAACTTTCAAAACATCACGAGTGACCATAAATCACTAATTGCACGAGCAGTTCATACGATTTTTTGTTTATAATATTCTCAACAAAATTTTGCTGCGGCCATCACGCTACTCTGCACATGAAACGCTTCACTGGTTTCCAAAGTGCTCACGTTTATTTGAACGCGCAGGCAACCAAACGGGAACTTTTTGAAAGAATTACAGTACTATAGTTTAGAAAACATTTAACCATTAATTTGAAAGCTTATTTCAATGCCATTAAGGGGCAAAAACGTCTCTACTTGTCCAGAACCGTTTATCACAATTCCGTATTGCACTCTATAACCTATTTATGCATTCGTCATTGACCAATCAGAAGCTGCATATTTTGTTGAGTATATTATAAATGGTAGTATAATGAAATTGAGTACCCCTTGGTTTGTACACACTCTATCTGAAAGTCTTTGTATTTGAAAACCAAACTTGAAGGCCTTTTCATTTCTTTAAACAATTTTCAGTTTTGAAAATTAAGTTCATCATGATAACCAAAAGGATCTTTTTGAGGAAATGAAAGAAAATTTGCTCAGCTTATTTATTTTCCATTTTCTTAGGGTGGCCGTATTTCAACTGCATGAGTACCGTTAGGGCAGTATTTGTTGTGGTATGAGTTTCTTGTTGTGGGGAGGGCATAGGCAGCTAGTAATTTTGGCACACATGTTTTTTTTACAGCAAAACACACATAATTGTCCCAGCAGGTGGTACAAGCTGGGTTTTCAAATGAGGTCAGATTGTAGCTTGAGCACTGGTCTTTTGAGATCCGGGAGCTCTTTAAAAATTGAATTGAAGAAATGATTTCTTGCATGGATGGCAAAATTTTAGGCGAGGTACAAAATTTGTCGGTCCAAAACTGCTGCATGCCTTGTCAAATGATCAATATTCAAGAAGCTTATACTCACAGTCACTATGCATGGGGAATAATAATACTGTCAACTATTTTTCAACCATCTTTTAGGTAAAGTACCCCGCAGTGTTTGTTACCACCCAATGAAGGCCCATGCAGAGCTGCATTCCGTCGTTGGTATTACAATAAGAAAAAGGGAAAGTGCGTGATGTTTGTATATGGCGGATGTGAAGGAAATGGCAATAACTTTTACACCAAACCTGCTTGCAAAATTCTCTGCATGCAACGAAATAGAAGTAAGTTTAATAGAATGATATACGTAATTATGGCGCTGTAATAACCATGCAGTGTCGATGTACCCTTTTCGTCTCCAAGAAAAGGCACTTAGTTACCCCCTAAATATAAATTATTTATAATTTATATGCTGATATAAATTATTTATATCAGCAAACAAACAACAACAGAAACAAATTTAACAAGAATTTTCAAAAAATATATATATAACCGGGCAATTTAAATATCGGCTTTCTTGCTTGAAATCCTGCTTGAAATCCTGTTTGAAATCTATTAGAGAATTAGTCACACCAGTCACGCTAAAGTATGATGTCGGCGTCATTCGGCAATGACCGGAAACCGGTGATTTCCCGCTGGGATCCGATAACGCGCAAAGGTCAAACTGTTTCAGTCTGTTCTTCTCATGGATATATATAAACAATTGCCTCCATTTGGCGAGGAAATATGCTCGGATATTTGTCCGCGGACATTATCAGGCAGGTACAAAAGTTGGACCGGATCAGTCGGATCGGACCGGACCGGATCGGACCGGATCAACTCGGATCGCCAGTCCGGGTCGGATCAACTCGGATCGACTCGGACTAGCCTAAAATGAAAACAATCTACTCGGACAGGACTAAAATGAAATTCGTAACATGTTAGACATAGAAAAAAGATACCTCTCTTCATTTAAAGGTGTTAGCTACCTAAAATTTCACCCAGATCACGGTCAGATCGCCGTCAGATCGCGGCAATCAAGCCGCCATTTTGTTTTTCTAGTGCCAGGTTCTCCCGGATAGCGAACTTATCCGCTCATCCGCTCGCACATGGAGCCGGCCAGATGACTAAAAATCACAGTTAATGTAATTTTAGAGAGTGGAAATCTAAAAACGTTTGCGGGGAAACATGCCTCCGGACTTCCATAGATTCGGCGCTCAGACTCTAGTAAACCGGTCAAGTTTTTTTCCTGGATCCGCGCCTGATAAGCTTATCTTATACAGTAGAACCACGCTAACTCGAACAAAACAAAACATATTTCGAGATAGCGGGGGTTCGAGTTAGCCGATAGTAAATGACTGAAAAGCAAGGGCAAAGGGAATGGGTGTGAGTTCGAGATAGCGGGGGTCGAGTTAACCGAGTTCGAGTTAGCGGGGTTCTACTGTATTATGTGCTTCCCAGTGCAAGGCACTCTTTTGTGCAAGATGGAAATGTAATAAAAGTGTTTCTTGAGAGTTCCCTGTTAGAGGGCAGTTTGAAGAGCATCAATTTTGCTGCTGGGAATGGATTTGGACAAGCATTAGGCTGGGAGACTGGGATTTGGGCAACAATTGCGCTGGGAAATGGGATTTATACCCCCACTTCAGGGCATCCTTTGAAGGGATTTTCGAACGAAGGAATTGAAATAATCGTGAAATCTTGCCTAGTACAGTTCCCAGGCTTCTTCTGGTGACGTCATCCCGGGAGGACCTGGCACTAGAAAAACAAAATGGCGGCTTGATTGCCGCGATCTGACGGCGATCTGACGGTGATCTGGGTGAACGTTTAGGTGGCTATAAACACCTTTAAATGAAGAGAGGTATCTTTTCTCTATGTCTAACATGCTACGAATTTCATTTTAGTCCACTAGTCCGAGTAGATTATTTTCATATTTAGTCTAGTCCGAGTCGATCCGAGTTGATCCGACCCGGACTGGCGATCCGAGTTGATCCGGTCCGATCCTGTCCGGTCCGATCCGACTGATCCGGTCCGACTTTTGTACCTGCCTGACATTATCTGTTCCGAGAAGCGAACAGTTTTCCGAGAGCGAAGCTCGAGGAAAACTGTGAGCTTCGAGGAACAGATAATGTCCAAGGACAAATATCCGAGCATATTTTTGAAGCCAAATGGAGGCTATTGTAGTTATTATCCTTCAAATATTTTTTCACAAGGCCGCTCTGTTTGCCATGGAAGATCTCGGTCGGCCAAGCTGTTACTATCAAAAAATTTTCTGTTGGCGTTCAAAAATATTTCTAGTCTGTTCAAAACAATCAGTTTTATTTAATTTAGCAATTTATTTGAGACGAAAACTGAACCTGCGAACATGAAACGCAAATTTTCAAAACTGGGGAATATCACTCGGGGAATATCACCCGGATATTCCCCAGTTTTGGCTGCGTCACGTGATGTGTTTAGACCAATCGCGTGCGAGAAAAATTTTTCATGGATTATAAATTAAGCTACATGTATGTTTGTTCAGCAAGAATACTTCAGAGGTGTAAACTCTTTTTAAAGTATTTCTTGTCTGGTTGATTGTAGCGTAATGCTCTTGCTAGTGAACTAGTCAATACAGGCAAGGTTGAGTAATTCACGTGTGTTTAAGGTTATTCCTTAGTATTGCATTGCGCATCCTTACTGCACATGATTTCACACGTAATTAGCGCGCGCATGGCGGCTTTTCCTTTACGGCTAAGCTCACCAGAGAGATAAATCGTCGTTTACTCGTAAACGAGTACCGTGACCTTTCAATTTTTTCTCTTATTTTGAGTCTAGCAATCACCTTCTTTCTATAAAATGAATATAGACTAATTTCTATTGCAGAAAAATAAATAATCACCGGAAACGTGAACTTAGCCCGTACTCGTGAAATATAATTGTGGCCTCGAGAACACTGCATGCTAGGAACAAGTTGAATCAGTGTCGATTAAAAATGCGTGCCTTTATCATAAAACATACATTAAATTGTTCCTTGGAGTCGATGCAGTATATTTATTGTTATATTTCACGTTTTGCTTTCTCTCTATTTGTTCTGCTCCCACGAAACGTAAAGTGAACGGTTCAAATAAAAACGTTTCTGGAAGCTGATATTGTACGGAATTATGGGGTATATACAAGGTCGTCCTGCTCCTAAATGAATACCGGGACCCCCCTTTTTTATTTCAAAATTTAAGTTCCCTTAAGATAAACAACCAATAGGCAATGAAAATCTATTGTAAGTTCTATTTCGATGGAATGACCTTAAAATGG
Source organism: Desmophyllum pertusum (assembly GCA_029204205.1). Classification (NCBI taxonomy): domain Eukaryota; kingdom Metazoa; phylum Cnidaria; class Anthozoa; order Scleractinia; family Caryophylliidae; genus Desmophyllum; species Desmophyllum pertusum. The sequence goes on along the minus strand of MU826350.1, from coordinate 1,896,548 downwards.
AAACTATACTGTACATGTATCTTCAAGTAAAACTCAATATGCTTATAAACGTCAGGCAGGAGTTCATTTCCCTCTTCAGGAAATGTCCTTCCCTTAGTCTTCTCGCAGGGGTTGGCTGAGTGGGGGTCCGGTGCGAGTCACCAAAACAAACAACAAAAAAACAAAAAACTTTGAGGTATTCATGGCCCGGGCTCGGCCTCAGGCCTTGCCCGGTTAATTATTTCAGTGCTGGAAGTTTGGATTCCAGGGATTGTAAATTTTATTGACATATGTGTGTCACAAGTCAATTACATGTCTAATGCTTTTTCATTGGGAGAATTGAAACTACCCCAGTGAACCATGCAGTACATAGACTTCCTTACAGAACAGCTAGTCCTTGGACCACTTCTGTGAACCAAACTCTACAGATCTAGCCCATCCCTAGAAAGTACTTTGACTCGAAAATATATATGTATATATTTTTTACTAGCTTTTAACTAAAAAATATGCTGATATGACAATTTTGTAAGAAACTTGCATGCACATTCATATTCATGCAGTCACAGCATATTAATACAAACTGATAAATTGCTAAAAATAAATGGTTGACACACCACAATACTGGATAAATAATAATCATTCATCTTTATAGTGAATACAAATTTCAATGTTCCCTCATCAGTCTGCATATCAAGTTGTACAGTATATGAAGCATGCAATAACCTGCGTAGCAAGCTCTCTGGGGGCGGAGAGCCCGGGCGGGGAGTGGGAGGAGGAAGGGAGGGAAAGAGAGCTTGCAAGGATCAGAATTTTGAATGCCGCCTCAAAACCCCCCGCAGTTTGATTCTAATCTGACATATACATTGTGCTGTAATCTTCCCGCAATTGTATCAGAAATTTCACAAGAACAAAGAAAAAAATTACTTGAATTTCGTTTGTAATTACCTTTGCACAGTCGTATAAGCAGACCTACACCTATTTCAATTAACGTTGTCGGATCTGATCGAAGCGTAAAGCCTACAAGACAAGACCAATGGTAGTCTGGGTATTCATTAGAATTTGCATATCGGTGGAAAAATAAATCTACAAGTTCAACTTGTAGATTTAGTTTTATTTCGCACATGATGTATTTGCTTTGCCCCGAATTATATAATTTGTTTTCCCATGATTTTTCACAGCTGATTCAGGTAAAATTTAGTTTAGCTAAAAGTAGCTTACTTCTACAGATTTAAAACAAAACAGAAACGTTAGAAATAATGTTGTTCATGTTACTTCTCATTAGTATTCGGTGCGTGCAGCAGTCTTCTACTTTTACCCATGCCACCATTCGGTCTTGTCTTATGGGCTTTAAAAACATTTCTATCCGACAACGTTAATTGAAATAGGTGTATACGTTGGTAAAGGTTTTACTTGTTAAATAAAGTTATTATAATTGCTATTTGTATTGAAATGTTATATGTCTATGTTACATGTTTCTTAGGTTCTGTACAAGTTGTTAAACAGATACATCCTACAGAAATTACCAATACACCAGGTAGGGACTCAGACCTCTGTATTAGCAACATACTATTTCATTTAATGTTCCGTGAATGATGATATTATGATGTGGAAAGAAATGATCAATGGTAATTAAACTTGGTAGAAACACAGTGAGAAGAATATTAATAATAATAATATTAATAATATTAATATCCTTCTCACTGTGTTCAGTCAGTCAGTGACATAAACAGCTCCAAACAGCAGTTGAACCCACGACGCTCTACCATTGAGCTACTGTATAGTGACTGTGACTGTAAAGTGACAGTAATGACAGTTGCATGATAAAGGTGTTGGGGATATAAAAGGTACGGGTCGCACTACAGCCAATTTTGACCAATTTTGTTTATTCAGGTGTCAAATCTGTCAACACGTAACATAAAAATCGTAAAATACAGTGCGACCCCCAGTTTCAATTTTTTGCCAATTTTTTGCGAATTGCCAAATTTTCGCCAATCTTCAAAGAAGCCGAAGTGTTGCCCTGGAGGTGACCAAATTTTTGAAAATCACACAATTTTGTTATTTTAGCCCGTTTTAGCCATTAAACTGTCATTCACGCAAGATGCTATGTTTTGATAATTAAGATTCGCTAGTTTAGCGCGTGCAATTACGGTACAAAATAATTTTTTACCTGGTTCATCTGACTCTTTTAATGATTATTTCGACCGGAAAACGAAGAACATGAACATCGATATTACGCCGCGAATGTCTATGACTACACTGGGTCTGATCGAAACCAAATTTACCGGCGGCAATTTGGAGAACAATTCGTCTCAAGTTCAAAACAATCTCCTTCGATTGCAATCGAAGCCAGCAGCAAGAAAACGACGAAAACCAAGAAAGCGAAGTACGAAACCTGGTCCCAAGCCGTTTAAGTTTACATTTACATCAATCAGGAGAGTTTTGGAAAACACATCTTGGTTTGAGTGCGACCACCACCAAAAATTTGGCACTTGCGAATTTTTTGCAAATTTTCCCTCGCCAAAAATTACAAAATTTTTTATGTAAACAAAATTGGCTGTAGTGCGACCCGTACAAATAATTATAGCAATTATTGCTATAATTTACCTTGCACACGTTACATGTACACTCATGTGAGGATATTTGGTAAATGGCACATACTCTTCAACATTCACTAAACCTGAGGTGAATAATTTCAAGAGGTGAATATCAAGAATTCGAAAAATTAAGATAAACACGAGAACTAACACACACAAATACTCGCCACTGAGCTACGTTAGTTTACACAAACTAAAAGTTGGTATAAATATTATTGTTCAGCCGTAAGAAACACCACAAGAAAGAAATTCATTGAGTACCTTTGTTTGATCATTGTTGACTGCATTCAAAGTAATTAATCATCTTGAAGCAAGTAACTCAAGGGAAAGAGATGCAAATTCCATCAGTTGATCTGTTGATCCGTCACTCGATTCCCATGCCAGTGGGTGACCAGTCCTACACCGCGTTCTTTGAGATTTTAAAATGTGCTAAAACCATTTCTTGAAAATTTGTTCTTTCCAATAGTTCTTTAAGCCATTTGTATAAATTCCAGATGCTTTACAGTGCGACTACTATTACAGAGGTAATTTAAACAAAATTGACAAATCTCGAGCAAACTGAACATCTTTGCCGGCAGTATGTCAGTAAACTTCAGGATGTAAATAGCCCTTTACATTTTCTTTTGCCTCGACGTGAGGAGGTGGTACATAACTATAACTTAAGAGCTGGCACAAGTCGTAGCACCATCAAGTCTTGCAGAACGAAGCGTTCTCAGGACTTCGTCACTTTTCGCTATTATCTCGAACTAGCTTGTTATAATAGAACCTTATATTGTATATATTGTAATTAATAGTTTATATTTATACCTTGTATTCTACTCTGTAATTCAGTTTTTACTGCAATGAGTTTCATTAAACATTACATTACATTATTAACTGACTGTTGGCTCAAACGACGTTAGTTGGAATTCATTGTCCGCATCCTGTAATAATCTGATTGGTCAATTTTGTTTGCGTGCATGACCCTGGTAATAGTACAGGGGAAGCCGTTAATCCGAACACCAACGGGCCAGCAAAATCTGGTCGTATTAATGGGGTGGTCGTATTAAAGGGGTTCTTAAATAAGAAAATGACTGACAGAACTTCAGTTTGGGACAAAAGAAAGTGGTTGTATTAACGAGGTGGTCGTAAGGCGGAGTTCCATTGTAGTAATAGAGTTGCATTTTTTCCACTGAAGAAGAGGCAGCATTCGAAACATTTGGAAATTTTTATTTATTTTTCCTAGCTCATCATGCCATAATACGATTCAATCCCGGTAATAGTAGTCGCACTGTACATGTAAATATCCCGAACTTGGAACAATGTCTTTTGAGTCTGCAAAACTTTGTTTTAATCAGCCGCCATGTTTACTTGCCAGCATGTAACAAATGTGTCATTGCTCAGCCACTATGCCTAATTGACATCTTATATTCACCACCAGGTTTCACCAGGAGGTCAATATATTGTCAGAGTCAAAACTTGTCAACCAATCAAAATGCACAGTTCTTGTATTGACCTTTGGAAATTAGACTAATAATAGAATGATATAGATACGTCTATAGTTCTAAATGTCTGTGTTCATTATATAAGCCATGTGGTAAGAATTTTGTGTCATACATTCCAATTATGTATTTCACAAATTCATTGCTTGAATGCTCATCTTTCTTGTGTTGATGCAATATGCTGCATATTTATTTCATGTACTGTACTTGACTGCATCTCGTGGGCCACTTTAGTTGTTCTTGTCACGTTTTGACGTCATCTAAATAGAGTACAGACGCACGGCCAAATAGAATCTATTTAAGTAGAATCAGTGCTTATCCTCTAAATGACCTGGAGCTTGTGAATGAACAAAACTAACCACATTTGGTCAAACTTAAGCAACTGAAGGTAGAAAACACCAGGGTTATTTTCAGAACGTTGAACAATGAACGCCAAAGGGTTAAACACTCATTAACAATATTTAGGCTTAACTTCGATATCGATAGTAGTTACATGTAGGCCTAAGCACTCCTCTACATTATTTAGGGTTAAGGATAAGGATAATTTTAAACGTGGTCAATAGCTATGGCAACGGTGCGTCCTACAGACTTGACGAGTAAAGTTTGGGCATTAACATTTGGGCATGAACATAATAAAGATTTAGACAATAGACCATTTTACAGTTCTGTGAAATGTAACCAGCCTTTGCATGAAAGCGAGGCTGGAGGTGACCATGAGATGATAGAGATCAAAACTTCCTTACATAACAACAGAATAATTTACATTTGAAAAGAAGGAAGGTTTGTATAACAACAAAGTCACCTCCAGCCTCACTTCTGTTCAAGGCCTGGATTCTAAGCACACAACTGTAAAATGGACTATTTCACAGAACTGTAAACTTGTATAGTGTTAAATGTTTTGTGGGAAGGATAGCTGCATGTTGACTGCATTTATAAAAACTTTTATTAGATTAACTTAAGCATATCTGTCAGTATCTTAATTGTAGCACCTTACTGCGATAAACAAAAGCCTAGAAGTCATATAAGTATGTTACTAGCTGTGCGATAAATATACGTGTGAACAATTTTTGGTACTGTTTATAACTTTCTAGTATAGTAGTAAACAATTTATTTCATTTGCAATGAGCCAAATACTATGTATGTACAACCAAACAAACGGCACTGTGTCAAACTGTAGGAGATCAGATGACCTTCCAATTAATACATAAACACCGAGGAGGCAGAATAGTAGTCCCTGCGTGTATATATTATGGAATTGAAGAAAAGATAAAGAGATGACAAAATATATTGATATATATGTTACAGTATGCGAATCAATCCCGATTTGAACAAACTGGGCGCGCAAGGTGGTATCGGGTAATTTTTCACCAGGGCCGCAAGGTGGTATTGGGTAATTTTAGCACAAGGTCGGCTCACTTTGGAACAAACAACCAAAGCTGTCGAAAGCTGTCGTTGTTCGCCGTTCGCCTGAAGAAAATTTGCAATTCAAAGGTGAGTATCTTGCATTACAGTGATTTCTTTGAATACAAAGGTCATTCAACAGTACCGGATAGAATTGTTCGGTACACAACTTGATTTGTCAGACACAAATCAGCAACGTGGGGTCGACAGACTCGATCCAAAAATCTGCTAGACGCTGTCCGGTTACAACCGCAACATTAGAGGTTAAGCCTCAGAACAAATAGTGAATAGAACAGAACGGAATTGTGAGTGTAAAGAACTGTGAATCTATGAATAAACACATTTTATAACTTAGAAAGATACTGAGTCCTCATTTGATTGCGAACCAGCTGGCAGCATTGGGAGATATATTTCCCGAACAGACGCAAACAGATCAGAATCTCAAGTCAAAAAAAGTAAAACCCAGTCAAAAGGATCAGCATCTTTTCAACAAACTGCATTGTTCAGTATAAATAAACCCAGATCGTTATTATTTATCTGAATTACTGAGTTTTGTTCCATTTTGTGTTATTTCATAGACTGCAAAACAGTCGTTTTTTCTCTAAATCGCTGGTCGCAAAGCGTCGAAGGCGTGGATGCGCGCGAGCCTCACATGCGTAGGGCGTGTGAGGCGCGAGAATCAGCGTCTCTCCCCAGTTCCACTCTCCGTTTTCACACTCGCTCCAGACCTTTCGTTCAAAGACCGCGCGCATTTGTTTGACAGACCAACGCAAAAAATACGACTGTTTTGCAGTCTAGTTATTTCAAGGATTGAATGATCAGTAAGTTGCTACACCGTTGATCATTATATAAAGCTACACCACAAAATTCTACTTCAAAAATGTCCGAAATATTTCTATAAAAAACGTAATATCATCAAATAGCGGGGGCAGATATAGTGAGAACTATTACTAGTTAAAAAAATGTGAACATGCAATAGGAGAAGTATCAATGATGTCAACCAACATACTTTTCATATTGAAAGCCATCCTTGTAGAATACAATTCAACAAACAACATTGTGTTTTTCTAGAACATGGATGCATGCTTATTTGGCATTAGACATCATGATGTAAAAACTGTTTTATTCTGCAAGCTGTAAATGATGATGATTTCCTGATTGTCAATGCGATGCTTCAAAATCCTCAAGCAACAAGTGAGTCCAAGATCAAGCCAGACAGCATCATTCTTTGACACGTTTGAGAGTGAATGTTAAAGATCTTGCAAGCTAGTGCAATACATTTACTGCTATTTTCACTGTGTTTGTTCCCCCAACCATGTTGGCTAAAAGAAAACATCTCTTTTTATAGAGCAGTAATTTTATACTGCATCTTCGTTTGGACAACATCGCCAACACCAACAAAAAAAAACAGAGAATTCAAAGAGGTTAATTTATATGGCTGTATGGTTAGGGACGTGTTGTGCTGGCCGTTGCCATTGATGGCCTCATACCATGGCTTTAGTATGCTGACCACTGCTTACTGTGCGAATCAGAAAAGTGTGAACACTTTGATTTAACTTGAAAGCCTGTGTGGTTTTGTGACTATATTCTTCTTGCTGTTTGATCTTGTATGTGATTGGTAGATACATAATTGGCATGTCAAACTTAAATCAAAGTGTTCACGCTTTTCTGATTCACACAGTAAATTTAAAAACAACTTAGGAAGGACACTGAAAAGTCTGTTTATTAATTGCTCTGGGCGAACCGAGCTTTAAAATGCAGTTTGGGCAGAAAATGTCGCGATCAGTCATGAAGGTGTGCTGAGGTCATACGATTTGTAGCGATTTCTTCCTCCGTACCATATTTGGATGTTAAAATAACTGGTAAGATGATGCTGGCTGTGCTCAACACCTTGTCTCAATTCAGATGATCGCTTCATTGGGTGGTGATATCAAACTGTTGGCCTTGTCTTCTATACCTCCTCATACTTAATTAGTTGGGGACATTGAAGAAAGGAGTAGGGTTTTGAAGTTCCCAGTGTTGCAGTCTGGCCTGTTGTTCACATGTATTCATGGGTTGAGTGGATGGGGTACGATCCTGAATGGACTGAGAGCAGCTGCCATAGGTGACTTTACATGCTGATGTCCAATCTCACCCCAGGTTGATTTGTAAAGCACATCGGAACATATGGTAATGGTATGCATAATGATGGTATGGAAAATGTGCTATATAAATGCATGGACACTTTATATAAGTGTATGGACACTTTGCACCATCATCAACAATAATGCTGCTGGTCTACAACATTTTTGGCTAGTATAATCTTGCAAGGTGGTATATATTATTCATCGTTCCACCATTTCATCACTTTCTGGATGATGAACATAGGGTGTGGCATGGATGGCAAAAAGGACATCTGCTATCACAAATCTAGGAAGCACAACTCTCATTCAGGTACCATGATCATCCTTAGTCGTCAATTGATGGTGAAGTACACAATTCTTAATTGATTCTTTCAGCAGTTCCGTTGTTACTCTTTAGTACCAGCCTTTACTTATACCTTTTATTTACAATTACCTTGTTGTGGTTGGTTGGTTTGTTTGGCTTAGTTTCCAGAAGAAGATATGCATCAGGTTCAGGCCTGTTGTTTGCCTTACGTTTGTAACAATTACATTTACTAGTGGATGGTTGCTGGTTAGTATACCCTTTTGATGATTCTTAATAGCTCAGTGGTTGAGCCACCTACCTGCTTTTTGAACTGTGTTTGAAGACAGATCAATGCATTATGGTCATTTCTGACCATGAATACACCCAGTGGCAGTACAGTGTTTGAAAATGTTTGTGCAGAATCATTGCTCGTGATCTTTTAGCATTTAATTGACCAACAATATATACTGACAGTTACTATAGTGTGGCTTTCAGCTTATTCTTGCATTTTTGTCTTGTCTCTGATTGGTAGCAACCCAATTTACATACTAGTAATATTTATAGTACTCTTTTAAGTGGGGCTCTTGCACTGTAATAGAAAAATTTCCAATCATTGTCGTTTGGATCTGTTTCAAAAAGGTGAATGTGGAGTATATTACAATAGTTGTACACTTCTTTCATATATTAGGAGCTGTTATACAACTACAAAGATTCGTTAGTTTAAGTTAATTTTTCATAAATTCAGGAACAAATCATTCTCTAACAATTAGAAATGAAATTTTCAGCTTAGAATACCATATATAGATGTCCAAAAACTCACAACGTATATTGCACATGCCTGCACCTCAGGATCAATAACAAGATGTGAACTAAGTAACTATGAAAACATATTATTTAACAAAATAAATTTGATGTTCAAGTACATTTTGATCATAACTCATTTCTCTGGTGGGTGTACGGTAGTAGCTGATGGTCCTGTTTTTAGTAAATCTGTGCTTTTCCATTATGCAGAACCACCCATTGCAATGTGGACAGAAGTGTGTTACTTGCAACCAGTTACAGGGCCATGCCGTGCTTCTATTCCCCGTTGGTTTTATAACTCATTTAGCAAGAAATGCTTGAAGTTCACATATGGTGGCTGTAAAGGGAACATGAACAATTTTCGCACCAAGATAGACTGCAAGAAACACTGTATGAAAAGAAAAGGTAAAGCCCGTGCTAGGGCTGCCATTTGGTATGGAGCTATAAGGAGGCGTGACAGTAACTACAGAAAATTAAGCCAATTTAATGGCTAACTGTTCATGGAAATAGCACAGGCATTAGCTCTCTTCTGGATGGGATACAGAGTTAAATATGTCAAAGACACAACCAGATCTTACCAAGCAGTTGTTTTTGGCTATTAAGACCTTTAAATTACAATGATATCTGTTCCATGTACCTTATAGTAACAGGTATTTTTAAAAGTAGTGGATATTTACATAATCCCCATTAACTTCTGACTCATTGTCATCAATTTGGAGTCACACATGCATAGATTTTGGTAAATGTTTTCTAAGAGTTGTTGTACTATGTAAATAAAATAAAATAATGTACGGACAGCAATTATAAAGATGATCAATTAAATATGTATTGCTGAATAGCTGTAGTGCTGAAAAGGAACAACAATTATTTTACTTTACTGGCATTGAAGGAAAGAAAATCACTCTGGGAAGAACATCATATTATGTTATGAAGGATGAGTTGGGAAGATGTTTTGGGGAATTTCATTATCAGTTTAAGATAACAATCAAACACAAAATTGAATAATGTTGATTTGCTTTAAGACTCACTAAGGTAAGGTACATAATGTACAATTTTGAAATATGAGTTTGAGTTACAGGTTTAAGATATCACCTTCATTTTGAGCTAGACTTAATGTTTTGAGTTGAAGATTTTCTAGCTGCCATAAAGCGGACAGTGGGGAGTTGAAAAGAGTAGAAAAGGGTATTTTGTTGTCTTCAGAATTTTCATGTCTGCAGACTGCTTTCCTCTGGAGGGCTCAAAGACCTAAGACACCCAGAGCCCAAAAACTTGAACACGAAGATGCAACAAGAAAAACATATCACCATTTGAACTTGATTTTGTTGGAAATTTGTGAGAATGTCTTGGTGAATGTGAATGTTTTTGTGCATTTAATGAATTGTTGACATGTGTGGGCTGGATGGCTTTTTCAGTACTAGCTCATGTCCAGCCATACACATGTCAGCTTGCTGTATTGTTTTCTTAGGATTGGGTCTGCAGGGTCGTCATTGATATGTTAACTGTTTTACATTTCCCTGATGAATTTAGTTTTTGGGGTCTTAGGGTGCCAGATCTTTGGGTCCTTGCCACCATGTTGCAGAGATACCAACTCTCCCAGATAATCTGGAGTCTCCAGGATACAGACTTGATCTCCTGGTCTCACGGACAGGTTGTCAAATCTTCTGGATACATTGGATATGTTTAAAATATGTAGTTCCATGGGGACTTTGGATGTTTATCAACTTTTTTGTGAAATTGGAGGAGCTTTATGTTCTTGGTTCTCTGTTTTTGGGGGTCGACAAGAGGTTAACCTTTAGTCAAAATTGGCAGCTATGATGTTGGTATTTAATTGCAAAATATTCCTTTGTTATATTCAAATCTTTTTTTTCAAAACTTTGCCAAGCTATTTTAAAATTTAAGGTTAAATTTAATCTGCTTATAAAGCTAACAAAAAAATGACTGTCCCACCAAAAACCACATACATACATTCTGCGTAATGCACATAATGTGGTTGTGACTATAGATCTAGAGAACATGGAAGAGAGGCAGCATTTTCACCATGTACAATGTAATTATTGTCCTAAGCAGCATTAACTCATTTGTATTACTAGTGGTAAAGAGTGGTAACTTCACATTCCAAGTCAGAACTTGAACTTGAAACTCAAACTTGTGAAACATAATTAAAAATACTAAGTATTGACTTACATACATACATGTCTTTGCGCTATGTTTATCTATAATATTGTCAACTCAAACATGAGTAAATTAAGTTAATCTATTGACATAGAGAAAATGATGTAAGAGAAAATTCATGATAGTGAATCAGTCATAGCTTGTATTGTTTTACTAAACAATACTAACCTTTGTATTTCAGCTTGTTAATCGAGCTGCATTAGCTAGTTGAGATGTACCTTTATAAGGGTTGCCAGTCTTAATATTGCAGGTGGACCAGCAATTGGCTCTCCATTGCATTCCATTATGATAGCTTAGAGCAACCGTGTACCTCCTAAACTGGCATTTTCATCAATATTTTCTTTTGTGATTAAAGATAGTACAGACTAGAGAATTGCATATTATTTCTTAACAAGAACTCTATTGGATAGAGCAAGTAAAGGGGTTTGATCTCCTAGTTGGTATAAATACCTTAGATTTGATGAAAAACAATGATTTTGTGTCATTTTTTATTTCTTTGAAGTGTTAATATCAGAGCTGTTTTTTAGAATACATATAATACATGCAATAATGTTACAATATTATTGGCTAGGCAGTGTTTATTGTCTATGTGCTGTGTATCCATGAAATAATGTAGTGTTCTTGGCTTGAATAATCAATATATCAATGAAGCTGTTTTTAATGACCAGAATCAATAAGATGTTTTGAAATTGCAATAGTGCAGTTTGGCAGAAAGAGAAAAAAACTGTCACAAACTTACAAGCTGCATTAATTGCCAGGGATTCAAAATTGAACTTAAACTATATTTCTCTTTCTTGCCCCAACAGTTTCTTCATTGTCAACAACTTCAGTTTATAGCTTGTCATCTTCCACCACCACTGTCCCAGTTACCTCAGGTGAGAACAAACAAACTCCTGCTCTATTTTTATACCCTTTTTTACAATTACACATCCAAAAATACAGCTTACGAGTTTGTGACAGTTAAAAAGTACATTATGGTAGAATAATATGAAATAAAATTATTCATAGTGCCTTATATTGTGAAACCAAAGGCTTTAAATAATTAATATACATCTAACTGAATTTGCAAGAACGTGGCTCAAGAAAATTTCAGCATTTTTACAAAACTATGCCAAAAGTCCAGTTTTATCACTCCAATAAGACTAGAAACCACACCAAAGAGGAGCGAAAAGGAGGAGGAAGAGAGGGAAGAGAGAAAAAAAGAACTGGCATACCCCGTCTTATTGTATCGTCTACTTTGGACATAGTTTCTGAACGAGAAAAAAACAAAAAGCGCCAAAATGGTCAAAATGGTGCAATTTTCTGCGGCCACGTTCTTGCAAATCCAGTTAGACATGTAGATTACTGTCATAGATAGTGCGACATATGTTTATTATATGTTCATGAATTTTTCTTAGTGTGAAAATAACAAATGAATTGATCAATAACAAGCCAATATTAAATATAATAAATATTAATAATTAATACTATTTCTATGTTGTCATTTGTTTATTACTTGTAACCCAGAACGTTTTTCAATGTACACCGTAAACCAAATATGATACCAAATCCTGGCCACAAGAGCCAAATCTCAGGTCCAACTCGAATGTTATTATCAGGTAGCTTTCCTTGGTTTTTACTGGTTATTTTTCGCATGCTTTTCATGGTTACTAGCCTGACGAAACATAGACGTTTCTTCACATGTGAAGAATATATATTACACTCTTTTAATGGCTCTTTTATAGGCTTTTAATGCAATCAAAATCTTGGGTTATGGGTAATAAAAAGTACAACTGAATTAAAGTTGTTAGCAGAGAAGTGCAGTAATAAGGTTAAAAATAAAACAATGTTATGCATGCAGATTGTGTCTTTCATTTGTGTTATTTTGGCTTTTCAACCAAATATTACATTGCTACCTGACAAAGTGACCCCAATTAACCCTGCTAAAATTCACAGGAACAACAGAAGTTCACTGCAAGTATGACAAAAGTCTATTTTATTACAAGCACATATATGTTGTTCTTACAGCTCTCATAATGATGGCAAAATACACTAGTAACACGATGATAGCTATTTCCGTTCATTTGCAACTTTTAAAAATAGGGCCCCAATGGGTCCATGTGTTTTGCTACTAGAGCAAAGCATTAGCAAACACGTTGATGAAAGACAACTGACTAGAAATTCAAATCCAACGTCTTTAATTATCTGTCACTTGCAACGTATTGTACTTATTTGTCTTAAGTCAATCATGATAATTTTACTGATAGAATCGAATTTCCCTGTGCATTCCTGCATGTTATTTCAAGAAAGATACACATCGAAGGACAACTTTAATGACCGCAGTGGCGTAGATAAAAAGTAAAATAACAATTGTGACGCCTTGAATTTGCATAACTAGCTGTAACCAACAACTCGATGGGCGAAAGTCACGCTTTTTTCACGCTTTCCGCTGAAGCAAACGAATTCGAAAAACAAAATCTTCATTGATCTTGTCGCGACATCATTTTGTTTTCAAACGGACGTAGATTCACTGTCAGATAAGAAATAACCTCGCCAGCCGAAAGATCAGCGGAAAGCTTCAGCCGTTTTGAATGTAAGATCTTTATATTGGCTTAGTAATGATTCAGAAGAGTCCTTCTCTTCACAAAAGGCGGTAGCGGAGTGGGAAAGTAGAAGTGCACACTGCACGATTGAGAAAAGCCATATTAGGTACGCATGATTGACGGAAGTGTATTGACAACAGAGGTTTGACTTCGTGCACGCACGATTGTAAAGTACTGAAAGGCCTTCTACTTTCCCACTCCGGTACCGCCCTTTGTGAAGATAAGGACTCTTCTGAATCATTACTAAGCCCATATAAAGATCTTACATTCAAAACGGCTGAAGCTTTCCACTTAAAAAATTATCATTTGATTCAATTCTAAACAGAATCATGGAATCATTCGACCATAACGACTGACTAGACATGTCTAGAACGTTATTATGCAAATTTGTGTCGTGTAACGCAATCGTAGTCAGTGCTGTTTTCGGACGTTTCTCTGTTTGCAGACGACGACAACGGATTCAGAACCGAGTTCTTTCCTTTGCAAATAGCGGTAGCGAAATGCTAAAGTACATGTAGAAAGCAGTGATCTTTCAGTACATTACAATCGTGCGTGTATGATTTTGTCGAACGGCAGGAGAAAAGCCATATAAGGTACGCATTTTGATTTCGAAAGTCGCGTGACGGTAATTCCGCATTTATTCTTTTTTATTTATTTATTTTAATTATTATTTTATTATTATTATTATTTAATTTTTTTTGTATAATTCTTTTTAACGCCGTCCGCTTTCCGCCGTCCGTTTCCTCACTTTACAGAGTCCCTTTCAAATCTGTATGAATTTATTAGAAACCTCAATCATTTGAGATTTTATTTTAACTTCAGTCCCTTCAGTTAGAAAGATTAGAAATTACCTTGACTTCCAAATGTTTTAATAATGTTGGTGCATTTTTGGCGCTGAATTACAACCGGTGAAAGAAACTGGTGCAAAAATTGCATTCATAACTGCGATGATCACTTATTCATTTAATTTAATTTCCGCAATTCACATAGATGATTTCATTCATATATTCATCATCACATTTATTCACTATCACTAGTGTATAAACTCACAATTGACCTGCTCCCAATGTGTGGCTTCATACCTCAGTTGGTAGAGCATCGCACTAGTAACGTGGAGGTCATGGGTTCAAATCGCGTTGAAGCCAGAATTTTTTACTGGCTTATATTACAATTGCAAAAATTGAATTCTTAACTGCGATGATCACTTATTCATTTTAAAATGGTCTTTATTTTATCACGCACAACTCAAAGCAGGATTGGGATAACAGAAAATCGATTTGCTGCCATTTGCGTGAGTAAATTTTAATTGTGATCTAACCAAGATAGTAATATTAAAGCCCGAAAAATTTATTGTTTTCCCAGATTTAAAACACTAGCTAATAATCAACACATTCCATTTGTTGACATTTCCTTCTTTTAACCTCATCTGACTGTAGCTGTGTAGCCTGTTTCGTGTAGTCTGAAGTGTCAACCGCCTCCTCGTCCCAACCCAGGCGAGGCCTGGCCCCATGGGGGGTTGGGGCGAGGAGACGGCTGACACTTCAGACTACTCTCCCATGAAGTCTTTTTTCAATAGTCAGGATTACATGCACTCCATAAAAACTTTCTTATTGTTGATTAATTCATTTATTGATCAATAAGGATGGAATATTACTGAACTTTTAATCAAAAGTGTGACACAGTTTCATACACATGAATCTCGACTGCAGAGTATACATGTATTTATCGTAATTTTCGATAATTTAGTATGTCAAGACCATGAGAACTCAAGAAACAAAGTGATTCCAGGCTTTCACTTCCAAAAGCAGACTCGCTCGCTCGCCAAATATTTTGACCGTGTAATTACACTTTACAGTTTCATCGTCGCTCAGCACTTTGGAGAACTTCATGTAGATACACTGAATGAATTTCGAACGATATAGAAACGAAACATTTGAAACAATAAACGCTGGTAAACCAAACGAACGTTTAGACACGTTGTAAACGCTAAAAAATGCTGTAAACACAGCAAACACGAACAGAGAATCTATCTATTAATATGATTATTATTTGCTCATATTCAGTCCATATTCAGGGTTTGTACTTTCACCCACCACTTTAGGTTGGGATGGAATTAAATAAGGGAGCTGGTGTTCATTTATACACTCTACTCCACTTTTACAAGCTGATGTCCGATCTCACCCCTGAGTTGAATTGTAAAGCGCATTTGAACTTTGGAAAGTGCGCTATATAAATATCATTACCATTACTCTGTGCTGCCCTTTTGATCTCTGAGTTATGTGTTGCATGCGCATCTCCTCCCTTGCGCCCACCTGCAATTCGTGCCATGTGTTACTCCTGCAGGCCAGGCATTCTCTAGAGAACAAGGGAAGACAATTTAGCTGCGAACTGTAACAAATATTTGTTCAAGCAATCATCCATTGCTTGAGTGTTGCAGTCTTGAGGTTGGTTTGTTGAAGGTCATCTCCAACGGTTTGTTGTCGATGATAACTTAAAATGACGATCCATTAAGGTATAAGTAAAAGTTTTTAATTTTCCAGATGAGCTTTTCGTTCTGTTAGAGTGTAGCGGCTTTCAGTGGAAGCAACTTGCTACATTGTTTATTAGCTGTAACGTGTGGAAGAATTACTTTTAACCTTACAGGGCTGGTGTCAATAATCAGCTCTGTATCAAGTGATGGATTGATATAATTCGTGACTTCCGAAGTTGTCAATTGAGCCTCGAGACATGCAAATAAATAAAATAAATCAAGTTTGTTTGACAAGGGTGACACTTTACAATCTTACCACTGACAAACCTGTGGCCCTCTGATTCAAGATCAAATTGGAATTTAGACATTTTGGTTTTTGTGGAAGGAGGAAAACCGGAGTAACCAGGTAAACACCCTCGGAGCAAGGATGAGAACCAGCAACAAACTTAACCCAGATCTGACTCCCAGCTGAAATCGAACCCAGCCACATAGGTGGGAGGCGGGCACTCTCACCACTGCACCAACCCTGCATATCAAAGCCATTTGGTGTCTTTGTGTGCGAATGTATGAATTGGGACACAAATGGACGCAAACTCATTGATCACAGCTCACTGGAAGACCATTGTAATGAATGTGATGGTGATGAAACGTGAAAGGTTAGGTACTGGGCTCAACCAAGAAAACTACATGTTGAGTTAATATGATAAACAATGAAGCTAAGCTCCAGTCGTTATAAAAATGTATGCTTCTTGTTCTCTTAGCTGTGACGTTCACTTGCCGCTGCTCAAATTGTTCAAGTCAAGATAGATGTACCACAGTGGTTGGCTGTTTCACCATGATACTCGATCACATAACGGGAAGTGCAAGGGAAACAAAGAAAGGGTGTTTTGGTAACACAAAGGAGTACAGAGTACACTGCACAAGTCAGAATGGCAACAAGCACATAGTGGAATGCTGCAAACAGGACATGTGCAATGACTTCACAATCTCTGATGAAGGCAACAGTAAAGCTATGATTTGTTAACTTTTTAAATAAAAAGGCTCATAATTTAATATGCGATGGTTTTAAAATAGTTGTTGATTTCGTTGGTTTATAGACAAAACCAGGATCAAATCATGGATTGGATTTTGGACTAGATCAGCAGATTGATCAGATTGAATAACCCCCTTACCTCACAAGAAAGGAACAAATTAATTATTTCAAACGTTCAATACAAAAGTATATCCTGAAGTGATATATATCATTGTTTGCCAATCAACCATTATTTAAAGAAAAGACCTCGAGGAATCTTGCATCGTGTGATAGAAACTACAGTCGAAGTTCCCGTAAGCGGACACCCTCGGGATGTAGAAAAAATGTCCGCAACTGAAGCTGGCCGCTTTAATACGGGCGGCCACTTAAAGAGACACAATTCAATGGGAATTTGTTCTTAATTTTCGTCAGATTTCTATAGGCGGTAGATTAACATATTACCAAAACCACCGAGTCGGGGAATTCAAGTTACGGCATTTCCTGTGCGATTACTCCGTATTTTTTCACGCTCTCACTGTACAAATGCCTTTTTACTGGCATCGAATATTTGGGTTGTAGTCAATTTTAACAAAATTGATGTTATAGTGTGAGTTCCTGAAGTTGGAACCATAAAATCTCTCGAATGCATTTTACTTACCAGTGTTAACAGCATGGTTTCCTATACTAATAGATTACATCCACACCACCCTGGGGGGTACTTCCTTATATAAGCTATATAGGTATGTGCGGCGCCAAAGGGTACGGTTTTTGAGCCGTTTTGGTCTGAAATAGTTCATATAGTTGTTATATTTTTTGGTCTGAAATAGTTCATATAGTTGTTATATTATAACAGTGATATAGACAGTGATTATTGTTTTCACTGTGATTATTGTGCTTGCATTGTATAATCTGATAACAAAACAAATTTCCACAGAACGTAAGCAAGCAGAGGACCCTACAACAAAGCCAACAAAAGGCGTCATATTGGTAAGCGTAAGTAACTAAATGTTTGATTATTATAAAGGAATTCAGAGCATGACCTTGACTTATTTTATGATAATTATATAGACACACTGATTGGTGACATGCTGGTCAGCTTATTTGATGAGAATTAACAGATACCTCAAATGCGTTTACGTTTCTCGCAACAACAACAACTGAAACGCCGATTTTCTTAGACAAAGCACTCACAGAACCTATTGAACCTAATGAAACAAACAACAACCTGCAATTTAGTGACCAAAGTTTCCAAAGATAAGGACTGGTTTCGACAGCCCAGAACACCACGGTGAATCTGACCAATCAGTGTCAAGATTTCACTTGATGGACACCAACAACAGTTCTTTTCACCACCCTCGCCCAGACGATCACACTAGATCAACGAAGTACTGATACTCCTGGGTTCAAACGCATGAACTAAGAAAATAACTTGTTTCTCATGTCTTCTTGTTTACACCAGAAAAATGTCATGATTCCCCAAGTAACACGTTTTATGGTGAAGCAGAGACTTGGGAGCCAAATGATTGTACTGTCTGTGTGTGTCGTAATAGCACACCAGAGTGCTTGGCAACCGTATGCCGTCATCCAGACTGTAAAGAGCCTTTGTATATTAAGGGACAGTGCTGTCCTGTGTGCCCCTTGGTTGACTCGTCCTCTTCAGGGCAGAATGAAGCAGGTAATAACTCACGATCTAAGTTACTCGTTTTTTTAACAATTGTATACTTTTGAATTTTTTTCGGTATTTGATAGATCAATATACTCGCATAATTTTTATCCCTACTGTCTGGTCCAGTAGCCTGCGAATGGAGACGGATTTCTGGCTGACGGAAATTCGTCTGCGTTTGAGATGATGTACATTTTTCACATTGATTCAGTTTATTATTAATTATTAAGGTTGCATTACGTACATTTTCAACCTTGTATTTGCGGTTTGTTAATTGTTACTGCAGATTTTATTTACCTGCATTTTAGATCTCATCAAAGCTTTCTCAGAAAGTAAACTGGACACTGTGTTAGGTATGTATCTGCTCTTTTCCAGTAGCGTGTTTTAACTTTCTATTGAGCTTTTTTGCAACCAGAAAAGCTTAAAATGGTCCACAAAAATGTTGTCCTCATCAAGGGCATAGTACAAAACGTGCACCCCAAACAGGACCCTCATTCTGCATTCCCTTCCAAAAAAGGCAAACTTTGGGTTTGTTGATCAAACTGGTAAAACCATAGCCATGTCATGGCGATGGTCCAAATCTTCAGAAAGTGTTAGTAATATGCCAGAATTGTGATGATCGAGCATTTTACTGTCGGATAATTGATTGTTATTTGATTGTAAGTTAAAAGCAGGAACATGGGTATTACTGTTCACTAAACTTCCGGTCTTTCCTAGTCTCCTACGCAGCCGTTATTTGGCTCGTCACACAACGCTCTCCTTCGCCACTAACGGCTGCTTAAATCCGAACTACATTCCTTTACGCGGCTTATCCAATCACAGCTTTGCTCCCATAACCGGAAGTAAGTCTCGCCAAAACATTTGCCAACTACCCTTCAACTACACCAATCAAAGGTCGTGTCTTATCGTGACCGTAGCGTCGGAAACGTCAAACACACGCCAGTATGCCTCCTTTTGAATTTGACGCACGCCATACATCAAATTAAAACACGGTTTTACTGAAGAAACAACGTATGATATAAAAAATATTGTCGAAAAAACTTCATTATAATTACAACATACGCCCTAGTGCAAGAATTGAAGCAATCTAGCAGCCTTTCGGCAAATCGTAACAGTCACGTTTTTGTCAATAGGTGTCCGCATGTTGCTGCAGTCAAAACAAAGGGAAAGGAATGCGGTTCGGATTTAAGCAGCCGTTAGTGGGGTAGGAGAGCGTTGTGCGACGAGCCAAATAACGGCTGCGAAGGAGACTAGGTCTTTCCCAAATACATGAGAAATTGTGGTTTCTGCTCAAATTGGTATAATTTGCTGGTGAGATTATTGACGATTATGGATGGCCTCGTAAATGTCAATATTGCATGGCACATGAGAAAACTACGAACTGACACTGACTGGCGGACTGACTCCGTGAACATGTGATTATCAGTAAATGAACCTTTTTCTTTTAAAGTGAGCATTAATCATGGACAGCAGCATGGTGTGTGCCGGGACATCCGTTCAGGGCAGTATTACCTGGTGGGTCAGAGTTGGCAGTTAGACCAGTGTACAACGTGTTACTGTGGCAAAAGTGGCAAGGCAGCATGTGCTGTGCAAATGTGTGAGAGAGACCCTCAGTGCAAGGATCTCCTTCATGACAGCAGCCAGTGCTGTCCAAAGTGCAAGGATGAGAATGGTAGGTAATTCAGTGATTACTGATATACAGTTCTTTTGCCTTTGTACAATCATTATTCTAGGTGAAGGTATCCTGGGTTGCACTAGTAGCTTATTTTGTCAACAATAGCCGTCCAGCCGTTGGATATAGTGTAGTGCAGTACTGATAATTGTTGAGTGTTGGATTTTAACATAATTTATTAACCGGGTGGGCCTGGGGCCCAGTTAGTGTTCTGGGTTCAGTTTTTTTTGTCGTTATTCCCCTGTACTCCGCCAAAGCGCTAGGAAGAGAGCTGGGGAGAGTATAAATATATATTCTCCTTGTAAAAGGTGGACTGGTTAAAATAAATAATAATTTAGGACCGCGTAAACACATCAGAGCGCCACGTAAATCTCGTTGACGTAACATTTCGCAGGACCATCATTTGCGTAAATGAAATTTTACGAATACTCTGCTGTTTGTTTTGTGTGAAATACATTTCTTTCCGTGTCATTCAAGGTAAGCGTTTTACTTTCACACAATACGCGGAACCGTGCGTAGTAAGCGCCATGAGATCAAATTTTATATCAAGCTATTACTTTATTTGAGCTTTAACTATAACAATATGCCCTATTTGAAATATGACGAATACCTTGCTCTTTATTAAGCGTGAAATACATTTCTTTTTCCTGTCGTTTCAGCGTTTCACTTCCTTATACGCGAAGATTTATAAATAACCATTACGTCACAACAGTTGCGCAACGTTTGCAATTGATGGTACAACAATAGTAATATATTCTCACTGGGATCCCCGACAAACAATGCCTGGGCTATGATAAGATATGGGGAGAATCTGCCCGAGGCGATTGGGAGCAGGTAGCTCCCAGAGGAGAGGATGGTTCATCGCTGCGGGAGGTGGGTGGGCGAAGCAAAGTGACGGTCGTCCTGTCGAAAAGACTGAGCGAGTTATGGCGTCAGGTGTGGACTTTTATACTGAACACGGGGTATATGGTTACGCAACACATCCCAACGGACCACATACTGCACATAGAATATATCTTATCAGGAATAGAGAGGCATTATATGCCGGTTCCCCAGTGAGAATAGCACTAAAAAACTATGGTGTCTGCAGGTTAATCATATGACCAAGTCAGTGGAACCAAATTATTTAAAACGGAAATTAATTAAGTTGCCTTTATATTCTTAGATTTCCAATCCCATTCAATTACGTCCTTTAATGAAGCAACTGAAAGTATAGGAACATATGGTTTTTATTTTAGTTGTGAAATCAACCAGTAAGTGCTATGACACAGTGACAGAAAAGTACTACAGAGAGGCTGAGCTGTGGCAAAGAGATGAGTGTACCTCTTGTTATTGTGGAAATGATCGCAAGCCTGAATGCACTGAGACTACTTGTCCACCAGTTTTTTGTGAAGTGCCATTAAAGATTGAACAACGGTGTTGTCCCGTTTGCCCAGACACTATTCAGCAAGGTAAATGTGCTAATGAATTTTCTGTATCTGGAAAGAAAAGGAGTCTGCATCAAACCATAGCAAAACTCTTGTGTAGATCGAATTGTAGGCTCTCTGGAATTACTAATATTATTGCGAACTAGCTGCTGGTAATGAATATCGAGTGAGGCTTCAAAACAAGTGAGATATTGCTTCTAGTCTCCTTCGCAGCCATTATTTGGGTCGTCATGGCAACGATTCTCGGTTCGGGTTTAAGCAGCTGTTAGTGTGGAGAAGCGTTGCGTGACGACACAAATAACGGCTGCGAAGGAGACTAGTAATTCCTTCCAAGTGTGTTATGTTCTTTTCTTTTTTTTAATTCATAGCTTACCGGTAACAAAATGTTCTGATTATTGTTAACAAAGTTTAGTTTTAACATACTTTAGCAGTATTATTATTAATGGTTGCGAAAGATGGGAGGGATTGCCACACATACCCGAACATTTCATTACAGATGACTACACTCAAGGACATTGGAATGTTTTACAACGAAGTTATTTTCCAATAATGATGCACAAGTGGAAATGATTTATTTTCGATTGTTATCCAACGTTCAAGTTCAGAGTGGCTTATTTTTCGTTTGTTACTTATGTGGTTTAGTTTTGTGTGATAAACTGAGATATTTTCAGACAACTAAATGAGCCATTAATCATGTCAGGTTGTATGTACGATGGGCAGAAGTTTCTGCACGGTGACTTGAAACTGCTGCAGGATCAGTGTACATTGTGGTGAGTAGCGTATTGTTTAAAATTCATTTCTAAGTTAGGCTCTGCCTCAGTCTCCAGTCAGGTCATTGCTCATTTTTTTGAACAGCGGTTAGCAGTCAAGCTTAAGTGTTTCCATGTTGAATAGTTTTGACTACAATAATTGTCTTAGAATGAACTATAATTGAAAGAGCGCCGTTGTTTCGTCTACGTACAAAGTACGTTCAAATTGGTACTTTGACCCCCTCGGATCAACGAATGCTTCTCATTTGATTCATTTATTTGTTTATGCATTCTCCGTTGCTATGCTTCCTCCAATAGCGTTACTCTCTACTCCACTCTGTAAATACATACGAAGCAAAACGTCAGCTTTCCAAATTCGCTGTCACTTGTTTGGCATAACTGCAGACATTATTCAGCGAGGTAAATGTAATAAATTACATACCATATTTACCTTCACCATCAGAAGTTGATCCATGTGCGATTTAATTGCTGCTATTTTGGGTTGTACCCATTTGTTGGGCTTAATGGTAAATAAGAGGCGCATTTTGTGTTTTGCAGTAAGTGTGATAATGGAGATTGGCACTGTGCAAGGGACAGCTGTTTGGGTTCGCAAAGTAAGTTATGATGGGCTTATATTTCAAACATGTTTGCCTTCAGTAAAATGTGCCTTGTAGGGCAAGCTCAGGTTGGGCTTATTTTGTTTAAAAGGCTTTTAACTATTCGTCTTATATTGTTAAACTTTGCATTTCAATGTAGCCGTTTATCTTACATGTCTCGTGTTACATTTCTCGGAGATACTAGCATATTTGTTGCTACTCTAAACTGATCCGAGTCGAAATAAAGTTATATGTATGTACATGTAATACATAATGTCGCCCGTGTATGAAACATGCAAAAGTCGCATTGACATATCGCAATAAATTAAATCTGCAAGGACTTGTGCTTATGACGAGCCCGCAGAGCGAGTCAAAATACAAATAACTCGTAAAAATATTCAGCGATACTACACACTTAATAACACTATACAGAGTAAACGTGAATATAACATACATGTATACTAAAAACGTTTTCGTTGTTTCAGTACATGAAGATAGACGGCTGATCTAAAGTTGTGGGTCTAATACAACACAAGTTAAGACAGAGTAGCAGTAGATTCTGTCTAGACTGACGAGTACTTGTGTAGGAATATCCAATATTTCATTACAAAATAATAACTATAAGATCGTTTAACACCATAGGTGTTTTTGCATATCATATCAATAGCACACTTGCACGATGTCGTCATTTGACTACAACTACCAGAATTCATTTCGTTTTTCCTTTATTATTTAAAATTTTACACTACCATTGGGGTTTAAATAACAATGGCTCTAATTAGCATTGTAAAAATCTACTAGTATACAAATGCAATTGAGACAATCTGATTGGCTGAGCCACTCGTATACTATCAGCCATTAGTGTGCAGTGGCTGGAAGTCGTCTACAAAATCGCGGTTTCTTCTCGTTTCTCCGAAGTTTCGGAGGTGGATTTAGAGTTAGACAATTGTTATGATTTTTACTAAAACAATTAGATTATTCGCTTTCAATTTCTATGATGTGATAGTTGATGAGGCCGCACTATCACATCATAGAAATCTCGAGCTCATAATCTAATTGTTAATGAGAAAAAGAAAAACTGAAGGATTCTGATAGTTGTAGTACAGTCAAATGACGCCATCGAGCAATGCTCCTATTCCTGTGTGTTTATGTACATTTGGCTAAAGATTGAAAGTTATCAAAAGTTATATTTTACACGTTCCACGTAAGGTTGCAATCTATAGATTACGATAACTTGGCATTCTAAAAAAACAAAGACAGAATCATTGACAGACACACAAGTAGAGATTTATTTCAAACCAGAACACAATTGGACCAGTACAGTCGGGGAACAAGTGCCGGTTTTGGCAAATCTTATTTTTATCCAATCAGAAACTATCACGAGCACTCACAAGTACTCCGAAAGCAATCACGCCAGCAATACACCATGTTGCTTAGCAACTTCGGGGACGAATACCGCGGGCTCAGTCCCGTTTCGGAGACAGGATTTCGTCATCAACTTGTTCTCCCGACTGAGTGTATTACGTTAGTCAGTGATTGAGGTCATTTGTTTGCTATGACTTGTCAGATATATTTGTGATTGGTAATTTCAACTTTGTAATATTTTATAACTGGATTTGGCATTATTTGTGATTCTTGTGTTCAGCCATATACTGCTGCCATTAGCTAGTGAAATTACGAGAAGCTTTATAAGTAATGTATCAGTGCAACAACATTTATTTCTACCAAAAAAGCGAAGAAAAACTTAGTAGCTGCGTGAAATAACAATCCGGGCTAGACCAGTCAGTTAGAATAATATACCCAGTCCATTTAAATGTATAACTTGACTGAGAGATATTAAACCATATTAGTGTTTAATAACACTGCAAATGCTGTTAATCAAATCACGTGGGAACAAAACAGTAACAACTGAATGATTGTCAAAAATCAGAAATATATGAACTAGCAAATAAATAAGTGGTGGTGAGTGTTATATTGTATACCGAGCTTTAAAACCACCATAATCGGCCTCTAGAATATCCTTGGAAACCAATGTAGGTTCTTCCTGTTTATTATCTGATGTATGTGTGTCACTCGCTCATCGCATTTTGGCTAATTAGTGAGATGTCTGCCATCAACTGTCAGCCTCACTTACTCAGGACATCTGGCAGCGAGACGGGAATATAAATAAATGGTCATGGTTTGCAATGCGAAGATGCGTGGGATCACAGATTTTAGTCCCTCTTTTCCTTAGTCCGTCGAGCGAGAAGTGAAATAATAATTTGATTTCGCCTTTCACACGACGGACTCAAGAGGACTCGTCGTAGACTACATTACCCTGACCTCTGTGTCACCTTATCTATATAGCGATTGTTTTCTATCTAAAATATTTGGGGGATTTAATATGATTTGAATATCTGTCAATTAAAGTGAAGTGTTTAAAGGGACACTGTCCTGATTTTAGCATGATTTGGGGAAGCTCAGAAACAAATCTAGATCATAGGAAGTTGAACAATAATGGTTTAATTCTGTAGAATAGCACTCGATAAATGACAGGAACCCATTAGGAAGTGAGGATGACAAATGACAGCGAGGATGGAAATGGATTGCAATATGGATTTTTGAAAAAACGTTAGGATGTCAGTTTTTCAAAGTTTCAAATTTGGCTCGGAAATCTTTGAAATTTTGCAAAAATTTTTTGCAGTATGGAATTTCTTGAAGAAATTGCTTTTTATCATTTAGTTAAAGTTTATTAAGCTCTTATTCCATAGATTTAGGGACCATTTCATGCATTTATAACAGTTTTGAGCAAATACGCCGGGACAGTGTCCCTTTAATACTATTTTCAAAGACCTTATAACTGTAATGAAAAGTAGCAACACTACTGAACAGTAGAACTTTCTAGATGCGTGACTAATCTAAGATTGCATTACTCAACGTCTTCCCCTTTCGATTATCGAATAAGATCAAAAACTATTTGTCAAATTAACCAGAAAAAATATATTGAATATAAACGCGATTTAAGTCAAGTCCTATTTTCTATTTTTATAGTTCATGTCCATGTTTACGGTCTTTATAGGTCAACTGCTTGGAGGCTTGATGACTCGTCTTAATCTAAATATCTTTACACTGGATGTGCATGATAAATAGTACAGAGGTGACTCGCGTTGTACGGTTTGTTTGGGCCATCTTACTCTTCTGTTCATCCCAGATAACCAAAGCCATCATGGCCACGGGCCATTTCTGCGGGCTGCTATGCAGGCCAGAAACAACACGACAACGGTCAAATCGGTTTAACCAGCGCGGCCATTCTTTGTGCTTCGTGAAATCGAACGATTTGTTGGCTTAACTATGTAACAGAGGCTACATAGCAATCGATAGCTGTGGGTTCTGTTCTCATTTTCGATGACAATTGACAGAGAAAGCTTTAGCGAAGACTAGTGAAAAGGGGCAGGTACATGGAGGAACGTAGGCTACTTTTTTGCTTTCTGACACCATGTTGTGTTGCCGAAAATGCTAGATTCTGTAGATTTCGCGCTTGATGCAAATTATGTGATGTTTACCCTCAGTCGGTTTAATCAACTAAATCAAAAGTACTTAAGTGGGAACTTAAGTAGAACTTGAGTAGAACTTTCTAGATGTGTGACTAATCTAAAGATTGCATTACACAACAGGAATCACTGGCGATTAACATACGCAATAACAACTAGATAAAGGGTATTAAGGTCGACGAGAAAAAATTGAAGTTAGTAATTTTTGCGGATGACATGACAACGTTTGTTAGCGACAAATTTATTTCTTTTTAAGCGGCCCATGCGCAGCGGCCGCTTCAAGAAATGGACTTTTTTTTTCATGTCGCTAGCCTTAGTCCTCTACACGGTTGACATGATGTTATCGCATCTCGCTCTAAAATTAGCCAGTAGAGAATTTCTCTTCCACAGGCTTTCTGTAGTGTCGTGTAAGTGCGTACATGTATTGAGTTTATTACAGGAATCGCATTGAAAAAAGCAAAGACAAATGTCCCACAGCAGTGTTGTTGCAAAATGTGCTAAATTTGGCGGTGTGACCTTTGCTCGTTATTCGATCCCAGCGGGGAATCGGCTTCCGGTTTCACGCAAACTGCGGACTTTAGCGAGACTGGCGTGACTACTTGTTTTTTTCACTGCACTTTCCCCAGTTGACATTGCATTGCATTGTGAGGGGTTTTCCCATTACATTGTAAACGTAGCCAGGAGACATGCAAATAAATAGCCACTAGATAATTTCTGTTCTGTTTAATACATGCACGTCATTAAACGAACGATAAAAACTCGGTCCGAAAAACATAAACAGTTTTTCTTACACAATTCCACAGCATATATGTCATTCACAATTTATTTTCACGTTGAGCGAAAACACATCTGTGCCCTTGTTGATTATGATGCAATTGACATTAGCTAAAATTTTCTACACAGTAAACTTGACCTAAGCTCAAACTTACGCTAGCCAAAATATTGCATCACCCAGTCACGTTTTTCGTCACGCAGGTTCGAAGTTGACTCTTAGATTTGGCGGGAGAACCTCAGAGTAAACTGACCGAGGGGGTGGAGGGGTGCATTGTTCTTTCTCCCCTCAAGGTGAAATTGGCCCGGGGGGGTTCTCCCAAAAAATGTGGGTGGGGGTGTGCCGCTGGGCTATAACAACCCTAATTTTGTGAACCTGTTCCAGACTAAGGGCCTGTTTACATGGAGGGAGGGTGACCCGGGTACCCGGGTCACCCTCCCTCCATGTAAATGTTGAAAAAAGATACCCTATTCCGGACGATTCTTAACGATTTTCTTTCTAACCCAAAAGGCTAAACTACTAAGCAGCACTGCGAGTTGTAGTTGTAAAGCTTTTTTAACACTCCTACGCGTTTCCTTTCGTCTGACTACTTCATCTACCCTATGCAAGAGTATCAATTACCGATCTTCGTGCCAACTCCTGGGAAACTGATACCCTGATACCCAAAAATGCCTTTTGGTATACCCTGTTCCAGACCAAAATGCTCAAAAACCATACCCTGTCCAGCTGCACGTTCCTATATAGCGAAAATAAGGGAGTGCCCCCCCCCCCCCCCCGGGAAATCGGCCGCTTGTAATCCCTTCAGGGGTTCTTGTCTCTCATAAACAGCATGGAACTCTTCAGCAGATACTCGGATATGAGAATGAACCACGAAAAAACGGAAATTCTCCCACTGGGTAACATAGTATTACATCACCTGGAATTTGGGGTGCAACACTTTCAAAAAAGACACTGCAGGGGAGCTTGTGATTGGAAGGGAACCTACCGTGGCCGAGAAGGGCGAATTCAGAGTTTCCGCTTTTGACTACCGATCTCGTAATATGGCTAGTTGTTGGATTTTGATGTCCTTGCAATTAATATTTTCTTGTACTTACTTACTTAATCCTCTTCGTTCCTGGTGGAACATAAGGCCACAACGATATTTTTCCATCTGGGCCACTTGAGTTTTGGAGGCACTGATGTTCAAGCCTGTTTGTTTCGCGTAGCTGTTCAGTCTGTCAGTCTTCTCCTGCAGTGAGTGTGCTAAGAGAGAACAGCGAGGTCGTCGGCAAAATCAAGGTCTTCTAACTGGGAGAATAGAGTCCATTGGATGCCTCTTGGTTTATCTGATGTTGTCTCTCTCATGATCCAGTCGATGGCGATGAGGAAGAGGATGGGGGAGATAACACAACCCTGTCGGACACCAGACTCCACTGGGAACCATTCTGAAAGGTTACCCGATCCAGGATGACGCTGCATTCGAAGTGATGGTAGAACAACCCTATTAGTGTAACCATCTTTGGAGGAACTCCATATGATCGAAAGATCTTCCACAGGGTGTTGCGATGCAAGCTGTCAAAGGCTTTCCTGAAGTCAATGGCACTGCTTTACGATATTCCTCAGTGCAAAGATCTGATCAACACACCCTCTTCCTTTCCTGAATCCCGCCTGTTCTCGCCGTAGCTTAGCCCATTAGAGAGGTCAGTGTCAATTTGCAGTTTTGGACTACAGTGGAACCTCTACGTTTGGGACACCTCCATTAAGGGGACTCCTCCTAAGGGGACACAAACTTTTGTCCCGGCAAAATTAACGCTCATATAATCTTTGTAATCTATCACCTCTATTAAAGGGACACCTCTATTAAGAGGACTGTTTTCCATGTCCCGAGGGTGTCACCTTAATTTCACTGTATAAGCTTTCTCCAGTTATCCAGACAACGTTTCTTTCTCGGCGCGGGCCCGCAGTTATTTTCGAATCTACAGCTTGTATAGATTATTCAGAGATTCCTCCGCTCTTTCTTCGTTCAGACCACTATGAAAATTGCGACGAAAATTGCAATCTAGTAATTTTCACACCAATGGACATCTCCCAGACAGACGTCTATTTACCTCTGTCAGGAGCCCATCACTACCTCTGTGCAGAATGTGTGCCAGATAAAACAAGAAGCTGTACACAGCTTGAACTCGGGTTGGCAATCCCCTTGACTCGCTGCCTATCTCAAGCATGTTAAGGCATGGCTTTTCTTCTTTTTTTACCGTCAATTTCACTGCTACGCGACCTTCGAAATCAAAACTTCTCTGAGCGGTTTGCAAAAAGATTTCAAACACCTTCCATATAAGGTACGGACATGTATGATTGACGGAAATATTTTGCAAACCGCTCAGAGGAGTTTTGATTTCAAAGGTCGCGTAGCAGTGAAATTGACGGTAAGACCCTCCACGAAGTTTAAAAATTATACAGTGAAACGTCCATTAATGGGACACCTTTGGGACAAGGAGAAGTGGAGGAGGTGTCCCCTTAAGGGGGATTCTACCTGAATTTCAATGAAAATTTTAAGAGGTTTAAAGAAGGGATAGAAGGAAAAAACAATTTTTGGAACACCAACAATTGTCAATCTACTTATTTTTAACTTCAAATTCTAATTTTAAAACTACATTAAATCTTCAATATTTCTCATTTTCCTAAATTTTACAACTCCTTTGAGAAAAACTATTTCCTCCCCAAAATACCCCCAAATCACCCAAAAATTTACAAAACACCCCATAACATAGATTCATGAGATGAGCTAAGAGTTTTTTGATTGCTTGAAACGCGAACGAGATATTTCCATTAAACCCATATCATGTTAAGTGGCGGGAAAATGGCATTCAGGTGGACCCCCGCCTTAATGGAGGTGTTCCATGAGGTTCCACTGTACTTCGATAACTATTATGTTAAAAGTTGGAAGTCATCAAAAATTTACTGTAGGTGCTGTTATAAATAATAATGTAGATAAACTAGCTTTTATTGCACTGCATTTAAAAGTCTCCACAGCAGAATGATATATTGTTCGTATTAAATGGATCTTTCCACCTTCCACCTGTTACAAATCACTCCTATGTATACAATGTACATTTTTTCACCATGTCTCTACACCAAGATAATACAACATCAAATGCAAAACGTTGTTCTGTACTTGTTCTGTTCTGTACGATGTTTCCCGGATTTTCCCGCGTCCCCAGAGCCTGCGCTCGTTCAGTCAGCGGTCGGTGACAGACCCCGGCCCTTTATTAATAAGTAAGAATGAGCGGTAATAATACCGCGCTAAATATTATACTTTTTTAATAATTATATATTTCTAATTAGCTATGACTTCGATATAAACGGGATACCGAAATATACAAGCTCTGTTGCGTAAACTACAACACTATATTTGCATCATTTCACCCCATTTATTCTAGATAACGTTGCGTAAGATGTAAAGTATAAATGTTAGTGAGGTTTAAATAAAGTTGTCTTGAATCTGTATGTAAGTACTCTCTAAGCGGCACGTCCAAGTTACGCTAATGATCTAATGCAAGAGCATAACACCCCGGAGCCTATGACACGGCGTACATGTAGTTACACCTTGAGCTATTTTTAAACAAGCGTGTCTTTTTAGAGATTTGGTCTTGGATTAAATTCCATTACCCGGGGCCTATATGGGGACGTGCCGCTGGACAGGGTATGGTTTTTGGCCTCTGCCTTGGAAAGGGTATATAATTCCATGCGAGTCTGTCCTAAACAGAGTTTGAACCTGTCAGCCTAAACAGGGTATGGTTGCACGATTGTCGCCGTAATAATATGGTTTATACAGTATTTAGAGATCGGAGACGTTTGCCGCGTATCAGTCAAACGTGATTTGCTAAATCGCAAGTTCATTCCCAACCTAAATAGGGTCATAAAATAGAGGATGTTGTCCTACACAGGGTACGTATTTTAGGTTTTTTTTTTGTCCTAAACAGGGTCAGGTTTTCAAACCCTCAGCGGTACCCCTATACCCAAACATCGGTCAAGTACCCCCCCCCCCCCCCCCGGTGCCACTACTTGCTCATTAAAATACCCTGAGATGGCCATGCATGGGTTAGCCTGCATGGCAGTCGTAGAAAGGGGAGGGAGGAGTGGAATTCGGGCGCGCGCTCTCTCCTCCCTCCCCTTTCTACGCCTGCCACGCAGGCTATCGGCATGGGTTGTATTGTGTGACAAAAGGCATTTTATCTTTTGCACTTTTTGTTTCTGTAGAAGTGCTGACTTTCTATTTATAAATACGACTTCTGCGAGGACTTTGTTGACCAGTTTATCTGGATAGCCTCGAACACGCAAATGTGATCTGTAATTTTTAATGTTTTATTCAAAACTTTTTCCACTGCACTGCAGTAATTAATTACCGTTGGTTGCTGCTGGCAGACTCCTGTTAGTTATTGATGACGAAGGGCGACCGCTGACAAAATGGAAACATACCGCGGAAGGGGGTCACAGAATGGATGTGGGAATTCGCTTCCCTCGCGAAACGTGCACAATCGCCTCTCATACTGCAGTTCGGCGACAGTTTAGCCTGATTCTCTGCAAGG
Source organism: Desmophyllum pertusum (assembly GCA_029204205.1). Taxonomy (NCBI): domain Eukaryota; kingdom Metazoa; phylum Cnidaria; class Anthozoa; order Scleractinia; family Caryophylliidae; genus Desmophyllum; species Desmophyllum pertusum. The sequence goes on along the minus strand of MU826350.1, from coordinate 1,864,673 downwards.
TTTCCAAGAATCGCTGCAAGGTTTCTGAGAATCGCCGGACGAACGCCGTGTTTTTGCTATGCCACCGGATTTTGGTTTCGATTGGAGTTCGCTCGTCTCCCGACACATCTGTAATAAATTGTAGCGCTCTTGTACTGTTTTCCCCACTTTTCCGTCCGAATGATCTGAAACCACCTCGCTTTTGCAGGTAAAGTCTTCTTCGCAATATCGGATCGGCGAATTATTTTCAGACACAAGTCTTCACGTTTACAATGAAAACTAAGCCATATGTTGATCGATCGTACTTTGAGAAATTTCTGAGTCGTCTTTCCTTTTCCTGTTGTTGATAACGGATTTAATAAAGCCGGGTTTTTTTCACAAATGACCCGTACTATTTTTAACAAACTTGGAGTAAAAATTGTTATTCTTCAGCAGCCGTTCCTGTTTCTACGTTTACGTGTACAAAGATTACGTCGAAGTCAATGTTATTAAGCAAAGAAAAGGGGGTTAAAAAAAAGAACGGCCTGGATTCGAACCGAAAAAAAGAAAGAAAGAAGGACCATAGTAGGATTTGAACTCTCGCCCTCAATCCCGAAGATCAGATTCACGAGCGCGCCGTGTGACGTCATTACTGTCAACCACGATTTCCACAAACAAACAAAGAATAAATATGACCGTAAAGGCCACACGAAAATTGCTCTCGCGTGAGCTCTTGGGGGACAGAATTTCTAGTAATACGTGACTCGCAGGTCCTCGCGAAGCTTTTGTTGCCTAGTAACGGGTACGCCTGCGTTTGATCTGCAAGGTTTCCAAGAATCGCTGCAAGGTTTCTGAGAATCGCCGGACGAACGCCGTGTTTTTGCTATGCCACCGGATTTTGGTTTCGATTGGAGTTCGCTCGTCTCCCGATATCTGTAATAAATTGTAGCGCTCTTGTACTGTTTTACGAGAGCACATGGAAGCCAGAAATATATATGTATAGTCTTAATGATGTACAGATACAGATGTATAGTACGTATGTGTTATTAAAATTTCAAACAAACAGTAGCGACATAATTTGGTTCAATGTTTGACATTTGAAAATTGTGCATATTAATTACCTCCAACGGCTTGTACCCGCGTATAAGCCACACCCCTAAATTTGGCGGTAGTTTTTCTCCATAGACACTTGTGATGTACACAAACTGCTCTATTTTCGTAGGGTTGTAAATTAATGGCATTGCGACCGTCGATTAACTTGTATTTCATTTGTCATAGCGACATGACAAAATTCTTATTTGTTTGTAACAAATTTCGAGCCCTGGAAAGCCCACCATGCCTGAACACAGGTAAACTCAAGCTAAAATGTGCCTAATGGTACAAAAATCAATTATGGTGTTTCTGTGAAGATGTACGAAAACAGAGATGTTACGTCAGCATGACACTATATTGTAACATGGGTTTTGGCACCAAACTTGATCGTCTTCATCGATGAGTACATACATGTAGCATGCTGAACCTTTATTCACTTTGAAACATAAAACCATAAAATGAAAGAAAGTGGCAAATCAAATTAGCCATTGTGCTTGAAAAATCCAGTAATTTAAACTGAATGTGAAATGAACAAATGATCCTCGCAGTTGTGAATGCAATTTAAGCAATTGCAATTTTTAAGCCAGAAAAAAATTCTGGACGGGATTTGAACCCATGACCTCCGCGCTACTAGTGCGTTGCTCTACCAACTGAGCTATGAAGCCACATGTTCGTCGTTGGGAGCAGGTCAATTGTGAGTTTATATACCCGTGATATGAATGAACAATGTGATGATGAATATATGAATGAAATCATATATATATGAACTGCGGAAATGAAATGAAATGAACAAATGATCCTAGCGCAGTTGTGAATGCAATTTAAGCAATTGCAATTTTTAAACTGAATGTGTAGTGCTATTCGTTGCTACATGTAGGACCGACTGTCAAATTTAACTGTATTATAAACTGTTTTGGAATACATGTACCAGACACAAATACATGTATTGTTATTCAGAAAAACAAACGTGTTAAGTTGTTCGTTTTTAGCCTATGAATAGGCTCCGCGGTGGGGAAGGGGTAAAAAGAAAACTGCGAGCGAAGGGGCGACGGAGCCTATAGACATTGATTCGAAGCTGCCATTCCGCCCCATTGTAATTTACCTGTCAACGAGCTGTCAACAAGATGTCATTACCTTGATTGGATGCATTGGAATGTAAATAGCTCGCGCACGTACGTACGCATGAAAAAAAGCGAATTCCTCCAACTCTCAGACACCATGAGCTCCTGACACTTCTGTTTCTAAAAGACTAAACTCTATATTAACTCATGCGTTTGAAAAACTAGTAGGATATCTATTCTCTAACAGTCATGAGAGGATTTTAGTCCTCGTATGGTTTGCAAATGTATGAGGCAGTTTCGGTGTATAAACAAGCTGCTGCTAGCCCGCTTTGAATGAATTATAATGACAGGCATTTCTAAGATCTGTAGCGCTTCACTGGCCAGCTGGAATAACACATTCGGCGAAGCGAAACACAAAATATGCAAAGACTCCCGGAGAAAACGGCTCGCTTGGTTCATTCGGTGAACAAATACAGTCAAAAATTGGCATGAAGGTTGTTATATCTTGCGATTTCTGCAACGGATTTCACGGCAAGCGAGGGCTAATTTTTCTTTCTCCGATTCTTTTTCACCTAAAACGATGTCAAATGCTTTTAGTACTGTCAATGTTGATCTCTTCCACTTCCTTCATGATTGAAATCAACGGTGTTCCGATTTTGAGATGCGATCAGCCTGAGTAGTTTGCCGTTTCGTTGCAAATACGATTTCATGACCCGCCGCGTAAGGTCGCGTCGGCGAAATCGGGATATCAATCAAACTTGTCAACAATCAGTGATCTGACCAATTGGAGCTTGCACCAGAATCTGGTGCACGGAATGGCGGCTTCAAAGGAATGTCTACAGGCTCCGCCGTCCCTCCCTCTCTCCCCAGGCTTCGCCCGGCTCGTACGCCATTTTCTTTTTACCCCATCACCACCGCGGAGCCTATTCATAGGCTAGTTCGTTTAGTGACTTATTACGGTAAGACCTCTGAGTAATAAAAGACTCATTTGAAACTAAAATCAAAGTAATCAGTAGTTTCTGTCTTTTGATTTTGTTCTAGTAAAACAGAATTACAATAAACGGTACAGTAGCCGGCTACTGGCTTCTAATGACAACCCTGAATCTAATATACCATGCAGGGTTTTCAAAGCGACGAGAACTTGGAAAGGCAACAGTACCTGACTTTGCGTTGTAAATTCTTCAAACCGTACGTTGGAAACACGCTAAAGCTCCAAAAATCCAATTTCCCGCGTCCCAGAGCCTGCGCATGTCCGGTCAGCGCTGACCGACCTCGCGATGGTATGTACTTGATGTATGGGGACATATATTGTACCCTAATAGTCCCCCGTGACTGACTGCCCAGCATGACCTTTGTAACCTGGCCTGCGGGTAAAAATAAAAATATTTACATGCACAAGAACGAACAATACAACGACATCTTGTCCAACATCTTGTCTGACATCTTTGTTTGTGATAGGTTTTCTTCGATCTTTGTTAGCGGAATTCAGGTAAATCTTGATTATTGTAAGCCGTGTTTCATATAATATAGAAACACGCATCACATGTACATCACAAGCTAATGTTAAATCATTCTGATGGAAATCTTCTATTATGGTACAAATATTTACCACAATCTAAGCTTATTTTTGTTGTATCAGATAAGCTTATATATTTTTGGCTGGAAATCAAACCAGAAGGAAAGGGAAGAACCCATTTGTATGAGGTCACTACAGCCTTCCCATTTCACGGATGGAAGTCTGCCGGTTTTTGTTTTCCCACAAACGCTGACGTTTTATGCTGATGAACAGTCCACTCATAAACAAGTTCTCACGGTTTACAACCCTTACGAGTTCGCTTTACGGTTTAAAGGTATTACAGACTATTGGATATTATGATATATACATGTATGTATAAGACTTACATATAATACCCTGGGTACCAGAGGTTTTTAACGGAAACCGCACAAGAAAAAGCCTCTGGCACCCAGGGAATACATATAAGCTTAAGCTTACATGTTTGTTAAATAATACATGTATTCGTTTAAATTTCCATAATTTATACCACAATAATTTATTATAGCCACGATTATAGCCAGATTTGTGGTATTAATTGCAGGTTACAGATTGAACAATAAATAAGTAATCACAAGTTACTCATTTTACCATTATATTTGACCAACTGTGTTATCATATCATGACTTTCAGATAATATTTCCGGATTATACTGTAGTCATTTACTGTATGTTTACTATTTTTCGCTCATTGACAAAAATACTTTGTGTTGTGTCAAGTTAGTGAATCAGTCAACCTTCAGCTGTAAGAGCTAGCCAAATCATTTAAAATAATATCGATACATCTTCAACCTTCCTGCAGGTCTTGAATGTTAATGGGGGTAGATTTGTTGCTACAGACATTATTTTGTGGCTCAAAAATTTTGCGCGTTGTGACCTGCCAACATATGGCAAGAGACAGGAGTATGAACACTTAGTATTAAAAATGTACATTGCCAGTGCGTAACTAGTGCCAGTCCCAAACCGCACGCAAGAATGAGAAATCCCTAAAACTCAAAGTAAAAGTGATAACGTTTCGATTTTTTTTGGAGGATACACATGTAAGTTGTCGCCATTTGCAAGTTTGTTATTTACAATACTTTGCTTGTTATATCTTAGTGTTGTCCACAGCCCCGAGTAGATATATTGTGGTGGATTCTGATGGTGTGATCAAACCCAGATGCTGTATTGACATGTATGTAATAAAGATTAATTTTATTTCATAGCTGGTTTATAATATGGTTAACTGCGAGTGTAAAAATATAATCCCTACTTGGTACTTGGTGTATTCTTACATCTTATAATCCAGATTTGTAAGGAACTCTGAGCAGTGATAGCAAGTATCTGGATACAACAAACAGACAAACCTTGTGTCTATTCCTTCAGTAACAACATACCAAATGTTTGTCACCAAGCATGTTTGTCATTTGTCAGGTTTACAAGGTGTTACATGGAGTCATTCATGCACTGGCTCTGCAAGGAATCCCCTGGTTTAGACCAACATGCTCTGTTAAAGGGAGGGTTTCACGGTTCGGCGCATGTTCAGGCTTATCAACTTTATCCATTTAAAACTGACCCCACTCACATGTACGTCTAGATACTTCAGTAATCACATACTGTAATATTATTAGTCCAAGAAAAACGAAGAATGACCAAAATTCACAAAAAATTTAATGGATTACACTGAGAATTGTCGACATTGAATACCAGAATAAATAATTACCAGAATAAAGTGTTGGCCCGAAGGATTTATTTTGGTAATTTATTCTGGTATGGTGTTATTGTCGTTTTGCTTGGACTAATTATAGTATGTGATTACTGAAGTATCGAGAAGTGCATGCGAGTGTTTTGGGAAAAAATATATAGCACAAAAGAGAAGGGAAATTAGCAGAAGAGGAAGAAGTTTTTGCCATTTGAGACACGCAAACACGAACATGGAAAGTCGTAATTGAACCATTTATTTTACTGTCGGTTTTCCACACACAATGTAAATATGGAATCGCTAAACCAGAAACAAAACTGGGATTTACCATGCATGCATTTGTTACCATACAGTACCGTGCAAATGTAAATTGACACTCAATGCTCGATAGTATCAAGGTATCACTACTCGATTCGCAATACACGACACTCAATTCGCAATACTCGATTCGCAATACTCGATTCGCAATACTCGATTCGCAATACTTGATACTCGCGAGTATCAGAGTATCGAGTCGAGTATCGAGACTCGATAGAAACTGTCAACTTACATTTGCATGGTACTGTATATATGGTTAAAAAAAGTGTATGAAATGAACAACATTCCTTGTGGTCTGATTTGGGTTGAATGGTTGATCAGATAGCCAAACAAGTATACATTTATTTGTATTACTCAGAATTTCACACCATAAAGACTATTTAAAATAAAGACAGTTTCAAAACTTTGCCTCCTACAGTGTCATCCGTCACACTGACATTCAACCTGCCATCACACAGCAAGACAAATTTAGACTTCACATTTTTGAGCATGGTTTGCAGAAGGTTATTGGCAAAAAAGAAATCATGGCTGTACTTCAGCCCAGCAGGACAGAACAACAACAGGTGCTAATCAGTTGTAATCAATACATTATTGTTTTAATCAAAACTATAACAACTCGAATCTGATTGGTTATCAGCAGGCCCGATTTGAGCACTAGTAGGACAGTGTACACGTCATGCTTGTAATTGGACAGTGTAATTGGACAGTGTACGCGTCATGCTTGTACAGAATTGGACAGTGCGTTGTCCTTTGCTCGTGCATCTCGGTAAAAAACAAACTCAATAGTTCTGTTCAAGTTATTCACCAAAACGCCGGTTTAACGTTTTTTCCTCGAATTTTGTTATAGTTATGATTTTGGTAACAGGACTTTGTGTCGTCCAATTCTATCTGTAATCATACGTCTTGTGATTAACAAATCGGACTCCCGCTACGTGGCCATCCGATTTTGTTAAATCACTCATATGATTACAGACCGAATTGGACTCCACTCAGTCCTATTACCATTAATAATTGAGAGCCATCTCCAATAAACAGACAGGTCCCGGGGGGAGGGACTCCCTCCCATATGAAAGTGATGGGGATGCTCGTCGGAAATTTCAAATTTCACCCCTAAAAGGGACCATTATCTGGGCGTGGCTCAAGCCTTTTTTTACCCCTAAAAGATACCATTATACAGGGCACGAAATTGCGCCTGATACAGTCGCCAATGCGCCCAAGTTTTCGACATTGGCGACCAAATCCTGAAAATTAGTCGCCAAATTAGCGACTACGCCGACTAGAATTCTGACATCTTACCTGAAGTTTTCAGTTCTAACTTTGCCATAAAAAAGTCACACAATAGATTAAAGTTAAAAAACAATTATATTTCTCTGGTCTTGTTTTGCTTTCATCACAAGAAATATGGGCCAAAAAACGTCAACAAAAGTTTCTCTCAGCTGGACTCAGCTCAGTAAACAAATCGCCCTACAATGCATTGCGAGTTGTGCAAAACCGTTTGAATACGTCATGTATGCCGATGGATTGTGTCTCTGGTGCTGAAAAAAACAAAATTGTTGGAAAAAATGGCGACTAACTTTTTGTAGTTGGCGACCACTTTGGAATATTTAGGAGCCAAATGGCTCCTGGAAAAAAAGTTAATTTTGTGCCCTGTTATACACAGTATGACTGTGTGTTTTTTAAATATTATTTCGTCGCGTGAAACCCTAAAAGATACCTTGATGGCTAAAAATATCGCTGTTCCGTCCACCCTAAGGGGGACAAAAATCCATAATTTACACCACTCACTCTGACAGCTAGTTGGTGATGTTCTTTGTAGTCAAGAGTCTTGGACCAGTTGCTTGGATTCAGTGTTTACGTCCCAAGTCCCATTTGGATTGGTCAATTAACATATTTATATTTACTAAAACAAAATGGTTGCTGAACTTGGATCTCAGTCCTATAGTAAGAAGTGGAAAAAGCCATCCAGATACCACTTTTCATCCACATGGTCCCTTACATCCGGGGGGGGGGGGGGGGGGGGGTACTCAAAAAAGTTTTATACGGGGAGGCTCCGCCCAGAGGTCCAACCCCTTACACTTTTATATACTATTTTTGACAGAAAAGGTACCCCTTTCATATACCTTCCATGGAAAATGGTACCCCTTTCATATACCTTCCATATAAATTATGAAAATGGTACCCCTTTCACATACCTACAGTAGAAACACTGCATCCCTTTTCTATACCCTTGGAATGAACTTAATGAACAATATATATCCCCAGAAGGAAGTGGAAGGAAGCTGTCTTACGATGGCTAAGAACTTCAAACCTGCCATCCACCTCATACCTAAATGACAGTTTTCCCTACCCTTTTCTATACTCCTACTCATGAAATCCCTATCCTTTTCTATACTCCAACTCGTGAAATTCCTACCCTTTTCTATACTCCAACTCGTGAAATCCCTACCCTTTTATATACCTCCAGTCTGAAAAGGTACCCCTTTCGGGCGGAGCCTCCCCGTATAGTCCATTATAGGGAGTACCCCCCAGGCCTTACATTAGGATATTTAGCAAAGAAACTTGTGCTGCATCGGTGGGCAAGTGAAGTTGTTGAACACAAATTAACAGCTGTAGCTAATTTGGAAAGGTACAAGGATAGGCTTGATTTTAATGCTGGCGTTGAGTGCAGGCTCATTTCCTGAATAGTGGATCATTTGTATTGCAGCCAAAGATCAGTTTATTTATTGTCGGCCTTTTTATTAGTTGAATTTACCCTTGTATGTTATGTATTTTAATTATCATCTCATCTGCAGAAACCTAAAGAGGAAGGAAGATCTTTGAGAAGATCACAAAGAACGAGGAACAGTAGTGTTACTCTAGAGCACTTTACTGACTCAGGTACAGTTGTAATTATCTATATTGTTAGACATTATCATTGACATATAATTATGTAAAAACAGTTTTAAGTGCCTTGCACAAAATGCAATAACTGTTCCTGAAAATACGCAAAATATTCACGAACAGGCTCCTTAAAGTGCAACTAACCCCAAAAAATTTTATTTGTTTAAATAAATGTACTTGTTATTTGAAACTAAACTGCGAAAAATTTTTTGGATTTGGTTGAATCCTCGATTTTCTGTGCCCCGGCAAAGTGACCAAAAACGCCGCCATTTTTGTTCACGGCCGCGTTTTTGACTGGGAATGAGTTTAGCGGCTAGTGACGTCAACTCAGGAGCCTTGGATCCTTTGCGTCCACTCATTTCCTTCAGGAAGATGCGATACACATTCGAAAAGTGTGTAGAAACGCCTTCCAGGTGCGTTGCAGTAACACCCCAGATTTAGAGAAAGGTATACTATACCATTCTAGAGCGATCGTCGAGAAAATACGAAAAAGACGGTGGATGTAAACTCAAGCGAACGAAGTAAAGTGGGACTGTGAGAGCCATTGCTCAAGAACTCCGTCTAGAATTTGTCCGCACACTTCTAGCAGGCTGACTTCCAAAGGCTATTTAACCCGGTTGAAGCCAACCCAACTAGCCATTGACCAAATGGTACCGAGAACCTTTCTCTTCCATCACTATAGCCAGAAATGTAAGCCCATGAAATTCAGTAGCGCGAGCGTAGAATCCGAGCATTCATCCCGCGTAGTATCGCGCATCTGTATTGGCGTTAACATTTCACCCTCGTGCGAAGCAATTTTAGGAATATTGATGAAAGTCAAAGACGAATTTCTTTCGAAGGATAAAATAGGGAAAATGACAAAAGATTTGAACTCCAAGAGTTTTTCTGAGGCCGGGAAATAAGCAGTGCGATAAACCGTATACTCATTGTAATATCAATGCGGATTACAGAGGGAACAGGTCCACTTCGCTTATCGAGGTTTAAAAAGTGTTTTTTATTTGACGGTTTTTACTTCAAAATTAACTTAGTTCACTATGGTGGTTATTTGGAGTAGCAACGACAAACGTTTGAGGATGTCAAAACTGTAGTGATGTGGCTTGTTACCTTTCAGCTTGTTTTTTATGGCTTCAATTTCCAGGCCCGAGCAAGCCGCGCGGAGCAAGCTGATTTCCAATCGATCGAAAAAAGCCGCAAGCGAAAACTGCGACAGTTACTTGGCTTTTGTAAAAATCAAAACCCTCTAAATGGTGAAAAGCTGGCATTTAACAGAATAACCATTGCTTTTATACAAAATATATACTCGCTAAAGCAAAAATATAAATGATCATTCGGCTCGCGCATATCGATGCATGGGAGTACTATAGGTGACAATAATTGCTTACCATTGACTGACTTCTTCCGTGCTATCTAAGCGGTTCTTTGTGCTTTCTTTTCGACTCTTCATTCGCTTTGACCTCCTTTTCGCATTTAGTTGTCCATTCCAGGTGACCGGGCAGTTCATCCAAGAAGATATCTTACTCATTGCTGCTTGAAGTATCGATTGCGAGTCTATTTGTTTACATCTGGTTTGACAAGTATTAGTGATAAGACTAACCAAGAATCCACTCTGTCTTTGCCGTCAAGTCTAGCTTGAAGTGCTTCCTGTAGCTTCTTGTCTTCTTCTTCCTTCTTTTCGTAATTATTCAACCATTCCTCGTCCGCATACGGCTCGTCGGCATAAGCGTAAGCCATCCCATCCATGCTTTCATCACGGGAAGCTTGCGACCCGTGCTCGCCTTCGTCATCTTCCACTTCGATCTCAAAATCTGTGTCGTTGTCTTCTGAATTGTAACTAGACTCAAAATTTGAGTCACTAGATGACATATCTAGCTTGAGTTAAAATTCTGTGGCTTTCGAAAATAAAATGGCTCGGAAATAACGAAAAGAATATCTAGGCTCGAAGGATTCCCAGTCAAATGCTTGTAAACATGATAAATCACACTCCTGCTTTGACGTCACATTGCTCGACCCAGGACTCCCATTTGCGCGGTGGTGAACATGGAAAGCCTGACTTTAAACAACTGTAGAAACGCGGGGATTTTATCAATCACGATAATTTTTTCACAGACGTGATCAGGGCAATAGATAGATTTTAAAGAGAAAAAAAAATTGGGGGGGTTAGTTGCACTTTAAGTACAATATTGCACATTTGAATTTTCATTCATGGAGTAGTACTTGATTACACTGATTAGTCATTGATTACTCATCAATATAATCTTGTGGCTACAAACCATATTTTATAATCAAATATAAACAAATGAATGTCTGTTATGTTTGTCGCGAACCTTCCAGGACAAGGATTTAAAAACAGTCAGTTATAATAACGAAAAATACTTGAATTCATAATAGTTGTGCAGCACAATGAAATACAGTGGACTCCTGCTATCTCGAGATCTCAAGGAAATGGAAAATTGTTCAAGATAGCAAGGTTTGCAATAGTGAGGGTGGGTGTCAAATTTCGTAATATTATTTTCAACAAAACTGAACCAGCTAGTGTACAAATCATCAACCTGTCTCCATACAATATAAAGAGTTTATTCAACGGAAAGTTGTGTAATACGGCTGGGTATTTTTACGAGTCAGTTTTTATTTTTTCGAGCCTTTTTAGGCGAGAAAAAATAAACATTGACGAGTAAAAATGCCCAGCCGTATTACACAAATTTCCGCTGAATAAATTGTTTATTATACGACATAATTCTTTCCTAAAATATAGCCTTTCAACAGTGTTTTCAGTAGCGCGCGGTCAGGGGGACTAACTTAGTCCCCCTGACCGCCACAACATGGTATAAACATACAGTACTCCTTTCGGTGAACATCATCAATTACATTCAAGCCTGTTCCCTGCTTATTAAAGACAACAATAATAATATTGTTGTCTTTAATAAGCCGGGAAAAGGCTTATTGTTATACATCGGTGGCAGATCCACACCTGTTTATAAGGAGGGGGCCCGAATTCATGTTGGGACTCCCAAAATGTTGGGCCCTTTGGGCCTTAAGTATTTTTGCAAATAAGGGTGGTGGCTTCCCGCTTACTCCAACATATCCCCTGTTAATCCTATTCCCCCTCAATCTGATCTAACTAACCCCTTTCTATTATTCCTATGTTCCCTTTACCAAGTATCCCCTTACTTTAACACTCCCCATATACAATGTATGGTCAAGAAACTCTTGTTGTCATCCGTACATGATATATTCTGCATTATATGTAGTTTGCCATATTTGGATATGCACTCAAGAAGACTTATCCAGCTTATTAGAAAGCGCTGCTGAGTTCGAGACGACTTTTAGAACATTTTGATGCTTTTATTTTGCAACTCGTTTACAATTTGTTGAATAATAAAACACTTATCCTGTCCAATCTTGCGGAATATTGTCTAATTGTAGCCAACTTGACCTATGGCTAAGTAATCAGGCGATATTCCGCGCAATTTCGCAAGATAATTACGAGTTCATTGTACTACCATTCTTAAAAACAGGTGCATTGTAATATAAATTCATGTAAATGTGTTTGTTTTGATTTACAGGACATGGTCAGCAGGGTCCCAGTTTGTGGGTGATAATAATGGCTGTGGCCTGTATTATTGCTCTTGTGTTACCAATGGAAGGGGATAAGCACTCAGATCTGCCTCACTATCTACTGTTATCTGTCAATCAGAAATTGTTGGCTGCTTTTATCCTGGGTAAGCTACCCTGCGAGAAAGAGATTGACTTCTCTTTCAGCACGCGCGCGACTTCTCATCGCGCGCGGAAAGAGAAGTGAATCTCTGTCTCGCAGGGTAGGGTACGTAAGCTCGCTGAACCACTCCCAGAGAGTTTGGTCGTTAACTTGCAGTCATTTATCAAAGGTCATCTTGAGATGGTGTCCACTAGAAAGATACTTTAATTTCAACACCTCGCTATAGTGCATTTTAGCATGAAGGCTCCAATAAAATACTGTCATTACATTTTCTGAAAGGTTATTTATAAAATTTTTTTTAAGAATTCAAATGTTTTAACATAAAAATAAAAGTATTAGTCATTCTGCGGGAAGAAGTAATAATCCTCTCTCAAGTTACGTCTCAATAATTTATTATATTGGAGCTCTAAAAGTTGATGTTCGAAGAACTGGCATATCCTTTTACAAACAATATTACAGTGCAACTACTTGAACCAGGCCACTTGAAAGGAAATTGAGAACAAAGCATAGATAAACAAACAGACCAACAACCTGCAATATATATGTATGCATGTTTTAACTACTCGTAGTGTAGTGCAAATTACAGTGCTTATGGTCATCTCAAGCCACATAATGACAAGATTTTGAAAAAGATTGCATAATATTCAGAGCCTTACTCACTAGTTTTGTTAATCTTAATTCAATGTCTTTTCAGTCATGAACGTCTTCCTGTTTGTTTGCCTGTTTTTCGTTTTGGTTTATTTATCCATGAAGAAAACAGACACTATACTTTCTGCTTCCTCAATGACACATGCTTAAACAAGAAGTTCCGCTATAAATGGGATGGCACCTCCCACATTTCACACCTTTCGGATGCGAAATGCAGATTTGTACTCTTGCAGTCGTGGCACGTTGTCGAGTCAATCTCATGAAACCAAATTATATCCTTAACAAAAATAAGATATAACTTGTTAATGTTTCAACAGAACATTCTTAGGAAAAAAAATGAAACAAATTTTATCAGTAACGTTCGTACAAAAAGCGCAGGTTGTTTGTCAGCTGTTCATGCTTTGATGGTTGATTGACAACTAGACATGAGAATAGCCAGGCCCCTTTTATACCGGAACATGATAGAATACTAAAATGTAGAAGATTAATTGCCTTTAAAACCAAAAGAATAGCTGTTATTACGGTAGAGCCTGCAGTCAAATATTCTTTTGTTTTTAAAAAGTATGCAAACGAGTTAGGCTCGATTTCCGCCGCTCTCTTGAGTCCGGTCTTCGTTCTGGCTCATTTTCCCGAACTGCGGCTGGTAATCGAGCCTACAAATGAGGCTAATGGGCCAATACAATGCCAGATTGACCCTTTCGCCTCGTTTGCATGTCAAATGGCTAACAATACCAGATTGACCCTTTCACCTCGTTTGCATGTCAAACCGCTGACATCTGTAATAACTGCTATTGTGTGAATTAACATTCATCCATGCTGTTGTTTTTTCAGGTCTTATAGTAATGGCCATCCTGAAGGCGTGAGAGTTGCCTGTGATAACAGCCCTGACCACTGAACGAGCGCAAATAAAAATAACTTCAGTGCTATAGAAAGAAATATAATTAAACCAATTAAAGGTTTTATTAAAGCTAGCCAACTCAGGATAATAATGATCTAAGAGAAGGATTCCACATGCCCCATGATAATTCTTTTATTTCTTTTGATCGAGGCTTCCACATCACATTACTCAAACTGACCAATCAGGTAGCGCTCTTAAAATAGCTGGACTTAAAATTAAAAATAGATCTCAAAAACGGTTACCATTGAAGAGACTAATGTATGGGGAATGCTTCTCTTAGATCATCCTCTCTTGAGTTACATGTATATAGCTGGAAGATAATAATATTGTGATTTCCAATATCATTATAGCAATTACATTAATTCTGTAATGAAAATGCAGTAGTAGAAATATTACAGGATATTGCGTCTGTTTTATTTATGAAAAAGGACTGTCAAAGCTTGTTCTCTGTTAGCTACACGTAAGTTTGTTTTGAGAATGGCACTTATTTTTCACAGGTAATTGGTACAACCTCGTTCCCAGGGTCTCTCTTCTTCCCGCCAAAAGCAAGAGAGACCCTGGGAACGAGGTTGACCCCTCCGGTCTCCGTATTAGAGAAGTTCGACTGCTGTACATAATTTTAAAAGTAACAAGATTCGTTTCTACGGTTCGTTCTTTCGCTGATTTAGGTTTATTATTTCATTTCCCAAGCGAGAAGCTATCAAGTATAATGAAACTCTCTAATTTCAGAACAAACAGAAATATTTATTTATTCACGTATATTGATGTATTTCATACTGAAGTAAACTTGTGCTGCTTCTGAAATAGTTGTTATTTTTCGATATTTTAGAGTTACAGTCAACTCTCTCGTAAGCCGACACCCTCGGGAATTGAAAAAAGTGTCCGTTAGTAGAGCTGTCCGCTTACGAGAATTATTCCCATAAGCGGACACCAAAGAAAAATAGGGTGGATGTCCGCTTACGGGAGAGTTAATTAGCGGGTGTTAATTATGTTTTATTGGGTAGACAAAAATAGCAACTGAAGATATAAAGCGAAACTCTTTATTGATGTCAAATGTTAAAACTCGAAAAAAAATACTGTATACAGTATAACTCTTCTATATTTAACAAAAAGTTAAACGGGACTTATTCCTGCCGTCCATACACGTGACTTTGGTGCTTCTTTGTTGATTTACTGCAAATTAAAGACAAATTTCATTGCCAAGAGTCAATTATTATACATGGGGTGTCCGCTTACGAGAGAGCATAAACAAAAGAAAAATCCAATTTTCATTTTCAAAAGTGTCCGCGTCCGCTTACGAGAGAGTGTACGCCTACGGGAATGTGTAAATACAGAGTTTAACTGGGAGGTAAAACGGGATTTGATAACGCGTCCGTAAGTAGAGCTGTCCGCTTACGAGAGTGTCCGTTAGCGGAGAGTTGACTGTATAACCAAACAAGCATGATTTTAGTGTAAGATTATTGCCCATCCGGCAACCAATCCATATAACTGAAGGCTTCACTCGCAGTAAACTCTTCCTCCATCATCGCTCGCTGCAGAGGTCTTCATGGTCGTCTTGTCTCCGCGATCACCTTCCAGGCGATCTTCTTCGTCAGAAGTGTTTTCTTCATCGTCATCAATTTATCAAGGAATGGATTCAGCTAATCTGTTTTGAAAAGTTAAGAATTAAAAAAATACAATGATCTCAAAGCCCCATTTACACGACATTCATTTTGGGTCCGGCACTCCTAAATTTTGGCACGCGGGCCGATAGTTTAGGGCACGGTCCGCTTCATTTACACGACAAAATATGTTCGATGTTTTTCAATGTTCATTTCTGAGTGGCACCCCAAAAATAAGAGCGGCACTCTTAAATTTGTGAGTCCCCAAGATTATTTAACAGCGGCTCACATAATTTTTAGCAGACTCGTTCAAAATCAAAATGTCAGATACGTAATGTCGATTGCCTAAAGCAATTTTATGGCTTGATGCCTTGAAAAAACGAAAAGGCCTGACAGAAATGAGGGACGAAACAAGGCATGTCAACACTTGGGCTCAAGACTGAATACCAATGTGTTTGCATTTTTTTTAGTTTTTTTCTTTCAAGATATATAAGTTATACAATACGCAGGATATTTGTTCCCGTTTCGCGCATTATTTCTGCGGCTCCGACTGGCTAAAGTTGGATTTCACTGATTTATCCAGCAGTAGCTTCATTGTCCATAAGATAAAGTAATTTCGACGGCATTCGTCATGTATGTTTTCTGAGCAACTATATTGCTTCAACGCAACATTGTTGCACACGTTTGGCCACCATGTTGTAATATGTTGTTGCATGGTGTTGGATCAAACTTGAAAAAGTTCAATTTTCGTGCAACATTTTTGGATGTTGCATGATGTTGTACTCGGGGCATGCAACTAGTTCGATTTGCTATTTCAAAGAACCATCCAACATGCTGCAACATATTGCAACAGGGTGGCCAAACGTGTGCAACATGTTGTGCACAACAATGTTGCGTTCAAAAGTTGCTTGCGTTTGGCCAGTTCCTTCACAACAAGATCCAACAATGTTGCGTTGAAATGTTGTGTGCATTTGACCAGGCCTTTATGTACCGTCAAAAGTAACAAAAAGTGCTGGTGACTGTGTAATATATAAGAGCTCGATCCAGGATAAAGAAAGCCCGAAAGTCTATGCATTTAACCCGGATTTAAGAATACAGTAATGTTACTATTTTTTAGCGGCAACTAAATTTTGTGACCAAATATAATTCAGTGCTTTGATCGATTTTTAAATTGATTTGGTGTTGACATCTGAGATGTCAACAGACACTCGGCTAAGCAATTTAATTTGGTCGTAACATTGCTAAATTCACTAATATTTTCTCTTGGAATTACATGCAATCCGATAATAAGAACCCCACCCAAACTCAAATGCAAAAATCCTTCACTGGTGACACTTAAACCTATACAAATGCACTTAATACAGTGGAACCTCTACTTTGGGACATCTCCACTAAGAGGACACCTCCTTTACAGCGCGAACACTCGAACCATGAACGCTTTGGCTTTATTTTGTCTTTATTTTGTCTTTACTTTCACTTATTTTGTTCAGAACTAGCCAATCACAGCCCAGATTCGAAGCAACGGCCAAGACATTTTTTCAACCTTTTTCCCGCGTTTTTATGATAAAAACGCGGGAAAAAGGTTGAAAAAATGTCTTGGCCGTTGCTTCGAATCAGGCCTGTGATTGGCTAGTTCTGAAAAAATACAAAATAAGTGAAAATAAAGACAAAAGCTTATACCTAGATTTAGTTATCAAAGAACAAGATTTTTTTCGGGTTATAAAACCCTCTTCTGAAGTGGTTGTTTTGAATTTTACAACATCACAGTATGCCGTCAGAGACATTTGAAGCTTTTTGATGTATATTTGATGTCTTTGATGCCGGACTATACAACTTATTGTTATGCCAAGAGAAAAAAAAATGCTTATAGAGTTTTGATTGTTTTAATTAATTAATTACAGTAATTTAATTTTTGCTACGTTTCTAAATTAAAGCATTATAAAACAAAATATTTCCCACAAGAATATGTTAATCGCTCATCGTCTCTCGAATTGACAGATTTTGACATAATATAAAATAGTTTGGCCAGGTGATCTGAAGCTTTCCCTTCATCGACATCTTAGTGCACGAGAAATTTTAAGACTGGTATCCCGTCAGGGCCCGGTTGTTCAAAAGATCAGTGGACAACGCATAGCGTACTGTTAATAAACATTTACCCCTCAGGGCACAGTATGCATATATGTGATTGTCCGTTACCGACTAGTTTGTTTGCACATGAAATGAAATGAAATGAAATAAAAATAACTACATAGAATGCGTGTTGCAGTTGCTAGTTAGTTCCATTTGTTCTGACCGCAAAAGTAACTAGTACCAATCTTTAACTACCAGACTTTCCGATGGGATTGCTGCGCTCAAGATATCGTTTTCTGCTGAAAAGTGAGAAAAGGTTAAACATTCCGATTTCATGATATTTCAACGTCCCCTCCCTGAGGAAAATGACAGAAAAGGACTCGATCACCGCGCAGTTTCATTGGTAGAAACCATTCTCGTTCCCAGATCCTCTGTTTCTTTTGGTCACGTGGTTGGCGAAACGGAGGTTTCCGGTTTCCGGCGCAAAGAAAAAAAACGAGGAGCTCTGGGAACGAGGATGGGCAGAACAAGCATCATGGGAAAATATTTTGGCGCCAAAACTCGGAAAGACAAGATGGCGGACGTGGTTTGTAACGAACAAACAACTGCAGAGCAGGGCAGCGAAGAGACGATGGACGCGGAACATACAAATATACCAAACGAAATTAGTACCGCTCGCCTAATCATTACAAAAATACTAAATGAGAACTTCAAGTCCTACGCTGGAATTCAAGAATTGGGGCCATTTCATAAGGTGAGCTTTTAATAATAACGCACCGTGAAGCAAGCTTATAAATTTAATAAGCTGAGTAGGTTGAGTAATAAGTCCTTCATAGTGCATCGATCTCCCATAGTAAGATTAAACATCAATTAAAATTGTGTTTTTCAGAACTTTTCTTCTATTGTTGGTCCCAATGGCAGCGGGAAATCAAATGTTATTGATGCTATGTTGTTTGTATTTGGTTACCGCTCGAAAATGATTCGGACGAAGAAAGTTTCTCAGCTGATACACAACTCAGAAAACCATCAAAACGTCCAAAGCTGCACAGTAGCGGTGTATTTTCAGAAAATCATCGATTTGGTAAGTCGCGTTATCAAAATGTATAGAAACTTTTAAACATTATTAAGCTTATGTTACAGTGGAACCTCGATATAACGATGTGCCAAGGGACTGACCAAATTAGATCGTTATATGATTCGGGAAATCGTAATAGCGAATTCCCGATGTAACGATTTTTCGGGAAAAGAGCCAAAAATATCGTTATATCGTGGTATTGTTAATAATTGATTTTTCATGTACTGTATAAATCCCTATCGTAACAAGCTGTTGACAGACACATTACAGTCGACCTTATGCAATGAGAACTAAATTATAAAGGAAAAGTATTGCCCTGGAGTATTGTCATATCTTTTCAAGTGTTAAGCCTCCTTTTTCATCGCGCGATGATTGATTTTATCGTTATATCGGGGTAAATTTTACGTTTGGGCTGCCAGATTGTGATCGTTATATCGGGAATATCGTTATATCGAGTATCGATCGTTATATCGGGAGTTTTCTCCATACATTTACTGTAACATTTGCCGGGCTGTCAAATGTTGATCGTT
Source organism: Desmophyllum pertusum (assembly GCA_029204205.1). Taxonomy (NCBI): domain Eukaryota; kingdom Metazoa; phylum Cnidaria; class Anthozoa; order Scleractinia; family Caryophylliidae; genus Desmophyllum; species Desmophyllum pertusum. The sequence goes on along the minus strand of MU826350.1, from coordinate 1,845,595 downwards.
ATACCGGGAACATCGTTATATCGAGTATCGTTATATCGAGGTTCCACTGTATAAACTACATGCTATAAATTACATACAATTAGCAAAAACAACATCGAACGAATGTATCAAGGGTCGAGAAGTAGAAAAGGATTTATTACAGTCAAAACGGCTCAAGCGTTCCTGCCAAGAATGCATTAATGAATTCATTATTGCAAATTTGATTTCATTAATCATTTCAATAATCCATTCTTCAAATGAAGAATCAACAAGGAGCTATTTCAAAAAGAAATAGTGTTTCGTTTCCGGAACAATTAGAATGTCGGGAAAGTTTGAATAGACCTGGGTTTGAGAAATTGCAGAGAATATCCTGGGCCGAGGGTGAGTATCACGAGCTCAGGCCATAACTTGCGTTAGTTCATAGCATAGTCCAATAGCTACATTGTAGTACACGTTGGCTGGGTTGAAGACGACCGATTCCAGCCGAGAGGCCCGAAAAACATCCGAATAAAGCTCGGTGCGGCCCGAGCAATTAACCCGTAAACAGCTTTCCCTCAACTTTCCGTTCCTCGTTCCTCGTTCTCCCATTCCCCGTTCCCTGTTTTAGAAATAGCCAACCTAAAGTCAATAACAAAGTTGAAAATACAGCTAGAATATTTACAATAAATTTACAATTAAACACGGAAACAGATATCTTTGCATTTTTCACCGATACATCGCTTTAATCGAACTTAGAAGCATTTCAGTCGTCAAATATTTCTATTTGAAGGGTCAAGTGGAAAACTATGCTAAGTGAGCAAAGCGCGTTTGCTCACTTAGCATAGTTTTCCACTTGACCCTTCATTTGTAATACATTTAAATTTCTTATTGTCTCTGTGACGATCATTTTATCGATACTTGAACAACATGTGTTTGCCAGTTTGTTTGTCTTGGCAAGAACATGTTTACATTGCAAGCTACGAGGGTTATTCTGATTGGATAGTAGCCCCACTGTGTAAATAGTTCACATTGAATTGATACCGTTTCGTTTCTGAGGAAACAAAACAAAAATTCAAAACAAGACTCAATCCAATACTCGAATGTTGATTTGATTAATGGCAAAATATCTCTTTCCATCCCCGTCAGAGAGGTGAAGTCTATTGCCAAGTGAATTTTGATTTCGAAGGTCGCATAGCATTGAAATCAGCGATAAGGTGGCTGAACATAGTTTACCAAACATTGGAGAACCAATGCTTTATTTTGCTTTCACATTCTAACTGTACCCAAATTCGGAATCAACCAATCAGAAGCTCTATCTACCAACCTGATTTCCTACAAAATCAAGTCACTGACGTGATTTGCCCCAAATCAGGACAGTTTGGAAATAAACGACAAATTCTGCACATTAGAGCTGAATTTTTCTAAGCAAAATTTTAGAAATCTCAGTCAAACTTAAAACAGGAAAATGTTGACGAAGTGAGTAATTTGAGGGAAAACTAAGCTAAATTTTGCGTCAAAAACGTGGCTGCTGCACTAAGTGTGTTGCGTCTCCTACTCGTGGTTGTCTCAAAAATCGTCTTCAAAACAGTAATAAATTATTAAAAAGAACAAAAACGTTTGACGGTTTTTTCATCAAATTCGACACAGGAGAAAGGAAAGAGGGCATTTTAAGGTAAGATGATGGAAATTCTGACCACAAACAGTTCATTTTCAGTTTATTTTCAAACCATAAACAATCACACCTCGACGATTGGAAGGCGTGACACATTTTTACTTGATGAAAGTTGTCTTCGCATAAAGAAAAAAAATCAAACTTGGGTACGGTTAACACCTAATAGTACAATTTTGGAATGCTTCGGCAAAATATCAGTCTCCTTTTGCATTATGTCTTAGAATATTTAAAAATTTGTCTGTTAAATTTCGGATTTTTTGCAATAGGCCACTTACCACTTGTTTTCTGAAGTATTTGCCAAATTTCAGGAAATTCTAACGACTGGTTTGGTTTCTTTGAGTCCTGACTTTTTCTGACATACTGTTGTAACAAATGTTTAACATACAACAGGCTTTTAATCACTTTATAATCCATATAGAACCAGCAGGGAACAAATTAAATGATCGCTGGATTGTCACCATGTTTCTCAACCATCGTGCATGCGTTACCTTGCGTCATGCAATGAAAACCACAGAGTATGTGCAAACTGTGTTCAGCAACCTTAATACCAAATTGACTGACATGTCAGTTGACACTGAACTGATACTTGGGGAGTAACTAATCTACACGGGTTGCCCGTAACTTATGCGGGTCGCGGGTACATTTAAGAGGGTGGTAAAGGGTCTTTTCGTAGAGCTGTAAAATCCATGTTTATTTTACGTGAAATGTGAAATGACTATGGCTTAATGAAAACGAAAATAGGCATTTCAATTTTTGCACAAACATGAAAACGAGGCTTATGAGGCTAGGTTTTGATTTCCCATTCAAATGTCTTAAATTTGAAAGAGCCATAACTTTGTAGCCATTAACCAAAAATGCTCAAACTTCACAAGATAACATATTTTGCAGTGCTTGCATCTGATCAATGTCCTTGAAAACCTAATATACCAGGCCAAAAATTGACATAACATAAATAAGAAACCATATTAAGGTTATTCCTTAGTATTGCATTGCGCATCCTTACTGCGCATGATTTCACACGTAATTAGCGAGCGCACATTAAGAAAATGGCGGCTTTTCCTTTACGGCTAAGCTCGCCAGAGAGATGAATCGTCGTTTTCTCGTAAACGAGTACGGTGATCTATCAATTTTTTCTCTTATTTTGAGTCTAGCAATCACCTTCTTTCTATAAAATAAATATAGACTAATTTCTATTGCAGAAGAATAAATAATCACCGGAAACGTGAACTTAGCTAATAAAAACGTTTCTGGAAGCTGATATTGTAAGGAATTAAGGGGTATATACAAGGTCCTCCTGTTCCTAAACGAATACCGGGACCCCCCTTTTTTATTTCAAAATTTAAGTTCCCTTAAGATAAACAACCAATAGGCAAAGTTTGAATGAAAATCTATTGTAAGTTCTATTTCGATGGAATGACCTTAATAGGAGATTTGCATGATGGTGTCATTTGACTATGTGCTACCAGAATCCTTCAGTTTTTCTTTTTCTCATGCTAATTAGAGCCATTGTTATTTAAACCCCAAAGGGATTTAACAATTTAAATAATAAAGGAAAAACAAAATGAATTCTGGTAGTTGTAGTGAAATGACGACATTGTGCAAGTGTGCTATTAGTGTATCAAAACTTATGGATTGAAATTAAGATAATGATCAGTAAGCAACTGGCAAACAATCTTGTTGAAATTTCTGCAACACTGATTAACTTTCCATCCACTCTTCAAGCTACTGCCAGCAGAAAGGAAATTGAGTTATTTGTTTTGCAGTTTATTTCCAACCTATTCCACCACCATCCCAGACTCGTCCAACAAAGGAGTCATCATCATATTCAGAGATTATTATTTAAAAATATATTTCCTCTTTCATTCTCTCTTTTCTCGTCCTGAGAAAATTTGAAAATCTAACCTTTCTCCCTGATAAGCCGCAGTCTTGTTTTTGTCCATACAAATCATTCATTGATACTTTACTTTAATCTTTTCATTCAAAACAATGCCTCACTATAGCCTCGCTTTCATTACACTCGACCAAATTTGTACTGTATGAGTAAAAAAATGTTTTTTTTTTGTCAGACTGTATTCATGTACATCGAAGAATAATTTTAATTATCATTCTCTTTTTTCTTTACAGCCTGGAGATGATTATGAAGTTGTGGCAGGAAGTCAATTTGTTGTGTCTCGCACAGCACGTAAAGACAATAGTTCTGACTATCTCGTTAATAGCCGTAAAGTGCCATTCAAGGAGGTGGTTAAACTTCTTAAAGATTGTGGCATTGATTTAGATCACAATAGATTTCTCATTTTACAGGTTGGTTAAACTATTTATTTTAATTGTCACATTCCGTATAATTCTAATTCCTTAGGTAGTGGTTTATACATTTAGCCATATATTTGCAATTTATATAATATTATATAATAATAAATTATATAATATATTTGCTCATGAATATATGAGTATAAATTCTTCTCCAGCAAGGTTTATTCAGTATACATTACATGTACTCGGTGATCATCCATTTTGAAGCCACTTAGAAATTAATTGGTGTTTGTCCTTTTCTTTTCCAGCTTCGAAGAGGTAATTTTCCGTGTTAAAAAATGAAAACAAGGCCCTGAAAGTTTTTTTCTATTGATCCGCACGAGATCAAGACGAAAAACCTTCTTTCTAGGTCCCCTAGAATTCTCTAAAAATATGTGCAAAGTACGGTTTTTTAATCTTGGTTTATTTGTCCTCTAAAACAATAGAACAATAGGGGAACCAAAAACTCTCTAGGGAGGGAGGGCAAGTGCATTTTTATCAACATGTGTTTTGGCTGGCCGGTTTTGGCCAGTTTAGGAAATTCAGGGGTCGTTGCGCCTGTCCGACTTTGGCCGGTTTTAGTAGTCAATGGGTTAATGAAAAACCGTTTGGCCTACTGGAAAGTTTTGCTCGTGTTTCTCTCTACCAGTTTACATAAAACCAGTGATTTTCATTGCTCATGTTTCACTTGCTCTCGGTCTCCAAAAAATCTAATTTTCTCTTCTTAACTGTTTATTCTAACCTTCAAACTATTATTTTGTTAAATAACTCTACAATGTTACCCAAATTTCTATTCCCAAGTTCTACGCATCTGGAAAGTGCAAAAAATCCCTTTTTTGGTGATAATAAGAATAAACCTCTTGTTAGTCATGACCAAAATAAATTAATGATTATATGTCTGAGACACTCTATTTAGAAAATTCTGGTGATTTTTTCTTAGTAGGTGGAAGAATAGTTACTTTTTAAAAAGCTTTAAAATTTATTTTAAGCGACGCATACATGAGGTCATTGGATGTTTTACAAAGTGCAACTAACCCATACTTTTTTCTTTGCCTAATATTTCTGATACAATCAGGGAGAAGTTGAACAGATATCTATGATGAAGCCAAAAGCACAATCAGAGCATGAAGAAGGTATGCTGGAGTACTTAGAAGACATTATCGGATCAAGTCGCTTCAAAGAGCCAATTGAACAGTTAGCTACCGAGGTTGAAGGCTTAAATGAAGCTAGAGGAGAAAAGGTATGTAAGACAAGGGCAAGTAAAATTTGAGAATTATTTTAGTGTAAGCAGGTTGGAGTGATTAAAAGTAAAGCAAATAATTTATTTTTATGTTCAAGTTGCCTATTTCTGGTATTTCATGTAATATTTTGTGCTGTTGTGTTCTTTCTAGCTCTTTCTCTAGTTCTCATCTCTAGTTCTTTCTCTAACCCGCTACAGTGGAACCCGCCTTATAGTCACCCCATTATTACAGCCAGCTTTATTGGCCCAGGAAAATAATTGCACTTAAGGTAGTACAACTGGCGAAAATGCTCCGAAAAAGACCCTTTTTGAGAACTGTTTCAAATCCATTTAAAATTCCGTAGAAGAAGTTGTTAAGTCATTTTTATCAGAGAAACAGAATCTGCAATCGACATTTTCATTTTCCAAACGGAAATGTGTGAAATTTGTTACCTCACAAGCGGTGTAAAAATCAGTTTTTTCTAATTTTTAGGTTTATGTTTTAATTAGTAGTCATAATTTTTGTTTTACAAACAGTTATGAAGAAACTACATGAAATATGAGTTAGCCGCAGTGAAAACAGCAAATTCTGTGTTAATTATTAACAGGCATTAAAATCAAGCACATGACTCCCTTAATTTTATTCAAATTGAATGATCTTTTGCAGCTAAATAAAGGAAGATTACTAACATGTGGACACAAACTGTGCCAAATTTCGTCAGCATTGAGTTTTTCCTAGTGGCAATTTCTTAAATTTCATCACGTGTAAGCCAAAACGACGCCGCTGTTCGATACTTGCATCTGCAAATCCAATCCGTCTTAAAATGGAGCCCCTGACAACGAAATTCAACCTCCGCTTTCTCCAAAATGCGCAAATGGTGGACTCTTATCTTTTTGAATTGATCATAATAATGTTTTATCTGCCAGCTGGCTGTAAACGAAGGCAACTTCGACTAGAAAGACTAGAAAAAATTCAGTTTTGGCTGCCAGTTAAATAATGTTTTGTTTTCCAGCTACTAGCCATTTTGGCTAGTAGAAAAACCCAAATTAGTTTATTTGACCTTTAATTCAGTTAGAATGTAGAGTGGAGAAAATGAAAAGGTATCGTTTTGACTTTAAGGTCAAACGAAATCTCGAGCTTGTGGCAATATTTTACGCAAACTCCTTTTATGCTCAAATATATAGATGGAAGTTTTAGTGCTTTCTGTAGTTTTTGTGGACGAATCAATGGAAGTTATGAATTAAGCCGAACAAGGCCGAACAATTTTGAAGCAGAAAAAAGGTTTATAAAGAGTTAAAATAGCTTATACATGTAGTTTAGACAGGTTCTGCAGGTTGTCTCCAAAACGAAGACCGAAGATCGAAGACCTAAAACCGAAGACCGAAAAACGAAGACCTCATCACTTTTAGACCTGTCAAATTACAGGCGGATGAGCCTCAGCTTACACGCTTTGAAAGACGCCAAAATAAAACGAAATCAATGGGGTCTTCGTTTTGTAGAAAAGGCCGGCTCAAACTACAAAATGAAGACCCTCGCTAAAAAGCTTTGTCAGACGCCAAGAGACAAGAATTCGATGGGGTCTTCGCTTTGTAGAAAAGGCCGGCTCAAACTACAAAACAAAGACCCTCGCTAAAAAGCTTTGTCAGACGCCAAGAGACAAGAATTCGATGGGGTCTTTGCTTTGTAGAAAAGGCCGGCTCAAACTACAAAACGAAGACCCTCGCTAAAAAGCTTTGTCAGACGCCAAAGACAAGAATTCGATGGGGTCTTCGCTTTGTAGAAAAATAAGGGAAAACTCGTGGAAGACCAGGCTAGTTAGTCACGAGATTTCCTTTATTAGTATAAACGCAGTGTTTATTTGAATAAAGGAAAACTCGTGGAAAACCAGGCTAGTTAGTCACGAGATTTCGTTTATTAGTATAAACGCAGTGTTTATTTGAATAAAGGAAATCTCGTGGAAAACCCGGCGAGTTAATGACGAGATTTCGTTTATTAGTATAAACGCAGTGTTTATTTGAATAAAGGAAAACTCGTGGAAAACCAGGCTAGTTAGTCACGAGATTTCGTTTATTAGTATAAACGCAGTGTTTATTTGAATAAAGGAAATCTCGTGGAAAACCGGCGAGTTAATGACGAGATTTCGTTTATTAGTATAAACGCAGTGTTTATTTGAATAAAGGAAAACTCGTGGAAAACCAGGCTAGTTAGTCACGAGATTTCCTTTATTAGTATATCTTTATTGATTTTTATATCATCAAATTAATTCATCTGAATAAAGTTTTTCACGAGATTTCTTTTATTAGTACTAAATGCGCAAATCACGAACTTCGTCATTATCTGTAGTACGCTCACATGCAGAGATGTGATGTGAGATGTGATATGCAAATTTAGATCGCGCGTAGGCAAATCGAAATATCAGTCAAACTTGTCATCAACAGGTGATTTGATCAATCAGAGGCTGCACTAGAATCTAGTACATCTGTACATAGCGGGTATCAAGGAACGGCGGCTTCAAAGCTCTCTCTCTCTTATGAAAACTGAAAATTAAGCTAAAAAATCAACAAATTTGTCTAAAACGATCTGTATCTCGAAAAGTATTTGTGCTATAAAAATGAAACTTATGTGGTGAATAAAGCATTCAAGCATGTTTATTTTAGTGGCAATTACGAATCAATTATGATATCATATCACGCCGAAATAACGTCATACTGTAAACCTGTCCGCCATCTTGGATCCGCCATCTTGGATTTTTCAATTGTTCAGAAATGTCAGAAAATCACCAAATTTGATTTGAAAAAATCGAAAACAATATAAGGATGCAAAAATTGCAAAGATTTTGGAAGAAACTCTTCGTAAAAAGCGAAAATCTCATGAAAACGGACATTTAAACTGAAAATACCAAATTTGGCTAAAACGGCCTGTCAAAACTTGGTTGCCAAGGAAACATCAAGTCACGTGATCAAAAAATTGGCACACCAAAATGTTCCCAGATAATATTTAGGAAAAGTCATAAAGTTTGGCTATGATTGCTTGAATGCTCTTTAAGGTGACGCAGGACCCTTGCTCTCATTATGTATGTATTTATTTAAAGAGTATGCACGAACCATAACGACTGATGCCAACAATACGCGAAATATTTATGAGGATATATTTTTTACGTTCTTAATAATGTATTCAATAAATGCTGTTTTCGGGGTATTAGTAATTACACGTGCGGTTGAAATATTCAGGTACGAGCTTGTTGTGCATTTCACTCTCGAAAAATACTATTTCGAGGGCTCGTTGTTTCAACTGAAAAACGGTATTTTTTACAGGTAATTCCAAATTATCAAACCATAATCCATCGCCACTAGTTGAAACGTAAAAAGGTGTACACGTGTATTTACGGTGGCTCAGTTTGTTTCGATTAAAGCATTTCAGTGCACAGAAATTGCAATGTAAATCAACAGCGTTCGGCACACGGCGCGTTCTTGCCATGGTGTTCAAGAAATATGTTGTTGTTTCCGATACAAAATAAAGTTATTTATGACTGTTGTCTGGTTTCTTTGAATAGCGTTGACTGAATACGAAAAATAAAGAGTCCGCGAAATTGAATGAAATATATAACAAATTTAAGAACTTGCATGCTGAAAATTGCGAAAAATAATTTATCCACTTGTTTTTTTTTATATAACTGGCGATGGTATGTATCAGGCCTTGCCTTTCTCTTGTGCACTACAAAACTCTCGAAATCTTCACTCACCTTGAAAAGTACGCGGTTAATTACCACGTTATTGTACTTATTTTTACGGCACGTGCACTGGAATACGGCAAATTATCATAATTAGATTCACAGCTCTAAAGGCGTCGTTGTTGAATATATTATTGACTCGTGTGATCTTCGGAGACGGGAAAAACTACAACTTTGTGTCCAAGCTTTCGTCGCGGATATAGAATTTCCGGAATTGATACTCGAGGAAGGTAAACTTAGTACATTGTATTGTGATGTGACAGAAGCGGAATTTCAAAAAAGCCTTTCAAAAAGAAGATCGAACGTTTCAAAGTCTAATTTTCACATTTTTACTCCCTTAGATGCTAACAACTTTCAACGAGTCTTGAAATTGCAAAATCTGCTTCTGTCACATCACAAAAGAGGTTATTATCTACCACTAGGTAATACAAACATTTAATTTAGAACGCTTCTCAAGTTGAAAGCTTGGACACAAAAATTGCATGTCCGCAATTCTAACTTTAGAAGCTTAAAGTATCACCGTACAGCGCGATCTGCCAGAAAAACCACAATCATGATATAGTTCCATCATCCGCCAATATCCCTATTACGTTTCAGCGGAATCGACTTTCAAAATTCGGAGATTTGAAGGTTTAGAAGACAACACCCACCCCAGAAATTAAGCTTATGAATTTATTCATGAACAAGGTCCTGCGCCACCTTAAGTACGATAAATTTGAAGTCAGCGCGGGCACTTTCTGCCCCCCCCCCCCCCCCCCAGGCAGAATAGGGTTAAATAACCTTTTTCACAGTGAAGCAAGAAAATTTCTTCTTAGCAGTGAAAGGTGATCCTTTCCTTTCCTTGATCCTTTATCCTCGATCCTCGATCCTTGATCAGGTGATCCAGTGATCACAAGCTTCTTTCGGCTCGTCACGCAAGATTGCGTGACGAGCCAAAAGAAAGTCTGCGTACAGGAGGTAAGTCCTTGGCCTCTGGTAAAGCGTTTAGGCGAGGGTCTTCGTTTTGTAGTTTGAGCCGGCCTATTCTACAAAGCGAAGACCCCATCGATTTCTTGTCTCTTGGCGTCTGACAAAGCTTTTTAGCGAGGGTCTTCGTTTTGTAGCTTGAGCCGGCCTTTTCTACAAAGCGAAGACCCCATCGAATTCTTGTCCTTGGCGTCAGGTAAAGCTATTTAGTGAGGGTCTTCGTTTTGTAGTTTGAGCCGGCCTTTTCTACAAAGCGAAGACCCATCGAATTCTTGCCCTTAAATGAAACTCATTGCAGTAAGAACTGAATTACAGAGTAGAATACAAGGTATAAATATAAACTATTAATTACAATATATATACAATATAAGGTTCTATTATAAACAAGCTAGTTCGAGATTAATAGCGAAAAGTGACGAAGTCCTGAGAACGCTTCGTTCTGCAAGACTTGATGGTGCTACGACTTGTGCCAGTTCTTAAGTTATAGTTATGTACCACCTCCTCACGTCGAGGCAAAAGAAAATGTAAAGGGCTATTTACATCCTGAAGTTTACTTGGCGTCTGGTAAAGCTTTTTAGCGAGGGTCTTCGTTTTGTAGTTTGAGCCGGCCTTTTCTACAAAGCGAAGACCCCATCGAAATCTTGTCCTTGGCGTCTGGTAAAGCTTTTTAGCGAGGGTCTTTGTTTTGTAGTTTTGAGCCGGCCTTTTCTACAAGCGAAGACCCCATCGATTTCGTTTTATTTTGGCGTCTTTCAAAGCGTGTAAGCCAGGCTCATCCGCCTGTAATTTGACAGGTCTAAAAGTGATGAGGTCTTCGTTTTTCGGTCTTCGGTTTTAGGTCTTCGATCTTCGGTCTTTGATCTTCGGTCTTCGATCTTCGTTTTGGAGACAACCGGTTCTGCAGTACCAGACAGAAGTAACGTTAACAGTGAATGTGTTCTAGAAATGCTAGGGAACACAAAGTGGAATGCTAAGGGAATGCAAAGAGGAATGCTAACAATATAATAAATGCATTCTAGCGATCATGAAACTGAAGAGAACGTATTCCAATATTATACAGAAGGTATAGTCCATTAAACGTCCCGACACAAGATTATATCATGTGTTATTTGTGTCCCTGGGATCTCAAGTTTTTGCAGTTTCTTGCCATCTAAATTGCCACGGATGGTAATATTGTAAGCCATAATTCGCAACACAGAGTTTATAATTTATTACAATAGATATGGCTGGGTTTATTGCGCCGGTAAACCCATAGAAAGTGCAGTCTATTGCTTAAAAACATATGTAAGCTGCCTAAAATTAAGGTAACTATTGTGTAAAAATAGTGTTATAGAGGATTCTAGAATCAAGGCGTTAGCAGATGCGAGAGGTGTGTAAATGTGTAGAGTTGACTGTTCTAACCTGAGAAGACATCATCATGGAAATTAAACCAGTTTGTTGTTGTTACCAGCAATCTTGGGTTCTGTCTAGGAACAACCAACCTGCTCTTCAAAGAAACTTGTACCTCTAGTTCTAACCGTCTCTTCTCTCGCATTACTTACTTAAATTTACTTACTTACTTACTTACTTACTTACTTACTTACTTACTTACTTACTTACTTACTTACTTACTTACTTACTTACTTACTTACTTACTTACTTACTTACTTACTTACTTACTTACTTACTTACTTACTTACTTACTTACTTACTTACTTACTTACTTACTTACTTACTTACTTACTTACTTACTTACTTACTTACTTACTTACTTACTTACTTACTTACTTACTTACTTACTTACTTATACTTACTTACTTACTTACTTACTTACTTACTTACTTACTTACTTACTTACTTACTTACTTACTTACTTACTTACTTACTTACTTACTTACTTACTTACTTACTTACTTACTTACTTACTTACTTACTTACTTACTTACTTACTTACTTACTTACTTACTTACTTACTTACTTACTTACGTACGTACTTACTTACGTACTTACTTACTTACTTACTCACTTACTTAAATTTACTTACTTACTAACTTACTTACTTACTTAAATTTACTTACTTACTTACTTACCCTAGCTCTCCAGCTCTTTCTCTATATTGTAGCTCCCTATCTTTTTATCTAGATCTCTACATGTAGCTTTTTCTCTCACTCTCTTAGAGTTCTGACTTGTACATTCTAGCTCTACTACCTTGACTACTGGTATTTTGTTTCATTTGTCATTTCCACACCTCCTTCAAATATTTAGAGACTTGCAGCCCTAAAGATGATGTCATTGTTAATAAAGCACATTTATTTTAATTGCTAGCTCAACAGAGTGAAAGCTGTAGAAAAAGAGAAAGATGAACTGGAGGGATCCAAGAATGAAGCTGTTGAATACCTTAATATGGAGAACTCCATTACAAAACAAAAAAATGTCTTATTTCAGAGATACATGTAAGTGATTTATAATTTTGTTATTGTCCAAATATTTCAAGGATTAACCTGTTGTGTACTATAATTTATGTTTATCAAGAAGCTTTTTTTTTTAATGTGTCCTACACATTATTATTTCCTTATGTTTGGTTGTTATCCATTCCTACCGATTGATGTCACCTTGTTGATAACCTTTGACAATGGCAGTGCCCAACCATACACCGTCTACCTTGAGTACCTTCTTTGACTCTTTCAATTCTTTTCCCCAAACTACTGATTGTTTCTAGCAATTCTTACAGTTACAGTGTAGCTGCTGGTCAATTTATTTATTCCATGAGCCAGTGTTGGATATGAGATGATAACATAACCAGGCAGTGAGGTGCGCTTCATGCCAAATTGGTTATAATCATTCCATATCCAACAAGCACAAATGGAATGATTGTTTTATTAAATACTTCACTAACTTTACATACTTCGGTATTATTTCATTGATATTTTAAATCGACTGAGGATTTTTCAGTTTGATGTAAATGAAGCACGATTTGTATGAAAATTGTGGCAAAATGTCTGGTGCAGTGTTCAATCGGCAAGTTGTGGAGCTATTAAACAGTATATTCATTTTACAAGTTGAACTGACAGCTGAACGGAGCAAGGGTTTTACTTGTTTACGGCAGGCAAATTTAATGTTTCTGCACTCAATTTCATGGTGTGTTTTTTATTTTTTTTTATTCCGGGTATTTTTACGAGTCAGTTTTTATTTTTTCGAGCCTTTAGGCGAGTTAAACTCATTGCCAATAGATGAGCTTGGGAACTGGTGCCTTAAAGGTTGGCAGGGGGCCTGAGCCATTCAGGGAGGTATCCATGGCAACCCTGCAAGCGGGAACCACCCCTACAAGGGACTGCCAACTGGTACCGTCACACTGAAAGGAATTCAGTGGACATACTTACCTAACCCGATACAAACCAAAAGGGGAGGGAGGGCTGGGAGCAAGAATCTGTAAAGATTCGCTAGAGCAGGTCTATGATCCACAAAGATCAGCTAAAAGTGCAAGCAACGCACTGCCAGTCCACGAGGTATGTTGTGAGCCCCTGAGATCCCCTTGCAGATCACATACGCAAATGGGGAGCACCGCAGACCACATTGCCTTGAGATTAACTTTGCTTAAAATTTCATATAACCACATTTAAACTCATCGCCAATAGATGAGCTTGGGAACTGGTGCCTTAAAGTTTGGCATGGGCCCTGAGCCATTCAGGCAGAGCAGGGAGGTATTCATGGCAACCCTGCAAGCGGGAACTACCCAACTGAAAAACTCTCCCAAGGTGCTTGAGAGAGGAGGGACCCGCGGACAGGGTGACATGGGACCTCCGTACATTCCCCCCCCCCCCCCCCCCCCCAAAAAAAAATCCTGAAGGCAACACCCATCCCCAAAGAAAAGGACATACCTTGATGAGCTGCAACTAGCTGCTGCCGTGGATGTAGGGAGCCATGAGTCCCACGGGATCATGCTACGGGAACCAGAGCAAAGCACCAACAGGCACCACGGAGATAAGAGGAACCCTTCAAGTCAACTTCTGAGAGAGGGATGCCAAAGCCTCTGATGGAGTGCGAATATATAGCTGATAAGCATTGCTTGTCCACCGGCCGAGGGCTTGAATTTGGTGATCAGGAATGCCATTCCTAGCTGCAATGGTTGCCGCACCTATGCGGAAACTGTGGCTAGAGAAATTCCCAGTTTTGCCAGCAGAGGCCATGATCTGCCTAAGCCAGTTGGTGAGTAGTGGGCGAGAGAGCGGATGACCATCTTGAAGAAGGAACAAAGGGCCTGAGGAATTACCCCTAAGTGAAAGATAAGCCATTATCACATGAATGGCACACAGTGGATAGCTGCCCAAGCCAATATGAATGTCGGATCCCTTGCAAAAGGGGTCAGTCTTTGAAGCCTTGATTTTCACATACATACATGATGGTGATGAAATTGCATACACAGCAATATCCAGGACAGTCAAGTGGATTACAGGAGAGAAGCTGGCCAGGTTGGGAACCGTAAACTCTGCCGCACAAAGGAAAACAAAATACGCCAGGGTGCAGGCAGCCCAAAACATGCAGTGATCTGCAAGGTGCAGGTTCAAGGACTTCCAAATTACCAACATGAGACTGTCCGTTATAGGAAGACGGTTAGAGGACGGGGAGCCCTGGGAGCGCTTAATCCCACGTATGACACGTTGTAAGCGAAGACAGTTCACTAGAGGATCTGCAAAACCCTGTTCAATATGTAGTGCTCGGACACCGGAAAGATAAACCTTGATGGAGGAATGCTGAATAGATCTCACCAGCAAGGTGGCAAACAAAGGGTCCACTCATTGGTAGGACAGGGGGACCCAGAATAATGAAGCTTGCCCAGCTGGTGACAGAAACTGGTGAACTTCTTCTGAGCTGATGCATATGATTTGCGAGTGAAAGAGGCAAGATCCTGTGTCAAAAATGAGAAGCACTGAAGCTCTAGGGATGAGAGGTTAAGTCTGTCAGCAGCTGTGGAGGGATCGGGGTCGGGAGGGTCAGAGCCAGATCCATGTAATACTGGCCATGCCATTTCATACCCAGAAGGTAGCGATTGGATGGGTGAACCGCAATATTACGATAGGCAGCTTCCACATCAAATTTGACCATAAGCAGGGTTCTCAGTTGAACCGTAACCCGTAACACCTGCCACGGGTGTAGCTAGTAAGTGTTACGGCTGTGACAGAGCTTCGATCACGACCAAGATAAACTTACTGGTCGCTCGTCCAGGCAACCTGCTTTTTCAGCTCTAACATTGCCATAAAATCAGTCACACAATAAATTAAAGTTAAAAAAAACAATTCTCTGGGCCAAAACACGTCAGCAAAGTTTCTCTCCGTTCATAAAGCAGCCATATTTGAAAAACGCCCTATAATGCTTTGCAAACCGTGGAGTAAATGTACGTCATGTATGCTGATGGATTGTGTCTCTGGTGATGTCTAACTGAAGAAAAGGCAATATTCTAGTTGCAAAATAATTATTTTGTCAGCAACTATTGCTGTAAATGTATGTGATGGTCCTGTTGACATTAATTTACAACTTTTCAGTATATTTTGAACAGATTATAAGAAATGGCCTACATAATCATTCATTTATAATTAAGAGTATTTTGCCCCAAAATGCAAGGAAAACACGTTTCAGAGAGTCCAAATTCAAAACATTTCCGAGGACCCCCCTAGAAGCTCCGGCCCTGTTACGCCTGTGTACACCAAAGAAACGGCTGTTAATTTTTCTATTGAGAACCCTGATAACAGCTCCTTTACAAAACCGTGAAACCATGCGAATGATTTGGTCAACTGTGATATAATGCAATGTGAATTCATCTGGGTTGATTCCGTCATTTATGCTAGCACCCCCTTGGAGAAGACAGGTCCACGATTAGACGCCACTTCCCTGGTTGACCCTTTTTAGGGATGACCCCAAAACTGCTAACATGCAGGAGAGGAAATGGGGGTGCACTGAAGGGGTCAGCAACCCTGCCCAAGGACACTTCATTAGCCAAATACTCGTCAATGACGGCTGGGTGCTCATATGCCAAAGATTTGTTCTTTGTAGCAGACTTGAGTTTTTGGGAGTGCCTGAAACCCAGATTGAAACCGTGGCAAAGCCCATCCAAAACAAAGGTAACAAACTTTCGATTCGGGTGGTCCCTCATTTCCAAGGTAAACTGATCCACCTGCAGCGGGCTGACCACAGAAACCTGGGATAGCAGGGCTAGAAGGTTGAAAACAACCAATGAAAAAACATGCCCACCCTGCAACCCCAATTAGAACCCTGATATTACAAGGAGTAAACAAAAAAAAAACAATGTCCCAACCTGAGCAACGGTAAGCTAGAGCTGGAACAACAAATGGTGCTGGAAAAGGAGTCAGTCATCGGACATTTGTCCAACCAAAGTTTTTGACTATGACGACATGCTCAGACATGGTGTCAGAGCACAAGAAAGCCATATCTTTGGTCTTGAGAATCTTAGAATCGTTTACATATACGCCAAAAACATAAACAACAAATTTAACTAATTACTTAAAAAAGGTCACACAAGCCGCACAACGAACAAAATGGCGGTGTATGAGAAATCGCCCCATAATGCAAAGCGAAAAAACCCTTAACATTGTCATGTATGACAATGGAAAGTGTCTTGGTAGGAAATCCAAGATGGCGAAAGTACAATAATTACATTGTCCGATCATAAAGCTAGGTCTGGAAGGACACAATTCCCGCCACGTGAATATATAGCGAAGTTAAAACTGAGCACCAAATCTTAGCCAGAAAACAATGGGAAAACAAAATAACAGATAACAGATAAAACAAAAAACTACAGATCGAACGACAGTACATTATTCGCGAAACAAGATTCAGGGTCGTCTCGACTTGGTGTTGGAATGCGACAATGAGGGCGAAGGCGATCTCCGTTTGGAGGTGTTCCTGGACTGTGAAGAACGCGGGCCAGGACAGGCTGAAGCACGATGAGACCCGGAGCAGCTGGAACATCGATGGGCAAACCGACAAGAACCGTACGGTGCAGCGCAGAGTCCCCTGTTCCAGGATCTGCATACAATTCGCAAGCTGCTAACGGCAGCTGGCTCTAAGGAATTGGATGGACCGTCGCTACGCCCATGAGCCAACACACCCGCTGTATGGAAATTGAACAGTTGGACGTTGATATTAGACCAGTTGACCAAACCTGTCACCGCTGCGTGTTCGCGAAAGACCCGATCGTAAGATAGCTATACACGGGTGTGGAACGGCGGTATGTTTGGATAATCAACAACTGATATTGGCACAGGTCCTTCGACCGCTGTGGGAAATACGAGGTCAACACCAAGGAAAACCACGAGAAAGCCTCCATCCAGGTACATGTAGCAATGTCCTCGTTGCGACGCTTTGCTTTCTTGGGAGCCGAAGTTAACACAAGGCGACCATCGAACAGTAGTTGTGGCTCGGGCTCTGTGAGCACAATGTTGGAGGACAGCAACTCATTGATCTGGGAAACCAACTTCGCCGGGATTGGTGAAAAACCAGGGCCTACCACGAACGGTTGGTGAAGAATCGGTGCTGGCAAGACTGAATTGGAGGGTGGAACTGACGGGAGGCCAGCCTGAAGTGCAAATCCCGTAACGCTCGTAGACACAAATGAAGGAAAAACAAAGCCTGGCCTACCTTGAGAAGAGCCTACCGAAGCCGTTGGCCAATGTGAAGGTATCCCGCCTGCTCCGGAGGCTAGTAAAGCCGCTGCTTGGGAACCCAACGTGCCTGCAAACGTAGATGGCAACTGTGGAATGTCCACGGTGACACTCGTGGCAGGCACCGAGATGGAACCGATATGGCTGAGTCCGCACAAGAAGCATGAGCTTGCTCGGCAGCCATGGCGTCCTTGACGGCCTGGGCAATGGCAGCCATGTAGACCGGTGGTAACTGAGCCATGGAATTGAGCGGTGGAGTCGCAGCATCCAAACTGGTATCGCCCGAGCTTCCAGGAACGTTGGAGGGTTGCGACACCGGAATGCCTCCAGGCAGAGAAACCGGGATATTAGCAGCATCAAAAGCGGCATCTTGGCTGTTTTTTGTATTGTGCGTATTGCGAGCCATATTGAAGCACAGAATTTAGCAAAGTTGAGCACGATAGAGCAAGAATCCGCAAAGATCAGCTAAAAGTGCAAGCTGTATGCTGTGAGCCCCTGAGATCCCCCTGCAGATCACATACGCAAATGGGGAGCACCGCAGACCACATTGCCTTGAGATTAACTTTGCTTAAAATTTCATATTAGATATAACCACATAAAAATAAACATTGACAAGTAAAAATGCCCAGCAGTATTACACAAATTTCTGCTAAATAAATTGTTTATTATACGACAATGTTTTCCATAATGCGCGCAGTCAGGGGGACTAAGACGAGTGTGATACAGTCTCATATTTGCAATTGTTTCTAAAATGCTGTCGTATAATAAACTGCAATACAATACACTATTACATACTATTACAGTACAAACATTGCATTTCAAAACATTAGTTACAATACCTTCTTACTTACATTACATTGCTTAATTTCATGTTTGTGCACTTGTTCAAGGGCTAAATTGACATGCCCTCAGCTAATCAGAAAGCAGAAAATGTTGTATGTTTAGTATTATTATGACCAGTTTGTTGATATTTGATCCACAGATATGAGTGTGCCTTAAACGAAGAGAAGGCAACAGAGAAGAGAGATGAAATCAAAAAGGGACTTGATGAATTAAAGAAGGAACTTTCAAATTTTACAGGCAAGAGAAGTTAACATAAGTTAACATGAAGGAGCACTTCAAGGTTCTTGTGAAATACAACACAAGTTGGACTTGTCATATGACCTGGGCTGCAAATAACAGTCGCTCATTGGAAAATGGCCTACCAAAATTAGCCCATATCCAATGAATCCCAAATTGTGGTCAGACATAATATCCCTTTGCATAATACGGTCACACGACCATGTCAATCATAAAAATAGGTGGTAGTACAAAATGGTTGCCAGAAATGGAAAGAGCATGATGAAATTAGTAAGGTTGCCAATTTTGAGACCGCTGATGCGTAAGCGTGATATTTTATAGTGGTTTGAAAGTTTGAAAAATTTAAAGGATTTGTATGGCTGGATGGCAAGGCTATTTCCGGACAATGTTTTAACCATCAATGACTCTAACCTCGACTAATATGGGAAGACAGCAACATGTCATATGACTCTAACCTCAACTAATAAGGGAAGACAGCAACATGTCATATAACTCCTATCCTCAACTAATAAGGGAAGACAGTGTAAAAAAACGCTGACGTAAACAAATATCGCCCTATAACTTGGCAAGGATTTTATTCTCTTGGATGCACGGTGACCCCTGTTTTTATTTTCATAGATCACTTCCCTTACTGATTCTCTCCATTTTAACAATAAACAAAGAAAATCTGAACGTGAGAAGTTTATTGTTTATTATTTCTACTCATTTTCGATCAAATTTTTCTAAGAATGCGGGTGTGCATGACTTTCAAGTATCCTTCTGTAAGGCTAATGTTACCTGAAGGAATGACATCAGCTGCAAAAATTTACTTAATAGGCCTATTTGCATTGAAATCGACACATCGATCTTATCTAAAATTCTCCCTTTTACTTTTGTTTTGCTGATAGCAATCAAGGCAATATCGCCTTACATGACCAAAGTTTCTAGAAACACGACTTTCTTCAATATGCTTTATCTCCGAAACGAGCATGGTAACCCCTCAATTTTTTTGCCTTTCTGACATGAGTTGGTCATTATCTAACTGCAGCAAAAGTTAAAAAAAAATCTGAATGTGAGAAGATTTGGGCGCGAACGTCCTTAACTGCATGATTCAGAGATACTTACAATATTATTATGTGATTTATTTACATTCCATTACTTTTTCAATATACAATGTCAATCTTGATGAATTTGTTTTGTTGTAGACAAAAAGGACACTCAGGCCAAAGAGCACAAGGAAGCTTCAAAGTAAGACATAATATATGTAAGAGGCCTCTATAAACTACTAGCCATGCAGCAAATGCTAATTAAAAAGACAGATTGTTGTGTAAAACAATTTTGGTCAAGTATCTGGCAGAGTATTTTCAGCAAAGTGCTCATCGTAATTTAATTGCAGATGTTCTTCATTATTCACAACCAAATCAAATGTTTGTACCATGCACATCTAGGTGTGTGTGTGTGCAAACATTCTGTTCAAATGATTATCAATGTTCAACTTACCTACGGGTTTACTACCAAAACAGGTTTGTAGTGTATGTAACCAGGCTCAAGCGAGCGTGACAAACTCAAATCGACCAAAATGGTTCTGTTTAATTTTGTGGTCACGTTCATTATTTTCCCACGGAATAGGACAAATTTAGTTAAAGGTTTTGTGGTTGAACGTGATGCGCTTAGCTTTGTAGTTTCTTTCATGTCAGTTAAACACAGGATGAGAGTTAATTACGTTAGTTTGCTCTATCGTTCCGCCAAGTTCCGCCATAATTATAGTGAAAACCACAGCGCGTTATCTTAGTATCTTTTGTGCCAAAACAGCACGTAAATTAGTTGCGGTAACACGTATATTGTATCTAGCAAATAGGAACATAGAAAACAGGTTTTGTATATTTGTGGCTTACCTAGCTACGGTTGTCCAATCGAATTGTTAAAAACAGGATGTCAGCCACGAGTTTGTTAGATCTCCTTGTTTATTGTGTTTGAGTCCGATATAAAGACACCCATCACGTTTAAGTGATTCACAAGTAGTTCCATCGGTTGAGTGAAGAAGAAACAAGAAGAAGCAAGTCTTTAAGAGTTCTCCCCTCGTTTGGAGTGGCGCTATTGCCCTTTTCCTAGTGCTCTGTTCGTGTTCTTCGTTGTAACGCTTTGGCTTATTAAATTGACATAAACGGAATATTGTTGTCTCCCGTTTACTCGCTACCTTACTCACTCACGCGGCTCGGTCACATTGTAGCAATGGGAACAAAAATGGGACTCAATTGCAGTGTTCCCATTTACGCACAGCTATGTGTATTTGACACAAAAAATAAAAGGACACAGTTTTTAGCCACGCACATAAATAAGTGCTCCAAATTGCAAGTGTTTTCATAGTTTGGTCTACTCTCGAGATACTCTTGAGATAAACAGGATTTTTCAATACACATACGTAAGAAACAATGTTAAAGTTTTACTAGTTTCCTTTACCTTTTCATTACCACTCCAAGCTAGAAACTATGAAAGAATCACATTAAGTGAAGAAGCAAACAACTCTCGGCTCATTGATGGCCAGCGGTCAATACTTCATGTAATATTACATGATGTGTATATCACTTAAAATGCCTGTCTCATTAGGGGACCCTTAAAAATAGAAAGGACCCCCAATTACTGAAACCCATTCCAGTAATTGGGGGTCCTTTCTATTTTTTGGGACTCCTGTTTTCCAAAATGAGTGGTAACACTGAATTGTGCCTGTTTGTTTGTTTGTTGGGTAGGTTACGAGGAAAATACTTCATGCTAACAAAGCACAACTCTATAAATGTTATATTGACTGCATTATTGGTGCCTCTTCGCATGCATATACACAATACAATTTATAGATTATGCGACTACATGTATCAGCTACATATTTTGACTCATGCATACCCATAGGCCTAATAGAGCTATTCCCGCCAGACACCATATGCCTGTTGATCAGCAAAGGTCTAGATTTATATTAATAATATGTTATCAATATCCACAATCATCAGTGAGTGACTTATCTTCTTGTTGTTTGTCTATGTACTAGTTTGCTATACAGTACAGTCAAATCAACTTAGCCATTGTGTTAAGCAGTCCAGTTATAATTCATGAGTTATCCTCATGTGCAGTGATGCTTGTATGCATGCTGTTAGATATGACTGAAACTATTTTGAAAATATAATTAGTGTGTGCAAGTATAAAAAGCTTTTAAATACCAGTAATTTAATCAGAGAGTCAAATGCACTTTCCTAATCTATCATTACTGCTAGTATAATAAGAGGTTATCCTATAGAATGTTTTTCAATTTATTTTTTTCAGGAAATATGCAGAACTTTCTATTGTAGTTGACGAGACCAAGAAGAACTTTGCAGCATACGAGAGAGATGACTTGAAATTTCGTGAGGTTGGTACATCCCAGATTCAATAACCACTGGACTTTGTAAATTTGTTACCAGACAGTGATAATCATGCTTATTAATTCATAGTTTGTTGTTGTCTCCTAACATAACTATCCTTGGAATGATGAAACAAAAACTCTTTCCAGTGATATTCACTGTAGTGACAGGTTCATGTTGTTATGCTGAAAATTCTTTCTTTTTTAGGAATATAAATACTCAAAACAGAATCACAAAAAGATGCAGAAAAATCTCCAAAAAGAAAAAGACAAGGTACAATATGTCATGTTTTCTGTGAAGTGACTTTCACTAATTTTTATTTAAATTAATAATTGCAAAGGAAATTATAATTTTTTTAACCACCTTTGTCGCAAGTCGAGGCTGGATCCCCAGGGGATCCCCAAGGTTGGGACTACAACCCCAGCTCCACGATAGAAGACCATCCATGTGGCCGACACTGCCCGCAACCCAGCCACAAGCTCCCCACACCAGGCTAAAGGGACCTCTGAGTTGGATCCTACTTTGAGCAGAGGGGCTCATTGTTTCTAATATCAAATAATGTAAGTTGTTTGAGTTTTAGGGGTTTTTCTGTCCTGCTCACGTGACGTGAAGTCTTCCTAAGAATAGAGTGGTAGTTAAGAAGGTCCCCCCTTAAGAACCGCCATGGCTGCCTCATTGTCACACAGGAACTTGACCTGTCGGGAGATCAATAGGTGACCCCAAAGGTAGGCAGCAAGCATGACAGGAAACAGCTCCTTGTAGGCAATGGACAGGGGGACCTGAGAGGCTGACCAAGAGCCAGAGAACTAATGGCTATGAAATATGGTACCATAACCCAGGGATCCTGCTGCATCCAAGACACCTGGAAGTCTGGAAGAGGGGCCCATGTACATGTAGGGGTATGGATGAAGCTCAGGCCATCCCATGACTGGAAGAGTTTCCGCCACCAAGCCAAATTGAGACAAAACTCCTGTTTGAGTCTGATTGGGTAGTCATCCCAATGGAATGATCGATCATACACAAAAGAAATGTACGGCTCTAAGGGGCAATCTTGCAGGCATGGTGTAAATAACCAATGAGCTAGTGACTCTAGTTCTTTTCTCCTGAAAATTTTTTTGATGACCATTAATCCAATAAGGCAATGATTCGTACTGCTACACGTTTTTCTTGGGGAAACGGGCTTAAAGTTTAACGGAGTCAAGTCCGATACCAAGGACTGTGAGGCAAGGAGATGGCTCCTCAAGCTTATGTGGATGTAGGTAGGCCCAGGTCAAAGCACAGCTGTAGACAGGCACACAAGTTGTTCAAACAAACTGGAGACAGAGAATAGTGGTGTTACCAATCACACTCTCATAGATGTGGTGAAAATGGCATCCCCCAATGGTCCAGCAGCAGATGCCATCATTCCATGAGTGGCAGTACTGAGGTTGCTGATTCTGGTCTAGACCTGATGGAACAGTGGACATGGCCAAAGACTGCAACAATTGACAAGTGGTGGGAGTTGGGGAAGACTGAAGATGGAAGTTGTATAGGTCCATGTTCTTCTTAAACCAGTCCACCAAGGTTGCAGCAGTCGCATCTTTTTGTAATGCAAGATCATACTCCTGCAAAGCTTGGCCAGGGTACTGCCTAACTATTTGAATGATCACAGCTTGTAACACATAAGATGTAACCAACGATTGGGATGTACAATGTACTGAACACATTACCATCTGGTAAATTGTAAACCCCTCACTCCAAGTCAAAATATCTGTTATCTCCACTTGTTGATGTTTTGTGGTCGAGATAACCAGTTTTCCATCCAAATAATGTTTGTTGTTCATGCTCCACGGTGCTAAGATTCACTGACAAGAGGTCCGCCAGGTCTACAAAATGGCCACCCGTAATCTTCAGAACCAACTTATACAGAATAGGGGTGTGCGTCGGACTGACCATGAAGGCTTTGTCCAAGATGGTGCAGTTGGAAGCGGCCAAAGACAGGACTGGGTATTAGAATAGCTTGGACTCAGCACATGAGAAGAAACCAGATGCCAAACTAAGAGCGATAATGTTGGATACAGGTGTGAAGGTACTAATAAATGGCAGAATTGAAAGCATAACTGCCATGGCTGGTACAAGGTTCTCACTCGAGGTGACCAGGTTGGAAGTTGGCATTAAATTGGAACCCTAGCCTCTGAAAAACCAGGTAGAGGGACAGTGGCAGGGAATGAGAGTGAACTTGAAGAGGGGGCAGTACTCAATTACTGCCACCTTTTGACATCTCACAACAAGTTTGCATTACCAAATTAATCCAAATTCTGTCATGACAGCATGACATACAGTATGCATGAGTGGGCTTATAAGCTAGCTACATTGTGTTAATGTTTTAGAGTTTCATTCTTGCAAAGAATGAGATTCAAAAACTAGCAAACTGAGTCCAACCACCTTGAGTGATCAGTGTCTTAAACTTAGTTTTCCCCCAAAATCACTGATTACAATTTGTTCTATGCAGTTGGAAGAACTTCAGAATGTTCCTGAGAAAAGTAAAAAAGAGTTACAACAGTTGGAGGAAAAGAAAACTGATTTGGAGGTATGGTACTAAAATTGTATTGAAGTAAAATTGGTTCTCATTTGATTTGATTGATGTACACTGGAGCCTATGTATGAATCTGATGATGAATGAGTTTTCCATCTCCAGAGAGCTCTCTTTTTGCCACTCCTGCTTCAAGTTGATTAAAACAATGACTTTATGCCTTCAGTTTTTCCTCTTCACATACAGCTCAATAATTTGAAGCAATTTATTCTGATCAAAATATGATCCCTTGCATTGAGTATGAATATAACAAAACTTGACTTTTTTCTTTTGTTATATTCATACTAAAAATGTGAACACAATCTAAATGTGTTTCTTCTTAAACAACAACACAAGATACAGCTTTCAAAGTTCATAAAATGCACACAGGTCAATTGGCTCTTTGAAAGAACACATGAAGAACAAACATGTCGCAGTCCTGTTATGTAACGTTTTATGCAATTAATGTTTTAATTCATGTTGATACAGATACAAATACAGCTAGATATAGTAAAAAGTAAAATATGGAAGACTAGCAGACTTACTTGAAATATAAAAACAATAATGACACTTCCAGTTTAACAGAGCATCTTTTGTAATCTTTGTTCCAAGATGCTTTGTCATCCTTGAATTCATTGCCATATTGTTCCAACACAAAATTAAGGAAGCTTTACACCTTGAGTGGGATAAACATCACTCAATTGACATACATCATTACAATGTCACTCCCTTGTTTATTAAGTGTAATCAACACTTCATATTGTGCCATCTTTCTTATTAGTTGTTGCATATGTACAGTTTCTATATATATTGATCTTGTTACCAACAATTTCACTGCTGCATGACCGTTAAGGTGGCTCATCTCAGTTTTGCAAGGGCATACCTTCCCAAATTTGAACGGCTGATATTTCATTGTCAGAGCACCGTCTGGCAAGCTACTTAACCCATTTACTAGAAATAGATTGAACATTCCAAAAAAGTAGGTTTGATTAGCATCGGTGTTACCATAGCAATGCAGCGATGACATCATGCATTTTACATATGATAATTTTTCTCTACATCTAGACGTAAACTTTTAAAACAACTTAATGTCCCTTGTAGCCCAGATGTAATTCTTCAAGACTACAAATTTTTAAAGAATTCTATGAAAGCATTTTGGAATAAAATGCGGCTATTTTCATCAAAAAATTAATATTCACCTTACATTCATTTAATTTGTTGATACCAATGTCTTCCTGACTGATTGAGTTAATGTTTTTATCACATAATATACCTGTGACATATAACTGCTTTCTGTGAGAGTTTCTTTGAAATTGCTTCATTTGATGTACACTGTAGTCATAAGTAACCCCTGCTAGATTCGCATGTTACTAACCTTTATTCCATTTAGAAATTCTTGTAAACCCGCTGAAATATTCGCAAGTTCAGTCCATTCTTATCAGTTGTTTTGAAGTTACACGCGGCAAAACTTCAACGTCAAACTACAACAAATGCTGTTCTCTTTCGCTTTACCGTTGAATTAATTCTCAGTGTGCTGATCGATTGAAAAGCTACCTGTGAACGACTTTTCATGATTTACGCCTCAAAGAACTCTTGTTGAGATGTAATTTTTCCACTTTACCAAACTGACAACGCTGCAATTTTGGAGAAATTTTGAAGTCTTTCTGCGTGCGATTACATCATTCATGTGTCTGTCCTCTTATTGACAAGAATTTGTGCTAGAATTTTGACAGTTATTGTAAAAAGAGGTTTTTATGAATATATAGGCCGCTGAGAACCCCAATTGCAGATGGTGCCGTAGATAAGCCGCACCCCCGATTTTGAACCCACATTTTAAGTAAGAAGGTATGGCTTAAATACATGGAGCTTTACGGTAGTTTATTCAGTCCGCATTGGAAAATATTGGTCTTGGTTTTTTTTTGCAAGTTTATGGACCTCGCCTTCGGCTCGAATCATAAGCTTGCAAAATAAAGAACTCAACCAATATTTCCCCAATACGTACGGACCTCACGCTAGTTCAATAACATCCGTGTAGCAAGTGATGATGGACCCTGGTTGTCCAACACATGTCTTGTAGATACACTGTAAAAGTGAAAGTAATATCTTGCAAATTGGTTAGCCATCATTCTTATTCTCAGTTTGATCATATCACCATGCATGGGCAACCAGTGTGTTAAAATCTATAATATTAATAATAGTATTTATCCTTTTAACAGGGGAAAAGAAAAGCAGAGGAAGAGAAACTTGCAGAAGTTATGCAGGTCAAAGAAATTTTGTTTTATTACTCTTTTGGCTTGTGTAATATTATTACTAATAAACAATTATTGGATGAGGTTGAGCATGGTAGCGAGAATTATCAAGGCCGAGGTTTGTGTTATCTGACGAAGCCGAAGGCTGAGGCAGATAACACAAACCGAGGCCTTGATAATTTCTCTATCATGCGAAAACCGAATCCAATAATTGTTTTATTATACGTTTGAAAAGCTAAATAATCATTTTGGGCGTAACTTTGCAGCGTTTTGTCGCTTTTTCCTTCGCGGATTGTGAAGTATTTTAATATATTTTTCATTGCCGCTAATGAAGCAACGCGTGCTACACGTGCATGACGTCAATCGAGATGCATTGTCTCTAGGTTTGACGCGTAATTACATGCATAAATCCAAGTGTCTGTAGGTATGACGTGTAATTACATGCATAAATCCTAGTGACTGTAGTTATGGCGCGTCAATTTGATGCCAGCGTGAGTTAGCTGTATGCTCTCAGCCAATGAGAATAGAGATAGTGAGCAAAATGTATAATAATACCCCTTTTACTCTTTTTCTCTTTTATTTTGAATCATCAAAAGTAATTTATTTTTCTGTCACAAATCAGTGTACATGTACCTTTAATGCACAATCATGTAGATGTACCACTGTAACATTACATTTATTTAATTTTTCTTATGTTAAATCTAATTTGAACAATTTACTCAAACATTCTAGAGTATAGCGACATGTAAACAATTGACCTCATTGCCTGATGAAGACTAGCAATAAAGCGGATGAAACGTCACAATCAACACCTCAAAGTGACTCCATCGTGAGACAAATGTTTTTAAACGTTCATCTATATGCTACAGTAGTTTTTATTATTATTTTAAAAATGTATAATTTAATATTTGCAGGCTTGAAGAGTGAAACCGAGGGCCTCCAAACAGAAAAGGAGGTGAGGAATTTGGGCAGCATAATAATATCACAGTGGAAAATACAAAACCTAGCCCCTGAACTTTTGTTTTTTCATTTTATTGTTCTGTTTATTTATTTAAAAGAACCCCATCACATTAAAGAACTCACATCACTATTCGAAAAGAGTAGGGGACGTAGTCACTGGTGTTGTGGTCTGGCCTCTTCACATGTATTCATGGATTGGGTGGGTGGAGTGAGATCATGAATGGACTGATTGCGGCTGCCATAGGCGCCTTTACAAGCTGATGTCCCTGAGTTGAATTGTAAAGCCCATTTGGATACTATATAGAAAATGTGCTATATAAATGCATTACCATTCAGATTTGATGTAGGAAATATCCATTTACCAAATTCAGAACATCAGGTTTTAACCCATTGGCTCCTGGGTTTGTTCTAAAAAACGGCAATCTTATACCCCAGATGCCTATTTCTGGCCGTTATCTCAATAGTTTACTGCCCAACTGTCTAAATCTTAGATTGCAACATGGCAACAAACATCCCCTTCGACTTCAAGGCCAGTAGTTCAATATTTTCTTTGGGCATGTACACAAATCAAAATTTTGACATATAGTTTTTGAACAAGAAAAACACACCACACTTCAGGCTTTCCTTTTCTTTTCCTTTTTTGGGGGGGTGGGGGGGGGGGGGGTGTTCATGCTCTCTTTTTCCTCTCCTTTTTTTGCGGTTTTCTTGGCCTTTCAGTCACCTTTGTTCAGTTGGAAAAGTTTCCACCTAAACGTTGGGGAAAGTGAACTTTTTAACAAAGAGTGTCAATGGTAGGAAGGTCATGTTTTACTTCAATTTTTGAGGAAGTTATTTTGTGTGTATCTCTGACCCAATGATTTTGTGCTCGTTTTGGCAGACGTTTTCCTACTCTCAGAGTCAAATGTGAAATAAAACAAGTCTTTGATGTGAACCTTGTGCACTTGCAAGTTCAAATATTATTTTTAAGATACTCTTGTGTTCATGCAACTGACTTCACACACACTGAAGAAGGGTTTAAGACACTACAGTATATCCAATATTAAGACATTTTGTTAACATTTTATTTTCATTTTGTAATCTAATCAGGCTGATTTGTATTATAACTTTCTTTCTCTCCAGGCAAAAGAAAAAGAATTATTAGGATGGAACAAGGTTGTCAATGAAGCCAAGTCGAAGGTTTGTAATAGCAGTACAGTCTTCTTGTTTGTAACAATTTGCATGAAATAAGAAGTTTCTTTGTACAAATTAGTTAGGTAGAAAGGAACAAATCCTTTTCCTGAATGAACGGATGAACAAATTAAATGAATACTTTATCTGAGTGTCATGGTATTAATTTTAGACTACACAACTAATTGGGGACACTATAACCAAATATACTATTTAAAACTGAAATCCCTGTTTAATCAATTTACTCCAATATAAACACTTTTATTAAATACTCAATCACTGTTATTGCATTTCTGGCCTTCTGATTGGCTCCTTGCACCCATGTTATCAGCTCATAACACAGATTCTGCCAATTATGGTAGCTCATAACACCCTTTGTGACCAAATATGGTAAATAGCGCATTAGCTCGACAATATTGTTCAGGGTGGTTTGTTCGTTAAGGTAGTGAAATTCGAAAAAGATGGCTAAAATAATTAAGTAAAAAACTTCAATTGGCCCTTCTAAATCAAACAAAAGTTCAGTCCATTAAATAATGCACAAAGTTTGGAACAAAATATTTAAT
Source organism: Desmophyllum pertusum (assembly GCA_029204205.1). Lineage (NCBI taxonomy): Eukaryota > Metazoa > Cnidaria > Anthozoa > Scleractinia > Caryophylliidae > Desmophyllum > Desmophyllum pertusum. Next base: position 1,816,167 of record MU826350.1, on the reverse strand, counting down.
GGGAAATTCCTGTAAATGTACAACAAATGCAACTGAACAAGCACTATAGGCAGCCTGAAACAATTTACGGAAAGATCCGCCGAAAACCGGCACAATTAAGCTATAATTCTTCCAACAAATGAAAACCTGTTTACAACACAAGTTAAAGCTTAGCCTATTCAGTATTGTTACCTTGTATTTCGAAAAGTCTTGCCAATTCCAGCTAGACTAAGCTTATTGTTTGAGTTTGTACACACACCTTTAAAAGTTCCAAAATGTGTTATTCCTCATTTCCAATCAGAGGCAAATGTCAAAAATAGGTGATACTTTGACAAACCCTTTCCCTAATATACATGTAGCCTCGATCATGTGATATATCAGAATATGTCTTAAAAACCTTTTTTAAAATGAAAAAGAAATGAGGAGAGATTGTGTGACAAGCCAAAATAATGTATTTGTAGGAGGCTAGATAAGGTAAAGTCTTCATAAGCTTAGTGGCCCACAACTGCCGGAGCTTATCCCGGTTTCTGTAGCATGAAGCGACTAGGAGTATTGCTACTCCCCTGGATGGGATGCTAGTCCATCGCAGGTTACCCCCCAGCATTTTGTCACCGGTAGCCTTATACTCCTGGGTGGAGAGAGGCACTGTGAGAGTAAAGTGTCTTGCCCAAGAACACAACATAGCGACCCCGGTCAGGGCTCGAACCTGGACCACTCGCTCCGGAGTCTAGCACGATAACCATTAGGCCACCACATCTCCCAGGAGGCTAGGTACTTGCCATCATGTAATATTACATGATGTATGTCACTTCAAATCGCCTAAATGTTCTCATTCTGGTGATCAAAATTCTCTCAGTGAAATAATATTTGGGGAGTTGGTGATACTTTGGATCCACTGACTGGCACAGCAATAAAAACAAAATATGCTTCATAGCCATGATATGAAATACATCTGAAATCATACATGCCATTTTTGGTTATGAGGTTTTTAAAATGCTCACTGTTGCCTACCTTTTTAAAATAGAGCCATTGGTGACTCACTGACATAAAAAGTCAATCATCCTATAGCTTTATGTAAGTTTTCTTCATGGTCTGTTTAATGTATGACTTTTTAGATGGATGTGGCAAAGAGTGAGCTGGAAATTTACAAAAGTCAGAATGAGACAGCTGTGAACCAGCTCAAAGATGCTAGAGGCAACTTGGACAGAGCTCAGGAAACCAGAACACAAAGAAAGAGGTGCAAAGTCCATTAATTAAAGCCAGGATTTTTGGATACATGTAGTTGACGGGCATGGTGTACAGTGGAACCTCTACTTTGGGACACCTCCATTAAGCAGACACTTCTCCTTGTCCCAGCAAAATTCTCATAATTATAATCTTTGTATTTACCACCTCTATTAAAGGGACAGGGACACTTTTTGAGCATTGTCAAGTGTATTTCATCAATCCATTATTGTTCAAGAAGAGTGCAGTTATGCAGTAGTATCGCGATCCACGTGTAGTTTTGCTTACGAGTGAGACAACATTATTTTGCGGTAATGTCGTCTCAAATGCGGGCCGGTTATTGGTTCTGAAGATACAGATTGGCACCGGGGCACTGAAGTGGGTTCCTCACGTACGCATCAAAATTCAATGATGAACTCGTTGGCAATCGTTTATATCTTGTCATTTACAACTTGCTCAATCTAAAAGTTAGCGTATGGTGAGTATTAAAAGTCATTTATTTTGGAGAGTTTGTTTACCGTTTTCACTTGCTTTCGCGATATACACGCGCTAAATTGTAAAGTTCTTTTCCCATTTCATTGCTGTTGGCACTTTAGTAAACTTTGTGGGACATAATTCTGAATTGCTTTTGTTTCCATAAGCAATTTACCGGCGAAAAAAGTCAGACTTTCTTCGAACAATAAAATCCTTTCACGTTCAAGTATTCGTGCACATTTCGTCGCGTATAGTGGGAATTTCTATTTCAATCAACAACAACTGATCTTAATTTTCCTTTTAATTTGTCCAAAAATGTTTGAATCGCGATACAAAACTAAATTCGATAAGAGCACCTCGGATCCTGAAGTCATATCTCACAAGTACCTCAAGAAAGAAAGAAAATATATTCCGTATCGACTCCGCCCAATACAGAATATATTATTTTGTCCCAACTAGCCGTCATTATAAAGCCGTAATCAAATCGAATTTAGTTTATAATATTTTGTAATCAGTTATCATTCCAGTTTCTGCCTGAATTTCAAAATAAAAGGAATACGCATTGTATTATTATTAACAACACCCCGCCCGACCTGCATTAAGGGGACACTTCTCCTTGTCCCAAGGGTGTCCCCTTAAGGTGATTCCATCGAAATAAAAGTTGCACTAGAAAGTTTCTGAAACTTTCCCTAGTTGAACATTGTGATGTAATGTTTAAAAATATAGAATAAAAAGAATAGGTCACCATTACCGCGAAAGAGATATAATCAACAGAAAATACCTCATACAGTTGCAACCTCGATTCCAGGCTCTCTCTCCTTTTCCTCCCTTGTCGTTGAGTAGACTACTCAACGACAAGGGAGGAAAAGGAGAGAGAGCCTGGAATCGAGGTTGATACAGTTGAACCTCTCTAATACATATTTATACGGAAAAAGTATTTCAAGCTCAAATCTGACAATAAACCCTGGGCCTATTTTGTTCAGAAAGCTTTTTTGGTGGGATTATTTTCAAAAGGGGTTATTTTTGGAGAATCTTATTATCAGAATGATAATGATTGGGCTAATAAAATTATACTTGGAAGGAATGTTTGTTTTTCTAAAATGTGAAGTGCACATAAGAATACTGCATGGTAACACTCTCTAAACATGACTAGATATAGAAGGTTAAAGGGACCTGCAATGAAACAAGTTACATGTACATGTACCGTAATTGCTTGTCCGCCAACCAAGGATATGCTGGGTACAGACTGCGGTGTATTCTTGCAACAGCCTGTAACCAGTCCTTACAAAGTTTCAAATCCTACATGCTACTAATATTGTATTTTTATTCAATGCATCAGTAGATTACCATAATGCTAGTGGTAATGGTAACTGACTCTGGTGTGGTTTTTTTTTGGCAGTGACATACAGTCTTTACAGGATGAAGTTCCAGAATTAAAGAACAGGTTAATAAAGGCAGAAGCCGATTTGAAAAAGGCTGTGGAAGGAGAAAAGAAAGCTTCTGATGAGGTCAGTATACCTTTATCATCACTACATTGTGTGCATGTCTAGTTGATGTTGTTATATCTTGTTACATTGTCAACAGTTCTATTGCAGCCACTATATTTTTGTTAGAATTTCGGTAGTAAACTGTTCTTGTGCTACCTCAAGGAGAGTGAGAATTTTCCTGCAAAGTGGTGGGTGTATTGTTTAGACAATTTTGACATATCGGGTGATATATGATTTTGGGCAAACACGTACTTAAGAAAATACTTATGCTAAAATGTGTTGTTTTAGCTTCGTAGCATACGGACAAAAGTTGAGGAAGCAAGAAGTTCCCTGCAAGCTTCACATAGCAGGTTAGTATTTCAGCTGTTGTGCAAATTATCTGTCAACTTTAATGGTGCTCACTCCTTTAACATAAAATCAATACAATTCGTTTTTGTTTTTATTTGATACTTGTATACAATATACCGATAATGTTAGTAATTCTTAGATATGACTTCATAAGCAGTGCTTCCCATTAACGAGGCATTTCGGTTGGAAATCATTCCCTCTTCTCAATCTGCTGCCAGGTGTAGCCAGCCGTCTTTGCCTCACCGTCCACTGTTCTTCTCCAGCTGTTTCTGGGACGGCCTTGGCTCCTTCTTCCCTGCAGGTTCCACCTCAGGGATTGTCTGGTAACATTGCTGCTTGGCTTCCTGAGTGTGTGCCCTATCCAGCCTCACTTCTAGTTGCGTATTTGCAAGTCGAGTCTCTCCTTCCCAGCTCTTTCCCACAATTCCTTGTTCCTAATAATCTCTGGCCAATGAATTCCCATGATCAACCGCAAGCATCGATTCACAAAGGACTGAAGTCTGTTGGAGTTTGCTTTTGTTGTTCTCCATGTCTCTGAGCCATATAGCAGGACCGACGTCACGTTGCTGTTGAATATCTGTAGCTTGGTATTTCGGGATATTACTCTTGTTGGCCATATGGGTCTCAGCATATAAAATGCTGCTATTGCCATCCCAATTCTCGTCTGGATGTCCCTGTTGGCTCCACCATCCTTGCTGATGTTGCTACCAAGGTATGTGGAATATTCAACATCCTCAATTGTCTCCTGCGCCAGAAAAACACTATCCTCTTTCTTGGTGTTGACTCTCATCAACTTGGTTTTGATCTTGTTGATCCTGAGGCACCTATGCAAGATGTGATACCTTGGACTGCATGGTGTTGTGGTTGTGTGTCAATAGAGCGATGTCATCCACAAAATCCAGGTCCTCCAGCTGGGTTGTGAGTGTCCACTGTATACCACGTTGCTCTCCCTTGGTTGTTTGATGCATGATCAAGTCAATTACCAGCAGCAACAGCAACGATGACTGGCGCACTTCTATGAGCGTCTATGAGTTCTGAGAGTAAGCCATTGTGGATAACTCGACAGGAGCACTTCTCATAGGTCTTCTGTATGAGGGTTATAAAGTTATTAGGGATACCATAGTGTTGCAGCAGCTTCCGCAAAACATCCCTATCGATGCTATCAAATGCCTTTTCATAATCCACAAAGGTCGTGTATATGGGAGAGTTCCACTCTAGAGACTACTCCACTATGATCCTCAGAGTGGCAATGTGATCAGTACATGACCTGTCCTTTCTGAATCCGGCTTGTTCATCTTGCATGCGTTTGTCCAATTCTGACTTCAGTCGCTCAAGTATTATCCTATTCAGCACCTTTCCTGCAGTTGATAGAAACATGATGCCCCCCCCCCCCCCCCCCCAGTTCTTACAGTCTTTGAGATCCCCTTTCTTTGGCAGCTTGATAAGGTATCCTTCCCTCTAGTAATCTGGTATCGCGTCTGTTTCCCAGATCCTTACGAAGAGCATCAACAGCATCTCAGTTGATGTGTCCAGGTCCACCTTGATAGCCTCTAGATGAATACCATATGAATCTCCAAGCAGCAGTATCAGATCTTTCCTAGCTACCAAGTTCAATACATGTTGTAGTCTGTCATAGAAGTCAGTCTTCACTTCATCATCCGCCTCATTAGTTAGTGCATAACACTGGATGATGGTGATCTTGCATACTTTTGTGTAGAACCTTGTGGTGATGATTCTGGATGATACTGGGTTCCATGCCATGAGTGATTTGGCAGGTTGATTAGAAAGCATAATGCCAACTCCTTCAGTGTGCGGTGCATTTGCATCTTCATGACCAGAGTACAGGACTGTCTCTCCACTCGACAGCCTCATGCACCCGGATTCGATCCATCTCGTCTCAGACAGACCCAAGATTGGCAGGATGTAGTTGGTCATCTCGGCAGCAATCTGCGCAGACTTCCCTGCTTCGTACATGAACATGGTCCTGACATTCCAGGTACCAAAAAGCGTGGTCGCCGTGGAAGAAAGGAGGGGGTCGGCAATTGGCAGCTTCCTTGAGGTTTTCACTATGCCTTCTCCCAAGACAAGATTGATTCTGTGTTCATTTCCAATGGTTTCTTTAATCGGTTGGTATCCACTCGACGAGTGATTGACCCACCTAGCTTCACCAGAGTCCCATTAGCCAGACTTGTTCGAGGTTCCAGACAGGCCTTCATGGCTACCATATCATACTTCATCCTGCCTAGCAATCCTCTACTCGCCCCGTTTCCAGCTACCGAAAAAAATAAATGCCTTATTGAAGGAATAAACAAATAACTGTGATTCTGATCCCCACTCCCCCTTTCAGAGTTAAAATTGATTTTAGTTGACTCTGTTCATGAATTGCCCTCTATGGTGCTGTAAGCTGTTGTCAATTTCCTGCAAGTGGACACCTAGACAAGGTCCCAAGGGTATCCACTGATGGGATGATGTTCGACTGTATGTGTGATAGAGGAAACCTTCAATTTATTTGCAATTCTGTGCATTTCACTTTTAGTTATTCATTTGTGGTTCAAAAAGTAAGTCATTTAGAGAAGGTAGTTGTCCAATGGACAACTCCGAGGAATAAATGACTTGTCTGGCAACTTTCAGGAACTTGTCCGGGGCTACCGATTTGTCAAACCCTGTTAAGGTAAATACGTGCATCGGGAATTTAAGTATACAAGAACTCCACTATGGCTGTGCACATTTCCACATTGTTCTTGTGCAAAGCCATTGAATATAACAAAAATGTTTGTTCTGACTTGTGTTCAACAGAGGCAGAGTGTTGGAGGCTATTATGCAACAAAAGGCATCAGGGAAGATTCAGGGAGTTCATGGTCGTCTGGTAGGTGTTGGAGTGGTAGTGGTTGCCTTGTAAAGCGTTATTTCACTGCTACTGAAATAATGCGTTTGTCTGAAGTGCCTTTGAAATGAAAGTTTCTGTTTCACAAAGTTCAAGTTTCAGGTTTAGGCCAATTATTGCATCTTTTAGGCTCAGAACTTTCCACATAGATAGATAATGGTTTCAGACATTTGTTGCATCGTTTTAGTCTTCCTGGAAATCAATGACCCTTTTGATTTGATGTCAATCAGACAGTTTGAGGTATTGTCTTATTTTGCTCCAAACCATTGCTAATTTATTTTGTCATCATACACAAATGTAAGTTTACTGTGTTTTGGGTTAAGAGCTTGTGTACATGTGTGTTATGATGTCATATTTTTGTTTGAACATTCATGGTTGCCTGGAATTATACGAAACTTATGAAACCAACTGGAAATAGACTACATAATGTCTATAAATGAATCAAATTTCAACAAACACTCGAACAGAGCTAGAAGCTGAACAGAGCTAAAAGCTCTAAAATTTGGTCAGGATTCATGAATTCTTTCATTCAAGTTAAAGATGTTTTTATTCAATAAACTGTGGTTTTTTATTTGAAACCATGCCATGCAACCTATACCATGAAGGTCAAAGTTTTTCCTGTCACCACACATGCCATTATTTCACCTCATTTTTAAGCGTGACCAGAAATTCAAGGAACTGTATTTTTTTAAATTCATACACAGACCTGAACTTTTGCTATTTTATTATATTTTATTATTTATTATTGTTTCATTTGCATTCAACTTCAATTCAGCCAAAAAATTATTAAATTGTTATGAGAAACAGCTGAGTATATACTTTTGTTTTCAGGGAGATCTTGGTGCCATAGATGATAAATATGATGTAGCTATAAGTACAGCATGTGGAGCACTTGACAACATTGTGTGTGACAGTATTGACACTGCTCAGAAGTGTATTACCTTCCTCAAGCGTAATAACATAGGGTCTGCTACTTTTATTGGCCTTGACAAGGTACACAACTTATTTACTTTTAGTAGTTTCTGTAACCTATAAAAATGTATGTCAAATGAATGGAACTTTATTGTGTGGTTTACACAGAGTAAGCCACTATTTGCAATGTTTGATTATGTGTCCCAATACGAGAGCATACAGCAGTTTTGTTTGCTACATTTCTGCTTCATATGACTGCAGATCATTCATGGCATAGTGGTAAGATGCCTGTCTCAAGCCAGACCGCCCAGGTTTGATACTCATTGGTGTCAACCTTATTTTTTACAACGTCTGGCTTTTTTGCTGTTCATTGTGTGGTGAGAGATTCTTCATGTAATAAGCAGTACTGACAATATTACTAACATTAATGTCCCAGTTCCGCTTAAATATTGTTTGTGATTAGAGTAAGCATGAACAAATAACAACAGACACAAGTTTGGCATAATGGGGGGACACCGCTCAGCGATTGGCGTGACAGACGACTTCCATTTAATTTCGTGACCTTTTAACGGCCTCACTTCTCACGGCACTACGAGCTGCAATAAGCAGCAACGCGCCAGGCACTACGAGCTGCAAAGCAGCAACGCGCCAACGAGGCAGGTCTAAACGCTGCGCTACGAGCTGAAACCTAAGGCCAGCAATGCGCAAATATCTTATATACTGAACGACCCATGAAGCCTCACTTATCTCCCCAGCGGTGCTGGATCGGACAAGACTATTGGCAGGTCGGAAATGCAAAACACAATCAAACTCAACAGTAAAACAAAGCTTGGGAAAGTCGCTGCGCAGACTTAACCAAAACCAATCGTGAGAGATGACCCGGGTTTTATTTAATTAATGTACGCAAGCTCCTCCTCAAATAAGGGAGGGAGGGAGGGAATTTTTAACGCAGATTACAGTAAGTTACTAGCAATAGCCGAGATAACTAGAGAATATGACTTTGGACCTTGAACAGTGCTTTTTATAGCTAGACAGAGTTTGTGGCCTAGGCCAATGGAGTGTGTTGTTCCATAACACAACTCGACACTACGTAATGTTCACGGGGACATGAATGTAGCTTTAAGTAACCATTCACGAAGCCCGATCGAAAGTATAACTAGACATCGTTGCAACATAGTAAAATAAAGGTTATTCAAGGCTACTAAACAAAGAATATAATAATATGTTCATGCCATGCGTTACACTACAAGTCGCCAGACTGTGTTGCGACATTGACAACTGATACCTCACGGAAGGTCACGGAATACTAGAGCGTCACGCTCCATTAACTGCGTTTTACATCTGGCTATGTAAAACTTTATTAATTTACTATTCTGAATAACAAATAGATTATATTTGACTGTGCGTCTGTACTCTTATCGAGTACAGATGACGTCAAAACGTGACAAGAACAACTAAAGTGGCCCACAAGATGCAATCGAGTGGGTCACTGTTGTTCTTGTCGCGTTTTGATGTCTTCTGTACTGACCCACGGCCAAATGTAATCTATTTGTTTTATATAGTTTCGGAGATATTCGCTTCAGATTTTCACTTGAATGTACGCTAAATAAGCCACAGTGTTTTCATGCATCCAAATAAAACTTTGTGAAAACTAAACGGCTTAAAATAAACTGCAGCTCAACTCAGCGAATGTTTCAAAAAACAGATATTTAGAAACTAACCTCTATTCTGTCCTGATATGAGGAAAAACAATCTCAATTATTTTTACTGCAAGTCGCTTCACGGTGAACGATAATCCCACTCTAATTTCTCGGATTCTGTTCACAATGAGCTAAAAGTCTATCATATTTGCTTCCAAGTTCTAGCCAAACTTGAACAGCCGATTTAAAACTCGTATTAATTGATCTACATCGAATTTCCCACGGAATATTTCCAGTTTGATGAGAAGTTGACGGCGATGCAAAGGATTTATTGGAGCAGGGCGCCCATGCGTGTTTTCCCGCCATTCGTGATGTAATTCGTCTGTCTGTACTCTAATAGATGACAGTTCTAAACCAATCATGGCGCAAAAAATTATATAATACTTATATAATAATGTATTTACATTAGATATATAAATTCTCATCAAGAACAGTTGTTACAATATTGTTTTTTAACCCTTAAAATATTGTGCAGGTAGAGAAATGGAGGAAAGATGCATCCTCAACAATTAACACGTAAGTTTAGTTTTATCATTATTAAAATTTCTAGCTTTCTCACTGGTTCTCTTCTTATCTGTTATCAGCATATTGTTCATCTTACCTGGTAAATGGATGGAGGGTGTGTTTACTATTTTGTTCATCACGACAATACATTTTTACAAAAGATGGCTTAAAAAATCATGAAATATCATATATTTCAACTGTGGGTGAAATATTTAATATATGAAAGACCATCGCAGTTATGTACACAACTTAATTAAGCAGTTGTGAAAAGAAAGCCTGAAAAAAATTCAGGCTTGAACAGGATTCGAACCCATGACCTCTGCTATACCGGTGCAGTGCTCTACCAACTGAGCTATCAAGCCAACTGGGAACTGGTCATATTGTGTGTTCGTCATAAACTCACAATATGACCAGTTCCCAGTTGGCTTGATAGCTCAGTTGGTATTCTCCTTATCAGGTGGCAACCCATAAAATGTGCCACTTGTTAACACCACTTATTACTGCCTACAACTGCCAATCATAGCTGTGTTCTCATCGGACAATTCACACAGTAGTGCCACTTGTGAGGCTGGACTAGGCAACCTTTCACTTCAGTTAATAAGAATTGGGAATAATTTAAGAAATTTTTTTATTCTCACTCATAGAACAAAGCTAATATGGAAATGAAATATAAGTACATGATAAAACAATCAAATAATAATAACAAATTATTTGATAATTTTCAGTTGTTTCTAAAGCTTTGGTTACCTGTGCAAGACTCAAGTTAGTCCAGTTAGTTTAGCTTAGTTGTAACAATCAGATTTCAAAATAATCCATCTTGTATAAATGGCCCTATTTTGTCTTCAGATTATATGACTTTTTTGGAAAGTTTGAAAATGTTAAGTTTTATTGAGTTTGAAATCTTGCTTATGCATTAATTAGCTAAGATATTGTCTACAGCATACTAACTTGTTCTCTGTAAGAACTGACTGATGACAATATTTTTGACTTTTTTATGATTTGCTTGCTAGGCCAGAGAATGTGCCACGCCTATATGACTTGGTCCGTGTGGAGGATGATCAAATACGTACTGCTTTCTTTTTGCTCTGAGAAACACACTTGTAGCAGATGATCTCAAACAAGCCACTAACATTGCCTTTCAGGTAAAACCATTTGCATTTATTACAGAAGTATAAATTCTAGAGTAAAAATTATTTTTAATTATCAACTAAAAATGAGGTTAGTGAGGCTAATTTAAATACATGCAAAATAATTTTAAATTGACAGCCATTTTTGCATATAGTGTCTATTGATTCCCATTTTAGGCTACATACAACAAGCTATTACCCGCAGCGAAACATCGACCCGCTATTACAAATTACCTTTTGGCCCTTTTTCCAACACGGTTCAACGCAGAATTAGGCGTCTTACTCAGCGGTTTTGCAAAAATCTTGACATCAAGTTGGTTGTTTCCCCCTATAAATTAAGGAATTTGTTCAGTGTGAAGGATAGTATACCCAAGTTACTAAGATCTCGTGTAGTTTACAAGTTTTTTTGCGCAGGCTGTGGTGCCTGTTATGTCGGCGAGACTAACCAACATCTCGCTACACGAATCCTGGAGCACCTTTCCACTGACAAGAATTCCCACATTTTTCAGCACCTCAAAAGCTCGGATAATTACCGAGCTTTTTGTTCTGAAAATTGTTTTTCCATCCTGGACACCGCCTCCACCTCTTTCCAGCTTAAAATCAAGGAGGCGCTACATATCCATTGGGAAAAACCCACACTCAATAGGCAAATTTTTCATGTCAATCTTTCACTGGCTATTTAGTTTTGTTTGTTTATCAGTATATATTCTCTGTTCTGTTTTTTTCTCTTTATTTTTGTCACGCCGTAATTAGTCTTATTTTCTATATTTCTTGTCTAGTTGTAATTAGTTATATGTTCTACATTTATTGCCACGTTGTAATTAGCTATATTTTCCATACCATTGTATTTTTCTTATATTTATATCACACCCACTAGTGTGTTCTGTTACTTGTACTGAAGATGGATGAAGGATCATCCAAAACATGTATAAAAAAAGTTGTGACCTTGAAGATTATAACAAGCTATTAGCTTTAAAAGCAAATTTTATCTTTCGTTCAGTCAGTCATTACTCTTCGACCATATGGAACAAATTATGGAATATTTAAGGTTACCGTGTACCTTCAGGGGTGTCTCAAGTCTAAAAAATGTAGCGCGTCCGGATTAAACTCCAGATATCTAAAACCCTATATCAAATTAAAGCTTATAGAGCTGGCTATCTAAATATACTAACCATTATGTAATAAAATGAATTGTCGAATTTTTCGCGATGTGTAAATACAAGGGTCCGAATCAACTTTTGAAAGCTACAACTCTGCGCGAATTATATATTTCGCTAATTTGATTTGTTCTTGGGTTTCCGGACCCAAAGGTGAGTGAAAGCGCTAAAAAAACGTGTCGGGGATTCCCCATATTCAATTGTAGTGAAAATATAGAGAGCATTTTCTAAATAGGGCGAAAAAATATGTAGTGATCGCGCGGAAATGGCTCCCAACGAAAAAGTTTTCCGAAATAAAAAATTCCCCGACACGTTTTTGTTGTTTATATGTTAATCTAGATACTGTCCAAATTTGAGGTCAATCGTTCAAATTCCCTTTGAGTTGTAACTCTTTAAAGACGCCTCTATCGGCCCGAAATAGATTTTGAGAAAACAGCGGGAGAAGTATTCACATTCCACTCACACCTCACTTCCGGTTAAGTCTCTCGCACTGTATTTCTCTGTTAATAATTATCGGATTTCCATAGAATTTTCTTTATATGAAAGGTCATCATGTAAACTACATTATGTAATAAAATGAATTGAGAAAACAGCGGGAGAAGTATTCACATTCCACTCACACCTCACTTCCGGTTAAGTCTCTCGCACTGTATTTCTCCGTTAATAATTATCGGATTTCCATAGAATTTTCTTTATATGAAAGGTCATCATGTAAACTACATATCTAAGTGGAAACGTGTTTTTGGACCAATTCTGTCCTTTGAAGGTATACGGTAACCTTAATATAAGATTTCAAGGCCCATCAATATGGAATGCCATTGACGAAGAAATGAAATCTTCTTCCTTGTCTTTATTTAAAAAGAAAATGAAACAACACTTAATCAAAGATTACTAGCTTTCTGTACATCGCTCCTCTTGGATAAAAATGCTGTTTTGCAACACAATAATTATTATCCTTATCTATTATTTATTATATTAGTCTACTGGTAGTTAGCGTAACTCTGTTTTATTCCTATTTCTGCGTGTGTGTGTCTTTGTTTGTTTGTGTGCCCGACCTTAACATGTAAATTATATATTTATATTAACTGGCTGCTTGGCATTTTTAACTTCTAGGTTATTTCGGGTAGCCAGTACCCCTATTATTTTTTTCTGTCCAATTATTGTAAATACTTTTAGTAACTTGTGGGGTAAAATAAAGTTTGTTGTTGTTGTTGTTGTTTTTTGGAGGGAGGGTATGATACTTTATTAATTTTTATGGTAATAACAGTTTAGTATTATGCTTGGAACTATTAATTGTGCATTTGCATTCAGTAGTACAAATCATGGGTTGTTAAGCTGTATTCATTAACTGTATAGATAGTAAACAGTGTGCACTTGACTAAAAATAAAACTTATTTTATCAGGGATCTAAAAGATGGCGTGTAGTGACATTACAAGGCGAACTCATTGACCAGTCAGGTATAGTTGTACTATGAGGATCACATAAATTTATTATAGTGCAAGTATTATACATCTGTTATACTGCAAGTAAACCTATTGTATTAATTATGTTTCTGCTCATGTCTTTCTTGCTATGTATAACTAATTTTGAATATATTTTAATGTAACATTGCAAAAATGAAAATACCAACACTTTTATATGAAGGACTTAATTTAAGGTGATTCCTCATAAATAAAAGTTGTCGAACAATTTTTTTGAAACTTTCCCTGAATGTTCCCTACCAAGCACTGTTTCGAAAAATACAATAAAAAAGATAGGTCACTGTGCTCGCAAAAGAGATATCATGGACCAATGTTACCCCATTTATGCCTGTACTGGTACTAATCACGCTCGTAGTTATTTCATCAGTTCACGTAACATTTCGTGGTAGCTAGAAGCAAAGTTTAAAGTAATACTTGAAAAAACTTGATACGTTCAAAGTCTCGACCATATGGAACAATTTAATATATAATTTGTGGAAAAAATCACACAAATTCAAACGACATCGACTCAAAACGTTCCTCGCATCGATGTTTTCAAGATCATAACTTGCACAAGTAACAAGTAACGGTTTTGTGCACGCTTTTAGCGATATCTTTTTTTTCCGTCTGAAAATGTTTTTATTTATTTTTTTAACTTAAAGAGGATAATTTGAACATCAAAATTATGCAATAAAAAATATAGGTCACTGTGCTCGTTTTACGAGAAAACGTTTATTTACCTACCTGGCAAGCAAGCCACAAGGAAAAAGCCGCCATGTTTTTAATGCGCGCGCTAATTACGCGCAGTAAGGATGCGCAGTGCAATACTGAGGAATCACCTTAATAGCAATCAATGTGAAAGAAGAACAGACAGCACATTCAAAGATTTTAGAGTTTATCTTGTAAGAAACTAAATGAAACAAGTTTATTGTAAATTCACTAGTTCAAGAATACTTCAAGTTAACTTTTTTCAACCATGGATATGTTGTGGTTTAAATTGATTTTTGGTTTAAATTTTTTTAAACCAGTTTGATTTTTATTTTCCTGTCTCAGATTATGGTAATTATCTCCAAGCAACCATGTATTATTTTGTTTATTTTATAAACATACTAATAACAAAGTTTATGAAGATTTTCTGAAGATTTCCAACCATTTTCCGAATATTTTCCAAATGTTGTCATACAAAATTAATGTTTCCGAACATTTTCTTAATGGAGAAAGTCACTCCAGAAAGCGCATCTTTTTCTCACTACCATTAAAAAGTTAATATGAAGATAAATTACTGACCGTAGTTTGAAGTTCCAGAACATAACCTCGCGAAATTTGCCTTCACAAGTGTCAAAAAATTTGACTAAGGCAGTTGCCATTTTGAAGACTACTCAGCAACCTGGCAGCGTAATCGTGATGTCATTCTGTCCAACCTGAATTGGCGGGAAGCGTAAATGGATGGAATGACGTCACGATTATGCTGCCAAGTTGCTGAGTAGTCTTCAAAATAGCGGCTGCCGTAGTCAACTTTTTCGACACTTTGAAGGCAAATTTCATGAGGTTATGAGGCTCTTTGTTCCTTCAAACTACGGTCAGTAATTTATCTTCAAATATTGACAAATTTTGGCTCATTCAGCATTGAAACAAACCCATCAGCAAACATGACATCATCGATATCTTCACATGTGAAAGATATATCTTATATTTTACAGTGTAAAGATTATGGTTTTTCTCATTGAGAGAAATCCTTGTGATTCACTCAAGTTTATATTTAACAAATAAAGAAGCCAAAACCATGTATTATACTGTCATAAAACACGACAGGAATTTGAGAACACAAGAGAAATTTAGAAAACACGAGCCGCAGGCGAGTGTTTTCTATATTTCTCAAGTGTTCTCAAATTCCCGGAGTGTTTTATGACAGTATAATACATGGTTTTGGCTTCTTTATGTGCTTTAAAATATAGATTTACGCGCGCGAAACGATAAAACACGCTTTTCTATGATTTATACTCTGATAAAACATGGTTTTTAACCAATCAGAGCGTGTGAAATTTTCAGTCTATATTTTAAATAATAATAAGGCTTAGGTGTCTGTATTTAGCTGGTATGTGTAATTTAAATGATGCAATTCCTCAGTCCGTTGTGTTACAATATAGTTTAAGGAACTCAAGAAAATCAGAATGTTTTGCAGCGTTTGCACATAATTGACTCACTTCTATGTCTAACTGTGTGTTATTCAAATATGACAAGTTAACCATGAAAAGGAGTATTACTCTGGCAAAAGTTAATATTGCCAAATAAATACAATAAATGTGTTTGTTTGTTTTCCATTTCAAGGTACAATGAGTGGTGGTGGAAACAAGGTTGTCAAAGGAAGAATGGGATCTTCCATTATGTCAGATGTAAATCCTGATCAGCTTGAAGCCATGGAGAAAACCCTGGAGAAAGAGACTAAGGCAGCTGAGGTACAAACAAACTACCAATTAGCAGTCCTAAATTCCTTCACTCCTAGGAGTTCCAAAGTTTAAAATACAGAAGAAAAAAAATCATATTAAAAAAACCCAGACAAGCTATGTAAAGTAGTAGTAGAGACACATCTTCTGGTAAGAGCTGCTTGGGCCTGCCGTTTGGCCCATTCCCCAGCCCTCCTGTATTACATAACAGTACACTACTTACATTTACATATTGTACATTACACAAAACATACATTACAAATTTGATTGTGCTAAACAGGAACTGGATAAGCATAACAATTTTTGGGAATCAGGTAAACATACACAGTTGTTATTCTTGGTTAACAACCGTAAGGTTGGGTGCCTGGGACATCCAGGAGCTTCCATTTTGGCAGCCAGCTCCTAGATGGAGAACCGCCCCCATGGCTGGCAAATCCTGGCAACCCAGCCATGAGCCCCCACGCCAAGCTGAAGGATCTCCGAGCTGCACGCAATAAAGCTTGGAGAGAGGGGCTCGTGGCTGGGGGAAGCCAGAGCCCCGATACCACCAAAATCCGAAAGCACCCAGCCCAACGCACAGTAAAAATATGATAAGAAGATAACTATACCCGCTAGGAAAGTCTCCCTGCAACGGTGAGAATGGTGTCCACAGGATTGCGCACATACAATTGATAAGCGTCACTTGACCAGCGCCCCATAGTCTTAATTAAGTGATCCGGGACACCCTTCTGGCTGTCATCGCTGCTCCAAGCTGTGGCCAGAAAACTTTTCAGGAATACCAGCGGACTGCAGTGTGGTCTGCAAGAAGGAAGACAGCAGAGTCCGAGATAACAGGCGACCATCCTTGTACATAAAAAGAGCCCTGGCCCTCAAAGTCAAAGATAAGCCATAACAACAACAATTGGACAGATGGAGGCAGAACCACGGCCAGGTAAATGAAAACACCTTGACAGAAGGGGTCAGTCTTTGAACTCTTGATAAAAACCCGAAGGCTGTGGGGATTCACTGCTGAGTCAACGTGTAAGTCCTCAGTTGTCAGGTGGAGTGCAGGGTTGAAAGTGGAATTCACGGTAAATTCACCAGCTCTAAGGAACCCAAAGAAGCCCATGCAGCAAGCCGCCCAAAGCATGACATGGTCGGTATTGGCAAAATCCAGCAATCTCTGTATGACAGTCATAAGTTCTGCAGTCACTGGTTGGTGCTGAGGACGATTAGCACCCTGGTGTTGTTTGATCCCTCGGAGGAGATGCTGAAGTTGAAGACAATTCACGAGGGGGTCGGGGAAGCCGTAGTCAATGTGCAACGAGCGAACTGCAGACAAATAGACTTTGATAGAAGAATGGTGGATGTGGTTGGCCAAATGAGAACAGAAGCGCATGAAAAGTTGCTCATTGGCTGGTAGTGGAGAGCCACTTTGAATATTGTAACCATCCTGGGTACAGAACTCAAGGAACTGGCGCTGTGCGCTACCATAGGTCTGACGGGTGGAGGCAGCCAAACCATTGGTCAAGTAGAAGCAGCTCAGTTAGACTACAGGAAGCTGGGCCAGCAACGACGGTGGTACTGGGGTTGCCCAGGGAGCTGCATGAGGATCTAGTCGATGGAACCGCTGAAAATCAAAGCGAGAGAGGGCATCAGCAATAGAATTGGACTTCCCAGCCCTATGGGAGGCAGAAAAGGCAAAGGAATAACAAGCTGCTGTGAATGACAGATGACGAAGAAGCACTATCAAGTTTGGGTCTCTCAAAGTGCCCGAACGCAAAACATCCACCACGGCAGTGTTATCAGACCAAAACCCACAAAGATGCTGCAATAATCACTGGGAACAACTCTTTATAAACAATAGACAAAGGCTCCTGAGAATGGGACCACCTGCCCACGAACCATTCATTGTCGAAGATGGCACCATATCCCACTGCAACCACTGCATCCGATGAAACATGACACTCAGGCAGAGGAGAAAACTAAGACCATCCCAGGAACTAGGAACTGAAAAATTCCTGCCACCACGTAAGGTCCAAATGAAAGTCTCTGTTGAGCCTAATTGGGTGGTTCTCTCGTCGAAATGCTGATAGCAGATTGATTATGGGGCGTAAGAAGGTGCGACCCTGAGGAATCACCTTGCAGGCATGCTGTAGATTACCAATGAGTGATTCAAGTTCCTTGCGTGTACAATGTCTCTTAACTGACCACGATTCCAATAAGATGACAATGCGATCAAACTTGTCACACAGAAGGCGTGCCTGAAGTGTTAGTGAGTCCAGCTCCATACCCAGGACAGTTAAGCAAGTGGAGGGCCCCTCTAGTTTATCAGGATGCAGGGGAATTCCCCACTCCAAGAACAATTGAATGCAAGTGCTGATGTTGTGCTGGCAGACAGATGAGTTTGGAGGACCCAAGGTATGAAAGTCATCCAAGTATACACTTTGAAGGAAAAAAATTCGACATCGAAAAACTCCAGTCAAAATTATTGTACGGACGTTTGGTCTCTAAAAGTTCTACTAATCCAACGGCTAGGAAAAAATTTGACCAAGCCTTCAACACTGATTCTTTCCAGCTAGATTGGGAAAAGATTTATGTGTTACCCGTCAAAACAACCTTAGACACCAAATTAAGAGAATTCCAATATAAAATCTTACATAGGATCTTGTTTACAAATGATATGCTTTTTAGATTTAAAAAGGTTGATTCTCCCCTTTGCTATTTCTGTGGAATGGAGATAGAGACCTTAGAGCATTTTTTCTTTTACTGTACAATAGTAAGTACTTTCTGGAAAGAGATATATTCCATTCTCAAAACACAAAAACTAATTTCTGGCTTCTTTGATATTAAAGATATCCTTTTTGGACAACATCAGCCTAGCGACTATAATATCTTGGTTAATTACATTATTCTGGAAAGCAAATATTTTATCTATCGTACTAAATTAAATAAGAACTCTCTTTCTCTTATGCTATTGCTTCAGAAATTTAAGAAAACATATCAAATTGAACGTTTCATTGCGAGAAAGAAAAATAAATTACAATTACATAATAAGAAATGGGAACCTCTACTCCATTTAATAGATCAGTAGCTGTCGCCTCCGGTCCTCGAGTATCAAATATTTTGTTTTTCCTGCAGGTTTTGGTGTCCGTACAGTGTAGCTTAGTGTGTGTTGTCTAGGCTAATGAATTGTGTAGTGTAGTTTTTTTTAGCGTAGAGTTGCATAGCGCCGTTGTGTCATTTTGTGTAACTCAGTGTTGTAACCTTTTTGTAATTAAGTAATATTTATTAAAAAAATAAATTACCAAAAAAAAAAAATCCAAGTAGTGTAACAGAAAACGTATCCCATGATTATGCTTAAGGATCCATTCGACCAAGTCTACGATTGACGAGAAGATAAAAGGTGCTAAACGTAACCCAAAAGGGAGGGCCAAGTCAATGTAATACTTGCCACACCACTTCATGCCCAGTAAATATTGCTCATCCGGATGCACCGGAACATTACGGTAAGCGCTTTCGACATCAAACTTGGCCAGGAGAGTGCCTCGGCCTAAAGACATAATCCCATTGATGACATCATCCACTTTGATGTACTGCACTGAGAACGTGTCTTTGGGAATTCCATCGTTGACACTATGGCCAGAGGGGCTGGAAAAGTCCAAAATGAGACACCATTTTAAAGGTTGGTATTTCTTAGGGATAACCCCAAAACGACTAACGTGAAGGTTAGGAATTGTTGATATAGAGAAATGTCCTGCAAGCCTGCCTTTCTCAAGTTCAGTGAGAAGGTACTCATCGATGACCAAAGGTTGAAGTGAGGCCAAGGGCATATTTTGAGAGACCGACTTCAAAGAAACAGCTGTGGGATTGAAGCTTAAATGGAAGCCATCACTGATGCCTGAAACAACATAATTCACCTGGGACTGGTCGGGATGATTGCGCAGTTTGTGCATAAGCTTTTCAGCATTAATCGGATACACTCTAGAAGGGAGATCAAATCCTGGAACATTCCACCATTTGAAGATGAGGTGTGAGGAAGGGAGGCCTGACCCGATGTACCAAATCGAATCAACGAAGAATTGTAACGAGGCAGTTCATTCTGCGCCAATGAACAATGACCATTAAATGGAAACAAAACATCTGGAACAAAACAGGAACGTGGAGTATTTACACTATTTACAAAGTTCTCCATAGATGTTGTTTCTGAGATGCCAGCCACAAGCTCAATGCTGACGCTTGCTCCGTGACGGAGTGAGTGACCGCGATCGTTGGTGATTGGACTGTGAAGCAAGAAAGGATTGACGCTGGATGCTCCCCATCACATTTTTCGCAGCAGCGGCGATAGCGGCACTGACCAAAGGTCCATCTGCATGCACCATCGTTCCAGGACCGACAATAGTTAAACGAACTGGCCACAGATTGCATGGGCGGAGAATGGAGGGCCGATGACTGACTTGTTTGGGGAGAGACACGCGAGTATGGAAGTTGTACAAATCAGAATTCATAATTATGTGACCAGTCTGCCAAACCTGCTGCTGCAGCATCCTTGCGAAAAGCTGAGTCATAGTGCAGCCAAGCTTTGCCCGGGAACTGCCGTGCAGTCTGGATTGTGTCATGTCCTGCCATCAGGAGGGGTGGGCACTGCAGAGAATCCAAGAGTAGACCGTGAAGGCCTGGACCCAAGTGATAATATCAGTGATCTCTGTCACCCACTTTTTGGTTGAAGAAACAACAAGCTTCCCATCAAGAAATGTCTGCGGCTCCACCTCTTCAGTCTTCAGGTTCTCAGCCAGCAAATCTGCCAATTCTACGAACAGACCAGTCCTGATCTTCGCCACCAACTTTTCCGGAATGGGTGAGTAGCCTGGACCAACAACAAAAGCCTTGCCTAAAGGAGGAGAGGCCCAAGGTACCATACTCGAAGCATTTAGGAAACCAGATGACAACAGTGTTGCACGAGGAGCGATAAACGAAGAGGCGGGCGAAGAAAAACTTGACTGACTAGACGGGATGGGATTTCCTAACGTGCAGTGAGACGAAATGAACAACGATACAACTATATTACCTGCGGCCAAAGACATGGGTGGCGGAGCAGAAGGTGGAGCTGGAGGAGTTTGACTTGCACTTGAGACGTTGACGGGAAGTTGTGACCCGCCCCCAGTTGCATCCGGAATTGCAACCGAAGCATTTCCCTGAAGAGCCGTCAAAATGAGCGGCAAAGCCAGAGAAAAGGCTTGGGCCAACGCTTCCTGAGATATGGTGATTGATGTAGAAACTCCAGGTTGAGACACCGGTGGCGTTTTGGTAGCAGAGGAAGGCGGAGCCGATGAGGATTTGTTCAATAGTGACGCCATACTGTTGTAAGTTGTTAGAACCATGTGAAGCGAAAAGAGGAAAAAACAGGCGACGAAAAGATTGAAACACACTCACAAGATGCTTCGAGAGATTGCTGGTCCACGGAGAAAAACGCTGAGGCCTAGAACACACATAGAAGACCTCGAAGAACGCCCGCCACAACACAAACGCTAAAACACGCTCAACTCTGAGAGCACATGGAATCATAGCACATGCCAAGTACGGCTGACCTCCAGGTGATCACTGGCGCTCTTTGTTGTTAACTCCAAATTTGGTAATTGGACCTCATGTCTTACAATTCAGGGAGGAATTGTGCTTGTAAATTCAAATCAGCCTGCTTGCGCTGTGCGTTAATTACTCCAAAAAATTATTGTACTCCACTCAGTCCAAGTACTGTTACTTATTACCACAGGAACATAGAGAATCAAAGAAGAGGCTTGAAGAGACAGTGGATGAGCTGAAAAAGGAGCTTTCAACTGCAGAGCACCAGTTACAGAAAAATAACATGGAGATCAAGGTTCTTATGTGTACAAACAAAACAAAATTATGTTTTTCCCAATATAATAGTATGTTAACCTATCCCATGTTGTGAACCCATCATTAAATGTTGAGAATCCTGGAACAGAAGTGAAAATTCTCATTTTCCTTTCTCTCATTTTGGTCAACTGTATAAAATATTATTCAAAAGTTCCTGTAAGTTTGAATTTGTAAAATCTACATGTGCTAGGAAATTTTCACAATATTGTCCTGAAAGACTGATCAAATTAATATTTTGCAAAATAGCATGCCAGGAGTCATTTTTCTTAATTTAAACGTCAAGCTAAAGGGTGAATTGATATTAAAATTTGAATCTCTGTGTTTTTAAAACCAGCTCTAATTGCTGCAGCCTCCTAATTCTGTCCTGAGACTCGATTTCAGGATTTCCGTCTGCATGCATGCTGGAAAGATGTTTGTTAGCAGTACCCAGTCCCCTCCGCGTGAAAAGTCTGATTGGTGACGACCATTGCACGCTCAAATTTGCACGAGAAGAGACGATTGTTGTTTTCGGGATTTTTTTTGCGCACTCGAGGAGACACTGTTTTGCTCTGATGCTTGATTGTAGCCGATTTCGGCTATTTTGAGATGCTGTTGCACACGCTCTTGCACGAAAGGATCTTGCGTGACATTGTTTTATTACCAAGCCACCTTGTTTCTGGCGAACATATGAACTGACCTTTGTGAGATCCGAGTCGCGTGCTCCTTTTTTCTACCATTTCACGCACGCGCATTGCATTGGTTTACTTGAATCACATCGACAATGAAATATTTGGACACGTTGCATTGTGTTCACAATTGGTTTACATATACTTGAATTGCCTCGAAAATTAATTATTTGGAAAGCAAAGACGAAGCGTGTACTTCTGGCTGTGACATTGTAACAAATGTGTCTGTCACTACCAGATGTTGGCTTTGAGCTTTGTTATTATAAGGTTATTTTGAGACGCAATTGCACGAAAGGATCTTGCGTGACATTGTTTGATTATAAAACCAGCGATGATAATGAAATTACAAATGTGGCAGCACTTCACTTCCAATATGGTACCCCTAGTATATAGGATGTAAATTATTTAAAATTGCTGGCCTCAATGGCTGAAATGTTTTCCTTGTATCTAACTTTTGTGGTTTTGTTGTAAGGCTTTGGATGAACAGGAGGTGACATTAAAGCAGCAAATAGTGCATCTAGAAAAACAAGTGAAGGAAAGTACTCCTGACAAGGCCAGGCTTAAACAACTTGAAGACTTTGTTAAAACCTATGAAAAAGGCAAGACATAATTAGATTTTACATATCCTCATATCTCATGACGTTCAACAAGTTGAACTCTGTGTGACATGTTGCTAGGTCAAAATTTCCCCAAAATTGGTGTTGCATGTTTATAATACTACTTTGACTTTCCTAAAAGAGAAATGTACACTGTACTTCACAATTGCAACATCTGATCTTGCCTAGCAGTATCTGACATGCTAATCACTAGACCATGTACCTTGTGTGGTTAGCAAACAGGTACTGAAGCTGTTCCATATTCCTTTACAGAATGGCAGACAGCAGCAGCATCATCAGCTAAGATTGAAACAGAAGTTCACAGGTGGGTTTAATAAGTCTTGTTCATATTAGCTTTGTTACTATCTCAATCCATTTTCATTATTTTATTTCCTTAGACTTCACAAGCAAATCATGGAGATTGGTGGAGCTAAGCTCAAGACACAGCAGGTCAGTTTTCACTAAAACAATGACAGTTTTTTAATTGGTCCTTGTACTTGATGAATATGGTGATCCTTACATTGTCTCAGATTGGTGACAATAAGGAGTACAGAATATGTTATTACTCATCAACTATAGGTGATAGAGGATATTGCAGGAGTGCAGCTCAGAAAAAACTGACTGTCCAATGCAAAGAACTGATTAAAGCCAGATAGGGATTGAATTGTTGAAGTTAAAAATAATTTGTCAAATACCTTTGTTTGCCAGGCTTGCTTTGGTACTCCTCTGATATTGTTTCGATGTACCACCACACTCTCAGTTAACTATTATGTTAAAAGACATGTGACTGGAAGGTTAATGAACATTAAAGACCTGCTGATCGTTGTAAATGGACAGCCTTTAGCTGGCCAGTGTCTTCATACAACAGGACTGTCTGTGTCACAGTACATGTTTTATGCAGCACTACATGGGCACTTATTCATGGTCTTGGTAATATAACAATTTATAAACTCCAGTAACAGGACACCTCTCAGTAATCCAGCTGTCCTGGCTTGCGCACACAAGTCTGAGTGTTGTAGCATCAAACTAATGTACTGAAGGTCATAGGTTTAACTTTGGAGAAATATTTCTTTTATATATGTACAATGTATGTGTCACCGACTGAAAAACCCTTTAACAGGACACATACAGTCCTGTTGCTGTATGGGTGTCCACTTACAAAGATCAGCTGTAGTCATGTTAAATAGTGTTTGAATGATGATCACTTTATCAGATCAGGAAAGAGTGAGTTTTGTTTCCCTAAGATCCTCAATGTTCCTCCATCTTGGGGAAACAAAAGTCACTGTTTCCTACCAACCAGTTTGATTTTTATTTTCCTTGGTCTCATAATTATTCACTATGATCATGATCGAAGACAAAGAAAAAAATTTCAAACTAAAAAAACATTAACTGGCAACATATTCAAAATAAGTGGCTGCATATGACTTATTCTGCATATGACTTATTTTAATATACTGGTATGACTTATTTGAATACGGTCTCATATTTGCACTCGTCTTTGTGCGTATTCGCACTCTAAAATGCTATGTCGTATAATAAATGCATGGACATGTATTTCCTATAATGTTACAATACATCCTATTAGGGTCGAGTGGATGTATTGACTAAAGCCATGGATGAGGTGGTAGGACAGATAACCAAAGCAAATGTTGCTATCAAGACTTGTCACAGGTATGTACATTTGTATAGTAAAGTGAGAAATATTTGAATGGAGAATGAATGGAATGAAAGGTCTCTTTTAATTCTTGAAAAATCTAGGAACACAAAAAAGGCAGAAGATAACATAAAATCGCTTGAAAATGAAATTGAAGAAAACAGTGCCAACATGCAGAAGCTTGAGGTAGGACATTTTTACATGTATAAAAAATAAATAATTCCTCGCGTAGCGGGGTTTATAATTCTGTCCCCCAAAAGCTCACGTGGGAGCAAATCTCGTGTGGCCTTTACGGTCATATTTATTTATTTATTTATTTATTTATTTGTTTGTTTGTGAAGTTGGGGGATGGCATGACGTCACACGGCGATATGCTTTACAGACTTCACAGTAAAAAATATATTCGCGGCTTATTCACGGCGTTGAAAAAAGGAAATATGTTTTCAAATGTTTCCTTAACAAGAAAAGGAAATGTTCTTTGCATGAAATAATTATAATCACGCAAGTTACTCGTCCACTGGGCAGTCGTTCGTCGAGAAAACAAGACCGTCAACAGTATAAAAGGGCAGATGTCGGGAGACCAGCGAGCTCCAGTCGATCTCTATAAAAGCCTGGTTATCACCCTCACACCCCAACAATAATTAATCCCCATCACAGATTCACGAGGACCCATGCAAGTCACGTATTACTAGTAAAATAAACAACTTTATCAAAGCTAACCAACCAGTGGCCCTCATAAGTGTAAGGCATGTAAAAAGTGTTATCAATATTTACACTCCACCTATCCAAGAAAAACATCTTTGGACCTTAAAAACGTTAGGTTGATTATTTAATCATCATAGGTTAATCGTTAATTTACAGGAAGAGTTTAAGACACTGGAGGAAAAAGCTACTGAAGTACTAGAAGACTATGAAAAGGCTCAGGTCAGCAAACACATGGCATCTTGTATATGTCTGTTTGGAATACTGTAGTTTGTATTCATAGTCATAATAGGCTTTTATGGTTTTGTTCTCTTAGCCTGAGCATCAGATTATAATTTTGATTCATCATTGATCATGGGTGTGAATATGTTACGGTATGACTAAAGATGTGTTTATATTAGCCTGGGGCTAGTCAGTTTTCCTTCCAAGCTAAAAGCATTCGACATGCAACATTTCTAGTTGTTGCAGTCCAGTTAAAAATACCTAGGGATCTTATATCAGCTTAGTAATGGGGCAAGTTGTAAGTTGCATTTTCATTCTTTAGATGTACAGATCTATATGTCTTATGACACCCAAAAAGGTGTTTTCTTATAAGTGGGATCTACACACATAATGCTTAAAATAGGTATTCAATGCATACACGTACCTAGGGATAAAAGGTAAAATATCATGATCTGTCATATGTACCACCTGTTATGACTAGAGCTGTAAAAATATACTGCTGTGAAACCTCATTAATCTGGTCAACATCTGAACCAAAAAAATGTGGGGTGGGGTCCACTGTAAATAAAATGTGTGCACATCCAGACATTATTTTGGCTCATTGATTCATTCAAAAATCTTTCATCCAGTGTTGTTGTAGAAAAAAGGAGGATTATATACCCTCAATTGTCTCAACCAAAATTAATGTTTTAAATGTTATAAAAATTAATATATATAATGATACTGTTACATAATTACTATTCAAGTTCATTTTGTGTATTGTGTAGGTTATGTAATCCCGAATGCATTCAGAATGATGTAATCAAAAAGCATAATGTTATATAGGGCCAATTAAGACTAGAAATAAACCATTCAAATGATAGGATCAAGAACTTATAGTAGTAATAAATTTTCAGCTTAGAAAGTCAAAATTGTGACTGCCTTGCATCAGCGTTTCAAAAGCCTCGTTTGACAGTTTGCATTGGCCATCTCGTGTGATCTCTTTGACCTCTTCTGACCTCTATTCCACTTCTCTAATGCAGCAACTGTCCAAGAGGCGTCCTCATTATAGAGATTATATGACTTCATTTCCAAATCCAGCTGGTGCAGTAGCTTGCTTTTTTTTTCATTCATGCAGCAAGAAATGTCAGCAATGAAGGAATCTCTGGAGGTTTTAGGAAAGGAACTGGCAGTGGTCGAGCAGGAGGAGGCTAAGCTAAGGAGTCAGGAGGTGGACATTAAACACGAGGTGGAGAAATATGAGACAGTTTTGAAAGAGAACCAACAGAAGATCAAACACTGGCAGAAGGAGGTATGTCTTCACCTTATTACATGACATTTTCGTATTTTGTGACACTTAAATTTTGCGGAAATCTAAGTTACTTAATTTTCGCAATTTCATCCAAAATGATAATCTCACAATAATATTTCATCTGAGCGTTCATATCAAATATTTGCTTGTTTACCAGTATACGTCGTAATAAAACGATAAAATCAACACAACCTACCATTTGAACTCTTTAATAATGCAGTTACAAAATCATGAAACACAATAATCTTATATAGTTTGACAAAAGTAGGGACACATGTCACGATTTAATATTATAGCATTATTTCATTTATAGCTAACAAATAATGTCACTTCATTTTTGCGCCAGCAAACTGTCACTCTCACTCACTCATCCTCTTCATGCCGAGTGGCACATAAGGCTTCAAGAAGATCACGCCAAGCTTCTTTGTCCTGGGCAATTCTGTTGGCCATGCCCCAAGTATACCCAGCAGTCTCCAGCTCCTTCTTTATTGTCCGACGCCATGTTGACTTGGGCCTCCCTCTCTTTCGCTTTCCCTCTGGAGCCCAGGTTAGGGCTGCTCTTGCGGGTATTGATGTATATGAGATTATCAATAATCATAGTTAACTGGGAGATCTTCTGTTGGCCAGCGGATGATCTATTGACGCATGATTTGCTGAGTGATCTTTTACACTGCGCATTTCATGCTTTGATGCTGCTAGTCAGCTTCCTCTGCCAAGTCCTCTATGTACTGCCTTTTGTCTGCTCTGGCACTTTTCTTTACCAACTTGTTCAATTCAGCATACTGGACACGCAACCTGCCCTTCTGCCGTTCATAGATGGTTTGACTGATCTTGTTCTTTAATTGCCACCTTTCTCTGCTTAACATATTCCAGAGTCCGCGTACTGATCCATTCCTTGTGCTGTCTTTTCTTGAATCCAAGAGTGCTCTCACTTGCAGTTTTATATGCCTTCTTGACTTGGTTCCACTTTTCCTGAATAGTGTCCTCAACCTCATTGTCATGCTGCCCTTCAAGCACTTGAAATCTGTTCTTGACCTCCACCGTGAATTTGTTGGCAATTTCCATGTCTCTCAACAGCTTCATGTTGTACCTATCCAGTCTTGTCTGGCACTGTGGACTTCCGCTTCTTAACTTCAGCTTTAAATCTGCCTGCACAAGATGATGATCACTGCCCACATCAGCCCCACGTCTAGCCAGGCTCACATCAAAAAGTGATGTATGCCACTTCTGATTTATCATGACATGGTCTATCTGATTTTCAGCCTTGCCATTTGGAGATATCCATATGAGTTTATGAATATCTTTGTGCTGGAAGAGAGTACCCCCAATAACAAGCCCATTCTCCATGCAAAAGTCGCAGAGTCTCTCACCATTATTTTTCAGAATTTGTACTATCAAAGACCTAAATCTAGGCTGCAAGGGGAGGGATTAGGTCGTTTTAAGTTAAATCCTACATGTAGAAGTCAAGAAAATTGGAGATTGCATTGCTATGGAAACACTGATGCCAATCAAACCTATTTTTAGTATATATGGGCTCTGAAAGTGAAGCATCAGCCCTTGAAAAATCAAGGCGAACCATCTTAATCACTGCTGCTATGACGCACAGGGTGAATTAAATTAGTTACTTATAGATGATTACGTACTTGCTCCTGATCTACTGAACTTGTGTTTATCCTTAGTTGAGTAAGTTGGTACTGCAGTCATTGAGTGCATCAGCTGATGCTGAACCAGAAGAAAGCCTTCCAACTCTAACACGTGATGAGCTGGAGGGGATTGATAAAGAAACTGTTATGGTAATGTATATAACATTAAAATTTAACTTTATATTCCAACTGTATATTACACAAGTGTCAATTATGCAAGACAATAATTACTGCTGGATTGGATTAAAGATGGTGTTACTGCCAAAGTCTGCCATGGTTGTTAAACTAAATTGAACTACTGACCTGTGTACTGTTAAAAGCCAAAATGTTTGAAATCTCAGTCATCCTTGCTTCTTCATTAAGCGGCCGATGCATCATGGGCATCGAGCCGCTTCAATAAATGCACTTTTTTTTCCATGTCGCTAGCCTTAGTCCTCTTCACGGTTGACATGATGTTATCGCATCTCGATCTAAAATTAGCCAGTAGAGAATTTCTCTTCCACATTCTTTCTGTAGTGTCGTGTAAGTGCGTAGATGTATTTAGTTTATTACAGTAATCGCATTGGAAAAAGCAAAGACAAATGTCCCACAGCAGCGAACAGCAGTGTTGTTGCAAAATGTGCTAAATTTTGTTGTGTGACCTTTTCTCGTTATTCGATCCCACGGTTGACATGACGCAATCTCTGGTCATGTAAAGATGATGCAATAGAGGTATTGTGCTATGAGCATGAAGCAATCCGCATTGGGATTTCTCTTCCTGATCGCAGTTACGATACCCCGTGGTATATGTTTTTGTAAACGTGATTAGTGTCCTTGGATTAGTGGTATTAAGATAAATTAAGGTATGTTTTCAAATGACTATTTGTCATTAGTTGATGGCATTTAGATATATATTTCAGTTTCTACACAGTAATCTTAAAGTTAACCTATGAAGTCTGGAATAAGCTTATTAATCGTTTGTCGTGAAAGGTTTTAACATTCACACTCTTCCTACAAGAGATGAATAATTCAAATACTTTCTGTCTAGAAATCAAAAATGTGTGCATAAGAAAAGTGATTATTTTTAATACTAATCTGTGAAGCTGAGCATCTTAAAGTTAACCTATGAAGTCAGGAATAAGCTTATTAATCGTCTTTTCCTACAAGAGATGAATAATTCAAATACTTGCGGTGGAGAAATAAAAAATATGTGCATAAGAACAGTGATTCTTTTTAATACTAATCTGTGAAGCTGATCATGTATGTGCTGATGCAGAGTTTCAGAATGTAGTTGGATAACAAACAAAAAGTCGTCTTTCTTACTTCAGCAGAAATGAAACTTGATGACTTGAAATGACACAGGGAGCAGAGGAGTCGAATTGCGTTACTGCGTTATTCGATCTTGTTATTGTTTTCTCTTTGTCGTCCCAGCGGGTACTTAATGATCGAATAATGTAGTAACGCAATACACCGCGTATAAAGCCGAATAGATCGACTCACAAAGGTCATCGTATAAAGCATATAAATCGAAACTCGAAAAAGTCCAATTTTGATCCTCTACTGCCTGTGGAAAATATTGAAAATGTTTACATACGGTAGCTTCCTGATCTCAGTCTTTACATATGGATGGAAACGAATTCAAAAAAGCACCACACACGACATAAACTTTGTTGAATCATAGAAATCAAGATTACTCTTTAATCAGTAGTAGTGGACCAAGTCATCTTGAAAATGGACTACTTAAACACAGGATTATCTGTCTGTGATCTTTCTTGAGCTTGTCACAAAGTTCCCTTTTGTTGTTTGAATCGGAAGTGAGCTATCAAAATAATCATTGATAAAAACAACTGTTTTATCAACTGCCACGTATTTGAGTTGTATTTTAACTAATCAATCATTTTTTGTTCAATTTATTAAGCGGCCGATGCCCTGTATGGGCATCGAGCCGCTTCAAGAAATGGACGGGTTTTTTTCAAGGCAGGTACAAAAGTCGGACCGGATCAGTCGGATTGGATCGGACCGGATCGGACCGGATCAACTCGGATCGCCAGTCCGGGTCGGATCGACTCGGACTAGACTAAAAATGAAAACAATCTACTCGGACTGGACTAAAATGAAATTCGTAACATGTTAGACATAGAAAAAAGATACCTCTCTTCATTTAAAGGTGTTAGCCACCTAAACGTTCACCCAGATCACCGTCAGATCGCGACAATCCCGGGAGGCAAGGCAATCAAGCCGCCATTTTGTTTTTTTAGTGCCAGGTCCTCCGGGATGATGTCACCAGAAGAAGCCTGGGAACTGTACTAGGCAAGATTTCACGATTATTTCTGCCCTGAAGTGGGGGTATAAATCCCATTTCCCAGCCCAATTGTTGCCCAAATCCTAGTCTCCCAGCCTCATGCTTGTCCAAATCCATTCCCAGCAGCAAAATTGATGCTCAAACTGCCCGAAGACTCCCAAGTTAAAGGAAGACTGCTAACAGGGAACTCTCAAGAAACACTTTTATTACATTTCCATCTTGCAGAAAAGGGTGCCTTGTGCTGGGGGGGAAGCACATAATAACCCCGCTAACTCGAACTCGGTTAACTCGAACTCCCCGCTATCTCGAACTCAAACCCATTCCCTTTGCCCTTGTTTTTCAGTCATTTACTATCGGTTAACTCGAACCCCGCTATCTCGAACTATGTTTTGTTTTGTTCGAGTTAGCGTGGTTCTACTGTACAAGCTAAGCTTATCAGGCGCGGATCCAGGAAAAAACTTGACCGGTTTACTAGAGTCTAAGCGCCGAATTTATGGAAGTCCGGAGGCATGTTTCCCCGCAAAAGTTTTTAGATTTCCACTCTCTAAAATTACATTAACCGCGATTTTTAGTCATCGAGCGGACGAGCCGATAAGTTCGCGAAGATACTGATCCGGGAGGACCTGCAGGCACTAGAAAAATAAACTGGCGGCTTGATTGCTGACGGCGATCTGACGGTGATCTGGGTGAACGTTTAGGTGGCTAACACCTTTAAATGAAGAGAGGTATCTTTTTTCTATGAAAAACATGTTACGAATTTCATTTTAGTCCAGTCCGAGTAGATTGTTTTCATTTTTAGTCTAGTCCGAGTCGATCCGAGTTGATCCGACCCGGACTGGCGATCCGAGTTGATCCGGTCCGATCCGGTCCGGTCCGGTCCGACTGATCGGTCCGACTTTTGTACCTGCCTTTTTTTTCATGTCGCTAGCCCTACCTCATTAAACGAACGATAAAACTCGGTCCCAAAAACATAACAGTTTTTCTTACACAATTCCACAGCATATATGTCATTCACAATTTATTTTCACGTTGAGCGAAAACACATCTGTGCCCTTGTTGATTATGATGCAATTGACATTAGCTAAAGTTTTCTACACAGTAAACTTGACCTAAAGCTCAAACTTACGCTAGCCAAAATATTGCATCACCCAGTCACGTTTTTCGTCACGCAGGTTCGAAGTTGACTCTTAGATTTGGCGGGAGAACCTCAGAGTAAACTGACCGAGGGGGTGGAGGGGTGCATTGTTCTTTCTCCCCTCAAGGTGAAATTGGCCCGGGGGGTTCTCCCAAAAAATTTGGGTGGGGGTGTGCCGCTGGGCTATAACAACCCTAATTTTGCGAACCTGTTCCAGACTAAGGGCCTGTTTACATGGAGGGAGGGTGACCCGGGTTCCCGGGTCACCCTCCCTCCATGTAAACAGGCCCTAAATGTTGAAAAAAGATACCCTATTCAGGACGATTCTTAACGATTTTCTTTCTAACCCAAAAGGCTAAACTACTAAGCAGCACTGCGAGTTGTAGTTGTAAAGCTTTTTTAACACTCCTACGCGTTTCTTTTCGTCTGACTACTTCATCTACCCTATGCCAGAGTATCAATTACCGATCTTCATGCCAACTCCTGGGAAACTGATACCCTGATACCCAGAAATGCCTTTTGGTATACCCTGTTCCAGACCAAAATGCTCAAAAACCATACCCTGTCCAGCTGCACGTTCCTATATAGCGAAAATAAAGGAGTGCCCCCCCCCCCCCCGGGAAATCGGCCGCTTGTAATCCCTTCAGGGGTTCTTGTTTTATTCTTATCGTTAAATTTTTTCCATGCATTAAACTGTTAGTTAAATACATCTTTGATTTGAAGATACAGTAGCTTGAAATGAAATGTTTTGTCAAATAAATTTATAACATAATTGTTTAATTTTTTTGACATAAAGTACTAAAACATGTTTCACTCAGGAAGTAACTTTAATAATGCTATACTGTAGACAGTTATGATTAATAATTAATGTTCTACGTAATGTACTCATTCTTTTTAGTATGAAATCACTGTTTTGGAGGAAAAACTAAAGCAGATGAAGCCTAACATGGCAGCCATTGCAGAATATCGTAAAAAGGTATTTATAGTGACAAAAAACATTGTTTAATAATTATTGTTTATTATTAAATGACCTTGACTCCCTGCTTCGCTTCTGACCACCCTCTAGACAGACTACCTTTTCACAGTAATTTGTGAAACTTTTTGTTATATGAGTATCCGCACTAAAATCCGTCTCTTGTGTTGTGGATCTTCACAGGATAACAAAAGTAACTTTAGCTACCGCTGGTTTCAAGTTAACATTAGTTCATTTTGGTTATGTTTCGTTTCAAGTTTTAGATCGTTCGCAAATAAATAAATTTCATACGCAGAAGTGAAAGTTAGACCAGTTTCTGTCACTGGCTGTGTTAGTCAGACCCAAACATATGCACCAAAATATAAACATTTGGAAGTCAAGAAGGAAGTCAATTTCTAATCTTTTTCGAACAGAAGTCAGAATAAATCTGCTGCAACATTAAAGGAACATTGTTCTAGTATAAATACACACGCGCCAATTTTCATCTGGAATCATTAAAAGAACAATAGAATTGTCACTCAACGTGAGAAGATTTTCCCTCGCTGATACGTTGTTATTCTCTGTTCTACTTCACGGATGAAAGTTCAAAAGCTCCAAAAGGAAAAAATGCACTCCCAGTCATATCAGGAAGTCTATGAAGTGAGGGAAGCATTAGATTTTATGCACACCACATGTTCATTTTGGTGACAGTCACATATCACGCCAAAATGATGTTATACATTTAAAAAATCTGCCATGTTGGATTTGCAATCTTGGATTTCAAGATTGTTCAGAAATGTCAGAAAATCTCTTAATTTGATTTTGAAAAATCGAAAACAATATAAGAATGCAAAAACTGTAAAGATTTTGGAAGGAACTCTTCATTAAAAGCAAAGATCTCATGAAACCAAATTTGGGTAAAATGACCTGTATCTCGAAAAGTATTCACTCTGTAAATATTTTGGAATAAAACGCTCGTAAAAAGCAAAAATCTCACGAGAACTGGAAATTAAGCTGAATAACACCAAATTTGGGTAAAACGACCTGTCAAAACTTGGTTGAGTCACAAAGTCGTCTTAAGTTCTTCTTATTTCAGAAGGTGTTTAATTAATTATTGCTTATGGTAAATTGGTTTTTAATTAGGATTAATTGTAATCAGTTAGTATTTTATTAAATTTAGGCGCAGTTGAATATTTTTATAGAAACTGCGCTGTATAAATTATTAAATGATTGATTGATCAATCAAACAAATTACATTCCAAAATTGTTTTCCTGCAGGAAGAAGCTTACTTGGCTCGAGTGAAGGAACTTGATGAAGTGACATCAGATCGTGATCAGAAAAGAAAAGAACATGAGGCTATGCGCAAACAGCGCCTTGATGAGTTCATGGCTGGTTTTTCTGTGATTACTACTAAGCTGAAGGAAATGTATCAGGTGGGTGCTGTAAATTAAAACTCTGTACTCCTTTGAGTCTCTTAGCTCTTTCCCTTTTTCCTTCATGGATGTTTTTTGGTAAATTTTTGACTCAAAGTAGAAAAAGTCCATTGAAGTTCCAACAAGTTTCAGTCTCCTTATCGCCTGAAATTACAAGTTTGTTCTGGATTGAGGGGTTCTTACGAACTTGTTTATTCCGTTACTAGATGATTACCCTTGGTGGTGATGCTGAATTGGAGTTGGTCGATAGCCTTGATCCTTTCTCTGAAGGAATTGTTTTCAGGTAAAGTACTGTTTACCTAATTAAAGCCGTTGGTTTCAACCTATTTTTAGTGTATAGTTTTGACGAAAGTTGCGGTATTGTGATGGTGTAGAGGACATCCATCTGCAAGGCACTATGGTTATAAACTGCTAAGGTTTAAACTCAGGCGAGGGGGGAATCATGTGTGCACACAAAACATACTACATCCTCTATCACTACTTTTCTAAAGAGCATGGATAGCAAAAAATGTCCAGCAAAATTTAAAAAGGTGGCTCCCACATGACATTCTCGATCCAACTGTTTATTTTGAACCCTCTGGCTCCTTGTCACTTGTTGACTTTCCACCCCGAGATAAGAATAAAAGTAATTATGGAAATAATACACAAATGAAGGTAAAAGAAACATTGAAAAATATATTTATGCATTGCGACTTGGTTTTCTAGCAGTCGTCTTTTGGAAGTTACCCATCACTGATGGGTAACTTCCAAAAGACGACGATCACAGTCATTCCCCCTCGCCCCTCCCCCTCGCCTCGCTATTGTTTGAGTGTTTGGTAATTTAACCACTAATCTTAATGTTTGCATCATTTTGATTGTTAGCGTGAGGCCACCAAAGAAAAGCTGGAAGAATATCTCTAACTTATCAGGAGGAGAGAAGACTCTGAGTTCATTGGCTTTGGTGAGAGCCAACATTTTACCAGCAGTTAATTGCATTTCAAGGATGATTTTAATAATTGTACAACGTCAGTTGAGTGTAGTATGACACTAATAATGGTATTATATTATTGGTTATGTAGGTATTTGCTCTTCATCACTACAAACCAACACCACTTTATGTGATGGATGAAATTGATGCTGCTCTTGACTTTCGAAATGTGTCTATTGTGGCAAACTACATCAAGGTCAGTGCAAAAATACTCTCCATTCCCGATACAAACACTTCACATGATAGTGTTTTGTTTGATAGTTGTTGGCCATACGTGTTTTTTGTGTAAGTATGAGCTAGCTTTTTATATTAGAATATTTTTACTTGTTACTTTAGCCTTGGATTCAAATTCTGGGAATGATTTGTTTCATTTTGTAGCTTGTCTTTGTGTGAAAATTTGAAGAAGAATAAATAGTATTAGCGTAACCCAGTGGCTGACTATTGACAAACTCGCAATCTGATTGGCTACACAGGCACCTACTATCGATCGATAGACGGCTCTCCAGCGCGCGCACAGTTTTTCGTGCATTACGGCCAAAAAGTATTAAACCAACCATCAATAAATCAGTTTTATCGATATTCTATGTTTAATAGATCAGCCACTGGGTTATGCTAAAACAATTAGACGGCTCGCTCTTGGTTTCTATCGACTTTAATATCAGCCGATAGAAACCTCGAGCTTGCAATTTTCTCCGCTATTTTAATTTCTTTGGCACTTCAATAAAGTGATACAACTTACATCCACAATGGGTCTGTATATTTAATTAAATTTTGTACATAAAATATTGATTAGGTTGTTTTTGTTTTATTTTAGGAGAGGACAAAGAATGCTCAGTTTATAATCATCAGCTTACGGAATAATATGTTTGAGTTGGCTGATCGACTCATTGGCATTTTTAAGACTGATAATTGTACAAAGAGTGTTGCAATCAATCCACAACTAATAGCATCTGAAGCCTGATAACCTTCAGTTAGAACAGGCCAGTGAAGGACTAGGGTACTGTGCCCTATATAACCAATACATACCTGTATATAATCATATATTTACTAGTTGAGTGATCAGGTGATGAAGACATCACGCTTGGTGTAAAGTACAGAAATTTGTTTAATTACATGTAATAGTTTTCTAGATCTGGAAAAAGTGTGAAAAATAAAGTTATCTAATGCCTAGAAAAAAAGTCTGAAACCATAAGTACTTGTGAAAGTTGATGTGTTACGAGCAGTTGATAAAGTATCCTGTGAACAGGCTCCTTACTGAGGAAATCGGCGAGCCAGGGCGTCACGCTCTCTCCAGTATGTTCCGCTCGTTGATTTTCGCCCTATACAATAATTGTTATGGCGCCTATTCACAGGCTATTATAGTCAGAGACGACAGGGCTGAATAACGTCTGCGCATGCCCCAAGCGCTTGCCAGAAAACCATAGCAACAACATAGGTAAAATGGCGTGATTTTCAAAAATACGAAACATTGCAAAGGTTTTCGCAAAGATTAAGAGTTTGCCTGTAAACTTAAGCTTTAAAATCTTGCAGTGGATCCGCCTGTTACTGAGTGAAAACATATCTTCTGAACACAAGGGTTTTTTTCTGAACACTCGCTGAAAAATAGCCACGAAGCGCCCCACGATGTCAGAGTCCGCGAAGATGCAGAAACGAAGCAGTAATGATATACTCAAGTTTTCTCGTATTCCACGGCATTTCATGGCGAAAAATCTTCGATGTAAACTTTGAAGTGTTCAAATTATTATTTGCGAAAGTAGGAAAGGAAATATTCCCGTTTTGGAGCGGAAATATAAGACATTTATCTCTCCTTGCCGTCGTGTTTCAAAACCACACAACAACACGTTCGCGCCAAAAATTTGCTGTTGCTGTCATGAAATCCCGCACATGCGCAGACGTTATTCAGCCCTGTCGTCAGAGACTGAAAAGCAACCTCGTCCCCAGGGCCATCAACGCTTTCAAGATGGCGGGTGGGCGCGAAGAAGATCCTGGCGAAGAGCAGGTCACGTGACCACAAAATTAGCCAATGGCGAGCCCGCCGCCATTTTAAAACAATCAAAATCTCCAATATTTTTGGAGACACGTGACCTGCTCTTCGCCAGAGTCTTCTTCGCGCCCACCCGCCATCTTGAAAGCGGAGAAGACTCTGGGGACGAGGTTGACTGAAAAGCAAACAAAAACAAAACATTTTTCATTTGGATACCCAAAATCAATGAAATCGGTTAAATCTTTTCTGCCAAAACGCGCGTAGCTTGTTAGAAGCAAACGATTCTGGTTAAAAGCAGAGAGAGATTTACTGCAAAGGATTCTGGTTTAAAGCACGAATCGACATTTCTCGCTACTATATAGATATATTTTACATATATTTATATAAATTTACATAATTTATGTTCAAATTAGGACTGCTCCCGCGGCGTTCGCGGGCTTCAGGCCCGCTCACTTGAGGCAGCAACTATACTGTTTCACAATATACACTGCCTCCTCAGCCGTTTCGCTTTTTTTTTGCCATGAACGGGAAGAAGACGCCTGTGCGCCCATTTGTCTTCGCAAATAAGAGAGAAGTCTGGGTTCGAGGCTGGGACTGACTATTGTTCCCAGCTACAACCATTTGAGCGGCAATCGGAGAAGAGGATCAAACTCTATTAAAAATCGATAGCTTAGTTACAATCCTGAAAGAAAAATAAACTTTTCACAAGTTTCTTCAGGTTTGAGTTAAAGGAGCTATGTCACGATATTTTAAGCGGTCATTTTTGCGAAGTGCAAAATGACCTTCAAATTGAAGAAAGCCTCATAATATCAGTTTACTAAGGTAGAAAAATACCAGAGGTAATAATAAACCAAACAAGGATGGGGAAGATCAAGACGAATTGCGAACTGCAAACTTGAAAAAATTGTGACGTAGCTCCTTTAAAGCCTTACTGCAAACAATAGCTACAAATTCAAAACGTCTTTCAGTCTTATTACCGTGTGGCATGAAATTTTCGCGGGAGTTTAATTTCGCGGATTGCCGATTTTTTGCGTTTTCGCGGGAACTAATTTTCGTGAATTTGGATTTCAGACTTCATCGCTGGGAGCAAATTTTCGCGGATCTCGGGCAAGTTCCTGTCCGGTATTTCACGTACGGTACTTGTAATATTGTTTGCAGTCAATTTAATTGAAATTCAGTAATCCAAAATAGATGGATTTTTTTTTCGCAGGAGTTTATTTTTACTGGATCTAATTTTCGCGGATCGTTAGAAAATCCGCGAAAATTAGATCCCGCGAAAATTTCATGCCACACGGTATTTTGATATTAAACAGCTTAGCGAGTTGGCCAACTTTCCCTAACAGAGAGGCCTTCTGAAAAAATATTTCAAGGATAATAAACATAATAGCCTCCATTTGGCTTCAAACATATATAAACAATAGCCTCCATTTGGCAAGGAAATATGTACGGATACTATTTGCCCGCGGGCATTATCTGTTCCGAGAAGAATAACTTTATTTAAGTGTCAATGGTATTTAGCTAAAAAAAAACTAATTAAGGACACTATATAGAGCATTCAAGATAAAAAGCTCGAAGCTCGAGGAAAACTGTGAGCTTCGAGGAACAGATAATGTCCAAGGACAAATATCCGAGCATATTTTTGAAGCCAAATGGAGGCTATTGTAGTTATTATCCTTCAAATATTTTTTCATAAGGCCGCTCTCATCGGTTTGCCGTGGACGTTCTCGGCCAAACTGTTAAACATTAAAATAATTCTGTTGGCGTCCAAAAATGTTTCTAGTCTGTTCAAAACAATCAGTTCTAATTAAACTTAGCAATTTATTTGAGACGAAAACTGAACTTGCGAACGTAAAACGTAAACTTTGAAAACTGGGGAATATTATAGTTCACCACTAAATTTTATTTGATTCTGATTGGCTAATCGAACACGTGACGTGATAGTGTTCATCCGCGGAGAGACACTGTCAGGCGATAGTGCCCGTCGGGGGGAAAACCCCGGATCGATAGTGCCCGCGTGCGCGAAAAACTACCGTTTTTGTGCAGTTTTGAGCTAACAGTTGAAAGAATATTAATATAAAATTAAAAAATAGCGAGAATTTACTCTCTAACAATTCTTTCATAACATATGGGCAAAAAAATATCGCGTGAAAAAACAGCTTTTATCTGTGATTTATTACAAAATTCAGACAAGTTTGACTTTGTTCGTGGAGACAGTAAAAAGATAACTTAAGGACGGTGCCTCCTTTTGTTTACTGCGCATACGTTTCTGCGTATAATTTCTCGCGTCATTAGCGCGCGCACATACAGAACATTGCGGAATCTCTTTCAGGCTAAGCTCGGCAGGAAAATATATGGTCGTTTTCTCTCCAACCTCGTACCCAGGGTCTACTCCGCTTTCAAGATGGCGGCTGGGCGCGGAGAAGACCCTGGCCCACGCTGTGAAATACTCCACGAATCGTGGAGTATTTTGTCGTCTTCGCTACACTTGACCAGCGGTTCTAGGATTCAATATGGTCGTCTTCGCTAAACTTGACCAGCGGTTCCGGGATTCAAAATGGCTACTGGAAGGAAGCTGGCGAGCTTCGTTTTAACATGTTTTACACCAAATTAAGCCGCGGAATAACGTTTTTGTGGTCCGTTGAATTTTTCGAATATATTTCTGCTGTCTTTACGCATGATTGGTGAGCGGTCTATTTTATTTAAGGTGAGGTTTATTATACATTTTTATGACTGTTATTTAGCACCAGTTTAGCTGTATAAACAACGCACGATTAATATAAGAAAAGTCAAGTTAGGGAAGTTGTCGAAAGTAAAGCGGATAGTTTTTGGTGGATATATTATTTTTTGGTTTATTTCGTGCTCGGATCGCGACCTTGTAATTTTTGTTTTTTTATAGCACGAAAGTCATGCCCAATTTAATTAATAAAAAAAATATTAATGTAGCATGATCATGGTCGAATCTTTGTGTGATTGTTTTTATTTAGAGGTGATATTTTTTTAAACACACACAAAGTACTGACTCAGCATGAACCTTTTAAGGTGTGTGTTATCTAAATAAAGATTGCTTCCTAAATCTGTTTAAAAACAGATTTAAATTAATTTAGTAAAATATCAGTGTAATTTCAACTGTACAAAAAAGTGGGAGGCTTCCCTGCGTGGTTTCTGTGGATGACAATGTTTTATAGCCTTTTATATTTAGCTTTTATTTTGGAAACCAATAATTACCGTAAAAGGCGGGGGGCTTATTTAATTTCAGGCCTCAAGAATGGGGGGGGGGAGGGGGCTTATTAGAGAGGGGGGCTTAATAGAGAGGGGGGGGCTTATTTCAAATCACATTCATTTTTCAAACTTTATTACCTGGGGGGTTTACTCCCTTATGTGGCCTATACGGGACATGCCGCTGGACAGGGTATGGTTTTTGGCCTCTCTGCCCTGAACAGGGTATATAATTTCATGCGCGTCTGTCCTAAACAGGCTATGGTTGCACGACTGTCATCGTAAAATACGGTTTATACAGTATTTAGAGATCGGAGACGTTTGCCGCGTATCAGTCAAACGGGAATTCGCTAAATTGCAACCTAAACAGGGTCCTAAAATAGAGGATGTCCTACACAGGGTAGGTATTTTAGGGGTTTTTATTTTTATTTCTTTTTGTCCTAAACAGGGTCAGGTTTTCAAACCCTTAGCGGCACCCCTATACCCAAACATGGGTCAAGTACTTCCCTCCCCCCAGGCTTTACTATTACACCACAAACTAAACAGAACAAGAAATGGGTTATATATCACCGTCTTACAAATGCAGTGTCATTTATATCCTAACTCAGTGATAGTTCTGGAAAATTTAAGACCATGTTTCCATACAAAGTGACTGAAACAACAGAAAATATTTCTTTATTACATCAGTCTGATGAAAGGGGGGGGGGGGGGGCTTAATAGAGAGGGGGGCTTATTACAAAATCTGACTTCCAAAGGGGGGGGGCTTATTAGATAGGGGCGGGGGGCTTAATAGAGAGGTGGGGGCTAAATAGAGCTTTTACGGTATTTATTATATTTTATGCCCTGGGGTGTACTTTGAATTTTTGGAGGGATTGTGCCATCCAGTACTGAAACCAAAATGTATAACTTTCTGTACACTATTACAGACCTGGGCCAGGTTTTTCAAAAGGTGGATAATGCTATCCACCAGATAAATCACTATCCAGTGGATAAGTATTAACAAAACAAACTACGCTATCCTTTGGATAGTGATTTATCCGGTGGATAGCGTTATCCATCTTTTGACCAACCGGGCCCTGGTCTTTAAAATCCATACCCTATTTTCTGACTACTTGTTTCTGTTCTAGTTGTACACTGGATAACAGTAACTCTATTGAGGGCGGCTACTTATTTATTGTCTATCTGCAGGGGTGGATCTAGAATTTTGAAGGGGGCGGGGGGGGGGGGGGGGTGGTGGCTGTTAGCCAATATTTTGTCATTTTATTTTAGCTAAAAACAGTAACAATTGAAGGGTCAAGTGGAAAACTATGCTAAGTGAGCAAACGCGCTTTGGTCACTTAGCATAGTTTTCGACTTGACCCTTCAATTTTTACACCTGCCCAAAGTGCTTGATTTTTTTGGCGGATTTTGGGGGGCCACCCAATCAAGGTGTTCACACTTTTCTGACTCACACAAGTAAGGTAGAGTAGCACCCTGGCAAAATATATGAAGAGGGCCCTGGCCCACGGTCAGCCCATATTTTGCCCAAATCCTAGTCTCCCAGCCTAATGCTTGCTGAAATTATCCCATTCCCAACAGCAAAATTGGTGCCCCAAATCCCATTTTTCCAGTGAATAAAAAAGGCAAATCCCAGTTACCATTTTACCTCTTCAGGACCCTATCCCCAGCACAAAAAATTACTACAGCTAAAAAAATACTCCATAACAAGGATAATAAGATAAAGGTGAAGCAACTTTATTTATACATGTCAATCTAAAAATGAAAATACCTCCTAGAACAAAAAAAAAATTAAATAACCCATATCACTCTGAATAAATTCATTCACACCTCCCCAACACAATATACATTTTGAGGGCATAAGGAACAATATTAAATGTGATACAAAAACATTGCAACACAGCAAAACAAAAAGGACAAAAACTGAAAGAAATGACCTGCAAGAAAACAATACCCTGCAGTACACCAAAAGAAACTTAATCACACAAAACTTGCACCCAGTACAGTCTTTATTGACATACAGTGTACATACAACTGCCGAAATTCCTCAACCATGGAGGCCCACCTTAATGACCAAGAAACATAACAGCCGATCGATACCGCAGCAGACCACTGAGGGAACAACATCTAGTTGGAATAATCATGAGGATTGCCTGATGAAGACTAGCAGTATACACAAAGCAGTCTAAACGTTGTGATCATTGATAACACCTCAAAGTGACTCTATCATGAGACAAATGATTAAATATTCATCTATCTACCACGATGAACAATAATTTCCCAACATCAGACAAAAATGTAAACTAATAGAGGTGTCCCTTTCATAGCAGTATCTGGATTACAAACATTATATGAGTGTGGTAAAGGAGGTGTTCCCTTAATAGAGGTGGCCCGAAGTAGAGGTTCCACTGTATGTTGTAAACTTGTAGGTGATTTTAATACCTATACCAGCTTAGAAAATTGAGAAAAACAGCTTATATAAACTATAATCTTCATTTTAAGTATAATCAAGTTTACAAAATATTTCAAGGAAGGGCTTTCCTTACTTTTAAGTGCAGTGCATCAAAATGGTCATAATATTGTAACTTGTCTGTTCAAATCATTTGATTGTAAGCTTAATAATTCTCTGAAAAGTACAGATCACGTAGTTTACGAGTGAAAAATTCGATTTTTCATTTGTGCGAGCAATACATAAATTCAGGATTCCGTCACATTTTCAATTCGCCGTTAAAAGCACTTTGAAGAAATTCCAGGCTTCGA
The DNA here is from genome assembly GCA_029204205.1 of Desmophyllum pertusum. Classification (NCBI taxonomy): domain Eukaryota; kingdom Metazoa; phylum Cnidaria; class Anthozoa; order Scleractinia; family Caryophylliidae; genus Desmophyllum; species Desmophyllum pertusum. The sequence goes on along the minus strand of MU826350.1, from coordinate 1,773,093 downwards.
ATAATAACACATAAGCTTAAACATTCATAAACGTGTAATCATATCATCGATCTGATTCACCTTGCTTGATATTCCAGCTCTTGATCTGTGCGCCTTGAGGCATTTCAAATTAATTTACGGTCCAACGTCAACTCCACCTCTTCCTTAAATTGCCGTGCATAATTTAAACAAGACGGGAAATATTTAACAGGCAATAATTTACGTTTCAATTCGAGAAGAAATAACAAAATAAAACTCCGCAAGTCGGCCATTTTGCAAGGAAGACTATTTCCGCCAATCACGACTAATGTAAGAATCATAAATCTACAGACCAATCAGCGTGGGCGTTATATCAGCGTAGCCCAGGGTCTTCTCCGCGCCCAGCCGCCATCTTGAAAGCGGAGTAGACCCTGGGTACGAGGTTGGTTTTCTCCATATAACTTACAAAAACGCGTGGTGACCCCTACTTTTTATGTTATAAAATGGAAGCGGTAAGCCTATTAAACATGATTAATTTTTTGTTGTGTGCAAAAGTTATTTAGACTGTATTTTTGGTATACCAGAGGAGAGCTGTCAGGGTTGATAATGGCTACGTTGCGATGATTTTTAATTAAAAACTCATAAAAAGTAGTTGTTATATTACCATTTGTTAAGAATTTTAAAGCTTTTTATATTTATTGTTGCTTTTGTGTATGTCAAGGCAAATTCAAAGGGAATGTCGGAGAAAATGCTATTACAGCATTTTTTCCAGATTGAAGCTTGATTATCTCTGGAAAATGCGTGGTTACCCCCAATTTTCTTTTTGGATTCCAATAGCCCTTGCTAAGATATGCTTTTCCCGCATAGTCATAGTATTAGGAGGCACCGTCCTTAAGTTATGGCTAAAATCATTAAGTAAAAAACTTTGGCCCTTCTAAATCAAACAAAAGTTAAGTCTACTAACTAATGCACGAAGTTTGGAACGAAATATTTAATGGCAAATTCCTGTAAATGTACAACAAATGCGAATGAAAGAGCACTAAACAATTTACGGAAAGATCGGTAAACCGACACAAATTCGTCCAAAAAATGACAACCTGTTTACACCACACTTAGCCTATTCAGTATTGTTACCTTGTATTTCCAAGAGGCTTGTCAATTCCAGCTTGAATCAGCACAATAAATATCGGTTACGACGCTTAAATACGGCAGTTCGTCAAGCGTTTACCCGCCGTGGCGGAACCCGCGCCAGGTTTTGCCGCCGTTTTTCATACAAATCATGCTTCATTTAGATGGAACTGAAAAATCACTCAGTCGATTTATAACTTTTGAAAAAGTAATACCGAAGTTTAACCTTAAGTTTTGTACGTATTTACGAGACAAAAGTTTAAATGCAAAACTATTTTTGAAGCTCCAATTGTCGCAGTGTGTAATTAGAAATCAAAATAAATAAATTCATGTCGTTTTCAGTTTTAGGCCGCCGCACGGAAAATTTAGTGGTGAACAATAACGACAATAGAGTGTTTTTGTCTCGGAACTATCGGTCTGATAGTTGCCCTTGGAAATTTTATGTTCTAAAAAACTAGCATATAAGCCCTCGAACTTCGTTCTCGGGCTAATAATAAAATTTCCACGGGCAACTATCAGCCGATAGTTCCTCGACAGAAACACTCTATTGTTCACCGGATATTCCCCAGTTTTGGCTGCGTAACGTGACGTGTTTAGACCAATCGCGCGCAAGAAAAATATTTGATGGATTATAAGCACGGATATTTTTCCTTGGACATTATCTGTTCCTCGAAGCTCAGTTGAGCTTCGAGGAACAGATAATAGACATAATGTCCAAGGACAAATATCCGTGCATATTTTCGTGCCAAATGGCGGTTTTTTTATTTTATTCAGTGTAGGCCAAAGGGAAGTGCTTGTGAGTTTCTCGCTCTATGGATACCGACAGAAGCTAAGCTTCTGATACAGATCATTCACAAACGCATTGGATAGTTCAAGATAAACAACATCAATTGTGGTAGTCCAGGATTACTCGAAGCTCTTAATGCCGCAAACTCGTGAAACTGCTCTCGCAGTGGCGCACGCTTCAAATCAACGAAATAAATATAAACCTATAAGTATTTTTACTTCATTTAATTAAATATATCAAGCACTAAATACCACTTTTAGGAAGCGTAATGTTCATATTAACAATTCAGTTGAAATTTATAGATGGTAAGCCTGTGATGTGCCCACATTACATACCAGCTCAGTTCTAGATTTCTCTTGGCTGTTTTCCTGACATTTTAAAATGTTATCTACAACCCGAAAGTCACTTGTGGTCCCAGCTAACCTTCAGTAAGGCGACACCTGTCATTACATGTCGACTGTGCTGCTTATTAAGTTTAGGTCTCACAAAGGGGGGAGGGGGTGACTCGTGTGCATTGTATGACAGGAGCACGAGTTCATCGTTCCCCGACAGCTGGCCTAGGGAGACGCGGGCTCTGGATATGATATTGAGTATACATGAGAATTATATGTAGTATTCTCTTATAAACAAATAACTTAATAGGTTAGTTTTCAAAAAAAGCGTTTTATGTCGAGTGAATGTAGTCAAACTACTAAACGCTTTCTGACATTATACATGTAAGTACGCTCCACATCTATTTTGTGGGATATTACACGACTTCTCACTGAAATCTCTAATACCAAGTATGGTACCTTCTCAAGGTGTTTCCTGTTTGTCGTTTGTCGCCTTGATTTTACAAGGGAAAACCATCCCGAATTTCATTTTTTGGAAAGTTCATTCAATTTCTAGTAATTGGGTGAAGTAGCTAGGCAGACGGAGCTCTGACAGCGAGGTATCGGCCATTCAAATGCGGGGTGGTATGCCCTTGCACAATCAAGGCGATCCAAATGAATAATATCAAATTTAAATAAAGATCAATACAAAACTAATGCTGATATATCATCAACAAGATTCATTTACCGTAACTGAAGCACTTGCAAATGACCTTTCAATATTACTTCTCAAACTCATTAATAATTCACCAAGTCAAAAGAAAGGAAATCATAACCGTGTCGGAGGTTTGGATACCTGATCTTAATTAGCATAGATAAAATATATCAAACACTCGAGACAGTGTTTCATCGGCTATCCAAACACCTCGAATTTCGTCAAAAATACTCCGCAGCGCGTCATATTTTCAACTCTCTTCTTGATGAAACACTGTCTCTAGTCTTTGATATATTACCTAACAACTCATGCCCTTTGGCTTTTTATTTGCCAATTATGACTGCATGTAATTAAACTTCATTGGGATATTGACAGGGGAACAAAGTTCCTATCAGAAATTGATTACATGACATGGCAGAGAGTATTTCGCCTAAATACGCTATACTCAGTCTCAGAGTTGCTCTTACTAATAAAGTGGTGACTGAGTTTTTTATCTTTGAACGCCAACATCACTGTTCTGTGGTGGTGGTGAATTGTGTAAACTCATCCTCGTTGTGGTGCTGAATTATGTAACCCATCCTCGTTATGGTGCCCAATGAATGTAATTCACCTCGTTGTAGTGCTCAATATTATTGTAACTTATCCTAGTTTTGCGCTTTTTCCAGCTCTTGTTTATTTAGAGTAATGAAGTTCAACAGATCAATGCGAGTCACAAGTCCAAATATCATCTCTTTCTCGTCCAGGTTTCCTTTATCGGTGTCTAAGAGTCAACAATACGTATGTTAAAGGACAGCATTTAAAAAGCCGTGATGTAAACCGGACTTCTGCTTCATTTAAGTAATCTACCCTTACATTTCCGAGTCACTTTGATGAGTTAGATGCATTCAACTGAAATTGTATCCAAGTTTGGGAATCACAACCAAGTGTATTTATTGTCTAATATAATAAAAAGAACATGGATGCTACAAGCTCAAAGCCTCATTCGTGATGAAAAATAGAATCCATATTATTACAGTAAATAACAAACACACTTACAGAGTCTCTGTCTGTGGACAACAACAGCATAATGATCATGATCTAGTATACGCGATAGTCGACCAAGGCCAGTGTCAAGTGTAACCTGCAAGAGAAAACAAAGAGTCTTACAAGAGCTAACTCAATGTTAAATGCAGGCTCAGCTTGTACAATGCTGTGAAATGTATATATAGGTTCTCACTAAGTAGCAGTACGTGTGTAATTGACTCACCTCTTAAAGTTTTTGTAGACAGAGTTGGCAATGGGGCTTTCAGGAGTAATTCTACCACTTAGCATCTGGGACATTATGTTACCCAGGGTCACCATTCCCATCACAGACCTGATAGAATGAGAAATGAATACAAGATGACGTTTCTTATTTACATATATCACATCAAAGAAACCAATGAATATGTCGTGGTCACATTAAAGTACACAAGCTTCCCTCTATGAGCCTCCTCTCACCCTGTGACAGTCAGATCATTACACAACTTGCTGGCTGCCCTTTATACAGCATATAAATTGAACACAGGTATGATTTGGTGAGATTTCTGTGTTCCTTGACAGATGACCCGAGATCAATGAAATTACTGTTGACACTCTCCACTACAGACTGTGATAGACAAAAATGACCTTCGATGTCGGCAAAAATATAATATTTTTATTGTATGACCTCTATGCTACATGTAAGTGAATTACAGTATACTTAATTAGGCAATTTTTTAGACAACCAATTTGAACAAATCAATCTCCTCCAGGGTAAAACCAACTGTACTGAACACAAGGAATTAGATGAGTTGTAGCAGCAACCAGGGACTGGGCCCAGTTTGTTCGAAAGCCGATTAACGCTAATCCAGGATTAACAAATAATCGAGGCTTCAATTTCTTCAATATAAATGTGGTTTTCCATGACAATATTTTGTGGAGTTTGACATTAGTCAAAGTCAAAACTGAAGAGCAAAAAATATAAACAGAAAATCTCACTGAAAAGTTACAAAACTGAAATCAAAATTCACGCTAATCCAGGATTAGCTTAATCGTGCTTTGAACAACTGGGCCCAGCTGGTGTATAAATCAGCGTACTGGCAATTGTTGATGGAAAAATTTGACAATCGAATTCAACTCGACTTGGAGAGATAATCTAATGCTGTACCAACAGTAGTAGGATTAAACGAAATGTAATGATTCAGTATTCTTAATAGCGCAATTTTCACTGAAATGTCGTAAAACCAAAACAATAATTATTACAATGGCTAATCACAACAACCTTAAATAACACAATGAACCAATAAGAACTTGAAACAAATACATGTAATATAACCGGCGCCAAGCAGTGTGACCAAGTCGCAACTGGGTTTGGTTTTGCATCTGATTGGTTAGGTAGGTGACGCAAGTTTTTTAAAACCAATAACAGAGCAATAAAGTAAAACCACCGACACTCAATTGAAAACTAATCTATATCAAATCTCTGAACTAATTACTCACCCTGCTTCACTGACCACTGGAAGCTGATCAAAACCTTCCCTGCAAAGGAAGCAATTGGTTTGTTTTTATAATGTTATTGAAATGACTTTTAACCCTATTTAGACCGGGCTTTTTTGGTCTTTTCTGACCGGAGGGGGGTGGGTGGGTGCCCCGTTTCTTCAAGATTATTAAAGCTACAAAAACGAAACTTGGAGGATAGATAGTACGTCCAAAAATCTTTCTTTTGACATATGACACACAAGATGATGACGTCATATGACATAGAAATTACGTCATGACTTCTGAACAGCCGCCATCTTGGATCCGCCAACTTGGATTTCTTGATTTTTCCAACACGTCAGAAAACCACCAACTCAGAGACTCAAAGGAGTAGTACAGGATGTAATTAATGGACACCCCCTCCCCTCCCCCCAATCAATATACATGTAGGTGGCATGTAGCTGTCAGCCCCCCCTCTACTTCATTCCATCTCAACCTAAGGTGGTGGGCGAGAGTACAAACACTTCAATTATCTTGAAGAACTGAAAACAATTAATTTTTTCTTGACTTCACTGCCCACGGAAAAACGCCATCTGATGTTAAGGTTACTGTAAACCTTCAAGGGACATTTTTTGAAAAATTTGTTTTTCAAGCCAAATTAAAGACTACTATTTTATCTCCATTTTCCAAAAAGAATAATTTGAAAAACTTGAAATGCGCGCGAGTTATCGACAAAAACGTGTTTTCAAATAAAAGTAAAAAATCCGCTTAAGTGTTATAAGGCAATTAGAATGTGTCAACCCAGAGCTCCCCGTGACGTTTTTTCGCATCACTCCCCGCCAAGTATTTCACGTCGCTTTGATTCTTGTGTTTATACTTGTGTCTTGTAATTTATGACACCAAAATCTACGCTTCCGTATGCCGTTTATGGAGAAAAGAGAGGAAAAGGCTGTTATCAAGGAAAGCTTTAATACCCGCGTGCATTTATAGCCGCAAAACAACGCTTGCTTTGGATGAATTCCAGTTCCGTCGCCACTTTCGCGAGCCTTTTTTTAACTTTGTTCTTCCAGTGCATTCCGCTGCGGTTGTTTTCTTTTCCACTGATTCGGTTTCGCCGATGAATTTTGTGCTCCAGACTTCGCTTTCCACGATATTCTCCTGTCGCTAAGCATGGAAATGTCGTTCTCCGCGAATTTCAATAAACTGCCTTGTCACAAGGCTCTCTGGGGGATTCCTGTGTTGTGCTCTATTGGTCGGCGGCATGACCGCATTCACACCCGCTTTGATTAAGTGTGAAAACTACGAAAATCTTTTCAGCCCGAAAACTCCGGATTTGTTTTTGTGTGAGTTCATTCTCTTCAAATGAATTAACAGGGTATGTAGATTTGTTGGATTTTATTGAAATTTGGCCAAAATGTTTGTTAGACATTAATGAACCAAAGTGTGTGAGGCTTTCACGAAATTCGACATATTTTTCGCGTGGCATCCCAGCGCGGTGACACGCATCGAAATATATTCCATTGTCTAACTTTAAAATAGATTTTTTCGGGAACCAATGAGAGTATTGGAAAAGCCTCACACACTTTGTTAGCCCATTTATCTCCTGAATGATATAGTCCAGATTGTTTTTATGTCCGCTTTAACGCGAAGGCTTGTAACTCAGTTAAGCAGACACTGTCAGTTTTGCGTTCGAAGGCTTGCGCGCGCCTAACAGAACAAAAACGGACAAAAAGTAGTGCTTTAATCGAATTCTTCATTCTATTACCTTTACAGTGATATATAGTTTTCCTAGGGTTTCTTCTAAAACAACGCGCATAGGAAAGATTTCCCGGAAGGCACCCTCGAAGGTTTACAGTAACCTTAAAAACACAGTTTCACTCACAACCAGTTTAGCAAATTCCACAAATGAAACAGCTTTTACAAGACAGAGCAATTATTTTAACGAATTCTTTGTTTAGAATTTAGCAATTTTATTCGTAAGCAATATCACTCACTTTCCGTGCATTGTGACGTTCTCCTCGTCTTGTGTTTCTTGGCTAGCGCTTTGGTGAAATGTGAACCGTGGGAACAGGTGAATTTAATTGGCTCAACTTTAATATAATTACGTTTGTTGACTTAACAAAAGGACCAAACCAAACAAATACATTTCTAAATCGAGCGGTGAACGTAAACATCGAAATAACCGATGGAATTAAAACAAATGCTTTTGAATCGGATAAAAATAATTCTGAATCGAGAAGACAACAATAATTATTTAGAACCCATATTCTTAACTTACCCCTATTTTAAAATAGCAACATGATACTTTAGTTTTTCTTACACAGGAATGTAACATGATACTTTTGTTTTCCGTACGCAGGAATGTAACATGATGCTTTCGTTTTTCGTACAAAATCCCGATAAGCTCGAACCAAAAGTCATTTCTTTTGGCCATGGATTTGTTTCACTGTAATCTTAACCCCGAAATTTCGAACTCCCGATTTCTCCAACTAATTTTCGGTTCCTTGGAGAAATGGAAAATTCTCTCCCGTGAAATTAGAGGTGCCTCAAAGTCTAATTTAATTAATTTGCGGTTTTACTTGGCGTCACGGACTTTTGTTGAGAAGTTGAACTTTTGAAACATTTTCTTCCACAACCTGTGGAAATCTCGGAAAATATAGATAGTTTGAATTTTTTTTGGAGAGCTACTTATTAATGGCGCATGCCAAAACTTATAAAACAGCGCTGCTTACCGAAAATTCTCTCCCGTGAAAAAAAACTAGGCGTCACGGGTCTGCAGTAATATTTGGTGAGAACTTTTAAAACATTTCATGCTAAAATCTGGGGAAAATCTCGAGCAAATGTAGATAGTTTGAACTATTTTTTTCTGTTTGAACTGCTCACTGGAGACCGGAGAGAAACGATAACTTACTTTCTTCAATACCAAACTGTTTTGTTATCTACCTCATTTACATTGTACTTGTTGTTAGTAATGCACTACAGAGCTTAAGCGCATGCGTAAAACGGTGAATTTACATGTAAGCACCTTATTCTAGAAAGAAAGCTACCACAAGGAGAGCAAAGCGTTGCCAGAAACAAATATATATTTTGCTAAATACTTGTAATAATAACGCAGATAGATAACCCACGTTTTGCGTGGTGTACACGCGTGCCCCACGCAAGAGTTATTAATTAATATTAATTAATTAATCGATTATCAAAGTTTACGGCTTAGGGTGTTAGGGTGTTAGGGTGCTAGGGTGTTATCGCGGGACGACTCCACAATACATCTTCACAATAGTACATCCTGTACTAAAAATGACTCAAAAGTAAGAAAAACCAATAAAAGAATGCTAAAATGATCACCAAATTGGAGTTTGAAGAATTGGTTCAGTGTGCATACGTTTTTATCCCAAATTTGTTCTCTTAATTCTTTTGTTATTTAAAATTTTTTAATTTGTTCATTAAATTTTACTTCTATTGTATTTTTGACTAATGCTTGTTTTTTATCCCGGCGCGCGCATGTGCTTTTTATAACTCCGATTTGGCTTATTAAGGTAAAAGTTATTTTCCGCCTTAAAAAACATGAAAATTCCAAATTTGGAAAAACATGCCTGTCAAAATATGGTTGCCATGGTAACAGCAAGTTCTGTGAACAACGACATGTCATACCAAATTGTTCCCAGTTAAAGTTTAGGTGAAGACGAAAAGTTTGGCGACTTTTACGTTAATATTAAAAAAGTTATTAACGGTCAAAGTCAGTGCGGGCAGACCCCCCCCCCCCCCCCCCCCCCCAGTCTGAATAGGGTTAAATACCACAACATATATGTTACCATATTAATAATTATGGTAACACTATTGAGAAAACAAATGCAATATATTACAATTCAAGAGCACAGAGCAGAAGTGTAAAGCTTGAATCATTTGACAGGTATTGTATTTATCATGCATCACATGTGATAACTAGATATCAGTGTTCTGATAATAAAGAATTCATCTTTTTGTAGAAGGAACTCAATTACCTGGATAAAATTCCATCCCTAATATTCATGGTTTTATTATAATATTTATATATTACATCAGCCGGTCCCACATGTAATAACAATTAAATAATAATAATAATAATATTCAATTTATTGACGTGTCATAATCAAAACATACTTGTTCATAATGTCAATTGACTGCTGACAGGTGACTGATGGCAGGACAGTCAGAGGGGTCTGAAGGTTGATGGAAGAAACTTTCTTTGTCCACCACCTAACAATATGTTAAACACATAAAACAAACACAATCTTATCAGGTTGAAAAATTATCAAATAATTGGATATATTACATCCAAAAATTCATAAAAGAAACAATGTAAAGTTTATAAATATTTGAGGTGAAAATTTTCAGGAAAAAATTATAAAAGATAGTTACAGCCAAACCTGTATTAAGCAGACACCCCTTTATTAAGCAGACAGTAGCAAAGGTCCCAAAATTCATTTCCCTTATTTACTGTAAGTGATGTACCTCTACTGAGCTGATGAGGACACAATTATGTGTAAAAAGAAGCTGAAAATGGTCATTTCAAAATAATAATTATTGTTAAAAACTTGTATTAAATGAACACTTGTCATCCTATAACAACTGGCTAATAAGGTTAGTTGCTTGAGTATTTTCACTATTACAGTAAAGTTAATGACTTGCTTCAGAAAACTACTTAAACAAAAACGATAGTGAATTGACAATTTCTTCACAAGATGATGTTTTCACAAAACCTGTAATAATTATTCCTATTCAACACTGTAACACTTTTTTTGTACTTTTTTTGCTGTTAGCATTTTCATTGAAGTATCCATGCATGTATATAAGTTAGATTTCCTTCCTGGTGTTCTTGAACTGCAAAATATAGAACACTCATTCTCATTCTGTAAACGTGTTTATATATATAGCTGTTTTCCCTATACTATTTGAACATGTGAACCTTGCGGTATGTATGTGATAGTACTTTGATCAATAACACAACCACATCATTGTAGCCTCCAGAAGTATTCAACATTCATTATAATGGTATTTGACACCTAACACAATGTATTCTTTGGGAACCTGTTTTAAGCGAACACCCTGTATTAAGCGGACATGAGCAATTTCCCAGAGGGAGTCTGCCTTAATTAATACAGGTTTGACTGTAATTTGAAAAGGAAAAAACATTTTGCCAGCCATGTTGAGCATTGCAAATAAATTAATATGAACTTCACTATTGTAAAGGGTGCCAATGATCAGCTATGGCAAGCAAAAATACAATATGAGAGATTAAACTATATAGAAACCTAGGCCATGGGTCTATCCTCATGCCAGCACTTGTCTGTACACTGATCTCTCGATCAATGGAAAGTATAAAACTCATTACACGAAGCCTGCCCACTGCATCCATTCTTCCACCACAATGGTAGCACATCAGTATCTGACCCTCGCCACAACAGGAGGGGAGGTAAAGGCCCCTATATATCAGGCCACTCCATGTCTAGCCTTCACCACACATGGTAGGGGATACGGAGTTAACAAATTAACATACCAAAATTTGCTGTGGTCTTCATTTCTTTCTTTCTCAAGGAACCCATTATCTTCCATCCAGTCATCACTCAAGAATTTGGTCCCTGCAAATCATCAAACCAACCTACTTACATTTTGTATTACTATTATCAAAATTGTTTCACCAAACAAGTTTTCACTCATTTTGTAATTGATTAAAATTGGACAAAACATTTCAAAAACACCAGAAGAAATTCAATCAACTTACATGTAGTTGCGGACAGAGTCAGGTAGAAGGATAACACACTTCTGTCCCTCTCCCAGAGTCTGTGCTGCTTGCACTGCAGCTGCCATTGCAGTTCCACTGGAGCCTCCTGAATAATAACACACAACACATTACTGTCCGAGATGCTGTAGGACAGTGCAATGAACACTTGTAAGAATCTGTTTTCTTGCTTTCTTGGCAGTTTATTAGATGTATTGATACATTAACTGGACGTGTATGAATCAAATATGCAACTTGCTACCTTCTAGAAATAGTAAGATGCTGATATAAGAAAAATGTCATCAACAATAAGAACCTTAAAACTGGGCTCTTAGCTGCTTTCTTGCTTGAAACACACCACTTAATCAGTATTTAAAGTAGTCATATGCGAGTCACCCAAAGTCTGTCAGTAATTAAGCAAGGAAGGAGTAAGTAATTAAGCAAGTAAGTAAAGTTTATTTTTAGTAGAACCTTTATTTGACTGTAAATGGGTTTTAAGCTTTGTCAAACTAATTGGGGGCACTGTAACTATATATAAATAATATTAAAACCTTAAAATGACAATATTCTTAATTAAAAGTGACAAATAATAATTATTTGCAGTACCCTTTGAGTTCTTGAGTTTAACTAGTTTTTAAATAAGAATATAAGAATTATATTCTTATTTAAAAACAAGTTAAACTCAAGAACTCAAAGGGTAACTGCACAGTGTAATTAACACCCTGAACCCATCAATATACATGTAGGTGAGACATAGCTTGATCACATTTGTCATTAATTAACTTTTCATTGGTCTAATTGAAATTTTATTTTGTGATCTTAAAGAGCAATTAAAGGTGTAAACAATAATGCTTGCTTGTTCGATATCTGGAAAACATACCACACAGCAGTCCCTCTTCCTTTATAAGTCGCCTTGAAAAGGTGAATGCTTCCTTGTCTCCAACTTTGTACCACTTGTCAACAACAGTACGGTCCAACACAGTAGGAACAAAGTCATACCCAATACCCTCAACCTGAAAAGTGCATGAAGCAAAACACATTTTCAATTTGGAAAACTATTTCCAGCACCCAAGCCACTGCGTACAATATACTTGTTATGATTTGCGAGTGAAAAGAATTTAGGTGTGAGAAAAACATTGTTACATTTTTATTGCAAAGTGCACAGCGTCTGTAGGTATGGTTTTGTGTAGGGCCGATAATATAAGTGATAAGTCGCTAGTTCGCTACTTCACTAGGCCGTAAACTTTGATAATCAACTAATTAATATGAATTAATAAATCTTGGGGGGTCACGCGTGCTCACCACGCCAAACGTGGGTGATCTATCTGCGTTATTACTACTTGTATTTAGCACAATATATGTTTGTTTCAGACAACACTTTCCTCTCTTTGTGGTAGCTTTCTTTCTAGAATAAGGGCTTACATGCAAATTTACGCATGCGCTGATGATCTGTAGAATCTGATCTTCAGGACGGGTGGTGAGGGTTCGAATCCGCCCAAGGTTCTTTTTTCCTTTCTTTTTTGGTTTCAAATCCTCCCGAGCCGTTTTTTTTTGGTTAATAACACTAACTTCCACATATAAATATGTCGTCAAAATGTATATGCCTACTCAAGAATTGCTCCAAGCTTAGCATGTGTTTATTGATCAAATTTATAATGGGGAAGTGAATTTGTTGGACGGTAGTGCAGGGCCCATTTGGGGCAAAAACAAAACAGGCTTTAAGAAATCCAGTATAAGTTTTACTTACTCTTAGTTTTACTCGTTGGAGGTTTATTATAATAAGGAACTTAACGTTCTGTATAAACCTACCAAATTATACAGTGTGTAGTTTTACGTAGTTTAATCTTATTTATCTATATATATATTTTTTCTATATACATCTGTATATATAATTAAATTGAGTAAATAAATAAATAAAAGATGTTGATTCTCCTTCCCTCCAAAACAAGATTGTGAACAGGAATTTCTTGTTAAGACGTACACTCAGATGTCAGGAGACTAACAAACTGGACTCTGGACTGGACTGGACTGTCGACTAACTTGCAAATTTTGATAACAAGTCTCAAAGTTATACATTAAACACTTTGCACTAGCCATTGAGTCTCTGGGTCAATAGAGCAGAGTACACTATTGTGATGGTTGATAGGGTTTGTTGAGTGACAAAATGCTAACTCGTTTGGCGTAAAATTTAACCCATTGACTCCTAAACTGGCCATCACGCACAAATGTTCTGCGAGGCCAACAAAATCCCTTACCTCCCACACTGAGTTTTGTTTTGTCCTCTTAGAGTTTCCATTTAATTATGTGGGGAATTGGGGTGCTTTACCTGCAGGTTTGAATGCATTTTGCCATATTTGAATGTTTTTACTACTCTGACTTACTAGTAACTTACATGATAAATTGGGTTGTCAGAATCATTGAGTTCCTCTGGTTCTGCCAGGATTGATCCGTGTGGATCAACACCTATAATCTAAATGAAAAGAGGAAGATGAGAATAATTAAATAATTGTATGTCTGGAGTGCTGAAAGCTGTAAAAAACAGTCAGACATTTGATGAAGGGGTTTATATCCCCAAAACGACTTGTTCACAAAATAATAATGAACATTAATGACCAGAGATAAAACTGTAACTGTACCTGTACAGTAAGTGTAAACTTCAAGCTAAATAATACCTTCATGAATACATGCATAGTCTAAGTCAGTTCAACATTAATTGAGTTCAGATAATTGAGGTTGACTGTACAATTACACGTATATATGCAATTACGTAACCAAAAGTAAATCACAACCAACATATATTTAACAATTATATATTCGCCTCAGGCTCGTGAATATTCACCAATAATCACGAGCCTGAGGCGAATAATAATTATTGTTTTATAATATACAAAACACAGGGAAAATATTGAATTTCCAGAGGAAAATAGAAAAAGACCAAAATGTTCCGCCACCGAGACAGACAAAATTGAACTTCATGGCATTTCTAAATAAGGTAGAGAGGGTATATTGCCTCTGAGACCATGAGTAGGGAACAATCAAATTGCTCGAAAATGCATTATCCCATGGTTAGTATATTATAATATATATTATTATACCTTAGCATTTGGACATTTCTCTTTGATCTTTCTTGCTATTCCTGTGATGGTTCCACCAGTACCAGCACCAAGAACCACCATGTCAACTTTGCCTTGATAGTACAACACAATCATATTATAATACAAATGACCAACCAATTTCAAGAAAATGTTTCAAAAGGTAATTTAATTATAAGGCTTTTAATACTGTACTTTACGAAACAAAACAAATGAGACCGAAATGGAACGAAACAAGACTGAAATGGAACGAAACGAAATGAAACTAGACTGAAATGGAACGAAACAAAAAATAAAACTATAAAACAAAATAATAATTTTAAACTAAACAGGGCTTTATTTAGTCCCACATTACAGGCTTGCTGACCGTTGCTTGTCGCACTTAGGGTGAATAAATATTATTTTTCCTTTGAATACCGAAAATCCGTCATTTCGCAAATTATAAACTCTGTAAAAATAAAACTTTGTCTACTGACAGCAAGAACAAATTTCCTTTTCGAACCCTTGAAGCTTTTTTATTGCAGGCTTAGGTGTTGCTTGACTACCGACATCAACACCTCTTAACAAGTGCACATTCTCTATTAGTTTTGAAAAGGCCATAATGTAATAAACTAACAGGAAACACTTTGTATTACCAACTTTTAACATGTACAAGTGTACACAAGCCTTATCTTGACTCATCTTTTGTTTTGAGTTTTTGCAATATTCCCGGTACGGAATTGGTGAAAGGTTGTTCACCTCAGATTTGTTTAATATCGTTAAGCAGTTTTTTAAACCGCCAAATGGCAGACTCAGAAAAGTTTGACCGGTAACGTACGTCCCCAATAATTTTGGACGGACATCGTCATTGACTGGCATTTTTTAATTTAGCGTCGGTGAGCACCCACAGTCAAGTTTTTCAGCGGATATATATAATTTATGTATTTGATGCACACCGGCCAATATTATTCATTGCCCATTTAGTTTGTGCGAGAGGACTTGTAGAATACCGGTAGTTATTTAACATGGCGTTTTGTTACTATTATAAATAAGAGCCATTTTGTACCGTTATTGATAAAACTGTTTTCATTATTTCAGCCATATTTTGTTTTGGGAATAGTGAGTGTTTTCAAGTATTATCCAATAATAATATTGAATTTGAACCAAATTTAGGCCTATTCAAACCTTGGGGGAAGGTGGTGATATAGTCATCAACTAGGAATTTATAATGGTCTGTCATATATTCAGTTCATTTCAGTAGCAAAATACAGAATCTGTAATTTGCGAAATGACGGATTTAATTTCCGACTTGTAATTCGGTATTCAAGGAAAAATAACTTGGTTTCAATATAACTTCTAAAGAACTGGAGAATAAAACAAGGTTATCACCTTTAATTAGTGAGACAAGCAATGATCAGCAAGCCCGTAATTAGGAATCATTTCACAAAATACAGATTCTGACTTGAAGATTCGTTGAAGTTTTGTTCAATTTCGTTTTGTTTCGTTCCGTTCCATTTTGGTTTTGCTTCGTTTCGTTCCATTTCGGTCTCATTTCAGTTCGCAAAGTACGTACAGTACATGCAGTAAGCCAATTTATAATCATTTAAAATAAATGTATTTTGACTGACTAAACTGTAAAGTACGCGTGTATTATATATTTTGAATTGTGTAGGCCATCATAAAATGGATTTTTTAGTATATAAATATTAAATGAGCACACCTACCACCACATTGCTCAATTATTTCTTCGCCTGTACCATCATAATGAGCCAAAGGATTGCCTGCATTTCGGTACTGAAGATCAGAACAAAAACAAGACTGTTAACATTACAAACAAGCTGTTTGTCAGTACAGTGTTAATTTGCAGCATTTCCTTTTTGAAACTTATAAAGCAAAGAAGCAATTTCCAAGACATCAAAATTATGGTTTATTTGTCACCAAATTAAACAAACTATTTGAACCAAAATTACTAAGAATTCAATTTATAAAATTACATTCATATTCAAACCGGATGTTCTTTTGCGGGCAACTTTGCAAACTTCGGCCACAACATTGGTATTTTGATTGACAGTTTGCTTTGAGCAAGTTGCAACCTGTGCGAGCAAGTTCCTCAATCGCTTCACTTCGTACCTCATGGTTATAACACGTTCAAGTTTGCCAAAATGTTTCAAGTGTTGCTGCAATATTTTGAAGATAGATTTGCAAGTTTCTATGTTGACGAGCCACTTAGCAAATACAACGAGCTTCTCGACCGTGTGAAGAAAGCTGTACCAGTTCTTAAAGGCTTGGACAACGAACAAATAATAATATCATACCAAGATGTGGCGTTGGAAACATTTATAAATATTGATAGGAATGATTCGTCGAAAAAATGAACTCTCCAGCCATTAAACATGATATAGTCTTGTGTTTTTATAAGGTTTTCCTCAACTAGCGACTCTTCAGGGCAAACACAAAGTTTTTTGAAAGTGAAGTTCAGATCTTGCCTCAAAATGTCGCTAATTGTTGAACGAGATGGGAGATTGGTCACCGTACATACCGTAAAAGCTCTATTTAGCCCCCCTCTCTATTAAGCCCCCCTATCTAATAAGCCCCCCCTTTGGAAGTCAGATTTTGTAATAAGCCCCCCTCTCTATTAAGCCCCCCCCCCCCCCCCCTCCTTCTGTCAGGCTGATGTAAATGACATTTCAGCAATATCTTCTGGCGTTTCAGTCACTTTGTATTGAAACATGGTCTTTAATTTCCAGAACTATCGTCGAGTTAGGGTATAAATGACGTTTCCTTTGTAAGACGGTCGTACATAACCCATTTCTTGTTCGGTTTTAGTTAGTGGTGTAATAGTAAAGTTTGAAAAATTAATGTGAATTTTCTTGAAAATTTATGATTTGTAATAAGCCCCCCCCCCCCCTTTCTATTAAGTCCCCCTCTCTAATAAGCCCCCCTTCTTGAGGCCTGAAATTAAATAAGCCCCCCGGGGGCTTAATAGAGCTTTTACAGTATTCCATTATCAACAACAGCTTGCCGGATTTCTGAATTGAAAGTACGTGCATGGTTTGGTTATCTTGCAGTATTCCACAAACACTACGACGTCAGGGGTAGAAACTGTTCTTTCGATCCTTACAGCCAGGTTTACCAGGAAAATACGTCCCGTGTTGTAAAAATTTGTTTACAATATTGGATACAGTTTGCCTCGATAATCCAACAATGCCTACGATTTGTTCTTGTTTTACACCAGACGACCACAAAGCAATAACAATTATAATTATTATTATTCTCTCCCTTTTCTCAACCGAGGTGACATTATTGCAATGTATGTGAGCCATGTTCACAGAATTCTCCATTTACTCCAAAATTTGATTCGAAACCGGCGCGAAGAACAGATTGCTTGCGCAGGTTGCAACTTGCTCAAAGCAAACTGTCAATCAAAATACCAATGTTGCGGCGGAAGTTTGCAAAGTTGCCCGCAAAAGAACATCCGGTTTGACTGTAACCTAAACATGTCCCAGCCCTTTCAATATATATAATTATATCTTTTGGAAGTTGGGCACATATGAAATACCAATATTAAGTCCACAAACTATATAATAATTTACATACATTTATAATATATTTGGAAATATGTACATAATTATTTTGAATTTAACAATTCAGAGTACATGCAGTCTGTGCCAATATTGTCATCTACGTACGTGTAGACATACAATTTTAACCTTGACATTTTTCCTTTATTTTAATGATAACAGTGAAATTAAGAATCTAGTTTGACCGGGTTTGGTTCGTTGTTGTTATGTAAACAACAGACAATTGCAAATTACAACTTTAAAACAATTTATTAAACCAAAAGAAAAAGGGCAAAAGCAACATTTAAGGCAGTGATTTAAGATCAACTGGCATGACCAAAACTGACTATAGCTAATCTGAGCAATGTAGTCAGTGAAGGCTTGAATACAACTGACTGGACTTAACTTGAAAAATAAAATGGCTAATAGAAAGAGAATTTAATAAATTGTGAACCTGGTCATGGATCACAATAGGAATTAAGGTGCCTGATCTTGTTAGTGTGCTCCAAGAGTCTGCGGAGGTTTGAGTATGAGCAAGCCGTATGTCTCCGTCATGTTCCTTGAATTATTTATGCATAGATCTCCATGTTTCCCAGATATACACTTTGCATGGAATCTAAAATAAACACTATCTTGTTGTTGTCAACAAGATGGTGTTGTCTTTAACATGGATACCTACAATCAAGAAACACAACAGGCTGGCTTTTTGATAACGCAACAGACCTACAAGCCTCGTCACATTAGTTGGAACACTTTACCATCATGTCCCCCTCGCTCAATGTTGGTTGTGAGAAAACCATGGCGCGCTTGCGAAAAGAAGTCAACATTGGGAGGGGGACGGGGGTGTTCCAACACAATGTGGCGGAGGTTGTAGGTATTGCAGCATATCCAATGGGTCAAATGTTGCAGGTGGTATCAACAAAATTGTTTAAAATAAAACTACAACAATAATATGAAGTACACATTTGTTTTTTTTACCTGATCCAAGATGAGAGAATTTGGAATCTCGCAATTCAGTCGCTGTGCAACACCGATGTGGGATTCTTAAAAAAAAAAAAATTTAAGCTGCATAATATAAAATATATAGATATAATATAACAATGGTTCATTCCTACTTTATAATGAACTGAGGTAATCCTCTGCATTTTTGATTGGTTGGTGTGTCATGCAGTCCACTTCAGTCCGAAGCTTCCAAACATTTGAGGAGGGCTTCAAAATACCCCATTCTTCCTCTGCCTGTCCATTTTCAGTACCGGACAGAAGTAATTAACCTACATGTACATGTAACAGAGAACGCTAAGCATAATGCATTATTTAAGCGTTCTGCTTAGTGCACGTTCCATTGGCCTTCCCTAAGCATTTAAAATGAAACACTAGCTGTAGCATTCCTGGAATGCAAAAGAGAGCACATAACCTAATTCTCTTGGTACGTATTCCTGCCTACACCATATTGTGGGCACTCTTTATGCGAGACACACATTGTAAATTTGCACCAGCAGTAAGTCTTTTCTTTGTATCACGTTTTAAACAAACGGGAAGTCCTTAATTAAGACAATCCACAAACAGGACGAAACAGAAAACTTGTCATCCAACATTTTGATATTATCGACAAAGAGATGCGAAGAAACGATGAGCTTTCTTCTATCGAACTTGCTGGCATTTTGCATGCACATTGCATGACGAGCCACCTTGTTTCCAATTATTTATTATATATAAATTCCATCCTATGAAATCTTCGAACTGTGATCAGCTGAGAGTTTCTTGGCTTTTGAGGAAGCATGTCCCTGTGTTCCAGAAAGGTATGTTTTAGCTTGAGTTCACAAGCAACATGCAGATGGTAAGTGACCAGGGAGGAGACAGAATACAGGCAACGTGCATGTTTAAACAGCTTTGTTGACTGATTGATCAATTGAATTACCGACTGACCAATCAAAAGCTTTTATCAGTTCCCATGCTTGTAAAAACAAACACAGAAATTATTCCAGTCCTGTTTTGAGCACGGAATTCGTGATCCAGATCTCTACAATGAATTTATATTACAATAATAATTTCAATATTTATTTTGACTTCAGTTCGAAAGATTCTAAATTAATTACCTTGACTTCCAAATGTTTTATTTTGGGCTACATGAAACAACCAGTGAAAGAAACGCAGATTAGGTCATGCAAATATGCACGATAGCTGCATGAAAATCGATTTGCAACGCAAATCCTTGCGTAAGTAAATTTTTACTAGTGATATTGAACGATCTAAAATTTGAAGCGAAACATAATTAACCAAGAAAGTATATTAAGCCCTTTTGAACAATTTTGTGTTTTCCCAGATCTAACAATACATTATTAATCAAAACTAAAACAAATTCTTGAATCCGATTGGTTATTAGCAGGCCCAATTTGAGCACTAATAGGGCAGTTTATGTGTCATATGCTTGTAATTGGGCAGTTTTACACATCATGCCTGTACTTGGACAGTGTAATTGGACAGTTTACACATCATGAATGCTTGTAATAAATTATTGGATAGTGATCAAATTATTGGACAGTACGCGTCATTTGCATGCGCTGTCCTTTGCTCATGCATCTCGGTCAAAAACAAATTCAATTGTTATGTTTTTATTCACCAAAACGTTGAACCTTTTTCCTCGAATAGTTATGATTAATTGGTAACATGACTTTGTGTCGTCCATTATTCTGTCTGTATACAGTAATCATACTCGTGATTAACAAATCGAACTCCCGCTACACAGGCGTCCAATTTTGTTAAATCACTCGTATGATTACAGACCGAATTGGACTCAACTCAGTCCTTACCATTATTAACTCTGGTTTACAATATTACCGTTAGATGGCAATTAGAACCTGCTGAAAACTTGAGATCTCTGAGGGACAATCTTGTGTCAGGACGTTTAATGCGCTTTATCTACTGTATAATATTGGAACGCGTTCTCTTTAATTAGCTTTGAGATCACAAGAATGCATGCGTTCCCCTTAAAATGTGGATTCCACTTTGAATTCCCTAGCGTCCCTAGAACACGTTCACTGTTAGGCTACTTCTGTCCAGTACTGTAGGAGAGTATGTCCCCCAACACCACCACAATTCAAAGTTTTACTGATAATTGTCGCGAAAAACAGTATCTTTTAAAAATCACAAGAAAAGCTTGTGATAAGATTTCAACTCAACAAGACTCAATAAGTCATTATTTACACACACAAAAAAGGAAAGGGCATAGGGTTATTGCCAGAAAATCAAAAGATTATGTGACAACAGAATCACACCAAGACGATAACTGAAATGTGTTTGAATGTTTTAATCATTCGTCACCTTCTATTTCAGACTCTTATCTGTCATCAGGTTTTTCAAAACAAGGCCAAACTACTATTAATAATAATTATTATTAGATTCTTGGTGGCCGCGCTTAATCGGGGTAAAAACAATAAGAAAGCCCTAATCAGGATGGTCAAAAGGTGGCCACGGCCATTTAATAGGGGTGGCCGCTTAATAAGGGTTTTATTTACAGTATTTAATACTGACATTATAATTTCGGGACTTTGATAACTGGCCGCTTAACCAGGGGTGGCCGCTTAAAAGGTGACCGCTTAATCAGGGTTCAACTGTACTTAATTAATTAGCAGATGTAGTTCAATACAATTTGTACATCAAAATTAAAATCCACTGATCAACTCGCCAACATGACATGATAATTGAGTATCGATTGGTGGAGATTTAAATTCATTTGAACATTAGCACAGATCTACATGCAGAGTAAGCAGTTTATTTAATTATTTTGAAAAAGGCAGAACAAACATCAAACCTAAAATATATATTCGGTTGTTCATAAATGTCTCAGTCAAGGTAATAATTTAGGACTTTTTATGAAGGAACATTCAATTGATCAGATTAGTTCTGGTTCAGATTTGGAAAGAGTTCATACAGGAATCCATTCCTCCCATACATTGCCCCTGGCTTTTTTCAATGGCCCCAGTTGCGGTAAAAGTGAAGAACAGCTCCCGAAAAAAACCTGTCGGCCAACTGTCGGCCGACTGTTTGTCGGCCGACAACAGTCGGCCGACTGTTGGCCGACTGTTGGCCAACTGTCGGCCGACTGTTGGTGACCTGTCGGTGATCTGTCGGTAGATTGTGGCTACTAAAATGCTAGTTAAAATGGTTATCATAGGCATTGTTCCAAATAAACTGTATCGAAACACCTAGCTTCAATCATAAAATTTAATTACCAGGAGAGTCAAACTTGGCTTCTGTTGGCGTACGGACAATTTCTGCTCCAAGAGCTCGAAGAACATCCACCTGGAGAAAAAATAGCAACAGATATAGTAAACTAGCTAACAAACAGTAATATAATAAACCACCTTATACATGTACAAATTAAGTAGGCAGAAGAAAAAAATGAGGAACAACAAAATAAGCAAAAAGCTAGATTGTGATGTGAATATTTCATTCACCTTGAGATAACAACACATAAATTAAGAATTGACTACCCAAAAAAGACAGAGCAAGCTTGAATGTGTGATGATACATAAGCATGTACAAGCAGTTAATATGTCACTGTTCCACACTGAATTTTACAGTGACTGAAACTTATCATCTATTGAAATATGTAGACAAAGAAAAGCAAGACACACATCTTTGGCATGATGGGGGACACATCCCGGCCTGTGGTTAGAATGACAAGGGACTTCAAGTTGCGTGACCTTGCAAGCCTCAGTTATCTCTCAAGCACTACCACGCTGGATCGGGGCAGGTCAAATGGATTACATGACCTTGCAAGCTTCAGTTATCTCTCCAGCGCTACCATGCTGGATCGGGGCAGGTCAAATGGATTGCGTGACCTTGCAAGCCTCACTTGTCTCGCCAGCACCATACGTTGACAGGCAGAATAAGAGTATTGGCAGGTCCATTTTGATTGCATGACATTTTAAGCCTCAACTTATCTCCCCAGCACTATAGGCCGACACACATGCATATATAACATCCAGTGCTGGATTTGACAAGAGTATCAGAGTTCTCTAGATACTGTAGGGCAGGATCTGAATATTTTTATTTGTTCTGCATTTATTGTGACGCTGGACGCGGCTATTTGATTTTTTTGTGCTGTCTGACGCAAAGGATATGCTATGCTTGCATTCAATTATTTGATCAAGCGTTCTATAACTTGACGTTACCTCAGTCCTTCGTTTACGTTCTGGCATCACACGCTTTCAATATAAAATTATCACTCCAGTCTATTAACTGTTTTACACACGTTACATGGTATTGAATACCCTGGGCCCAGAGGTTTTCTATCTTTTCTTTCTCCATCGAACTTGAGCCGCGAAGCGGCAAAAGCAAGCCGCAAAGCAGCGGAAGCGAGTCCCGTCGCTTCGATCGCTTCAATCAAGTTCAGAAGAAGAAAGAAGAAAGAAAACCTCTGGGACCAGGGTAGGTATTCAATGATCGTAGAAATGGCGCCACAGGATGATATATTATCTGTTGAACAATCAAGCCCTCTCCGAAGTCGGTTTTGAAGATTACAAACACATATTTTCCAGTGACAAGTCGAGACAAGATTCTCAAATCGATCTTTTTGTTCTTCGCGAAGCGAAGGGAATCAGCATGCGGGAAGTCTTCTGTGTGTTGTTTACAATTATGCAATGATTTCGAACTCCGCGCGCATGACCCGACGAAAGATCTCTCGCCTCCGCCAGATTGCATTTCTCACTAACATCAAAAATGCTCGAGTGTTGACAGTAACTGTCAAAATTGACCAATCAGAGGGTATGTACCAGAATCTGGTATACCTGAACAAGCTTTTTAAAGAAATATTTACAGGCGTTCATTCGCCCCCTCTCCCCAATCTCCACGCCTATTATTCACTATCCACTCTTCGCACGTCTTTTCGTGTCGCTCTCCCACTATCCGAACGGCCGGAACAGGCTATGGATTGGGTTGGCCAGCTGCCGTTGCCTGACTTAATTGTGCGTTCAAGCTTGCCGCGAGATGGGGTGCTGTACTTGCGTTGGCTGGATCAAGGGGCAGTAAGATTCCGTCCAGTGGTGTTTGTTGGACGACTCTTTTCAATGTTGCTTGGACTCGTCTCACGTGCCGGGAGATCGTAGTCGTGGTTTGCCGCGACTTGGGAGTTTCGCTCGCTTTTCCTCAATTTGTCATTGCAGTGACACCACTTTCCGCTGTTTTGCTTGCCTCTCCTCTTCCAGATCCAGCACAGCGAGTTCTTCTTCTAGGTCACTGATCCGCGTGTCAATATCCTTCATTCCTCTGTTCGGCTACGGTGACGCTGCGTGTTGATATCCTGATGTTAAATGTTTTGAAGGGGAGATCTTTCCTCTCCATCGCAGAATTTACTGGGGATACCCCAGTCGTGTTCGGTGAGTGGAACGCTGCATCCTCCGCATCGAGATATCCTTTTCGAATAAATTTCTGCAGTGGTATTTTTTGCTGCCATAATGTGAAAACTAAAAACTTAATTCTAGAACACTAAAATAATGCTATAAAATGTCGTGCTGAACTGCTGAGTTCGCGTGTCGAATACTGTGCCGTAAAAGCTTGAAAGTGCAAAGTAACCTAAATGTCTATATATACATGTTAAATACTAGTATGGCGCAATAAAGTTGTGTAATCTATTCGTGGGTAAATTGTATTGGCTTGATAGAAGTCTTATGACTTCCACGCTGTAGAAATTGCTCAATGTGGTACATTGAGGTACTGTAGTACTTGACCCCAACTGTAAAACTACTATCAGCCATTTCTTACTGTCTAGATTTATATAATAGTATTAATATTCACACTGAAAACGTCTACCCGTCCCACCAAAAATGCACCCTACCCACAGATTACATGAATTTCTAGAATTATTAGGAAGTGAAATGCGTGAACGACTAGTTGTACAAATAGCTTTACCTTTTCTTTACTCATCTTTTCTGGCATGACAATAATGCAGCGGTAACCCTTCACAGCTGATGCTAATGCCAGGCCAATTCCTACAACAGTACAACCATAATTAATCAGCACTTTATCCAATCAAGATTTAGATCAATATAAAATGCTTAAATTTATAGTTAAATTTGTAATATTGTAGGAGAACAGCAATACCATAAGTGCACGTTTATGTAAATAATTAACCCATGCCAGACACACCTCCGCTCACACCTACAACAAAAGAACCTCACCAGTGTTTCCTGATGTCGGCTCGATAAGTGTGTCTCCAGGCTTGAGTTTACCAGTACGCTCTGCGTCCTGTATCATCCTTAGGCCGATTCTGTCCTTCACTGAACCTCCTGCGTTGAAAAACTCGCACTTCGCCACTGAAGGTAAACCATAGTTTTTACATCATTAAAGGAAATGGTCAGTTATAACTCAGAATGGAAAATTTGTAATACAACTACAAGACTTACACAATTCACATTTCAAACCACAGCTTTTTCCAATGTTGTTTATTCGAACTAATGGCGTGTTTCCAATGCGATGTAGAACATTTGGAATAATGTTGTTTTCTGAGACCCTGGCAAACATGTTAAATGTTAACATTAGAACTTTCAATAGAAATTAAAGTTGGACTTCCTGCGCGAAAATACTCACGAGTCAGGCTTGGCATGTTGATGTGGAGACTCACTGCTATTCACTCCCAAATGCCATGTACATTTTGATGGTAAATCAGGACGAATCCATTGTCGTTTATCTCCAACAGAAGTTGATCTTTTCAATTCTTGTGACATTTCACTAACAAACCAAACTTAACTCCCAGTTATCGAACTTCGACTTCACACGAGAAACTGAAAGTTTCATTGGATTTATTGCATTATAATATATTCTATGACGTAACCTAGTTCGATTGGTTGCGAAATGAAAAAAAATTGTGAAATATTTGCCTTATTTGCCTCTCCTAATCTCGTACCCAGATCACCCTCTGCCACGCGAAAGGGAGATCTGGGAAGATCTGGTAAAGTTCAATTTCAAGGCCCTTTCCGTGGTTCTTAGTCTTCTTAGTTGTCCTTCGGTCTGTTGTGATCGAATAAACGTGGATGAATTCCTGGAATTTGACTGAGTTACTCTGAGAATTCTTCGAGACAGAGGTCTGAAAAACTTTGTTATAAAAGCAAACAAAAGGAAGCTTTGCGGGAGATCGTTTTAAAGAAAAGGGACTTGTAGTTGTTCTTCCGACAGGCTACGGAAAATCTCTAGTGTTCCCTCGAATATCTGAAAATGTTTCAGTAGCGAGACTGGGTCGAGAGCGCTCGAGTTCAAAACATGTCGGCAAATGAAGTTCAAAAGGGATTGCTACAAGAGAACGGTACGGGATTTCCACTTAGTTATTGTACAATGAACGTCTATCTTTTCGCGCCCTCACTAAAAGAGCAACGCGTTTCGATGCAGCTCGACTTATTTGAAATAAAATCGTTATTTATTTTACCAGAAGCTTATAAGCTTCTGATTTTACATATTGAACCCATTCTTTATTGCTTACAGCTTTACCAACATTTTGACATGTTCATTGTACAAAAACTAAGTGGAAATTCCGTACCGTTCTCTTGTAGGAATCCCTTTTCTGCATCGACTATTGAACTTCATTTGCCGACATGTTTTGAACTCGAGCGCTCGACTCAGTCTCGCTCCGCATCAAACATCGCACAAGAGCGCAGTGCGCGTTTCACCGCCCATCCTTTCCTGCGTCCTGATAAGAGCAACGCATATAAGATTAGTTGCGTTCGTAGAACGCATACTAATCTCGTGGTATGCCTATGATCTCCTGCGTGTCCTGTGCATACTTAGGTCTTAGTTTTTGAGGTTTGGAGGGGTCTTAGATCTTAGGTCTTAGTTTTTGAGACACCCGTGCGTTGACGTGTCCAAAGATTTTCTTGCCTCTTGTTTCCCCTCTTGTATTTTCAGATGGCGGACGTCACAATATCCAGCATCCGGGCGAGAAGGTCAAGGAGTTCAACCTGCAGCGAATCAAGCGGTTCAGGGAGTTCAACCAGCCGCGAGACAAGCAGCCGCGAAACATGCAGCTCGGAAAGTTCAACCCGCCACGCGACAAGGACGGAGCTCAAGGAGTTCAACCCGCCGCGCGACAAGGAGCTCAAGGAGTTAAAAAAATAAATGAATAAATGTAATGTTTAATGAAAACTCATTGCAGTAAGAACTGAATTACAGAGTAGAATACAAGGTATAAATATAAACTATTAATTACAATATATATACAATATAAGGTTCTATTATAAACAAGCTAGTTCGAGATTAATAGCGAAAAGTGACGAAGTCCTGAGAACGCTTCGTTCTGCAAGACTTGATGGTGCTACGACTTGTGCCAGTTCTTAAGTTATAGTTATGTACCACCTCCTCACGTCGAGGCAAAAGAAAATGTAAAGGGCTATTTACATCCTGAAGTTTACTGACATACTGCCGGCAAAGATGTTGGCGCCGTTCTCTCAATGAAGTGAGGCCGAGCAGCTGTAATGCCTCCCTGTAGTCGAGGGAAGGACAAATAATAAACATGGCTCTCTTCTGGACTCTCTCAATATTATTATCTAAAAAGTCAGGAATGTTCTGCCAGACAGGGGCAGCATATTCTAAAATAGGACGCACTATTGTAGCAAATACTTTGGCTAATGCTACCGGCGGGGCACCGCATTGCTTTAGTATCCTTAGAGAAAATAGTCTTTTGTTCGCTTTTTTAACAATATAGTCTATGTGGTAGTCCCATTTTAAGTCCCTGCTGATGTAAACTCCAAGGAGTTTGTATGTTGAAGTTCGTTCAATTACATTATTTCCAAGTATAATAGGGTTAATTACAAAATTATGGTTACTCATAAAATTGATCAACATTTCGTTACATTTAGAAGGATTAAGTTTCATCTTGTGCTCGTTGAAAATTCAAAAATATCGTTGGCAGCAAAGTTAAGCAAGCTTACACTATTTCTAGGGATGATTTCTAAGGCTGTTGTGTCATCGACAAACTTAATTCTAAGGTTCCAAGCACGTAGGAGGCTGTTCGTCATAATAGAGAATAGGATTACTCCTAACTTGGTGCCTTGGGGGATACCTCCCTTAGGGGTCTTCCAATCAGACACAGTGTTCCCTATTCTCACAGCCTGGGTTCGATTGCTTAGGAAGGCCTTAATCCAATTTACCAAAACGGGGTGCACGTCTAATTGCTCTAATTCCTTGATGAGAACTTCGTGATCGATCATGTCGAACCCTTTAGAGAATCCGCCATAAATAGCCTTGCGCCACTGTTCCCAGTGTCGACTGCTTCATACACCGCTTGAAGGAGGTAAACCAGAGCATCGGTAGTAGACCGGCCAGCGCACGCGTATTGCCGTGGGTCGATCTTGTTAGTAACTTGGGAAATCAGACGGACACGGTGAAACCCTCCATCACTTTAGCTAACACGCAGGTGAGAGCGATTGGGCGCAGGTCTTTCTCGATTTGTTGTGGAGGGGAAATCTTAGGAATCGGGTTTAGTATGGCGGCTTTCAGGGAGTCAGGGAAGTAGCCCTCAACTAGGGAGGAGTTATAAATGTCACGTACTACTGCGGCTAATTCTGGAGCGAACTCCTTTAGCACTCTGTTAGGAATCAAATCCGGTCCAACAGCTTTACGGGTCTTGACTGCTTGGAGGGCTTTCAGTACTTCACTCTCTGATACCAGGAACTCGGGCGGAACCTCTTGGGGTGCGCAGGATGGGGGCTCTAAGGGGGAAAACTGATCCGTTAAACCAAGAAAAAAATCGTTGACCTTATTAGCGAGGGTGGATGTATCTGGACAATTTTCACCTAAGAACTGGTAGGACCAGTCTTGTTTAATATCCTTCCCAGTAAGCCGTTTGATATGACTCCACCAGTTCCTACTATTTGATTGGTCAAGCTCCAGCTCGGCAACCTGGTTTGATAGAAACGTTTCTTAGCAGATTTTATTTCCGTCTGAACCTTGTTCCGCCATAACTTGTAGGTATCAGAACTCTTGCCGTGTTTGAGAAAGGCCTCCTGGCGTTTCATGATCAAGATCTTTAATTTCTTAGTAGTCCAGGGCCTGTCAGAGTAGTTAACCTTAATCGTTCTCCACGGCAGGAACCGTTCAACCAGAGTTCAACCAGCAGCGGGACAAGGAGCTCAAGGAGTTCAGCCAGCAGCGGGGCAAGGAGTTCATTTTGAACACAATATTTTTCTCTCCCTTATAAAAACCTGATAAACAAAGACATCTATAATTTGTGTGCTTGAACCGCTCAATGGAAGCTCCCAATCCCTAATAATTTGTTCAAAGCTAGATTTTGTTTTCTAGCGCTTTCTTCAGAACTAATAGGTCCTTATCCAGCGCTCAGATCTGTTGATATATTTTATTTCATTTCGTTTACACAGCCGTGCAGGTCTCATGACTCTCGTCCTGATATGTTGCAATGCTATCATATTGTCTTTGGCAGATGAGATCCCTGAAGGCTTTATTGTCTTGAGTATTGCAAAAGATTGTCTAGACTTGTCACATCATGATCCACATGATGGCACTTTTTCTAAACCATGTGATCCTGAGGTGCTATGGTTATGCAATCAAGTTGACCTGCGGACAGCTCTTGTCCAATGTGTGTAGTGCTGGAGATAAGAGAGGCTGTTAAAAGGTCGTGCAATTCAAAGTTGCTTCTCGTGCCAACCGCAGGGATGTGTCACCCCACATTACGCCAATCAATGTGTTGTTTTCTCTATTTGTCCATGTATGTGCCACAATAATAATGGGTTATAATAAAGTACATCAAAGCAATTCATTAGCTTACACGGAACAGTGAAATAACAGCTTTACCAGAGCCTATATAGCCGACCTCCGTGGCCGTGTATCTGTGCTAAAGGAGGATCCCGGGAGGGGGGGGGGGCGGAGGTACTCCCAAAAATATTGGGTGGGGGTGTGTCGCTGGGCTATAAAAACCCTTGCCCTGTACCAGACCACAAAACGCTAATTTTGTGACCCTGTTCCAGACTAAATGTTAAAAAAAGATACCCTGTTCCAGACGATATTTTAACAATTTTAAGTAGTAGTTGTTGTATTAAAAGCTTCTTTTTAATACTCTTACGCATTTCGTTTCGTCTGACTAACATATCCGGCAGTGGCGGATACAAGGGGAGGGTCGGGGGTCCGGACCCCCTGTCAGACCTAGTAAATGGTTTTGAAACTGAAATTCTTACCACTGAAGGTTCGCACACGACAGGAGCATATTATCCCGGAGCCTCCATCTCCCTTATTGGGCCTACGCCTCGGCGAAGTTACACCTTGAGCTATTTTTAGAATTATTTTTGCCGCGAAAACATGATGTCATGAGCCACGCACCCACGTTTAACCAATGAGATTGTTCTTGCTACAATACAAAACAACACAAAACAATACCAAACAAAACAATACAAAACAATACAATAAAAAACAATACAATACAATGACTTTTGCTGTTCTGCTTTGTTTCTAAAAATAGCCGAAGGTGTAACTACGCTGGGGTGATATGCTCCTGACACGACTATTAATTGGTTAATTGTTTGAAAATGAAACTTGCGTTGCACTTCGCCACTCAACTAAACACCAGGCGTGTTTCGAATTTGTATTTTTTTACTACCCTCTAATGGTCGGCTCTGCTCGCAAAGCAGTCTTGCCCGGCGATCTATAAACTCAGCGTGTAAGAACTTTGGATTATTTCGCTTTCGATTCGTAAGACGTGTTTACATTTTGAAAATTAAACAACTGTGCAAAACCTGTAAGATTAATTTGAACCAGTGAGCTTGTGTGTACTTTGTTTTGACGCGCCATTGAGCTCTTGAATTGCAGTATTTATCACCAGTGAGTTTCATTTGGTCACCGTATAAAAGTGTAATTGAGTATCACTGATGATGGTCGATGATACGGATAACAGAGCAACTCAGTGAATGTAAAAACAAAAAAGGAATAATAAATCAAAGTGCTTTCACCATTATCCATAACAAAACCATCTCTAGGATCCACCAAAATGCACTCTTCTGAAACTATTTACGTCCGAGCTAAATTAAACGAAATCACATCTTCTTTCGACAACTTGAAGTATTTTGATACTTGCCTCTGAAGTTAATGAACAGCCATCACAAACGTATAATAATGATGTAAATATCACCTAACCCAGATGCATCGAACGACAAGAACGTACAAAGAAACCCTGTACATCGCAGTAGCCGCTCTCTTCGTCATTCTGCTAAACATCAACAACAGTATCAACAAAGATGGCCGTCACCAAATGGCTCTCAAAAATCGATATCTACTCGGATTTACTCGGATATTAGAATCAGCTATTTCATTGGTTGTTCATAGTAGCCCCAATCTGATTGGTGTGACATACAAGGCAGCATGATAACATCGCTTCATGCGACGGCTAAGAGTATTTTTTTTAGAAACAAAAATAACTCAAAAATGGATAACAGCTTTCCACAAAATGACTCAATCGAACAGACTCTGTTCTATTGATTGACTCATTTTGTGGCAAGTCGCTCTCTGAAGCTCATTGATATCTCCACCAAGCCCTTATTTTCTCTTGCTGAAAACTCAACGCAACCTCAACTCAACTCATCCACGTTTCCGGTTTCGTTCAATAAAGAGTTCACCTCTTTATTGAACAAAATCTATAACGTGGATGATGTCATATAAAAGTTCGAGAAAAACGGGAGGTGCATCGAGAAAAGGGTCCTATGACATCATCAGAATGGTATGTACACCTCAAATTAAATTGTTTTTTCCAACTCTATAGGGTTAGGGTTAGTGGACGACGGGATCATGGGGGATATAGTGGGAGGGAGATATATAGGAGGAGGATATATCCTTCACACCCCGCCGCGCATAGGATCCTGGGAATACCCCCCTCTAGGATGTGGCTATATCCCCAGGTAGGAACAATTCGTAACCAAATAAGGTAATGAAAGAGGGGGGTGTGACCAATCAGGAAAATTCGTAACCAAATAAGGTAATGAAAGAGGGGGATATACGTGACCATTCAGGACAATTGGAAATGCCCTCCAATAAAAGTTCGAGAAAAACGGGAGGTGCATCGAGAAAAGGGGTCAAAAACGGGTGGTGCAGATAGAGTTAGGGTTAGTTTCCATTTCATCCAAGGTCCCACACACTCGTACTAAAAACATGCAAATGCATTCATGGTTTCAATCAAACGACTTTTATTTTCAAACACAAACCAACTTTATTTCATTTTTACAATGCTTTTTAAATTAACCAATGAGAATAGTTCGTGTCCTTTATTCAACCTGTTCATCCTGAAGCAGCAGCGCGCTTGTGAAAATCTAGTTCCATAGGACCCTACGATGGAGTCTTAGCTTTGAAACTTCTTAGTTTATATAACAATTGCAACAATTCCTCTTTTTTGTCTGGTGAATAGTGAAACCGTGCAATTCGGGTGGAGAAACAAATCTCGTTGGTGCTATCCACCATACAAACTTTTGTGGCTTGGACTTCATCCCAGAGACGATCTTTACCATTGTATTCCTTCATAGGTACTGGTGGCCGCGGTGGGTAGTTTGGTACATAATCGTATCCTCTCTTTGGATAACCATACACATCTCGGGAAGGGTGGAGGTTAACCAAATGATCCAACCACTCTGCATTCTTCCTAGTCAGGGGGAAATCTGCCCACTGAAAGAAATTGCACTTCTTTCCCCTCTGACCACATGGGTGTGACGAAAGCTCAGACCTCAGACCTCAGACCTCGAAAACTCAGACCTCGAAAACTCGAATTGTGTAGGTACTAGTGTGTATGTACCCTTGTGTTTCAACAGATAAGCTTACCTCACCTCAGCGAACACGATATGCGGAGAGGGAAACAAATATTTGAGGAGGCCAGGGTGTCCAAGAAAGTCACTGATCACGCTGCACTAATCATAAACACAACGCCCAATCTTCGTATCGATTCTCGATTGCTTACGAACAACTAGACTGTGAACAGTCCCTCTATATATATCTTTGCGGCCACGTTCGATCTTTTAGCCACCATCTTGAATAAGCGGGTGCGCGAAATCTGGGGCGAGGGAGGTGCCATGCATGTGTCGCAGTGACTGGATATACGTAAAATGTGTACAGTTGAAGAACCTCTCCACAACGGCCACCCTGGAGCAGAATTGTCTGGCCGTTGTAGAGAGGTGGCCGTTGTAAGGAGGTTTCAATAAGAGTAAAGTGTATGGATCGGCGCACGGTCGGGACGAAAAAACCTGGCTGTTGTAGAGAAGTGGCCGTTATAGAGAGGTGGTCTTAGTGGAGGTTCAACTGTATTTAAAAAATGCAGCAATTACAAAATTACGTAAACAAACAAGAGTAAAACATTATATTTGAAGGTCGTGTTTTCTTAAGTCTTGTGTTCTTAAGCTCAGACCTCAGACCTCGAAAACTCAGACCTCGATGGTACTTTGCGAAATGTGTATGTACTAGTGTGTATGTACCCTTGTGTTTCAACAAGTTGTTGGCGAACACAATATGCGGAGGGAAACAAATATTTGAGGAGGCCGGGGAAGGGGTCCAAGAAAGTCACTGATCATAAACACAATGCCCAATCTTCGGAACGATTCTCGGTTGCTAACGCACAACTTAATTGTGAACAGTCCTTCTATTCGTATAGATAACAAAAACAAAACGTGGCTTTTTTATTATTGTTCGTTGTTATAAATATAGACATATAGACCTCTGGTACGGATTGGAAATCCGGAATCATGCAATAGGTTAAAGAGGTTCAGAAAAAGGAACAACCAATAAGCCTGCTGGCGGGAGTAATAAATAATAAATTCCCAAACAAGATTGCGGTTACTGACCAACTCTTTTTCTGAAAGGAGTGAAAGAAATAATACGTTTATTATACATGTACACTAGCTTTGTCGTTTACAGTCGACATTGCCTAAACTTACCAACAGAAACTACACAATATTCCAGAAAAAAGAACGATAACTAACTAATTTTGATTACGAAATGCGAAAATGCAATAACAGAGCCATAACAGTTATTGTTCTTAAAAAAATATGTCCCGCACTTCCAGTGATTCCGGATACAGTAACCGCCGGTTTACTCATGTCCCCTCAGTAGAGCTGCCGGAGAGGACGTGTCTCTCCGCATAATGTGTTCGCCAATAACTTTTTATAGGTGACGTAAGCTTATCTGTTGAAACACAAGGGTACACATTAGTACATACACATTTCGAGTTTTCGAGGTCTGAGTTTTCGAGGTCTGAGTTTTCGAGGTCTGAGGTTTCGAGGTCTGAGGTTTCGAGGTCTGGGAACGAGCCAAATGCATCACACGAGCGGGCTGCAGTCTCGTGACATGGAATGTGAAAATATAAACACTGACGTGGGCTGTAACTTCCTCGTTGAATCATAGAACCAAAGTTTATATCACCCTAACAACATGGTTGACAACTGCACGTTATTCATGGACAAACAACACTACTGTGTAAGTTTTCCTTCGGAGCTGTTCTGCCACAATTCAACCGTTCAATATGTAAGCTTACATTTCGCTTGGGTTACATTGTAAATTTTGTTTTGATTCAAATGATACTTTTCAGACGGTGATCTATGCCGTTAAACAAACCGTGTCTTCACTGGAACTGATTGGAAGGTAATCAGTATTATCATATCCCCCTCTACTAACTATGGTATTATGTATTTGTTGGGCTTGCTATAATCTTTGTAGACTAAAAATATAACAACACACAAACTCCTTGCTTATATAATGCAGTTGATCAGGTTTGCCGTTTGTCACGCCAAGCCAGCATCGACCGACCGAATCGAACACCGAAGAACTACTCCTCGAATTCAGAATGTTACCGAAAAATCCATTATCTGGCAACGTTTGCCATCTTAGAAAAATGAACTTAACACTGGTCGACTTTAAAACAAACTTAACTTGGGCATTTCTTACATACATTGTATGTAACCAATATACATTCTTTTGTGTTTTAAATACGTCACATATTTACCAGACCGCATCGATCAGCTGAAGCGTTTTTACCATTGTGTGTGTCACGCGACTTATCGCGTGACACAAGAGGTAATGTGGACGATCGATGCATTTTTGTGAGATTTCTATTGTTCCATTGTTAACATCTATTGTTAACATTTCCATTGTTAGCACAGGAATCTTAGGAATGTCTGATAAGAGCTTTCTGGTACACGGTTTGTATAAAAAAGTTAGCCTGCGTCGCAGGTTATAAAGGGAGGGAGGGAGTTCGACGCGCGCGAAGCGCGAGGAGTCGGAGCGCGAAGCGCGATGGAGTGGTCGCGCTCTTTCCTCGCGCTTCGCGCGCGCCGAACTCCCCTCCCTCCCCTTTTTATATATAAAAAAAGTTTACAGGCCAAACATTACTCCTACACGGTTCGTGACATTCGTAGAATTGTCGTTGTTTTAGCGCAAGAGGTTTGTGCTCTTTTCTCTCAAGGATGTTTTTCGAGGTTGTATAGTGTTGCTGTTGTTGGAGCTGAAATATAAGTGTATTAGTTTTACTTGAAGAAAGAGTTTCCATAGAGGGATGTAAGGTCGGGGCTGAATACATTGTAATCGCGAAAAGGCAAAACTATATATAGGCTAAAAAACATGTGCGTGGGAGGGGTGATTTTACTGTCGACCTCATGAAAATACTTGTGAGATTATGTTATTGTTTTGCGCGTGTGTCACTGTTTACTTGATGACTTGTTGATGTAAGGGAAACGTGAGGGAAACGGGTCTTTAATATACAGGAATAAAAGGTTGAGGCTGAATCCATTGTAATCTGGCATCCCATTCCCCTAGCGAATCTTGCATGACTACATAACAATCATTATTACATAAAATGTGTCTACGAAGGAGCTCTAAAGAACACTTTATGGAAAGTCGGCGGCGCGCGAGAAGAGAAACAACTCTAGACTGCTTGCAGCCCCCTTTTCCCTTTGGACCCGTCGAGGTTTAATCCCTAGAGCGCGTTCGCAAAGATGGCGGTACGAACTCGCTTTTAGTTCGATCGCGCTCCGCGCTCACTGAGCTGGCCGCTCCAGATTATTTCGAGAGAGAAACAGACTGCAAGCAGTCTATCTAGAGTTGTGTTGGAGCCGTGTACGAGACGTCAACCGGAAGTTTGACATTCTCGTCCCTTTTGGTCAGCACCACGAATCTCGAAACTCTGGCGGGGACAGATAGAACGAATTTTTGATTGGCTGTTAAAACAATGAACAGATCGGTGTCGTGATTTCTTGGTGCTGACCAAAAGGATAGCGGACTCTGGGGACGAGAATGCCCCACCAATGAGTTGAAAGCTCTCGTTTTAGCATTTACAACTTGCTGCTACGAAAGAAACGGTTCTTTGATAAATGGACATTTTGCATTGACGTTACTCTAGACAAATTTAATAAATTTAGCAAAAAAGTGAATCCGTATACAATGTAATACTACAGATGCAAAATTTAGCACCCAAACTTTCGCTGTTTATTTACGACGTAAATCCGCTCTGTATATAGAAATGGAGCAAAAATTTCCGGCTTATTACTTTTTATTATTTTTTGCAGCTTGTTTATTATTTTCGTCATCTGGTTGTTTAAAACCTACAAATATTTTCACCAGGTAATGTTTCGCGGTTGTTCAGGACCTTTACTAGTAGTGATTGATAAAATCTCATCAACAGAACATGTCATGTGTTGTTATGGGAAGAGGATTTATATAAAAATGTGTAGCATGGGTAACGTTATCCACCAAATTAATTCCAGTATACGTTACAGGGGGGGGGGGGGGGGGATAGAAAGCCGGCACTTTTCTTTGAGGACATAGCGGTGCCGGGCAACAAACCGATCAATCAAGCCGTTGCTAAGAATGACGTCAACCAAAACTTCATTGTTTTCTTCGGAAATTTTTTTTCAAGCTCGCAGCGCAGAGCTGTACGCGTATAGCCTGCAAACGCAGCGCTGGCGGATTTTTGGCCTGATCTTTTACGCCGCCGAGAAAATATCTCGGCAGCGTGAAACAACAAGCGAAAAATCCGTCTGAGCTGCATTTGCAGGCCACAAGCGAGAGTCTTTCGGATACGGTCAGTAGTGCTTCTACTGGAACGCGAAGCGAAGTCGGATGAAAATGTTTATCGTAATACACGAGGCGACGCGAAATCAGACAACAACGAAAAGAACACGTCTTCGTTTTCGAGCGAAAACAACCAAGAAAAACACATTTTTGTTATCATGCATACTAATTTTAGGTGTGAATTTCTTGATGGAAGCTTTTTTATTGTTAATAAGTTCCCGTGGGACAATCCTCTTAGCAACTAGTTGAGTGCTACTGCGCACGCTCGGTTGCCCGGCACCGCTATGTCCGTAATTATGGTAAACATTTATAAGGAGTTTCTATCCCCCTTGATACATTATATATTTCTCTTGACATCGTATCTCTCGTATCTATACATAGAAATCCGATTTTGTTATCCCCAACAATATATGTTTGAGGATGATGGTGGACATGATATATTGTTTATTCTGTATTTCAGCGATTGATTCTGGCGCTTAGTGTTGCAGCTCTCTGTGGAAGTATTTCCTTTATGCTGGTAAGAACGTTGACTGACTCTCGTACTGTCCAAATCCTGGACAATATTAAACTTTCATTTCTATGGGATTTTCTAAAATCCACAGTCACCGGGCGTGAAATGAAATATATTCAATGCCACGTGGATTACCCGTTACATGTATATCTCCTGTTATAATCCATCAAATATTTTTCTCGCGCGCGATTGGTCTAAACACGTCACGTGACGCAGCCAAAACTGGGGAATATCCGGTGTTATTATACGACATAGCATTTTAGAGTGCGAATACGCACAAAGACGAGAGCAGATATGAGACCGTATTACACGGGTCTCCCTGACCGCGCGCTACGGAAAACTCTGTTGAAAGCCTATATTTTTGGAAAGATATTATGTCGTATACTCGTCAGTGTTTATTTTTTCTCGCCTAAAGGCTCGAAAAAATAAAAACTGACTCGTAAAAATACCCAGCCGTATTACACAACTTTCCGCTGAATAACCTCTATATATATTCCCCAAGTGATATTCCCCAGTTTTCAAAGTTTACGTTTTACGTTCGCAAGTTCAGTTTTCGTCTCAAATAAATTGCTAAGTTTAATAGAACTGATTGTTTTGAACAGACTAGAAACATTTTAGGACGCCAACATAATTAGTTTTATGTTTAACAGCTTGGCCGAGATCTTCCACGGCAAACCGATGAGAGCGGTCTTGTGAAAAAATATTTGAAGGATAATAACTACAATAGGGGCAATAGCCTCCATTTGGCTTCTAAAATATGCTCGCATATTTGTCCTTGGACATTATCTGTTCCTCGAAGCTCACAGTTTTCCTCGAGCTTCGCTCTCGGAAAACTGTTCGCTTCTCGGAACAGATAATGTCCGCGGACAAATATCCGAGCATATTTTCTTGCCAAATGGAGGCTATTGTTTATATAGTATTAAATAACCACAGATTAAGGGAATGCGTTCGTCTTTTAACCAAGCGTGTGAGGGCCGTACACGGCAACACGGGGGCCGTACTGGGAGGATATCAG
The DNA here is from genome assembly GCA_029204205.1 of Desmophyllum pertusum. NCBI lineage: Eukaryota > Metazoa > Cnidaria > Anthozoa > Scleractinia > Caryophylliidae > Desmophyllum > Desmophyllum pertusum. The sequence continues at coordinate 1,734,769 of MU826350.1, read as the reverse complement.
CCCAAGGTCTTGAAAGTATGGATCGAGCGCAGCGAGGTCCGTACAGAAAAGACGGAACGAGGGTCAATATTCTCCCAGTACGGTCCCGAGCAAGCTTGGTTAATAATAGATTTATCACACGACTTGTAATTGAAAAAGAGCAATATAAGAAACTTTACCCGGTTCAATACTTAGTTATTGGCCCTCTCAAATGTCTTAGCCGTGTAATAACAACATTATTGACTGTTCTCTAAAGATTTGTTCAAATTGTATTCTCTAACGCGTACGTTATAATATTAAATTACAGACCATGTAGACGCATAATTACAATCTGAGCAATTTGCGATTAAAGTAATGTATTGATTGATTACCAGACTGGAGTACCACAAGAGAGAGGAACCCTGTGTGAATTTCAAGCATGGCTTATCACTTATTTTGGTAACTCATGGATTTTATATTAGTAACAAAAGTAATATTATTCTTTTACATACCGTAATGGACTTTATAATGTTTTCTCTAAAGACTTTAGAATTTGTGCCCCTAGCCTTGTGTAACGTTGAAGTTACAAAAACTTTGGCTTAAAAAGACCGCGGGTGAACGCCCTCGTTTAAATTCGACTTTAACATTCGAGCCGATAAATTCTTCATACTGGTGACGTCGCTCTCATAAGATCCGTGAATTGTCTTGGATTGGTTGTTACTTGTTCCGAATTGCTTCAGACGCCGTACTTCACATGAACTTAATTCATTGAATTCGACTCGGCTCATGTGAAGTACGGCGTCTGAACTGGGCCTTATTATTATTAATACCGTGAATTTGGACATTTCATGTTTTTGTGACGTTCTCGTTGCCGTCGCCGTCGTGGTTACAAACAACAACAACAACAACAAGCTTTATTAACTCTTTGGTTAAAATACAATGATTTTCACCCCCGCAAATTAGCAGGGCTATTCGAGGCGGGAGGTGACGAAAAACAAATTATAATAAAACGAAAAACTTGAGGAAGAAGTTTATCACAAAGTGAAAAAATACAATAATCGTTCATACATCAGTACGTACTTCCATCGCCCCATCAGCCGCCATGTTTTTCTAGCTTTTCTTCGGCTGGCTTTACACAATTTCTACGCACACGCAGATGTGTAATATCACTGCACGAAAAGTTGCCTTTGATCCACACCTTTGACTAGGGTCACAGGTGACAAAGGCCTTTCTTTGCCATACTTTTGACGCAGGTCACAGGTGGGCAAAGGCCATCTTTGACTTTGGTCAAAGAGAGTACGCCTTTGGCCTTAATAGTCAAAGGTGGAACAAAGGTGCTGCCAAATTTGACTTTGACTGGGTCAAAAGTACTTTTGACTGCGGTCAAAGCTGTTACTAACTTTGACGCGCGTCAAAGCTTGTCAAAGCGTCAAAGCGCGTCAAAGCGCGTCAAAGCTTGTCAAAGGCGATGTTGTTGTTTACCTTTGACTACTGTGTCAAAGATGGTCGTCCATCTTTGCCTCACCTTTGACGCGAATCAAAGATGAGACAAAGCCAACTTTTCGTGCAGTGTATGCCGCTGACCGCTCTCGAGATCATTCTGCCACCTCGCTCATTTGGCTAAAAAGATGCAAAGATCAAGAGCGCTTTCAGATATTCATTTCAAGTGTATCGACTGTATATTATTTTTTCGCTCTAACCCAGCGAGAATCTACATTGAAGAATCTACAACGTTAGAATTTTTACCGTCATTCTTCCTGCGATCAAATAGTTTGTCGCCTGCGCACGCAGGCTAATAGTTTGCCACAGGTGGAAATACTCGAAGGGCTACAAGAGAGCGTCGGTATAACAATTTGCTCAACTTAGCAATGTTATGCACGACCATTTGACAGCGTCGGTATCGCAACAACTAAGGAATGTTAAGTAAAGGCGGCAAAATTTTGTGGGATTCGGTCATTTAACCGAGTCAAGTTTTAAACAACGGTAAGCAACAAAACGACCAGTTGTGGTCACCAAACAATAAGAAGCTCCCTTGTCGTACATCAAACCAACATCAGCGAATTTAACCAGTTCCGGCGAAGAAACACGACACGTATTCAGTTGATTCCCTTGCCTATGAACCGACTCACTTGGATTGGAGAGTCAAACAAACCCTATTCTATTATGGTTACTCAAATGCACACATTGTTTAACCTCAGCAACTGCAATGGACAAAACCCTAATAGAACTGTAAGAATTGAACAAGTACGTCTTAAATAGTTAATTCTAAAATAGTGTCCCCAATTAGTAGATTTCATTCTGCTATGTGTTTATTGACACTATAATAAAGTTCATTCATTCATTCATTCATTGCAAACTGAAAAGTGAGCCACACCCCTCCCCATAAAATGTTTGAATTCTCCCCCCTTCCCCTTCAAAAAATTAGAACAATCCAACAAAATACAAACTCCAAAGGATCCTGACATCGCCCGCACTTTCTAACGAGTCTACTTCTAGTATATGAAACCATGAAACTTAATTTACAAAATAATGGAGGATAACGGGATAAAGCCTGTAGGAAGAAAGTATTCTGCTCAAATTAAGTTTTCTTTTTTCAGTACTTGCAATTCTGTTCTGGGTTTGCTGTATCACGTTTAATATTTTGAGAGCTTTGAGGGGAGACAGAGCAAAACGGTTAGAGAGGTGCGTGGTACTTTCGACTTGATTTTGTTTATCATTTTCGTTGTTGTTACCTTATGTACGAAAAGGTAACAAATCACCATTACTCAGGAAAGCTTCATAAAAAAGTGTTCATGTTATTTTTGTTTATGTATGTAAATAGGTACTATCACCTAATTTCATGGGGAGTACCGCTTGTTGTGGCCAGTCTCCCGTTCAGTGAAGGCGTCTATGGACCTGCGGGACCCTGGTGGTGAGTTTGATTATTTCGCGTCTCTTAGCTGGCGGGGCCTAGGCAAACGAAGGGCTCTGGGGACATAGGAAATTCGAATTTTTTGATTGGCTATTTGAAAACAAACAAGATCCCCTGAAGGGATTACAAGCGGCCGATTTCCTCGGGGGGGGGGGGGGGGGAGGGTGGGGGGGGCTCTCCCTTGTGTACGCTATATAGGAATGTCCCGCTGGACAGGGTTTGGTTTTTGAGCATTTTTGTCTTCCACAGGGTAACACATACGTTCAGAATAGGATAACGTTGATTGTTATGTAAGTCATGAAAATTAAAAAATAACAAGCTTACACACAAGCCAAGTAAAACTTAATTTTATTCACCTGTTTACAAGCGAGCGCTGTGTTTGACAATTCTGCTTCGATCGCTTCGAGTAAACTCGCGGTCACTGGACTCTAAGGCCTATAAAGAGTCAACACACGAACCTGCGTGACGAAAAACGTGACTGCCTGATGTAATATTGCATCATGCTAAGGAAGACGGAGAAATTCTCTTGTGGTTAATTTTCATGTTCAACGAGGGAAAAAATGTGTTTTCGCTCAACGTGAAAATAAATTGTGAATGACATATATGCTGTGGAATTGTGTTAGAAAAAACTATTATGTTTTTTGGGACCGGGTTTTTATAGTTCGTTTACTGGTTGAGGTGCATGTATTAAACAGAACAGAAATTCTCTAGTGGCTATTTATTTGCATGTCTCCTGGCTTCGTTTACAATGTAATGGGAAAACCCCTCTTGATCAAAAGGTCAGTCATGCGTTTTTCCTCGTAAATAAATTGACATACTGTAATTGTATGAAGAAAAACTGTTATTTTCCATTGTCTAATTCAATATTTCGAATGTTTCTTTAAAGAGTACTGACACGACACGAAAATCGAAATTTTCTCTAAAAGTAGAAAGAAATTCTACAGAAAGACTGTGGAAGAGAAATTCTCCAGTGGCTAATTTTAGACACTGTCGGATTGCGTCATGTCAACCGTGTGGATTTCGCTTGTTTCTTTGTAAAGAACATGAAAAGAGCACTTACACGATACGAAAATCAAAATTTTCTCTAAAAGTAGGAAGAAATTATCCAGAAAGCTTGTGGAAGAGAAATTCTCTAGTGGCTAATTTTAGACAATGCAATGCAATGTCAACTGGGGAAAGTGCAGTGACTACGAAAAAAACAAGTAGTCACGCCAGTCTCGCTAAAGTCCACAGTTTGCGTGAAACCGGAAGCCGATTCCCCGCTGGGATCGAATAACGCGCAAAGGTCACACCGCCAAATTTAGCACATTTTGCAACAACACTGCTGTTCACTGCTGTGGGACATTTGTCTTTGCTTTTTTCAATGCGATTCCTGTAATAAACTCAATACATGTACGCACTTACACGACACTACAGAAAGCCTGTGGAAGAGAAATTCTCAAACTCATTAATAATTCATCAAGTTAAAACAAAGGAAATCATAACCGTGTCGGAGGTTTGGAAACCCGGTCTTAATTAGCATAGATTTTTACGATTTTATTTCTCCGTTTACTCCTTAGTTTTTGTTTCGATTGAGAAGATATATCAAACACTCGAGACAGTGTTTCATCGGCTATCCAAACACCTCGAATTTCGTCAAAAATACTCCGCTGCGCGTCGTATTTTCAACTCCATTCTCGGTGTTTGGATATCCTGATGAAACACTGTCTCTCGTGTTTGATATATTACTTCTCTACTGGCTAATTTTAGACCGAGATACGATAACATCATGTCAACCGTGTAGAGGGCTAGGGCTAGTGACTATGAAACAAGAACCTCTGAAGGGATTACAAGCGGCCGATTTCCTCGGGGGGGGGGGGGGGGGGGGGGGGTAGGGGTGAGGGGCTCTCCCTTGTGTACGCTATATAGGAATGTACCGCTGGACAGGGTTTGGTTTTTGAGCATTTTTGTCTAATTTTATTCACCTGTTTACAAGCGAGCGCTGTGTTTGAAAATTCTGCTTCGATCGCTTCGAGTAAACTCGCGGTCACTAGACTCTAAGGCCTATAAAGAGTCAACACACGAACCTGTTTGACGAAAAACGTGACTGCCTGATGTAATATTGCATCATGCTATAAAGGAAGACGGAGAAATTCTCTTGTGGTTAATTTTAGCTAATGTCAATTACATCATGTTCAACGAGGGGAAAAATGTGTTTTCGCTCAACGTGAAAATAAATTGTGAATGACATATATGCTGTGGAATTGTGTTAAGAAAAACTATTATGTTTTTGGGACCGGGTTTTATAGTTCGTTTACTGGTTGAGGTGCATGTATTAAACAGAACAGAAATTCTCTAGTGGCTATTTATTTGCATGTCTCCTGGCTTCGTTTACAATGTAATGGGAGCAGAGGAGCTAAATTTGACTTTTGCGTGTTTCGATGTATACGTGACCTTTGCGAGTTTCGATCTGTTTGCTTTATACGCGGTGTATTCTGTGTATTGTTACTGCGTTATTTGATCTTGTTGTTTTCGCTTTTTAGTCCCAGCGGGAATTCCTTAGGGTAACCGCAGTATGCGATAACATCATGTCAACCGTGTAGAGGTCTGGGGCTAGTGACCATGAAAAAAACCGGTCCATTTCTAGAAGCGGCCGCCAGGGCGTCGGCCGCTTAAAAAAACCGTCCATTTCTTGAAGCGGCTCGATGCCCATATATGGGCATCGGCCCTCGACGGCCGCTTAATAAATCTTGAACGGAAGTGAAAATACGGCTGGTGAAAACCTGGAACTACAGCGAAAATTCACGAGTGTAAATACAAATTGATTTCGCGGAGGACTGAGAAGAAGAGACAGAGGATGAAGATTATGGCCAAAAGCGGCGCGGAATATCTACAGCTGTTTGAACCAACGGTTTAAAAACTTAGAAACATTGTAATATAATAAGCTTAACGTGCCAATGGCTCACTATTATTATATTTAATGACAAACTAATTCTAACCTGAAAGAAAACATTCATACATCCTTGCCTGTACCGATACTTTAGGAATCGCCCAGTGATGTTATATAATACGAAGCATAGAACAACGTAACAACTTGCAACTCTTGCAGATGATCTGATGATGGAAGTGACTTGATGATCAGATCATCAAGTCACTTCCATCATCAGTATCGCTGAAGCCAGGAATATAAATTATAAAAGTATTCAATATCCAAAACCTGAAAACCCGTAGGCAATATTAATAACGTCTTTTAACATGGCAATGGGCGGTAAATTTTGGAAATTGAGGAAAGGACATACCTTTTAGCTGTTGTGAGAAGGGGCGTGGATTACTAATACTAGGGCGTTTGTTACTAAGTGGAATTTACAGGTTGCATCTTAGTAAAGGCTGTTATAAGAAGGAATCTGTGTTAACAGTTTAAGACATTCAGCCTGTCAACCAGAGATAATTTGTACACGTGTTATCCAAAATCGAACTTTATTCCACTCTTACATTCACTTAGAACGGCTCCTTCCTGTTGCTTTCAGTGCGTCTAGTATGAACATGCGGGTATTCTAGTAGTCTCGAGAAAGAATGTTTTGACAATCTGACACGAGGTCATCTTCAGCCGAAGTTAAGTGTGGTATACGGCGAGGAAAAAGTCATTCCACTATCCACGCCATTCCACTAAATTTTCCGGTCTGACACTACTGTCACTCGGACGATCACAGCATCACACTACTCCTGAGCTCAAACCAATCGATCGACTAAGTGAGTCTGCTATTTATTGCAGCTGGGTTGCAGGCGATGTCGAACACAGTGCCATATGGAGATTTGCAATGTAAGTTTGTGATTAAATCAAAAACCTTCCAATTTGCCACAGAATAAACATATATATTATCTTTATCATCATCGCTCATCTTCTGTACCTGCAATGTGAGAGTAAAGTGTTTTGCCCAAGAACACAACACATGCAGTGACCATGGACAGCGCTCGACCACTAACCATTAGTCCGCTGTGTCTTCACTACGTTATAATCCAGAATGAGGTTAACAGTCAGCTAGCCCCTTAGAGTTGCAAAATTAATTGAACCAATACGTTCAATGGGTATTGCTGCAACAGCATATTCGGGTCAGGGGAAGATTGTTATTATACCAATCATATACAACGAACGCAATGTTCAGCTTCACATTATGTCGGGACTTCTGTTGGATAATTTAATATAATTTTCAAGATATACAGCGTTATTGGTGATTTCAGAGAAGATAATTTCTTGTTTTTTTATTATCATTATTATCGAACAGATATTACATTCCACTGTTTATTTGCATCATTGGACTTTTTGTTGCGTACGCCTACATCTTTGTCACTCATCGGCGACAGGTGAGTGTCAGTCAACACTTTTGTTTTACATTCACTTTTGTTTTCATGTCTGCCATATGTTAATTGAAATCGCTTTCTGTTTTTGCCTTATGGCTCTAGGTTTTCGTATGTTATGACCAAGGCACGTATCCGTTCTAGCAACTATTGTATTTTTCGTGATAGTTAACAATTATTCCCCGCAGTGGAGGTGGCTAGTGGTGGATATTTACCGAGCCGCTTTTACCAAACCAGTTAGCCTGAGATCATCAGGCTCCGAGAGAAATGGTGTCGTTCCCGCCCCAGTCCGCGCTCGGCGATTTCTCTCGGAGCCTGATCTCAGGCTACAAACCAGTGAGATCAAATCCCCAAAATAATTGATTTATTATCTCTCAGAAGACTGCAACAAAGTATTTCACAAGTACATTCGCGCGCAAACTGTGGATAGCACATACTATCCCGAGTTTTAACTTATCCCCAACAAAACAAAAACGAGCAGCAGTGTTTTATCAAGTTTTAAAACACGAGGTGAAGCCGATTGTTTTTAGACCTGATAAAACACGTTCTGCAAGTTTTTTAAATGACTTCAAAAACTTCCCTCTAAATCTATTAAATCTGATCCTTACCTTGAAATTTTAGTTTGTTTTAGACAAGAAAATTGAGCTAATAGTTCAGCCGTATCTTTTTTGATCTTGACTACTTACATAAAGCTGTGTTGTTCAGTGGTTGGGTTTTAAAGCCTGGTTTCCATATGATCGTCGTTGCGACTGCGATCGTTGCGATCAAATGGAAACCAGGCTTAAGGCACGTCCTCGTTGAGTAGTTTTATAATAATTGGGTTATAAACTCAAGAATGCGATTTTTACCAATTCAATCATGAAACCATTCACGAAAAAATGTAATGAATAAAGTCGCCTTTTCAGAAATATCTATTTGAAGTTAAAGACATACATACATACTTTATTATCCACTCCCCCAAGGGGCTTTTCAGAGATAATTGAGCTAAGTTCAGTTAAACGTTTTCAGGCCAAACGTTGGGAAGGAATTCACAGCAGGAATGATACGGCAGGACACGAACGGAGAAAGGTTTGGTTAATCCTTCATTTGCCAACGGTCTTTAATACATTGTCAAGCAGACAGATGAAGAGAATAAAGATTGTCACTCCATACTTTACGGATCCAGGGGGGAGGGGGGTTGTAAAGCTGGGTCATATCTTGCTTATAAAGTGGGAGGGTGCTTGATGTCCATGTTATGGACTTTCAACAAAAAGGAGGCCTTTCCCCACCCCAAGATCCACCACTGTATTATACCTACGAAACTTCCATCTTTCCACTGAACCACTAAAGCTACTTGGCTTTTGTTTCAGTTGTGGATGAACCACGTTAATTCATTGATGGCGTACCCATTCATCTATCTTGTTCTTTCATTGGCTCCTTTTATTCACAGGTAACCTGTTAATTTAAATAAGAGATATCCTCTCTTGCAGATATTTATAAAATAGGAAACGATTAATTTTAGGATTGCACCTGAATAACGTTCAAAATATGTACCCCAGAAAAGCGCGGCAGTCTTTCCTATATTAATGGACATTTCAAATGTCTTTCTGACTACATTAATTGCTTTTCAATTGATAAGTAAACAAAAACGCGACTAATGGCGTCGTCATACTAAGTTTGATGTGAGATTTATTTTATGGCAAGTGTTATTACCTGATGGTGTAACATCCTTTTGGGTTTCAAACTGACAAAGCTATTTGGCATTGAAAAAATTTTCAGGTACAAAGTATTCTGGGAACTTCTTATTATAATTATTATTTTAACCTTCAGCCCTAAAATGTAAGTTGTATTTATAAAACATATAGCAAGTGCGTCTGTGGATAAATTTATTTGTTACGTTTGATTGCAGAGTTTACAACGCCATTTCTCCAGAACCAAGCTTCGTTCTCATCCTTCTTCATGTTATTTCTATTCCTTTAACAGGCAAGTAAACTGTTGGTCCAGATATTTAGTAAGAAAATAACAATTTAAAAACAAATCTTTTATGGTATTGCTGTCTTCCCAGAGGCTGGGACATAGGGAGAGCATACAAAAACAAACTAGGATAAAAGTGCGTGTTTTCTTGCTTGTTGGACACTTCTGGTTCCAACAGCATCTCACCTAGAAGCGACTACATATATACATCACACATCTTTTTGAAAAAGGCTCCTTCTATCTTTTTTGTGTTGCTTATACGTATTGCAGTGGAAATACTGACAAGCAATGCCTTATAATTATTTAGGGTTGATTAATGCCATTGCATTTGGAATCAACAAGGATACCCTTGGCAAACTAAACTGGGGTGATATGAAGGTAGGAAAAATAATGCAATCTTAATAGAAAACAAGAAATATACTATGAGCAATTGGTGAATGGGGGTGTCAATTTGGTTTGACATTTCTTGTGAGCAAACCAGCATTTCAGGTTTATTATATAATATATTTCATTTCAGTATTGTTTCGTTTTAAAGAGATGCTGAATATCTCGGGGGTCGGTTGTTCGGATGGCGCATATTGACAAATTTAGCCTAAACTGAGATTCAATTTCGTCGTTAGTAATCCGTCGCAATCCTTTCCATTTTTAACCATCCTCAGTTCCTTGCTGATTTATTATTACCCTCTGGCCCAGAGGTTTCTTTCTTCTCTCATCTCATTTCAATCGCATTTGAGCAGCAAAGCGGCGACAGTTGCGGAGAGGCGAGAAATGGAAGGAAATCCTCTGGTGTCGGTGGGTACGGTTCTCACTTTCATGCACGCATCTGATTGGTAGATATTTTTATTTGCAGGCGGCTTTCCAACAGCATTTACCCCTCGGGAACCCCAGAATGGACTCGTCCATGGGGGAACATAAACTTGGTGAACCCACACACACAGAATTTCAAGGCAATATTGACGATACTCTTTCTACGAGAATGGAGAGTATTCCTGAACGCGGAGAGGGAGAGGGAAAGAATTAGCTATAGTCTCTTGTGTTAATGTTTTGTTATTTAATTTCTAATGGCATATAAAACGCATTGGGACAATATTATGTTATTAAGGATTAGTATATACTGAGACACCGTAGCTCGTCCCTGCCGTTCGAGTTATAATATTATCGAGTCGTTAGGAGCTTTCTTGTGTCTTGCAAGGAAGGAAGCCTCCGAATAATAGTTTAACAACATTAGTGCATGCTCAAACGTTCTAAACGTACTTGGCATTTATTCGCAGTTGAATGATTTTCAATTAATTTTTGATTGACTTGTTTCTAATGTGGCACATGGTATATATTCTAATAACCGCACATCACAACAAGTCCAACAAGGCTCAAGCACTTTCATTCTTGTTGTGCTAACTAAGTTTATTATATACAACTAAAATTTAAACTTGAGAATTACTTGAAACGTCGCGTTTCTGGAGTTCTATTCCTTTTCAATTTTAGTGTTTTAAACCAACCGTTTCGTATGACATTATAAATGTCTCAACCCCGGGATACGTTTCTTCGTATGATGAATGTTCTTTGTTAACAAACGTGGTTTCTTGGCCTCTCTGTGAGATGGCTGAAGACAGTTTTGTCCCGAAATGTCTAGTTCACATGTAATTTCAGGTAACTTTCATTGGAATTATTTAAACAACACAAAAATGAGGTACATGTTTTAAATAAAGCATTCATATTATATACCTAGTCCTGTAATTTTTGTCAATATTACAATGGTTATATCCCGGGAGTTCTGGGTCGATACAAAACTCATATCTTTAGTGTTATCTTATGACTGGGCAATAAATCGGAAACATTACGTATTTTCGATAGCCTGAGATCAGGCTCCTTAGTGGGGAATAGTGCGGCAAAAATGTCGGCGAGCAAAGCGAGCCGAGCGCGGTCTGGGCGGAGCTCCCGCTCGAAGACCGCGCTCGGCTCGCTTCGCTTTCGCTCGCCGATTTTCTTGCCGCGCTATTCCCCACTAAGGAGCCTGATCTCAGGCTAATTTTTGAAGACTTCCGAAAATGCTACTTATTTCCCCGACTGGGGAAGACAACTTACAGCGCAAAGCAGTTACGATATATAATTTAAACATTAAATTAAGCAGCAGCAGCATGTTTTTCACATAACTACTACTGGTCTAAGGGGGGAGGTGGTGCGGCAACTGGCGTTGGAGATGGGGGAGGTGGGGTTTCATTTGATGTGGCCGAAGACCAAGATGAATCATCATTAGGTCTGACTTCAGTTGTCTCTCCCACTGGATACTCTCGAACAAGAGGCTTCTTGGCTCCAGAATGCTGCATGAAAGCAACCTGAAATCATCAATAAGAACCGATGGTAAGAGTTCATCGTAGATACCTCCTTTCTCAAACTCATCAACGATTCATCAAGTTAAAGCATTTTATTCTTACATGTAATTTAGTAGTTCTATAGTTAAAACTTTTAGTTTAATGTAGTTAATGTTAATCACGACTCTTAGGAAGACCATAACATTGTATGATAGGATATTCGTGAGTAAATAAAGATTGATGATGATGATGATGATGAAAACAAAGCAAATCATAACCGTGTCGGAGGTTGAGTGAGAAGCCGATACATCAGCCACCTGAGTCAGTGTTTCATCCGATTTCCAAACCTCGAATTTCGTCAAAAATACTCCGATATGCGTCGTATTTTCAACTCTCTTCTCGGTGTTTGATAATCGGATGAAACACTCTCTCTCGTTCCAAATGAGAGCAAAGGCTCTACATTGGGGGTGGGGGAGGGAGGGGAGGCAGTGTACCTTCATTTGAACCCAGTTGAGTCTGCTCAGTGTTTCTCTGTCCATGCCAAATACAACAGCATTTAGTACCCCTATAAAACCATGAAACAAAACAGATTAACAACTGACTAACAGAAAAGACACAGGTTGTACAATACTGTATAATATTTATGAGCAGTGATGTGAAATGACATGCAAACTCGTCAGGACGATAACCAATCTCATCCCCAGGCGTCCTGCTGACGTGCTTAGGCGATAACTCCCGGCTAGTTACACAATAACTATAGTAAAATAAACTATACTGGTGCCATAATAGTAAAGACATCCTCGTAACTTCACAAGTGAGTCAAAATGAAAACATGAAGGGGTGAAGGGTTTGAAGCCGGCCGGAGCGAGCATAAATAGCATAAAACGAAAACGCCATGATGAAACTCACCAACTAAGGGACTGGACAGAACTTGGAGTAAGAGCAATGTGAAGTTGGGCTTTGAACTGGCCGCGTCATCAATTCTAGGAAGAAAGCATTACACTTCAAAAAACTCACTGAACAATCACCAAAGATGATTTGTTGCTCGCCCTTCCAGCCACTTTCAATCTCACAGAATGGTTTGTGCCGAGCCAATAAAAACAGTTGAGTCAAATGTTCTTTGAGTCGTGGCAAGGACATTGGGATAAGTAATACGAATTGATCCTCTCTTTAATCGTTGTGCCTGTATACACAGTTTTCCGTTTTAAATTTTTGGTCCTTTATTATTCCCTCATCGTTTGTCAAAATAGTGAAGCAAATTATCTACTGCAGCATAAGCCATCCTAAATAATATTAATACTAATGCGAGTAGAGAAGAAAATTAGAACGAGCTAGCTTTACGCACCTGTGTATAAGAGGACATATTGTTGTTAAAAGATACACCACAGGGTACCACATCAGGGGCTTTATGTCCTCTTTCATCAGTGCCTAATAATCAAACATTAACACATTCAATATTTTAGCCGAGAGGTACAGCTTATAAAAGTTATCTTCAGTCAGGTTAACATATCGCTTTCAAACGTTACTGCAGCCCACGGTCGTGTTCTTTCGGCAAATGAGGTTGTAACATGTAGCATTCATATAAAGGTAACCCTGGATGTCAGAGGCTCTTCATGCACGGTTCGGCTGAAGTGTATTGTGACCCGCACGAAAAGCCTTTGACTTTGTAGGTAATGCGATAAGACTGAAACTACAACATGGCATCCTTTACTTTCTTCCAGTCACCAAACTACAGATTAGATACTCGAGAACAAGCCTGCCAAGCCGCTGATCAACTGCTCTGTGGACGCGATTTTGACCGTTTTTTACCCTACCCCACCCCCTACCCATCGTTGACTATTCGTTAGTGTGGAGAGACTACTCCCCACTAACGTTTGAAACAGGCTAGCCAGGCCGGCTAGTAAATTTCAGTGCTACTGGAAACATCACAAACACAGTACAAACTGTCTTAAGGGGTGGACCATTTAACTTCTAGGGGGGGGGGGGGGGGGTGATTTTGAAAAAAATATCCTGCAAGCACACTTGTACAAAAAAAAATTCGTGCACACGACCACTGCCGAAAACACACATGCCCGAGAAAAAAATTTCTTGCGCATTAAGAAGTTTAATGGTCCACCCCTAATGGAGAAAAGAAACCAGGATAGCTATATATCTTACAGTTGAGTTACATGGTCTAGACCGCTTCCTTCTAGAATAAAGGACTTACTTTACTTCGCTCAGCTTCAGCGCTATATATTCCACCCCAACGTTTTATCTACGGGATAAAATGAAGTACATATTGCTAATAGCAAAATGTTTGAGCCTACAGTATGTGCATGTATATGTATCGATGAAGAACAAAAGTTAAATATCTGAAAAACACAGAAAAAGTTCTATATTTTATGCACATAAAATAAATCACGCATGTAAACTGAAAACCTAATACAAATGGTATTCGGACGACAGCGTGTTAATTCAGTCGACTGGGTGCCTGGATTGGAAGCGGTAGGTCCAGGGCTCCCGGCCAGACCACTGTTTAAAACAGTGTTAGTGGTCTGATCTGACAGCCGATGGCTGTTATGTGTTTTGTATCCTCACAAAAAAGGTTTTACCATGAACTTTGGGATACTAAACGCCTATCAATACCAATGAAAGGATGAATATGACACAATGAATATTTGCATGACGATCTTCGTAGTTGTCACTGCAGCATCTTGAAACTTCACAATAAAATAATTTTGTCAACTCAACCAGTGGTTTGAAATTTAATCAATTAAACTCTCTGCCGGCATTTTTAATTTTTTTAAATTCATTTTTAAAATAGGTACAATCAAACCTCTCCTCTCTAATATGGACATCTCTCCATTACGGACTGTTTCCTCAGTGGTCCCGGCAAAATGCCCATATATCCTCTATAAAGAAAAACCTCTATAATACGGACCCTCTCTAATACCGCGGACAACGGACACTTCATCTTTGCCCCAGCCGGAGAGCAGTTCGTATTCGATACAATTTTCTGCTTGTGGTTAAATCAATGGTTCCATTGTCCAGGTCACTTTTAGCAACACTCTGCTCTCGTAAAACTAGCTCGCCGACTTCTCAGTTGCGGACAACAAACTCTGTTCAGTTTATCTACCTTCATGTCATTTTGATCAGTACATCTAACAAGACTTGAAACACAAGCTAATTTGAATACAATCACCCACTGTTTTCTTAAAACAACGGAAACTGTGCTCAAATGAGATGATCTTATCTTTCGTCTACATACCAAGATTTAATTGGTCTCGATATTTCTCACAAACCAAGCAGATAAGTTCGTCTATAATTTTAGAAGATATTTTCATATTAAAATCATTCCTCGTTTTGAAAATATCATTTTGTCACGATGTCCAACGCCAGACTCCCGAAAGCGCGGTGAATTAATTTTTTTCTGCAATCCAATACGCGGCTTTGATCATTGTCACAACAGCATTCGCAGCATTCATGCTGACATAACAAAATACTCAAATCACTCATCACTCATACTCTTCTGATTGTCGTCATACAGTTTAACGATATTAATTTAACATGTAATATCTTTGTTTACACAGCAGCATACGCGCTGACATAACAGGATCTAAAAATAAATTGCACATCAGCCTTTCAACAACTGAAGCTCTGAAAGATTTTCAAAGAGTTGTAAATTCACGCTAGCATAACAAAATTATTTGGTCCCTCAGCAATACTTTCTTCTCTGACTTCACCCCTCGCGCGTGTGACTAAATGAGTCTATCGCAACCCAAGGGCTTAACGAATATCAAGTTTTACCTGTAGAAATTTCATTTATCTATTCAGTTATTAATTGCTCGTTTTATACTGTTTCATCACCCTTTAAACAACTGAAGCTGTGCCGGAATGATTTTCAAAAACTCTGCGGCTTCACCCCTCGCGCGTGAGGCTTAGGCCCAGTTCAGACGCCGTACTTCACATGAGCCGAATCGAATTCGATGAATTAAGTTCATGTGAGGTACGGCGTCTGAATCAATTCGGAACGGCTGAATCAATTCGGATCGGCTCAGCCGTTCTTCCCGCCTGGCTCAGCCGAGAATAACGGCTGTGGACCGGCTTTGATTCAGACGCCGAACTTCACATGAGCCGAAACAAATGCATGAATTATTATAATGTATTTTTCAATATAACAGCAATTTTCCCCTATTAATTTAAGTTCGGCTGAATTAAGCTCGGCGTCTGAATCAATTCAGTCGATCTAAATTAATTTGGGTCGGCCTAAATTCGAATTTGATTCGGCTCATTTGAAGTACGGCGTCTGAACTGGGCCTTAAACGTAAGTCTCCTGGAAGCCTAGCCAAGCAAATACAGCTCCCACATAAACATTACTAACTAGAAGAAAAAAAATTATCCGTCCTTCCATAGTTAATAGAGGGGAATGGTTATGAAGCCCGGCAAACTTCAAAAGAGCAAACAAAGACGCCAAGATTTATGTTGGAAGGTCCACGACCCTGCACATCTTTTGTTTTGCGCTCATACACTATGCATGAATTACGTAATCGAAACGTTTCTATTGGTTAGTTGCTTGAACACACGTAAACACCTATTGTATTTTGTCAGGTTTGTGCAGGGTCAAGGCCAAAAAAAGCGAACAAAAACATATAACAAAGACTTTTGTCGGGCTTCATAACCATTAATTTTATTAACTATGGTCCTTCTTAGTAAATATCTTAATTTAACCTATTCCTTTTTAGCAACTTATAATATTTATTATCTTTATTTCAGGAAACTTCAATAACGATAGTACAACTCAAACAAATGAATTGTGCGAAGGACTCTAAAAGACCAGCGGTTTCTCAAAAAAAGCTTCAACAATGTGGCTCAACCAAATGCGACCCTGCTCGTGCAGTTGTCAAAGAAATACACCTACGTAAATAGAAACATTTAAAAACAAACTTGTCTTTCATATTTATTTTGCAACGCAATTTCTCTCCATATAGCTCACTAAATATGCCAATCTTCCAGTTTTAATCATTGCACTTGACACCACCGTCAATGAAGCGAAACAATCGAACAATGCCATATCATGTTCAGCTATTCAAAGAATTGTTACAAAAAAGTCTTACGAAGGAATGTTACAAAGAATGCTTCGACGACGACAATAATGGCCAATTGCGCAAGCGCAGTAGCCATAAAAATGACTAATGATAGCGGAGCCGATTGCTTGAGTTGGTATTTACTCAAATAAACTGACCTTTCTCCTGATTGTAATGAAGATGTACGAATAAACGACAAAAAGCCCAATGATGCACAGATACACAGGAATGTAATATCTGTGGATAGAAAACAAAGTAACGTGCATGTAGCATAGGCGATGTTACTTAGCTATTGTGCAAGAAGAAAGCGAGGTGTGGGAAAAATTCCAGGCTTCTTTAAGTCTTGCTAAAAAAAATTCAAGGCTACAACTGGATTCGAGCCCATGTCCTCCTCAATACTGAGCTATGAATGCTAGATAACTGAGATACACTTGTTATGTAGCGACATCATATGCACACCATGCGAGTGAATCATTGACATTTACAAATCAAATGTACTTACGTAGCAAACCTCCATGCTACACTGTTATCACTGTGTTTGGAAATCCAACTGCAAAGTAAAATAATACAATGTAAAAAGCATATCGTTCTTATATGAATATGACAAGGACTCTTAATCAGAATTCAAAATTGACTTCTTGACTTCCTCTGTAATTTAAACGCCATTTAAAATCCTCAGAAATTTTGCTGTCGATTTCTCAAACGATTAATTATTCATGAGGTCAACATCCAATAAATGACGCCCATTGATACCCAATAAAACACCACATCCAAATTTGCCAGGGTTTTGATCTGAAACCAAACACTTAATAATAAATTGACACCCAAAAATCACTCGGCCGTGAGGGTCAAACGCTGGGCTTTGTCTGTACAGTGTAGTCCCTCATTTTTCTCGCCGCCTCGCGTCGCATCTTCTCGCGGGAGGTGATTTCCACGCGCTTTGCGCGTGCTCGCCCGCTCGATCCCTGAGAAAAATGAGGAACTACTTGATTTCTGCGCATGCCCAAGGGTTGCTTCTAAGTAGAAGGGGATGTTAGTTTCTACATGTTGCAGACTAAGTTTTAGACAGTTGGACAGTAAACGGTCGCGATAATGGCCAGAAATAGGCACTGGGATGTTAGATTGCCGTTTTTTGGAAAAATCCCAGGTGTCATTAAGTGAAAAACACAATCATTATTCATATACGCACTTCCATTGCCTCATCGGCTGCCACGTTTTTTAGTTTTTCTTCTGGATTTACACAACTTCTACGCGTGCGCAGGTGATGAATCCGCTGGCTAAAGTTGTGATGGTTGCTTTGTAAGTTGCATGAGCATGGTTTGGATTTGATTTAAGAGAATGTATGGGAAGTAACTCCCCCCCCCCCCCCCCCCGATCAAGATTCTTGCGGTATTTATATGACCTAGACTATTAAAAACTATAAATTATTATCATGGAAGCATTTTTGATATAAACGCTTTTCTAACAGGAGTCGAACCCTTGACCTTCCGCACAGTAGACTAGTCGTACGCTCTACCGTTGCATTGAGCAACAAGATACCTGAATGACTAAAGCCACTAAAATAGATTATCATCATGCTCGAAATGCAAAACAACAAATGTTCACTCATTTACATTTGACTTCATGTTTCCCCAACGGAAACTGTTAGTTAAGAACTGCAAAGCAATATTTTATTACTACTGTTCAGGGCTTACGTTTGGTAAACCGTAAATTAAGAACTGTAAAACAACTACTACTGCTACTACTTGCTTCATGTTTCATTCGGGGTTCCAAACACCTCGAAACAATAAAAGCACTCAGCATGTGCTTTCATATAAAGTTTCTCAGTGTTAGGAGCCCACTCGCACTCATTGTTGATATATTACATGTAACATTCAGAGCGTGACTACTCACCACCAGGGCCCTGCTGGTCCATAATGATCATTAATTAAAGGCAAGCAGGCAACTACAAAGGGACTCCCCATGAAACAAGGTGGTAATATCTGCAGATAGAATCAATTCCCAAAGAATTAATCTTTTGTCAACAGTGTTGTCCCCAAGAGTTAAGCCCCTTCCACAAGAGCAAGTTTTCCTTGACAAGTTTTCCTTGACAAGTTTTCCTTGCCCGTGTGGAAAGGGAAATTTGGCAATTTTTTCCTTGACAAGTGTCCTTGTTCAAAAACAAGCGTGCCAGTTTTTGAACAAGGACACTTGTCAAGGAAAACTTGCCAAGTTGCGAAACTTGTTCGTGTGGTCGTGCAACAAGGAAAACTTGACAAGGAATCCCTGGTGCCCAGCGGCCTTATCTTGTTGCTCGCGACCTGGATCCTATTAAAGACGATAATCCGCTGTACAATATTATTGTCGTTACAAAGAACAAATTGTCAAAGAAAAATTGTTTATCGTCCACACGAGCAAATAAAATTTGTCAAGGAAAAACTTGTCAAATTAAATTTGTTGTTTATCCACACGAGCAAGGAAAACTTGTCAAGGAAAACTTGCTCGTGTAGAAGGGGCTTTAGGAAAGCCAATTCTGAGGGCCCGGTTGTTCGAAAGCCGATTAACGCTAATCCAGGATTAAAAGTTAATCAATAAATCAATAATCAATAAATCAATAAATAAACAACTTTATTTAAGTGTCAGAGGATTTAGCACTGCTGTACTAATTGTGGACACTGTAAATGAACAAACAAATATCATTGTAAATAGAACATAAACTTGTTAAGAATCCCAACTGGTGGGAGGCTGTCCAGTTGGCTATTTACAAAGCATGGCCGAGGAGTTGAACTCGGGACTACCGAGAGCAAATCCAGCTAGTGGCAGGGTGGAGGTTTTGAACCAGGGACCTCCAGATTTCAAATCCAGCGCCCTAAACCACTCGGCCACGCCGCCTCCTACAATCTTTTAATTTCTCTTGTATAAAAGTGTTTTTCTCTGCTGATGTTTTGTAAAGTTAAAGATTAGTCAAAGTTAAAACAGAAAGACAAAAAATATAAACAAAAAACCTCACTGAAAAGTTGCAAAACTGAAATCAAAATTTGCGCTGATCCTGGATTAGCTTAATCGTCCTTTGAACAACCCGGCCCTGGTGTAGAGAAGAACTTCCATTGACTTTCCAAACACATATTGAGACAATGTTGATCAACAGTATGCGTGAAAATTAATCCTTAATTTAATTTAGCCTATTAGTAATAAATGGGACTTTTTGGGTCTACAAATTTCGCCTCATTCACTCCTCTGTCACTAATATACCTGAGTACCCTCCTGGGGTTATAACGTGGTTTGGACATTACAGAGAAGTATGGAAAATGTTAACTTCGGGCCATGTGATAACAATTTTTTTTTCTGAGAGCGCGAGCGGGCGGAACTCTCGAATCCTGCAATCTGATTGGTTCCGAGAGCGGGCAAGATTTTCCCACGGTCAAAAATATCAATGACTTTGCCGCAGGCATGCGCTGCCCAGCGAAGCCAGCGAAGGTCGAAGCGAAGAAGCTAAAACCGAATTTTTCACATGATATTGCTCTCTTATCGTTGTCAAGTGAATGGAGAACTGCGCAGTGGAATTAAAGAGCTTGCATTTCTTCAAAAAGGCGAGTGTTCATTTGATTTTAACCGAGTTTGTTGTTGTTTTGGAAATCACTTTCACGCTCTCTAGACTTGCGATTTTAAATTACATATGTCCGTGTTTAGACTCAGTTCCTTAGTTTTAGTCATTTGCTTTTCGTTTCTCTTTTTTCCGAAACAGCCCTTCAATAACTTTCATTCAAGAAAGAACTTTGTGATTACCGGTGGCCCAGAATATAATTCTCGGCTCGTTAATAAATCAGTGTGTCGGTACGTTGAAAGTTGAAACTGAATGCATGAATACAGTTTGTCAAGGTTTCGCATCAAATGAAAATTGTAAATGGCCACCGAATGGCAAGAATTAGATTAACATGGCAATGAAATTGTAGAAAACTGAGGAAACAGTTTACTCGGAAAATGCTTTCATGATACTATGCAAGAGAATGGAAGATTGTTCTAAAATTTTACCGGTTGCGCCGGACTTTGAATGGTGTTTATGCTAAATTTGAAATAGCTTCTCGTTTCAGGTGCTTTTAGCGGTGAAATTCCGAGTCTCCATCGTCTGTTCTTCACATCTACCTTTCTGTAATTCTGGTGTAAAAATTAATCGTCTGAGTTTCTTGTTATTTGGGTTAAATTTATATTTCTTCGGTAGTTTTATTAGTGACCTTGCGATCAGCTAAAGGAATACGCGCGCGCGTGAAATACAGATTTTGCAAAACAAGATTCCAAGATTTCTAGCATTACCAAACCAAGTAGGAAAAAAAAATAAATACGTATTATTTGCCGGCCTTGGTCGGTCCGTATTGAGAAAAACTGTGCCCTCAGTCTCTTGAGTACTACGGCCTCGATATATCATCATCTTTTAACCAAAAATATTTTAAAAGTGCCTTAGCATACTCGGAAGCTTATAATCATTACAGCTAAAACGTGTATTGCTTTTTCGAAGCTCTGTACTAATAATATACATAATATCTGACTTGATCAGTTGATAAAACATACTATAGGCTAATAAGAAAATTTGACACTAAGAGGAATTTCATACATTATGGGTCTCAGATTTGAGTATGGTAGGCTGACAATTTTTAAAGCGCGTTTTTGAACAGGAAAACGTTACGCGATTTCTTAGATTTTTCAGAATCCGATAATAGAATCCTAACATTATGTAAAATTATAAATTTTGTGGCAATCAAACTCGATGTGTTATGAGTTGTTATAACAGATTTTCCGAAGCCTTCTTTTTTAATCAAATGCAATTATTTTTCATATGCAACAGGGAATTTTTTTCTAAAAACATCAAACATGCTTGCAGGCAGTTAAAGTTTACTCGTAGCAAGTTACATGATAATCCGGACCATAGATTTTCCAAACGAGCGACTTCTTATATAATTAATTATGCTCTTAAAACTGCTCTATTGTTGCCTGTCTCAACTGCCGCATCATGTCCATATCTATACTTAAACCCAGTACCCACCCTTTTTAAGGTTGATATCACTTAAAAACGTCTGTGTAAAATTCTAAAAGATCAGAGACTTACAAAAAATCTTAGCAAGCAATAATGATGGAGGGTTTTTGCCTAGTGATTGAGAAAATCAAACAAATATTATTATATAATTTCAACTGACAAAAAATGTCTCGATTTGTTTTGCATTATTTTCAAACAGGAGCTAGAACAGGATATTTCAAACATCGATACCAAGTTTCAGCGTGTTTCGTTCATACGGTGTGAAGAATTTAAAACGGGAAGTCAGGTACTTTTGCTTTCACTTGCTTCAACAGATAAAGTAAATTTTATATAATTTTATATAAACCTCATGGTTCGAATGTTGTCAAACGTTGTTATTTTGTAATTATTGTGTTATGGTCTGTTATTAGTACTATAAAGTCAACCCTAAAGGTTAAAGTCTGTCTAAAGCCAATTAAGTGGCTTATCAGTCTGGTGCTAACTCCAGTTTCCATAGCATGAAATAAGCGATTAGGAGTATCACTACTCCCCTGAATGGGATGATAGTCCATCACAGGTAACCCCCAGCATTTTTTCAGGTTCCCTGACAACTCACCGGTACCCATACTCTTGGGGGAAGAGAGGCACTGTAAAAGTAATGTGTCTTGCCCAAGAACACAACACAATGACCCCAGCCAGTGATTGAACCCGAAACGCTTGATCTGGAGTCTGACACACTAACCATTAGACAACCACGTCTCCCACAAAGGACCTAAATCCTTAATAACTAATAAAGCAGGCAGAACAATAATCTGACTAACTTTTCAAATTGATCTGTTTTGACTCCTTTTATTGCATTCCAGTATAAGTTGAAAGTGATGCAGCAAACCCAAAGGAGGACAGAAAAACCTATAAAAACATTAACACCAACAAATTATTTTACCCTCATGTACAAATATTCCTTAAATACTCTGAACCAGTTGGTAGGTTTTTCTAGATGAAGCAGTGGCAGATCCAGGGGAGGGTCGGGTGGGTACCGAACCCCCCTATCAGACCTCAGGGTTTTTGCTTTCTCCATTATCCATAGCAAAACCATCTCCAGGATACACTAAAATGCACTTTTCAGAGCCTGAAATCTCAATTTTTTCTGGGGGAGGCCGCTAAACACCCCCTCCGTGCCTTTTAGTAATAACTACTGCCATCTACTTCCAAAAATTCTACTTCAATCTGCTTCACATTTTCGGTAAACCCCTGGGACCCCACTATCAAAAATTCCTGGATCCGCCCCTGTGAAGGATTGGCAATTATATATAATAACATACTGGGTGTATTTCTGATAAATACTGCTATAAATGTCTTCTCTACCACATGTAAATAAAATAAAAACATGACAATCATAAATACATTACATGTTTAATTGTGGGAGTATAGTCATACATACATTTATGAAATAAACAAGATACTACACGCACTCTGATTGGCTCAAAACCATTTACCATAACTCTATGGAAACATAGAAAATTGCTTTTGCTTTGTGTACAAATGCACCACTTTGGAGTGGGAGTACTGAACAAGTAGCATTTTTGACAAATCTTCATTGAAGCTGGCACCCCAAGTCTCCAACTATAATAAGTTGTTTTATTGCATATACATAATGAAATCACCCCAAATGCCTGCACAAGTGATATAACATTATGCAACATATGTTCTCATTGTACTGTTCTCATTTGCTAGTACATGTATGATGGGAGTACTCAAGCTAATTTAGGATTTGATAATTATTATCATTATTATTATTATGTAATAAAACCTTGTAAAAACCAGGTTCTGATTTGATGACATTGATAAGAGGTACATGACAAATCTGGTAACTCTTGGATTTCGATTTGGAACTACACTGTACTCTAAAATTTACTGTAAACTAGTGTGCAGCAGTACTTCATACCCATAAAAGAGAGTAGCCATGCTTGGAAGTCACATAAAGAGCTGTCATCTGGAGGAACACCTGTCTAGAGTTAACAAATCTCTTTTAAATTAAATTCCATGGAAAATGCAATAAAAGAAACATTTCATAGTAAATGGTTTGAGCCCGGGAGTATCAGTACTTTGTCTAGTATGATCGTGAACATCCGGGTGAGGGTAGTCCTGAAAAGGACTGTTGTTGGTGACTGACATTTTGTAAAGCTGTCAATTGCATCAAAGAAACATTTCATGCAATAGATGGCTTTATGTTGTGCAATCAGCCTTAATGTTTCTGTGCAGGTGTGTCAACCAGGCCAAAACTTTAGTACGGAGATATTATTAATTAAATGATTTGAAAAAAATTATAGTGCATCAGTCAGAAATAAATGTTTGCATGTCATGCAAACAGGAAAAAAACTTTCATGGCTTGAACCTGCAAACAACTGATTATAAGTCCTGAATCTTAACCACTCTGCCTCGCAGTCAGAGGAAATGGGTCAGAGGAAATGAGTCAGAGGAAATGGGTCAGAGAAAATGAGTCAGAGGAAACGGGTCACAGGAAATGGTTCAGAGGAAATGGGTCAGAGGAAATGGGTCAGAGGAAATGGGTCAGAGGAAACGGGTCAGAGGAAACGGGTCAGAGGAAACGGGTCAGAGGAAATGGGTCAGAGGAAATGGGTCAGAGGAAATGAGTCAGAGGAAACAGGTCAGAGGAAACAAGTCAGAGGAAATGGGTCAGAGGAAACGGGTCAGAGGAAATGGGTCAGAGGAAACAAGTCAGAGAAATGGGTCAAAGGAAATGGGGTCAGAGGAAATGGGTCAGAGGAAATGGGTTAGAGGAAATGGGTCAGAGGAAACGGGTCAGAGGAAACGGGTCAGAGGAAACGGGTCAGAGGAAAATGGGTTCAGAGGAAATGGGTCAGAGGAAATGGGTCAGAGGAAAGGGTCAGAGGAAACAGGTCAGAGGAAACGGGTCAGAGGAAATGGGTCAGAGGAAATGGGTCAGAGGAAATGAGTAAGAGGAAACGGGTCAGAGGAAATGGGTCAGAGGAAACAGGTCAGAGGAAATGGGTCAGAGGAAATGGGTCAGAGGAAATGGGTCAGAGGAAACGGGTCAGAGGAAACAGGTCAGAGGAAATGGGTCAGAGGAAAATGGGTCAGAGGAAATGGGTCAGAGGAAATGAGTCAGAGGAAACAGGTCAGAGGAAACAAGTCAGAGGAAATGGGTCAGAGGAAACGGGTCAGAGGAAATGGGTCAGAGGAAACAAGTCAGAGGAATGGGTCAGAGGAAATGGGTCAGAGGAAATGGGTCAGAGGAAATGGGTCAGAGGAAATGGGTCAGAGGAAATGGGTTAGAGGAAATGGGTCAGAGGAAACGGGTCAGAGGAAACGGGTCAGAGGAAACGGGTCAGAGGAAATGGGTTCAGAGGAAATGGGTCAGAGGAAACGGGTCAGAGGAAATGGGTCAGAGGAAATGGGTCAGAGAAAATGGGTCAGAAAAAATGGGTCAGGGTAAACAGGTCAGAGGAAATGGGTCAGAGGAAATGGGTCAGAGGAAACGGGTCAGAGGAAATGAGTCAGAGAAAACGGGTCAGAGGAAATGGGTCAGAGGAAACAGGTCAGAGGAAACGGGTCAGAGGAAATGGGTCAGAGGAAACGGATCAGAGCAAATGGGTCAGAAGAAATGGGTCAGGGTAAACAGGTCAGAGGAAACGGGTCAGAGGAAACGGGTCAGAGGAAATGGGTCAGAGAAATGGGTCAGAGGAAATGGGTCAGAGGAAATGGGTCAGAGGAAACGGGTCAGAGGAAATGAGTCAGAGAAAACGGGTCAGAGGAAATGGGTCAGAGGAAACGGGTCAGATGAAATGGATCAGAGGAAATGGGTCAAAGGAAATGAGTCAGAGGAAATGGGTCAGAGGAAATGAGTCAGGGGAAATGGGTCAGAGGAAACAGGTCAGAGGAAACGGGTCAGAGGAAATGGGTCAGAGGAAACGGGTCAGATGAAATGGATCAGAGGAAATGGTCAGAGGAAATGAGTCAGAGGAAATGGGTCAGAGGAAATGAGTCAGGGGAAATGGATCAGAGGAAACAGGTCAGAGGAAACGGGTCAGAGGAAATGGGTCAGAGCAAATGGGTCAGAGCAAATGAGTCAGAGGAAACAGGTCAGAGGAAACGGGTCAGAGGAAATGGGTCAGAGAAAATGGGTCAGAGGAAATGAGTCAGAGGAAATGGGTCAGAGGAAACGGGTCAGAGGAAATGGGTCAGAGAAAATGGGTCAGAGGAAATGAGTCAGAGGAAATGGGTCTGAGGAAATGGGTCAGAGGAAACGGGTCAGAGGAAATGGGTCACAGGAAACGAGTCAGGGAAATGGGTCAGAGGAAACGGGTCACAGGAAAGAGATTCAGAGAGCCATTCTTGGATAATATATAGTGAATATGGGGAAATAAATAAATTAAAGAAATTCATTATTTTGTGAACTGAAGCAAGATGAAAAAATTATTTGCATTAGTAATATGTTTTAAGCTATGGTCTGTCTGTCCTTCAGACTTGAAACTTACCAGCAAATAACTAAGACTGTCAAGAAAAGCAGCAACACTGAGGGCCAAGATAAGTCTCTGTCAATATGAAAACAAAAATGAAGCAAAAATGCATTTTATCACAGTATGTACTTTTGTCTAGCTAACTATAATTATCTTGATAACATGGAATTACTCTTTCAGGGTGTACTTTAATCAGCATTATTACAGGATAGGAATACAACATTTCTGTTGGAAAGAAGATTGCTTACATTGCGACTACTCCAACTAAGCCACCCGACAAAATTTGGTGCAAATTAGTGAATGAATGTTAACAAAAGATTTTCCACAAATTATGGATCTAATAAAACTGCACACACACAGAAGCAATAAATCTGTGACCATTTTTATTGTTTTAACACTAAAATGCTATTGCCAATTTGCACAGATTTTTGTTGGTTGGTCTTGGTTGGAGTAGTTGCACTGTAAAATGCCAAGGTTATTGAGTTAGTATAAAATGAATTAGCACTCATTTCATCTTCGCAAACATTTAAGAAATGTTCACAAAACATTGGTTGAAACTTCAGAAAATCTTCAACATTTTTAGGAAGAATTTAAGAAATTAATCGGAAATGTCCGTGATTAATCTTCAGGGTCAGGTTGTTCAAAGGCTGGATAATGCTATCCACCAGATAAATCACTATCCAATGGATAGCGTAGTTTGTTTTGTTAACACTTATCCACTGGATAGCGTTTTATCCAGTGGACAGCATTACCCATCCTTTGAACAACTGGGCCCTGAAGTTTATTGCAAAATGTTCAAAAACTGTTGAAAATCTTTGGTCAAATTAGCCATTTTAATTTATTGCAAATTTTTTTACTTACAGGAAAAAAGGTTATTCTATGGTTTTCTTGGGAGACGCAGTGACCTAATGGTTAACGCGCTGGACTCTGGACAGAGCAGTCCGGTTTGGGTCACTGTGGTGTGTTTTTGGGCAAAATACTTTACTCTCAATGCCTCTCTCCACCCAGGAGTATAAATGGGTACCTGCAACAAAATGGTGGGGGGTAATCTGCAAAGGACTAGCATCCCTGCAGGGAAGCAGCAATACTCATAGTCAACTTCATGCTACAGAAACCGGGATAAGCTCCAGCAGTTGTAGGTACTCATACTGTAAAAGCTCTATTAAGCCCCCGGGGGGCTTATTTAATTTCAGGCCTCAAGAAGGGGGGGGGGGGGGCTTATTAGAGAGGGGGGCTTAATAGAGAGGGGGGCTTATTTCAAATCATAAATTTTCAAGAAAATTCACATTAATTTTTCAAACTTTACTATTACACCACTAACTAAAATAAAACAAGAAATGGGTTATGTATGACCGCTTACAAAGGAAACGTCATTTATACCCTAACTTGACGATAGTTCTGGAAATTAAAGACCACATTTCAATACAAAGTGACTGAAACGCCAAAAAATATTGCTGAAAAGTCATTTACATCAGCCTGACGGAAGGAGGGGGGGGCTTATTACAAAATCTGACTTCCAAAGGGGGGCTTATTAGATAGGGGGGCTTAATAGAGAGGGGGGCTAAATAGAGCTTTTACGGTATTTGTATACCAAATAACAAACGTTTTTATGGAATATTGGCCCCATTCCACACAAAAAAGAAAGAAAAAATAACTCAAAATTAGTTGAGTCCTGAAGTAACAAACTAAATGTCATATATACCTGCACAAAATACTTGTACTTTCTGAAGAGCCATATAACAAATATTATGAAAAGGCTGTAAATAGAAGGGAAATAATTTGTCAGCAGTATGTTAAAAACATAACAGAACCTTCCAAACACTGTCATATATCACAGGTAGCCAAAGCTTTAGAAAGGACTGAAAATAAATAAAATGATCCGAAATTATCAAATATTTATTGTTTTATCATAATAATACATATAATACATTTCTGTGTTAGCTTTGTTCTACGAGCGAAAATTAACGGTTCTAAAATCGCTCCCAACCCTTATAAAGCGTAGCGAAAGGTCGCACAGTAGAGCCGCGCGAATGCCAAATGAAGCCGACCTGTTTTCATTGAATGAGCTGTAATTCTCAAAGTTTGCCATTTTTGCCTCAAAACTCCTCAAATTTGAAAAACCACGATAGTTATTCTATACATACATACCAAAAAATGCCGACATTCACATCCTTTCCCACGTTAAAACGACAATATTTCAGCCGTCAACCTCTGGGAAGCATCCATAGACCGAGGGGCCAGCGTATATGATTAGCAATGCAAATTTTCAAATCCTAGCTGCGTTCTCATTGGAAGATTCACACAATATATAGCGCGTGCGCTACAAAATCCACTTTCTGGGAGAGGAGTATGCAATGTCGCGCGTGACGCATGATGACATCAGGAATGAAGTGTAAAAATAAACAAGCTGCCGGGAAAAACCATCTGAATAAATTAAAACAATATACGTGCATGCGCAGGCCTTGAATCAACTTGTTTACATAGAAATATTCAAGAAAAAAATATGGAGTTAAATTTAATAAATAACCTAACAAGCATTTCATAAAAGAAGAAATAGATTTAACTTTAGTAGACACGTTGAAAATTAATTCGCCACTCGAAAATCGCCCTCCTTTAACGTATTGAGTTTTTTTGATGGGATTGGAGACTATTAAATTTTGATGATTCTGAAACTCATTTTCTTGCGTAAAGTCTAGAATACAATGAAAATATAAATCACGATCGCTCTTGAGAATTTGCATCACATAACTGTCTGATGATCGGTGTGGCCATATCAACGAACCGCTGAATATCACGACAGAGTATATATACGAATATGTAACTGTCATCAGTTCGTTCAGTAACAATGACTCAAGATAAACCCGAATAAAACAATACCTGTCCTTGCACAATCTAAAACACACGCGGGCCTCTATTAATGTAATGCCAAAATATCCAAAAGGCATTCACTTTTAAAATAAACCACAGCTCAAGTTCAGCATGCAAGAGTTAAATTGAGGGTACCCAGTATATGGTAATTATCCCTGTGGTTGATCGATCAACCATCCCATTGGTTGCAGCACAATTAACATGTCAAAGTCAAATAAAGTGTTCACGCCTTTCTGGTTCACAGTATTCTTATGGTCTCAAAACTGATTTAGAATTTTTAACTAGTTTTCATTTACTTTTGACTTAATAATGACGTGAAGTAGCATCGAAACGTCGTCAACTTCACAGTTTTTTCTGATGTATTTTAAAAATATCCTAGCCTGCGAGCAGGCTCTCGTACGCGCGATGAGCGCGGAGCGCGATCGTCATCCTTAGTATTGCGTGACGTTCGAGCGTGGAGCGTGAGGGCCGAAACGAGAGCCTGCACTTAAGGCCCGTTTTCTCGAATGTCCTGCGTTCGTCCATGAACGCAGCATTCTGATTGGTCCAAAATGACAGATCCAATTATTGTGACAAAAACCAGGGAAACCAAGGTCAACGGAAAAGATAGTCGGTTCAATTATTGTTTGTTCAAGAGCGTTTCGCAAGCTTTTGATCAATTCTGAACCTGCGTTTATACATCTCAAGCGCAGTCAATTGTATTATTGAAGGGAGAGACGTTTTCGCTTTAATGCCGACTGGTTACGGGCAAAGCTGAACTGACCTAAACTGTTCTCGCTCGAAGGAAGGCAATCAAACACTGTAGGGTTAACCCTGAAGCAACGCCAAGTTAAGAGCTTTACCTTTCGCCGGTTCGTATTAAACTTGAAGTCTACTTGTGCCTTCGCCGCTCGCGGAGGGCGCCGTGAACTTAAACGAGATCGATCGAGAGCTTGCTTGCAGGCTAGAAGATCACTGGTCATCACTCGTATTCTATGTTTTTAAATAGTCTATGTTCTGTGATCGTGCATTCCACATGTTTATTTTACATAACTAAAAATGCGTATTTAAAAAGCTTATTACACGGACGTTTGCTTACAAAATATGGGAAGCGCTTTACTTTCAAGTGAACTATACTTTGGAAACCCTACTTCGCCGTAGTTCTTGATGGTTCCGGCGCTTGTAATTGGAAAAGCATTATTATTTTGTCCTCCCGCTCTGTTTGTTCGTGACACTTTCCTGTTGGAAAGAATTTGATCCTGTTGATCTGATGTCGCCGACAGAAGTTTGCATTTGGCTCTTGTTTCGCTCAGTAATACTGCCATTTTCCACCTTCGCTATATCACAGCTAGTTGAGTTTTCATCATCACACTGTTCCTGATTTTGTGACACGGGTTTATACAATCACGCTCTGACAAACTCTTTCGCACATCGCCGGCCAACACATCATCATGGCTGCCGTTGCGGAAACAAAGATTCCGCACTTACAACAATCGCTCGCTGTGTTTACCGTTTTCTTTCCGCGCTACCCTACGAGCAGGCTATCTTGTACCTTCACTGCTCGTGCAAAACCCAAACAAGAGAGCATTGCTATTGCCACGCCGTCTATGAAAATATCAGGTCCGAAAATAATTCCATGTGTAATGTTTGTTTACATTTTCCTCCAATTCTATTGGTTGGTTATTTGACAAATGAAGCGTAATGAGTTGTCACCAAGTTGACACCTCGCTAGGGGCGGAATTCAAGAAACCGGGCCTCGCGTGCAGGCTCTCATTTCTCGTCCCACTCCCTCGTGCTCGAATGTCACGCAATACTAAGGATCACGATCGCGCTCCGCGCTCATTGCGCGAATGAGAGCCTGCTCGCAGGCTAAAAATATCCTTGCATTTACCTTCGCTATAAAAGAGTATTACAATAATAATTATTGTTTTTAAGTTTATAGCCCTTCGTCATAACAAGAGAGCGCACTGTTATTGTAAAGCCGCTGTTCTAGAGTAATAGAAGTAAATTGTTTTATGTATTAAATAGCAAAGAGAATCGTGTAAGAGTATAGATCGTTTTCATGCACGACATCATCAAAATTCTAAATTCAAAACTATTGATCCTACAAATTAAGCTGTTCTTTCAGTATATTCAATACATCAATGTCGTTAGTTGCTGGGGAAATGTTTGTACCAGCAGATTGCTCGTTTTGGAGATAAAGCTGCGTTTTGAAATTTGAGAGAGCCTGGCTCAATGTGACCTGAAATGTGGCTGTCACCAAAATGGGGACGGGGACTTGGGGACGGGGATGCGGGGACACGAGAACCGGGACGTGGGATGTGAGAACAGGTACGCGGGATATAAAATATATAAAAAATATATGATATTTGATCCTAGGACTGTTAGTCAAGTGCAGCGAAGACGATCGATCGTGTGTCATGTGATAAAATACTCCACGATTCCTGGAGTATTTCACCAGCGTGTGTCCCAGGGTCTTCTCCGCGCCCAGCCGCCATCATTGATCGCTTTTTTTTTCTTGAAAAGTCATGGCTAAAAAATTGGCTATGTATGCTGGAAAGTAGTAAATTATGGTAAGGTTATCGCCAAAGTGCCCGCTAGAGTACAAAATGTTTATATTAACTGAAACGATACTAAACTCCAGCTAAAAATGTTTCAGCACCAGGTTCATTGGTTCATAATTTTTTAAATATTTTTGTTATTATTTATTTTTATTACATTATTTTATTATTATTAATTTTTTTTCTTTTCATTTTTTTTTACATCCCTGATCCCGCGTCCCCGTTCTCGCATCCCCACGTCCCGGTTCTCGCGTCCCCACGCGTCCCTGTCCCCAAGTCCCCATCCCGGTGACAGCCCTGAAATGTTACAGAAACCAACATTTTCGCACTTTTAAAATACTTTTCAGATATGCTAATAAGCTTAAGTTAAAAATGATAACTAAAGCATTCAGAAGTGAAAACTCATGACTTCGGTAGCAAAATATTTTTTCATCTCGCATACATTTTTGGCCACCATATTGGTGTACCAAATGGTGGACTCTGTATTTCCGAATAACTTTGTTGCAATGAACACTGCCACTCTGTTTTTTTTTTTTATATTTTTGATGCACGCAAAACGATGTTGTTATTTTGGTGAAAACGATCTATTGTAAATTGCTGCATTGTAATCGTATTGACTAGCTAGCAATGTGTCGATCAATTCGAAGCTTCACCATTCCCCCCCCCCCCCCAACCCCCGGGCATTTGAACTTTTGAATATTGGCTCGTTCAAATTCCCGCCCCATGGGCCAAAATTGCGTTCAAATGCCCTACCTTCAGTGCCAAAGAACAAATGTTCACTCATGGAATAAAAAAGGTTTTGAAGTCACTTGCAAGCGTCATTCCACGATGTGAAAACTTCTCATACTAGACGCGTTTAGCAACTGAATGCAAAGTAGAATTTACATACCGTCGAATGAATTAAATTTAATAGTTGTTGTTCATTTTACAGCGTTTGTTCATTCGCTATTCAATAGCAGTTCATGCTCTGCGGCCAAAAAATATTTTATGAAACAGGCAAGATCAGCGACCGCAACTTTCTACACATTGACTGGCAATTGATTTGACTATTCAAGCTATAAAAACCTACAAATCATATAATTCAAATACACTCTAGTTTTTAAACATACCTTCCAAAATACTACACAGCTTTTGAAAACCTTTTCTTGTGAGCTATTCTCTCACAAAAGTAAACTCTTTTCCTCTACACTCCTCCATATTGAAACAACCATGTGTATTCCGCCGGAAAGACTTGACACTTCCGGTTCAAATTCCCCACCCCACCCAGGCAAGGTTCAAATTCCCCACCCCCTGGGAAGGCCTTGCGTCAAATGCCCTACTCCCTGGGCTCGGAAGATAGTCAAATGCCCGGGGGTTGCCCGGGGGGGATGGTGAAGCTTTGAATTGATCGACTCATAAGTAATGTATTGTAAGTTAGTGTTCTTTTTTTGTGTTGCAATAAAAAAAAAAAAATAAATAACAAGAGAGCGCTGCAATGAAGCATACCTGCAGTGTTTATCCTGCATCTCCCGATAACTCGAACCTTTTTCGATTTCCCTTTGAGGTTTCGAGTTATCGGGATTCAACTGTAAAAAGTCTACTGTATAACTAACTTATGTTTATCAGTGTATTCTGTAATAGGACCCTTCTGTAAAACACCTCCACTTACGGTGATGTTGGTTTTCCTAATTGCGTTCATAGAACGCATACTAATCCTGTGGTATGCCTGTGATCTCCTGCGTGTCCTGTGCATACAGTACCAGCAGACTCATTTTGTTTGTTCGACCGACCGACTTCCATTCTGGGCGGAGCTTCCCGTCAAAATATTGAATGATGTCACGTTTCGTGTGCAAACAAAATGGCAGATATTTTACCAAGGATGTCAGATTTGTGCCTCAAGAATTGATGAAACCAGAGGTCTATATTTACTGATGAAACTTTGGTATTTAAATGGAGGAAAGATAACACATTTAACTAGTGAAATGTGGGCACGACAACTGTTGATGAGTCGATCGGTCTAAACCGTTCATCGATCTATAAAAGATTGTCACAGCTTATAACAGTTGGCTAACAGTCTGTACATATTTTCCTTCGAAACACACATTAAGCGATTGTTGATTATTTATGCCTGACTGAAGTTAATTCAAGTAATCTATAACGATGTACATGTACATTCCCTTCTGAACACACCAGCGAAAATTGGCAGTAAGTGACTTTAATTTATATGTCTCATTGCTTAAGGACGTTCGCGCCCATTGCTAGTGCGCATCCTTACTGCATGCGCACGCTATTCATGCCGCATGCGCACGCCACGTCATGCATCCAGCGCGCGCGCTGAGAATGAAACTGGACAAACATAGTGCTGGAGGCCGCTTGAATAACTTGGCGAGGATTTTACTCTCTTGGAAGCACGGTGACCCCTGTTTTTCTTTTCATAGATTTATTGATTCTCTCCATTTTAACAAAAAACAAAAAAATTCTGAACGTGAGAAGTTTTGATTATTAAAATGTTGGCTTTTTCTACTCATTTGCGATCAAATTTTTCTACGAATGCGGGTGTGCATGACTTAAAAGTATCCTTCTGTAAGGCTAATTCTACCTGAAGGAATGACATCAGCTGCAAAAATTTACTCAATAGGCCTATTTGCGTTGAAATCAACACATCCATCTTATCTAGAGTTCTCCATTTTACATTAATATTTGCTGATAGCGATGAAGCCAATATCGCCTTACATGACCAAAAGTTCTAGGACTTCTAGAAACACTACGGTCTTCAATGCGCTTTATCTCCGAAACAAGCACGGTGACCCCCTAATTTTTTTGCCTTTTTGACATCAGTTGGTCATCATCTAACTGCAGCAAAAGTTATAGACTGCAAAACAGTCCGTATTTTCGCACGAGAGTGTCGGGCTGAACGCGGCCGAAGGATCTGGAACGAGCGTGAAATTACGAGTGGGATTGGGGATAGACGCTATAAATACGGACTGTCGCCTTTCCATACATGAAATCCGTTCTGAATTCTGCGTTGCTGGAGAAACGCAAAATTCCGATTGGTCCGTTTTTCGACGTAATCTGTCATCGGACATCATTCACGTCTCCAGGGACTAACCGCAAACGGCGTCAATTTTGTAGTTCACATTACTCACTGATTCAAGTTCGCGGCAAGATGGATCAGGGATCTTGTTTCGACTTGTTAGATCAGTTCGCAAGGGAAAATCTGCATGGAATTATTCTGAAACAGGAGCAGAAAGAAGCCGTTCTGTCTCTCCTTAAAGGAAGAGATGTTTTCGCTGTACTTCCGACGGGGTTTGGAAAAAGCCTAATATAACAACTCTTTGTGTTGGCTAAATCGAGCGATGTAATATCGTCCAAGGCTAAGCGGAGATCCTCTTTGACAATATCTGCCACTTTGCGTAGTGTTTTGCCATTCCTTTGAGGATTTACAAATATATTTTCCGACGAAACCCTTCCGCTTTTGAAATTCCCGAATTGCGTCTTGAAACAACACTCGCATAACCGGCAGGTATCTGAGGGAGAAGGATCTTTAGGTTTTCTCCCTCGGACAGAGCTTGTTTTTTTAGGCGTACTCATCAAGCCAATTCGACCGTGAATTTAATTCATAGTCGAAACGCGTAAATAACACTTCACCATGTGCACATTAGCATACGCTGAGTTATTTATGTCCCCTTCCCGCGAAAAGTATCATGTTTTTGGTATCGAATTCGCTTTGTAGGCGGAGCTGTTAAATAATTTTTGACACCTCAACGGAAGCATCAGACACCCTGGTCGGAACGAATCTGTTGTATGGAAAGGGACAGTCTCTCTTTCTCGCCTCTTACGAGGCTCGTTGTCGGCGCTTCGCGCCTCTAAAATTTGGGCGTCACGGAACAATTCGCGCGTCACGCACAATTATCTCGAGAAAAAGAGAGACTGTTTTGCAGTCTACAAAAGTTAAGCTTATGTTTGTACTGAGTTAATGTTGAACAGTCAACTTTTGAGATAAATAAATTGTTGAGCAGTCATTGCGCTCACCCAGTCCAGTAAAATGATTGTGTAGTGGTGCTTCACTCTTGTAGATGTAGTACACCGTCAAATATATGGTAATATTTCGAAAATATAATTGAAGTGTTACTTTTTTATAGTCTGCATACCGGCCATTTAATTTTCATTCAGAGATCGAGTCGATCAATTCCTTACACTCTGGTCATATTTAATATAGACTTACTTATACACCCCGCCTAATACAAAACTCCGAGCTACTGAAAAATTCGCCAAACATAATCATAAATGTATAAAATAACACATTGAAGGTATGAAATTTAATCCACAGGTCAACTTTTTAAGTTTGTTTTGCTAGCATTTATGGTTATAAATAATCAAGTTTGAGGGTGGCCAATGACTTTTCTGTTCTTTTAAGCTTTTAGTTTTTTAAATAAGCTTACAATTTGCATATGGTTTCAAATATTTGCACCGAAAGCCCAAATTGCGTGACTACTGAAACCGTGCCTGAACGTGAGTAAACTGTACCAAGAACTGTTCATAAATTGTACAATGTTTAATGTCTCTAACTTTTCTGTCTGCAACTCGAAAACCCACCGTCCTTAACCTTTTGTCGAACGCACTTTAATAATCGGTGATTACGCCTAGTAAAATATTATTATCATGTTTCCCACCTGGCGATCAAGGAAAACGAAGCCACAGTAAGCTTCACATTGGATATTACTTTCTGAAAAACAACACGAATATTACAGTGAGTTGATGTTTTGCCTTGTAGTGAAACAGAGAAGATAATACTCACGCAGTAGTGTTGGTTTTCTGTAAACAAGGTACAATTACCCGCCATCATTCTAACATTCTGAATGATTTACTTGTTGTAAGGGTGGGGAGGGGAAGAAGTAGTGACTCATTCTTCTAGAAAAATAAACAAACGTGTCGATTTTCCAAAACGAAACGTTAAATTTTGTGAAAAGAATAAGATTAAAATGAAATTATTCTTATAAAGTTCCATTCTTCAACTCGGTGTGCCTATAAACTTAACTTTTAATCCCAATCGTCTCCCCTCCCCTCCCTTCTCCCAACCTTCCCAACCCCCTCCCAATTTCGTTTCCAGGGTCTCTCTTCTTCTCGCCAAAAGGAGAGACCCTGGGAACAAGGTTGCTCTGTTGCTCTGCAAAGTCTTGTGACCTCTTTGTAACACAATACCGCTCATAAGCAAGGGTCACGTCCCGGTAATCTAATACAGAGCTTGGGCTGCCTGTGTGTGACCTGGCGCTTTTCTGTTCCATCAAAGATGGAATTTTGGATCAGAGCTACTTTACTTCTTTGTTCATATGGCTTCTTTAAGGAGATGAAACCCTCGGAACCTTTCCTGACACCATATTTGAAGGAGCCACCTATGAATCTCACAGAAGAACAACTGGACAACCAAATCTACCCCGTGTGGACTTACTCGTACCTTGTAACATTGTTCGTGGTGTTTTTAGTGACAGATCTCTTGAGATATAAGCCTATGATAATAGCTGAAAGTCTAGCTTATTTGACGACACGAATTCTTCTGATTTGGGCGAGTGGTGTGTTAGCTATGCAATTCATGCAGTTCGCCTATGGAGTGGCCACTGGCGCCGAAGTAGCGTACTATTCTTATATTTATGCAGTGGTTGACAAGGATCACTTCCAGATTGTGACCAGTTGTACGAGGGCTGCAGTCCTTTTAGGAAGAATGCTATCTGGAGTGATCGGGCAGCTTCTAATATCGTTCAATGTGACTGACTATCTGACTCTAAATTACATTTCTCTTGGAAGTATAGCGATCTCCTGTGTCCTCGCACTTCTTCTACCCAAGGCTTCTGGGAACGTTTTCGGCACCGGGGCTGCAGAGTCCGAACCTATTCTTGAACAACAACAAAATTCTTTCTTTTCTTCCTGGAAACGAACAATCTCTGACATGTTTCGTGATTTAAAACTGTGTTATTCTGACAAAGAGCTACTCAGGTGGTCTTTATGGTGGGCATTTGCAACCTGCGGGGAATTTCAAGTTGAAAATTTTGTGCAGAATTTATGGGACATTATCTACCCCTCTCACAAACATAAAATTTACAATGGTGGTGTAACTGCAATCTCACATCTGGCAGGATCAATAGTAGCCATTGTGCTGGCATATGTGAAGATTAACTGGTCCTTGTTTGGAGAGTTGTGCCTTGCAGTGATTTCAGTGGCAGATGCATTCTTCTTGTTTGTAAGTGCACAGACCAGCAGCATCTGGATGGCATACCTTATGTACATTCTTTTCCGCACAGCATATACTTTCCTCATAACAATCGCAAGGTACGTTTTTGTAGATTATGACTTCTGCAGTTGCAGTAACAAGTACCAGTTTAGAACAAGTTTAAAATAACTTCTCAGAGAAGTCAATGAGCTTCTCATCACCAAATTAAGTTGCTAAGCAACATGGCATATCACCATTACACCATACTGGTGTGCTCATGCTAATTAACGATTGGATAATAGTGATTGGAAACTTTTTGAAGTAATTCAAATTCTCTTTGCAATTCCATCTTTGGGTTTATGATCAGTTAAAATGTTTATTTATAGAGGTTTTCAGCAGGATTTGAGTCAGTGAACGAAATTGCGACATTCTCACACTAGCCTGCATAGCACCCTCCCCCCTCACGCTTTCTTTTGTTCTTTTCGCCTTCACACTTTCATGCACCTCCCACGCTCTCAGAAAGGACACAACTGCTACACAGGCTATTCTCACACTCGTGAAATAATTTGCCCCTTCAAAATTCAATGGCTGTGCCATACAGCTGTAAATGTCCTTCCCTGTTGTTACCCCTAGCATTTTGTTGCCGGTATCCATTTATACTCCTGGGTGGAGAGAGGCACTATCAGAGTAAAGTGTCTTGCGGCAGCACAGAGACAATAGGCGGTTAAAGCACAGTTAAGTACAATACTTTCTCTCCCCTAAAATTGCCTGCTGAGGTCACAAAGCTGGCTCAAACCCTGTTGCTGCTGTACTATTGGGTGAGATTTTTGAAAACAACAATTCAATCAGAAAGCAACCTTAAATAATAATATTTGAAAATGTATTACATTGTATTGATGTTGATGTTGACATTTTTATGCTTTTAATTATATTAAATTTAGTCTGCAGATAGCTAAACATGTTGAGATGAAAAGATTTGCTCTGGTGTTTGGAATAAATATGTTTGTTGCTTTGCTGTTGCAAACAATCCTGACAAGCATTGTAGTGGATGAACGAGGGCTCAACCTTCCCGTCAAAACACAGGTAATAATGCTAGTCAAGTTAACATAGAATTAAAGGGGCTCTGTTATTCCAGGGGGATTCCCATATAAAAGTTACAGGGGCAATTGTTGGAATTTGAAGAAAAAAAACCTAAAAGGTATCAAAATGTCACTTTGTGGCTGTGGCTCGAATTCATTTTCACTCCTAAGAGGTACCAATAATTCTAAAAGAAAGCTAGTTCATGTCCTATTTTTGCCCGGCGTAATACCCAATAAGGTACCAGGACCATCCAAACAGTGGTCATTTGCCATTTTAACAAACCAAACCACAAGTTTAAACCCTAAAAGGTATGACAATTTATTTACGGTCCCTTTCACTGTTATATTGAATCAATCGATCCCCACCCCACCCTCTGGGCTGTTATCTACATTTAAAATATAGACTGAAAGTTGCACACACTCTGATTGGTTAAAAATCATGTTTTATCAGGGTGTAAAACACAGAAAAGCTTGTTAAGGTAGTAGACCTGGCTTTAACAAGTCCATTTTGGAACCAAACAACTCTAATTTATCCATATTTACTCAGGAACGATTACCATAGACTAATAGAACAGAAGTTGAACTTTCAAAAAATTGATGTCTGAGGTGACAATTTTCACACCTAAGGTGACAAATCCCATTTGAATCGCAGGCTCAAAAAAAAAAAAAAGACTGACGTTTTACTGCACTACCTTCAAAGATATCTTTAAAAACAAAACGGGAATTTATTCCTATCCAGAAAAGGGAAATTCTAGCGGCAGCCCGGAGCCAATTTTATTTTTCTTCTTGAGATATCAGTTTTTTAGTTAAAAAACATGTGTCGTTTTTTAAGTGGCCATAATATCGAGTAGGAATATGTTTTCGCTCCGGGCTGCCGTACAAAGTTTCGTACATATCATTAGAATAAACTGTGCAAATTTCATTTAGATACGATAATTCTACGTCTTTATTCTTAAAATACCTTTCAGTGTGGTCTGTGCACTCTGTCACGGCCGCAAAATGAGTGAATGAAATCAGCAAAATACGCGCTTGAAGCTTTGTTTTTAGCGACGCCATATTGAATTATCATGAGTACACCGCTGATCAACATCATCAAGGAAGCATTGATCCGATTGTAGCACGAAATATGCACGAAATAAGACGGAGATTCTCGATCACTGTCGGGGAAAAAACATGGCGGCATAAACAATTGCGTAATACATAGCAATGCCAGACTTCGGCTAATGCGTTACGCATCTCATGCTGAGTTCGCAAAGGTCAGATATCAAAATGGCTTCTCGAAGGCTTTAGAAGGCATAATCAAGGCCATGGATTCAAAAAATGACTTCGAATCCATTTTGGAGACGTAGCATAAACAAATATCACTGTCTTTTTCTACAATTTCGCTTAAACTGTTGCCATAAGATCGCAAGTCGGAATGT
Source organism: Desmophyllum pertusum (assembly GCA_029204205.1). Classification (NCBI taxonomy): domain Eukaryota; kingdom Metazoa; phylum Cnidaria; class Anthozoa; order Scleractinia; family Caryophylliidae; genus Desmophyllum; species Desmophyllum pertusum. The sequence continues at coordinate 1,694,659 of MU826350.1, read as the reverse complement.
GAATTGATGTGAAGTTGCTGTCAACACGGGAACATCAGCTCGGATTGCATAGCTCTAATTATTAACTTCGCAAAATAGCGCTCGTGGCAACCAACTTCGGCCTTTATTTTCTCGGCTCGTAGCTTGAAAGTATTTGTGTTAACCTTTGTATTATCTTTCAAATTGTTGAACTTTTTGGTATTTTTAATTTTTGAGCTAAAGTCAGGTCTACCACCTTAAGTCTATATTTTAAAGCACATAAAGAAGCCAAAACCATGTATTATACTGTCATAAAACACTCTGGATATTCGAGAACACTTGAGAAATATAGAAAACACTCGCCTGTGGCTCGTGTCAACTGTCTAAATTTCTCTCATGTTGTCAAATTCCCATTGTGTTTTATGACAGTATAATACATGGCTTTGGCTTCTCAGGGCTTCTGATTTTATGCGATGGTGCGATTTCGCATAATTGACCTCAAATCGCAACCAATCGCATAATTCATGAAAAATCGCATAATTCGTACAAAATCGCACAATTTGAGAAAAAAAGGAAATACTCGTTTTAACTAAAGTTCTTCGACAATTTAAACGTTGTTTCAAGGTGATTTAATTACCTTTCAAAAGACCTCAGAAATCCTCTGCAAGCGTTCGATCGAACAAACAGGCGTTCTATCTGCAGTTTTGCACGTCGGGAGCCTGGTGCTAGTTTTCAATATAAAGCGATTGCTCATTGGCACAGAATAAACAATCCTTTTCTGTAAATGGACCAATCACAATCGTTGATATATTTGAAGATATCATTATTTTGATCCCTCTATATTTTTGATGTAAGTATCAGCGCAAAAACAGCTCAACAGTAAGTCTGTTGCTTTCAAGATGTAGTTGTTTTCGTTGAACACGAAACAAACATCCTCATGGATAAGTTTGTTGTTAAAACGCCGAGTGTTTCTTCGCAGGAGAAAAAAAGATCGCACCTTCCTGTAAATATTACTGCGAAAGACAGGGCAAGAAAATACCCCGAAGGTACATTTCATGCAACATTATGATTGATCATCTACGAAAGTTTGTGGTGGACATGCTCCTCGAAGCTGTTTCACACAAGCGGAACGCGGGAAAAAAGGAAGGTGGGAAGCAGCAAACCCTGAAAACAGTTTTGAACTGTAAAACAGTGGCACAAATCGAGAAAGTTCGTATTTGTCATGAGTGGTCAAGGTGTGTACCGCCCCCTGATGAGAGAGTTTCTACAATCTTGTGTTGTTAAAATGAGGCAACAAATGATTTATTTCAGATGCTTTTATTGTTCCTTTATGCTCTAATTTCCTGTTGGACAGCAAAAAATTGGTTGTCCTCCTCTGAGACCTAATAAAACAAGGTTAAATTAGCTTAAGAAAAATCGCATAATTTGCCGCATAATAGACCTTTCTTGCTGCATAATATTCCTTGAAAATGCCGCATAATTTCCCTTTTTTTACCCACCCTATCAGAAGCCCTGACCAATAGTCGTAAACACAAAATAAACTACTGGTAACTGAGAGAAACTTGTAAAATCCATATAGTATATGATACAAAGAAATATCATTCCCTGGCAAGTCTTGTTTGCTACATGTATCTGATATGTGTACATGTATCTAATTAGGTTAGGTCTATCTTGTTGACTTATTTGACTGCTGTTAGTAAACATCGTGGGCCGAATATTTAAACTAAGTCTAAGTTAGGCCGTGATTTAAGAGAATTTAATGAGGTCTAAATCTACTTATAAGCAGGTCAGTCTAAGTATAGCTAATTCTTTTTTAAGTCTGTGTTATACACCTTCTAAACAGGGTTTACTGCAAATGGCGTTAACACATTTAGGTTGGCCAGTTTAAACTTGAGTTACATGTAGGCCAGGGTTTTGTTAACCCTATCTAAACCTTGTTTAATATTCGGCCCTGTGAGTTTACCATAATTTAAAGGAAGAGAGGGTGAAATGAAGCATCAACAGTTATTACTGGAATTGTGGTTAAAATAGACCAAGTCTAACCAGTGGTGATCTAGGAAGTAATTCCCACCGATTTCACTGTCATGCAACGTTTTAACTTAAAACTCCTCAGAGTAGTTTGCATAGGATTTCTGTCAATCGTACATGTCAAACCTTCTATATGGAAGTGTTGGATTTTACCGCGAGTGCAAACACCTTCCATATAAGGTATGACATATATGATTGACAGAAATCTTTTGCAAACCGCTCAGAGGAGTTTTGATGTTAAAGTCAGGTAACAGTGAAATCAATGGTAAACAGGAATGATGCAATCCTTTGTCTTCCAGTTTGTCATTTATGGAAGCTACTTTTTCATCATCGGAGCTGTGTTCCTGGCAAGAGCTGTGTTTCACATGACCAGAGTGGGATGGCGGCGATGCTGGCAACACCGATACAACGAAATAGAAAACCAACCTCTGGCAGTTATGTCAAACATGGAAGAAGGGAGTGCTACTGAACCTGTTGGACTAAATACTAATGTTTTAATAGATGAGCTGGCAGACAATGATCAGAATTAAATTTCTGATATAAAAGTATACTATTTGTAAATTCTGATGTTAAATGTGAGGGTACACTAAGGGGCTTCCCAGGGAAGACATTGATTGCTTCTGCCCTAGATCGAATGCGATATCTTATGCCTTTCAACATAATAATTAAATTATTATACAGTCAAAGCTCTCTGAGCGGACACTCCGACTCGTAAGCAGACAGCTCTACTTACGGCCGCCTTGGCAAAACCCCATTTGAACCAATCAATCAATCATACAAACTTTGTATTTACACATTCCCATAAGTGGCCATTCCCATAAGCAGCCATGGACACTTTTGAGGGGTACAATTTGCATTTTTCTATTGTTTCTAAAGCTCCCATAAGTGGACACCCCAAAGGGACAATAATAGCGCTGTGCGCCATTACTAAAAATAGATCACATCACCTTAGACCCCCCACATGACTCAGACAAAAATTGTTGTTTAAGGTGATTCCTTAGTATTGCATTGCGCATCCTTACTGCGCATGATTTCACACGTAATTAGCACGCGCGCATAAAGTAAATGGCTGCTTTTCCTTTACGGCTAAGCTCGCCAGAGAGATAAATCGTCATTTTCTCATAAACGAGTATGGTGACCTATCAATTTTTCTCTTATTTTGAGTCTAGTAATCACCTTCTTTCTATAAAATAAATATAGACTAATTTCTATTGCAGAATAATAAATAATCACCGGAAACGTGAACTTAGCTAATAAAAACGTTTCTGGAAGCTGATATTATAAGGAATTATGGGGTATATACAAGGTCCGCCTGCTCCTAAACGAATACCGGGACCCCCCTTTTTTATTTCAAAATTTAAGTTCCCATAAGATAAACAACCAATAGGCAAAATTTGAATGAAAATCTATTGTAAGTTCTATTTCGATGGAATGACCTTAATAGGCTAATGGTTTTGTATGAACGTGACGTATTCTAGACAAGAAAAAGGCAATATTTGTGGCCTAGACTTTTGACCCACCCTCTGATTTGCGACTAGCAACTTCCTTAATCAATTTCAAAACTAAATTGCGCCACTGCAGTTTTAAAAATTGTTTACACGGCATCCTCGAAAAGCAGCTTTTTTTTAGTTAATTTTATTATTTTATAATTTATATTATTGTAGTTAGTTAGTTAGTTAGTTGTTAGTTAGTTAGTTAGTTAGTTAGTACATAATGTGTTATTGTAATATTGGGTGATGAAATTTTACCATGTTTAAACAAAGTTATCTATTCTATTTTATTCTATTCTACATGGACTGGGCTCATTTGTCGTCAATCAACAGTGAACAAAACAACACAGGAAACATACAATAGTTAGAATAGAAAGATGAAAATAAATAAAGGAATGAAGAAATGAATAATATTGTTTACTGACTCATAATATATTCTCACTGGGACCCTCACTTCCAAATGCCCCAGGCTATAATAAACAATTATTGGATGAGGTTGAGCATGATAGCGAGAATTATCAAGGCCGAGGTTTGTGTTATAGGCGGATAACACAAACCGAGGCCTTGATAATTTCGCTATCATGCAAAAACCAAATCCAATAATTGTTTTATTATCTGTATCACCAATTCCAAATTTCATGGCATCCCTGTTTAACCGCCACCTGGTTAGCTCAGTTGGTTGGGCACCAGACTGCAGAGCGGGAGGTCGTGGGTTCAAATCCCGGCCGGACCACCAACCAGGGTCTTAAAAATAACTGGTGTCTCCTACTTCTCTTCATACCAAATTAGTAGGGGAAGTTAAAGAACCCACACCACTGTTCGAAAAGAGTAGGGGACGTTGTCCCCGGTGTTGTGGTCTGGCCTGTTCACATGTATTCATGGGGTGGGTGGGGTGAGATCATGAATGGACTGATAGCGGCTGCCATAGGCGCCTTTACAAGCTGATGTCTGATCTCACCCTTGAGTTGAATTGTAAAGCGCATTTGGATATACTACATAGAAAATGCGCTATACAAATACCATTACCATTTATCTTGTAGGTGTCCTGTGAATATATACAAGCAAAAGACTGCCACAGATTTTTGTTCCTTCCATCTACTCATCTTTTTGTCACCATTTTGAATGACATCGTTGTGCAAGTGATTTATGTGCAAGGAAAAAGTTATGCCTCATGGTGTATAATAACAATTTATTCAAAAACTTGTTAAAATAATATATACAAATAAATTCTTGAACAGGAAATCCAAACATAAAAATAGTAAAAAAGGATGTGATAATTTCAATAATTCAAAGCTTGTGTAGGACTGAATATGTGGTGTGAGACGTCGCTCAACGTTGGTTTAAGTGAAGGGAATTGTGACTGACTAAAAGTACACACGAGTGACCATGAATTTAATACCATGAGTGAGAATAGTACCTCAAAATATGCCCCCTAAAACATATCAGAAATATTGAACAAAACCAAAATATTGTCATATTAACAGGCGACCCAGGCTTTAAGTTATATGAAAAATTCATAATTTTTTTAACCAGCAAGGTCTGAAAATGTTATTTAAATAATGATTAAAGTTTCTATTATTCTGTCCTCTTTGTTTCTATAATTTAGCGCTCTTGGTTTCCGGTGAAAACAATATAAATAGTTCTTTATTTTAAAGTTTTGGAAATTTGAGGTGGCTCTGAACCAAACTGGATATAATTTTTTTAAACTTTGCAAGAAAAGTTGTATCTCAGCTGGGTGCTGATCATTTTTCAAGTTTTTGAGTTATAAGCATTAATAAAGCTAAATTAAGGGTGGTTTATATAGGTTATACTGTTGCTATGGTAACCTTTTATGTCATGCAGATGTTCATAACCTGTTTACCAATAATTGGGCATTTGACAATCAATGAAATTATTAAGGTCACAAACTTTTCCCTCATCAATTTCATCGATTGGACAGGCTGTCAACATTTGTTAAATTACGTAATAATGGCGTCATTTTATTGTCAGCAACATATTTTGATGTATTCCTGGGGGGGGGGGGGGTACTCCCTCCCACCCAATAGGGTATGGATTTCGACCTGAATCATAAACAGGGTATGGGTTTTTGACTTGGGTGCCCTTCAGTTACCAGGAAATATTTTCCCCGACATTTTCTGCAGGCCTGGCTGCCATCCAACCTCACATCTGACAAAAACGATATCAATGTCGACAACACAAGATCACTGTCAGGAATCAAATGCTCAAATAATACACCTATAGTTTGTCTTCTTTTAACTTCATGTCATAAACAGGGGAGCAGGGTGAGTAGCTATATATGGGGGAAGTACCAAATTTTTGTCATAAACAGGGTCAAGGTTTGACAGCCTGGGTGTGCCACCCATCACAGGTCACCCCCCATTATTTTGTGGTCGGTACCTATTTATAATCGTGGGTGGAGGCAAGTGTGAGAGTAAGGTGTCTTGCCCAAGAACACAACATGCACAATGACCCAGGCCAGGACTCAAAACCGGACCGCTCAACACACTAACCATTAGGCCACCACGTCTGAGGGGGGGGGGGGCTTATTACAGGGGAAGGGGGGAACCTGCCCCCTCAGACGTGGTGGCCTAATGGTTAGTGTGTCGAGCGGTCCGGTTTTGAGTCCTGGCCTGGGTCATTGTGTTGTGTAGATACGTAGTGTAACAATCATCAGAAGTCTACATACTGTACACAATCAACAGAGGTCAGGTATATTTTGCAGGTTGCAGGTTGAGACTACTTTTAGAAACATTACACACGCGGTTAGGCAGAGAATGGCGTCACGGTTAGCCCCGGTTAGCTTAAATTAGCCCAACTGAAGGTTAGCCTAATTCTAACTGAAGGTTGGCCTAGTTGGTTAGCCTAATTGTTGGGGTTTGGGTTAGCAGTTGACCTGCAACCTACAACCTGCAAAATATCCCTGCCGGATACGAACTCTGTTGATTGTGTACAGTATGTAGACTTCTGATGATTGTTACACTACGTATCTACCGATTGAATCCACTATATGATTGTTACACCACGTATCTAACGACTGATGGCCGATTGAGGGAACACATGGCATGCATGGAGGACAAGAGCTGTGTAATTTGTGGCAAAAGCAATCCAAGATATCGCTGTCCTGCTTGTGCAAGACGAACATGCAGGTAATGCCATCCTCGAGAACTAAATCATTTTGTGGAAACTTGAATCGTGTACGAATGATTCTAATTCTTAGAGCCAAGGTGGCTCCCTATAGTATTCAAGAACATGAATAAGAGGATAAGAGTTGTAATAATAATAATAATAATAAAAGCATTTATTTATACACGATAGGATTAAAGCAGCATAGCTGATGTGGTCGTGTCATACTAAAGTTAAAAAATTACAACTAAAATTGAAAATTACAGTCTAGATCAATCGAAAAGGGTAAAATCGTCTAATATATTAGAATTAATTATATAGCAGAATAGTTTATTTTCAAACTAATTGTATTATTCATCTCTCAGTTTAAGATGTGTCAAATGTCACAAGATGCAATTTCAATGTTCAGGAGTACGCTGTAAGACAAAGTTTGTATCACTTGATAAGTACACGGACAGTAACTTGCTATCAGGTGAGCTTATATAAAGTTAAGCTTATTGGTTGCAGACCTTATTACATTTTAAAATATAGACTGAAAGCTGCACACGCTTTGATTGGTTAAACACCATGGTTTTATCAGAGTATAAAACACAAAAAAGCCGTGTGTTATCGTTTCACGCACTTTAACTCTATATTTTAAAGCACATAAAGCTTTATTAAGCTTATATAGACACGAGTGTTTTACTGGAAAATAGACCACTCGTAAAATTCATACGAAACTACATCCAGGACCCGAGTGGCGTATTTTCCATATCCTCACTAGTGAGGATATCGATGACGTCATTTCCCGCTTTTGCATGGCTTTTTGTGCAAAGCTGCCAAACTCCGGTTGAAAAATGGCGAGAGATAGATTCGCGAAATTCACTGAAGCCGACATGAAATCGTTCACTGAGGAGTAGAAAAATGTTAACGCGAAGAAGAAAACTTCATATGGCTTAAAATTATTCAAGGAGTTCCTTGCAAGTGAAGACGAAAGGAGAGAAATTCGGAAAGTCCAGCCACCGAGCTGCAAGAGTTCACGATAAAGTTTGTGCTTTTGTCGTTTGTCTATATAATAAAAAGAACATTACACGGCGGCGCGAAGATTTGAATTTTATTTTCTCATGGTAAAAACAATATTTTACTCACTCGCTGCGCTTGTTCGTAAAATATTGTTTTTACCACTCGAAAATAAAATTCATATCTTCGCGCCGCCGTGTAATATCCTCTATGCATTATGTCTATCATAAAACACTCCGGTTATTTGAGAACACATATCCAAACACTCAGAATATGTGCATGTATAAGTACATTGTATCAAGGGTAGAGTGTAATTATATAATATTTATCTTGAAAATATTAATAATTATTTATAATATACTAACCACATATTTGTAGGTTAATGCATTTTCAAGCATTTTGATTGGTTCTCTACTCATTGTCTCAGAGGCAGTTTACCTTATTTGGAAATACAGTACATGGAATCCGGTTAATACGGACACCAAGGGGACATGCGAAAGTGTCTGTATTATCCGGGTGTCCGTATTAAGCGGGCTCTCGAAATAAACATCACGGACACATGTAGCAGGCAAAGGCGTTAAAGAGGAAGAAGGCTACAAGCAATGACTGCAGTAAAAGGCCAAGGAAGTGAAACTTTTGTGTGAGCACAGTGACGTGAGCAGAGAACTTTAAAGTCAGGGTCAAACACCGGAAAAAAGAAAATCATCAAACATGTCACACTGTACTAGAATAAAATCACGTTATTCCTGAAGAAAGATTTCATTTCCAACAGGGTACAATTAGCACATAATCGTGACAAATGAAAACATACAATGTACAGATAACCAGTGTCCATAAAGCGAGGTTAATTTTGTATGAAAGCGTGTCACTCGGGTCACAGAAAAGTGTCTGTTTGTCCGTATTAAGCGGGTTAATGTAAGAGAAAATATATAAGCTTTTCGTCGGGACAAACAAAAACAGTCCATAATAAGGCGGGTGTCTGCCAAAGCAGGGTTCCACTGTACTGCAAAGTTCAATATTTTTTTGAACAGTTAAGACTTTCTATTTTTCCTTGGAGAAATTCAACATTTTCCCTGTGATTTTTATATTAATAATAATTATTATAAAACAATAATTATTATTTTGCCTCACTGCAGGCTCACCAATATTATTCTTGATTTACATGTGTAGTGTGTTTAAATTTGTAGACTATAAGTTCTTGGAGAATGTTGATAGATCTGTATACAGTGCAGCACATGATAGCCATAGCAAATACAGACGTTGGAACTCTCAGGTGTGTTTAAGGTTCATTTTACTGACTGTGTAATATAGTTAGTAAGATTCTCTCCTGGTTATTATAATTGTTTATTGGGATTACTTACTATTTAGGTTTTATTTTATTGCAAACCACTCCTGAATATTCTGAGCAACTTAACTACACTTGACTACACAGGATACTTTGAGCTCACTCACTCATCCTCTTCGCCCCTAGTGAGGCATAAGGCAGCAACTATCCTATGCCATCTATCCTGGTCTTGATCCACCTTCCGATTCACCCCATGTCAGACCTATCTGAGTCTCTCAGCTCAGTTTCCACAATTCTCCACCATGTTGTCTTTGGCCTCCCTGGCTTTTAAGTTATGGAGGTTTAGAGATTTCCTTAGCAACATTTTTGTGGTTCCTTGTAGTTTAGGTTCTCCCCCCTTTAGTGCATATTTTTTGTATGCCCTCCAAGATTTTGAGATTTATGATGAGTTATTTTTACTTGTTAATAGTTTGTAAATGTTTTGTTTGGTTTCAGATTTTGTATTTTTCCCGCAAGGCTAAGCAAAGTGGTGTGAATTTAAGACTAATGCCTGTAGGGATGTCTAAGAGGAAAGAGAATACATCAATGTTTAGTAGAAAGTAGGTCAAATGTTAATCCCATACTGTGCAATAGTAATAACGAAATTTGTTCTTTGTTTCCCAAAGTAATGGGAACAGAATTTGTTCTTTCTTCCTGACACTTTCATGCAAACCATACAGTACATGTAGTGCCCTCTCAAGCGAAAAGTGAGTGAAAATTCACAAGAAGATCGACAATTTTTAGGCAGCAAGATTTTGAGAGAGAAATTTCTATTGTGTTAATTCACTAAAATGAAACAAAAATATCAGCGAAATTATAAGCATTCGAAAGTTTCCTCAGATTCTTCTTTGTGACTGAATATGGTGTTGCATGTTAATAATAATAATTTATTTAATATATATATATATGTTAGGTTAATTTGAGGCAAGTTTTACAAGAGTCTATTAACAGTGTAGCATTGTAGAGTTACAATTTAGCCACCCGCAATTACATGTACGATCAAACGTCGCAATATCGTTTTCATTCAAAATTTTGTTACATTTTGTTGAAGGGCTGAAAAGCATTTGTTGAATTTCGCTTTCATTACTTTTGCACAGTACTGTATATCAGCAAGAAAAAAATTACTAAGGCACGTAATTATAAATTACATGATGTTGCCATGGTAACAATCTTGGTTCCAGAGCTCTTTCATTCAGAAGTAAAATTAATTTCCATATTGTTAGCTTTACCAAACATGATCTAGCCTGACGAAAATAAGCTATGGCTAGCTATTTCAGTGATTTAGGCAGGAAGACAACTACTTTTTTGTACCCTGGTGATATCTTCTTATTCGGTTGATAAAGAAAACATCACATGCAAAAGAGCAAAGAATGTAAACAAAAAGTGAGGGTGCACTAAGCACAAACATCTCCAGTGTTTCTCCCGAGAAAGTCGCTCAGCCAGAAATTTACCCCCTTGAATATCCTTGGTAAATGTAACCGTAATTTACCCAGGAAAATTAAACCTGAAATTAAAATTTAACTGCAACATATCCATGCTGTTTTCCTCATATGATGTCATAAGTTAGCAAAGTTGCATAATACAAAAATTTGAAAATCTCTGGAATATGGTTGTCGAAATGATGCAAAATTCAGGATCAATATTCATTCACATTCACCGAAAATAACCATTCACATTCACGATCAATATTTTGATTCACAAATAAAACAGTTCACATTCAACATTTATATTTACATTCAGGATCAATATTTGTTCACATTCAAGCGACAACCATTCAACTGAGAGAAATATTAATTCAAGGTTGATATTCATTCAATGGCTATGCATTTATCCGCATGATTATATTGGTTCACATTCACAAATTAATTTTGTTCACGGAATGGTGCAAAATTCACGAAATATATCCATTCAGCAATTACTGCGCATCACATTTTGCGCACACCACGTGAGTCAAAACAACCTCGTACCCAGACCCCGCGTCCCCCTTTACCAAAATGGCGGACGCGTTGTGATTAGACGAACGATCCGAACCAACTGATTGGGAGCTCTTCTTTGGAGCGGCAGTTGAAGTCCTTGATGAATGTGAAACATTGTGGGAAACAAGTGATGCTGACTGTCGGGAAGCTGTCCAGATTAGGCTGGAGTATGTTATACAGGCGCTCCAAACCATATTACCATTTCTCTCAGAGACCAGAATAGTTATGGAGGAAATTGTTAGAAACTTTCACCAATTACATAGGCAGTGGATCGGAAGCCAGCGTTCGAGGTGTACCGATCTCGCTCCGTATGAACTGCATCACAGCATTATCCAACTGCTCATCGGATAAGGGTGTAAACCCTGTAACATCCTGCAGTCCATACTCCACAACACGACGTCTCAAAGTCCAATGCGATACTAGAAGCATTCTAGCTATTTCAGTCCAGCAAAGGCCTAGTGTGCGAAGACTGATCAGCGCGTCTTCTGGTATATCAAGTCTCGGTCTACCTCTGTCTCCATTTCTTTCCACTGTTGGACCGACTAGCGAATACAGAGCGAGATCGGTACACCTCGAACGCTGGCTTCCGATCCACTCTCAGTTGAATGGTTGTCGCTTGAATGTGAACAAATATTGATCCTGAATGTAAATATAAATGTTGAATGTGAACTGTTTTATTTGTGAATCAAAATATTGATCGTGAATGTGAATGGTTATTTTCGGTGAATGTGAATGAATATTGATCCTGAATTTTGCACCATTTCGACAACCATACTGGAATGCGATGAGAAAAAAAAAAATACCAACCTCATTTTTAAAGGACTTTCAAATAAGCTGGATTTATTTTTTACCTCATAGGCACTTGAATTAAATTTAATTATAAATTGAAGGGCATGGTGGAATACGGGACCGGTGTAATTGACAAATTTGCTTAAATTTGAAATTGCTAAAAAAAATTCCAATTTTTCACATACAGGCTTGTTTTCGCTGGGTAAACATTGTCCTTTATTTTCCCCCTCAATTAACTTTAGTTTTTCCATCTGTGTTACAAAATAAATATTTTGTTTGTTGAACAATGAAATCAGAGATGCGGCTTATTGTAAGTTGGAAATTGCACTGACATTTCTACTAGATGTGTTTCTTGAAATTATCGCAACATATTTTGGGTTTACAGATATATTTGTGGTTGTAATATTATTAGTAGCTTACGATCTATATAGCTAGCTGCTACACTACCTGAGCAGGCGGGGTGGCCATGTATTAAGCCTGTGAAACTACTACATGTATGGATTATGACACAAAAGGTAGACCAGCTCCTGTGGTGTGACTTCTTGGAAGTGACCACCTTGGCTTGACATTTTAGGTGGTGGCTTATGTGAGATTTGAGTGTATTACAATGTCTGTTATTTTAGGGAAAAATGCATAATGTGGAGAATCCAGTGGCTGTTTCCTCAAGCTGGTGTGGAATATGTTGACAGATGGTAAGAATAGAAGTTAAACTTTCTATTCCTTTGCTTAAGGTTAGGCCTTCACAGGTGACCATGTTTCTTGTTTCTGTCCATCATATAGTTTTCTAAATGTATTTCATCCAACATTTCTAAACAACAATAGAAAAAGATCAAAATGTAGCCAAGGCATTTCAAAATGCATTTTCAGAGAACAGTTTATTAAAACCACAAAGTAATTTTTTTGGTTTTTCCTTGTTACAGTGGAGCCCCGCTATACGACCACCCTGTTAATACGACCACCCCGTTAATACGACCACTTTTTTGTGGCCCGAACAAAAGCCTACTCATTTTCTTATCTGAAAACCCCGTTAATACGACCACCCCGTTATTACGACCAACGACCACCTTTTGGAGTCCCCAGTCGTTATTTTCTTTATAAAATTACCCCGTTAATACTACCAGTCAAAATGCCTGGTGAGACTGCTGAATGAAAACAGACACAATCTGACAAAGAATAATGCATTTTAGTGAATGTTGTCCGGCAAAATTGTTAGTGATTAGCGTGTTCAATTCATAGCGGAATTAAAGGTATAGTTGTCATGGCATTATTTAGAAGGGTGTAGTACCATAATTTGACCCTACCCCGTTAATATGACCAGGGAAGTTTTGTTTATGTTTTTTATCAGTCACCCCGTTAATACGACCAAATTTTCATGGCCCAACAGTGGTCGTATTAACAGGGTTTCACTGTACTTAGTCAATGACATGGTCTTTTCAACTGAAGGTGAATTTATTTACATGTACATGTAGTTTATTGTATGCTGTCAGAAGCGGTGTTTGTTATATGGATCATAATGGCTGCTTCTACTGTAGCTTTGATGCATTTTAAATGTTAACATGTGTCTTATACAGTAGGTTCGAAGTGCCTACATACAGGTGGGCCTTGGGTACACAGTTAGATAGGTGTTGTCTACAAGAAGTGTTGCCATGGTTACTAAGAATTATTGTCTGTTAATTTATCATACATGTATTGTACAGGTATATCTTAATGTAAACAATGATCCCCTATAGCAATTTGATGGTAAATACTCAGGTACAGCTAAAACTACATTATAATAACCTTGAAATACCAGAATTATAACTTTAGCAAGATTAGTTTGATGTATTTTATTAATTTCAATTACAAATATGTACATTACAGGGTCTCGGAGCTAGCAGTTGTGAGAGATGTCCTTAAGAAGTACATTGACCCTGAACAAGCAGATGCTGTTTCACAAGCAAAGGTACAATGATGGAAAATCAGCAAAACATTTGTTATGTATAATAATACATGGTTGCTTGGAGACACTCACTTATGAGTTATCAAGTTGAACACTTAAATTGATCTCCGTAGGCTTGTGTATTATTCTGTATTTCTTATGCGCAGTGCAGTTTCAGTTGAAAACCTGTGTTAAATGTTGCACACATGTTTGAAACTTGGGTTACACAAATGTGTAAAAACCATGTAAACTGTGTGTAACAAGGGTCTTTTTATAATCAATAAAAATGCACGTTCTATCTAAGCTGCAGAGAATTCAACAGTCAAGTATATAGATAAGTCTTAGATAAGTCTTCTACACTTTCATGTCTGTAGATTTAAATTCATTCAGTTTTAATCAACTGTGTAATCATTTCTGATCAGAACATATATATTGGTGGTTTTCATCTGATGTCATCAAAATTCTAAAATCTAAACTGTTAATTCTACAAAGCTATTCTTCACATATTCCAGATATAAAAAACATTAATCTCTCTGCAAAGTTTGGTATCGATTCAATGCTTCGTTTTGAAAATAAAGCATTTTGAAATTTGTGATGTCTCAAATGAACGTGTTTCTGAACTGCCATAAAAACGGATAAAGACGGATGTCATTTTTAAATTTTCAGAGGTGATAATAATTGAGAAGTGATATCTAAGAGCTTTGAAGTGAAAGCTGATGATAATTGCTGGTAGAATGTACTCTACTTCTTGTGCAATGTTATGGCCGTCATATTTGTGTCCCTCTGAAGGACACCTGAAGCTGCATACTAAGTACTTTAAACCTGATAAAACGTGTTGTGTGTGTTCATTGAACAACTAACTCTATTAAATCGATTCATTTTGATACTTATCTTGATTGTTTAGTTTGTTTTTAGTTGAAATATCAGCCGTATCGTTGTCAGATTTAAAGACACTTCACCTGCGAAGAAATGTTTCTTTATGAATAATTAATTATATATACCCATCTGGTAATTACCATAAGGTGCCATTCTTACACGGTTGGGTTACCAGACATGCTGCATACTTTTAGTGTGATGGTAAAATTCTTGGTATGAAACTGAATTTTTTTGTCCATGTTTTGTTTGAACAGTTTAAAGAACTATTGTGAAATTGGACCCTGTGGAGTTTCTGTGTTTTTAAAAATGGAGCTTCTGCCTGCAACTGAACTAAGGTAAGCAATACATCAGTCAATTTCAGTAGTGCTCGTCCCCCAAAATGGCGCAAAAATATATGGCTGTTTCTGCATAAGCATAAACTGGAGTTAATGTTTAGCTCAATTGAACCACGAACATACCTCGTGTTTGCTAATGTTTTTCCCCGTTAAGCGATCTAGCGTACTTTGTACTTCAGGCACGCTCCTCTTAAGGTGGCCCGCGGTTATTTATTGGAGCGGAGGTTCCCTTTTTTTTAACTACTTTTCGGCAGGAAAGCGTCAACCGATTTCTCTAATGTTTGGTATTCAAAATATGGAATCTTTACATTTTAGAAGGCTTTTAATTTTAGGACAAACGAAATTTAAGATTTAGAGATACAAGCGCTATTAGAAAACCTTGTTTTTTACGAAATCGCGAATATTTTCATAAAACGAAGATAGATTTTTTTCTAATTACGTTCAATAAGTTCCAAGACTTCAATGTTTACTGTGAGCAAGTTTCCACAAAATCGGCTGCATAGAAATTGCTGCACAGTTCACTGCTGAATTTTAGCTTCAAAATAATATGCTTGTGTATTTGCTTCATCTGTTGCAAGAACGCTTCAATAATGCTAAGATCGCACCTATTGTTAGAAGCTTGATACCACCTAAACCTTTGCTGAATAATCGGAAAAGATCGGAAATTCCAAGTAAAAGTTATAAGCAAATGAAGAACAAGATGTTTATAGTGCGTAATTTGTGAATTTCAAAATATTCACGTTTGTTCGACTTGTGAAAAAACTACCGATTTGTTTTCCGTAATTGTTAAGTATGATAAAATCCAGCATATATAAAAACGACCTCGCCTAGTTTTGGGCGTGTAGCCTCGACGAAGCTCGGCGAATTAAGTCGTCAAGTTAGCTACTTCATGTCCTCCATTTTACCAATGCTTTGAAAACCCCTCGTCTTCCGTAAATTATTCAAATTTGCCGCGTTGTGGGATTTATTTTGCACTTGGGAATTTTACGAATCATCGAAAATTGAAATGATAATGAACGATCAATGACATTCCAAGGAAATTTTCGATGATCCGTAATTCCCAAGTGACAAATAAATTCCAGAACGCGGCAAGTTTGAATAATTTACGGAACACGAGGGTTTTCCTAGCATTTGTAAAATGGAAGACATGAAGCAGCTAAATGGACGAGCCAAATTCTCCGAGCTTCATCGACGCTACACGCCTGAAACAAGGTTAGGCCGTTTGTATATATGCTGCATTTTAACATACTTAGAACTAAGCGAAAACAAATCGGTAGTTTTTTCAAAAGTCGAACAAACTTGAATATCTTTAAATTCACAAATTACGCACATAAACATCTTGTTCTTCATTCGCTTATAGCTTTTCCTTGGAGTTTCCGATCTTTTCCGATTATTCAGCAAAGTTTTTAGATAACATTAAGCTTTCCAATGATAGGTGCGATATAATAATTATTTTAGCGTTCTTGCAACAGCTGAAGAAATACACAAGCATATCATTTTTGAAGTGAAAATTAAGCAGTGAACTGTGTAGCAATTTCTGTGCAGCCGTTTTTGTGGAAACTTGCTCACAGTAAACCTTGAAGTCTTGGAACTTATTGAACGTAATTAGAAAAAATCTATCTTCGTTTTATGAAAATATTCGCGTTTTCTTAAAAAACAAGGTCTTTTAATAACGCTTGTATCTCTTAATCGTTTATTCCGATTGCCCTAAAATTAAAAGCCGTCTATAATTTGAAGATTCCTTGTTTAGATTACCAAAAATTACAGAAATCGGTTAACGCTTTCATGCGGAAAATTAGTTTTTAAAAAGGGAGCCTCCGCTCCAATAAATAACCGCGGGCCACCTTAATCACACCTATTCTTAGCGCCCAATTACGTTTGATTGCGCACGTGCGGTCGACCCGCCAGCCAATCAGCTTGCGAAAAGCGTATCACGTTAATGCCCAAGTTCCACTACCTTCGGCAATCCCCACATTCTGCTCAGTCGCGCGGAAAGGTTGAGAACTTTTTCTTGTATTTCGCCGAAACATCACAGTTTTATCCTCATCGTAATGAGCGACTACACCCAGCTGACCTCAGAAGTTCTTCGGCTGCTGTGCCAGCAAAAAAACCTGCCGATCACGGGCCTACGACCACAATTAATCGCCCGTCTCACCGGCTCATTTCAAGCAGCCAAACGATCGGCAACCCGCACACCAGCCGGTTCGAGGACGAGATCAACACGAAGGAAAACGTCATCCAACGCAGCAACAAACGCAGCGGTTGTCTCGGTCCCCGATCCCAGTCACCAAGAGGAACCGATCGCCGACGATCAAGATCCACCACACGTAGTTCAGCCCCAACTCGTTGAACAAATCACAGCGATCGTCTCGGCCGTCGTCGATAGTAAATTAGCAAGCCTTCCCCCGGCGATCTCCCAGCCAACAACTCCGACATCCAACGCCGGCGCATCCAACATAAACCTGGGAGACCCGAACTCTGTCCAACAACTACTCGTTCACCAACCTGGAGCCCCACATTCTGGCGATATTGCCGCCCACGTAGATGAAAAGACCAGGAAAGCCATCACGCAGGGGATAGACCAGCCCAGCTTGGGGAACCCTGCCGCAATTTTAACAAGGGATTCCCCTGCATCAGGAACCCCTGCCCCTACCCTCACCGCTGCTCAGTCGCTGACTGCGAGGACACTCACCCCGCAACAGCACACTACAGCCAGCACTCTGGAAAAGCTTCAAAATCAAGTGATCACAAACGCCGATGAATACATTTCCCGGCTGAAACCAGGCACCCCCATTAACGTTGATCTCCTTGAATTTTATCTTGAGGGCCACCCGGACCCGCCCTTTGTTATTTCTCTGTGCCGGGGACTGAGGGAGGGCTTCCGTATTGGCTATTCTGGTCAGAGGACCAGCACGTTTTACCCTAATTTACGGTCGGCCAATTTACACCCAGATATTTTGGAACACAATCTGCTAACCGAGGTCCAGAATGGCCACACTGCAGGGCCCTTCCCTTCCCCACCTTTAGCAATTTTCGTATCTCCCCACTGGGACTCGTTCCCAAGAAGCACTCTGAGAAATGGCGCACTATTTTCCATCTCTCATACCCAAAAATTCAAACTCCAGCATTAATGCCAACATCCCAATTGAGGAATATACCTTACAGTATGTTACCATTGACAATGCCATCCATCTCCTCCTCTCCCTTGGGAAAGGTGCCTTTATGTCAAAGACAGATGTTCAATCTGCCTTCCGTATAATCCCCGTTCACCCCCTAGACTGGGAACTACTCGGCATGCAATGGAAAGGGCTTTATTTTTTTGACACAGTACTTCCCTTTGGGCTCCAGAGTGCCCCCTTTCTTTTTAATATGCTCTCCGATGCTTTGGAGTGGATTATACGTTCCAAGCTCAACATCCCAGGGGTCTTGCACATCCTCAATGATTTTTTCATTGCTCTGGCCCCCCCCTCGTTCCCACTGTGCCACTGCCTTGTGCCAGCTGCTGACCCTATTTACCGACGACCTAGATATTCCCCTAGCCCCGGGTAAGACCTTTCGCCCCTCTACAGAACTAGAATTCATGGGTATTCTACTGGATTCCACAAACATGGAAGCCCGACTCCCCGAGGACAAATTGACCAGGCTTCGTTCTCTTGTTTCTTCCTGGCAGTCGAAGACCCGCTGTCGCCTTCGTGACCTACAATCCCTCATTGGGTCCCTCCACTTTGCATGCAAAGTGGTCGCTCCAGGGCACCCCTTTCTCCGCCGCATTATTGCGCTGACCTGCGGTTTGTCCAACCCTTACTCTTTTATCCGCCTCGGCCAGGAATTTCACAAGGACCTGGACATGTGGGCACTCTTCCTGGCTTCCTGGAATGGGGTTAACTTGTTCTTACCCCCTTTTTCTCCTGCACTGCTTTCATCCCCCTTGTGACCGATGCGGCGGGTTCCATAGGTTACGGGGCTTACTACCACCCTCACTGGTTCCAGGGCAAGTGGCTCCCCCAACACTGCATTAGCTCTACCCCTGACATGAGCATTGCCTGGCAAGAACTTTTTCCCATTTACCTCGCTTGTGCCTTATGGGGGCCTCTCTGGTGCAATAGGCACGTACGTTTTTCCTGCGATAATCAGGCAGTGGTGTCCATCATCAACACTAAGAGCTCAAAAATAGCTCGTATCATGGATCTCCTCAGGGCCATTACCCTTTCCACCCTCAAATATAATTTTACCCTAACAGCAGTTCATGTAGCGGGCGTCCAGAACGGTATTGCTGACTCCCTTTCTCGCTTCCAGATGGAACGTTTCAGGGAGCTGGCACCAGGAGCCTCGCCTACTGGCTACCCCATCCCGGAATACCTGATCCATATTTAACATCCAAAGTCTCCGGCTACTTATGGGGATCCCTTGCTCCTTCCACTAGGAGAACGTATGCCTCAGGAGAAAAAACAGTTTATTCATTTTTGCCTTAAGCATGGTCTAGTTACTCCTCCACCCCCTTGCTGCCCGTTAAGGAGGTCACCCTAATCTATTTTGTGTCTTACTTAGCTGATCATGTTAAATTTCATACAATTAAAGTATACTTAGCAGCGACACACAATTTGCATGTAGAGTTCAACTGCAACCTCAACTTCGCAGCCATGCCTCGCCTCCAAAACACTCTTCGCGGAATCAAGCGCACCCTCGGTATGACCAGGCGTAACCGTCAGCCTATTACCCTTTTCATTCTCGAAAGCATTTTCAATTTACTCGCCCCTTATCGTTCGCTCGAAATTGATACTGTGATGCTTTGGGCCGCTTTTACATTAGCTTTCTATGGCTTCTTGAGGTGCAGCGAACTCACATGTAACGGTCAGTTTGACCGCAATGTACACCTCACCCGTGAGGACATCACCTTTATACCTAACATCACCAAACCTAGTCACATGGAGGTCCGCATCAAGAAGTCTAAGACCGACCCGTTCCGGCAAACAGCCATCATCACCATTGCCAAGTCGCCCTCAAACGTCTGTGCAGTCTCTGCCGTACGCGAATTCCTCCTTCAAACACCTGGCTCCATCCAACCCACATGGTTTCCTGTTCCATTTTAAGGATGGCACCTTTCTCTCCCGGCGTACACTGGCCTCCAACTTACACACACTTCTGGACTTATGTGGCCTACACTCGGATCATTACAACACCCACAGCTTCAGAATCGGAGCGGCAACAACAGCCGCCGCTGCGGGCATACCTTCCTGGCTCATAAAAATACTTGGCCGCTGGCGTTCAGATTCCTATGAAAGGTACATCCACCTCCCTCAAGCCACTATACTTCAAGTACCAGCTACAATGGCTGCCTACCAACAGGACCACACGCCTACACAGAACCTCGCAACATTTGATCCATGGTCATGAACAATACTTTAATAGTACACTGTCCGCTGTTTAACTGTCCCACGTACCAGACATTGAACTTTGTACTTTGAACTATTTTGAACTTCCCTGGTTATGTCGGTACCTTTTAGGTTTATAATTAAGGAATAAGAAACACTGTCTTACAATAATATCTTTTATTCATCACCTTGAAGAGGGGTAACCTTGTTGCGAGGGGTCCTGTCTGAGGCTACTAGCAGAATGCTGCTCCGCACCATCCTGGGTGGGGGAACCGTTTTGCTGTCCAAACAGCTCTCTTAGCAGCCTCAGTGTGGGAGGATTCTGTTCCAGAACCATGGGGATAAGTGTTGCTGGCGCCAACCCTTCAGTCCCACACTGAAGCGATGCCTGGGTTGCCTCAGCTTGGGTGTTAAACGCTGGCGATCCCACTTCCCCTTGCTGTCGCAACCTTCTGGGAGCTTGGCATAGGTACATGTACACTGTGCTCCGTGACACACGGTCTGTATGCCACTCGCTTAAACTAGCCCCTTTGCTGGCCTCGCACATGGCAGGCAGCACTCGGGTCCTGGACAACACTTGGCCCCTAGCCTTTCTCCCACAAAACTGTGTCATTTAATTGTGCGTGACATTAATATTCTATTACTCCGCCGCATCATCAAAGAGTAGACAAAGGAAATCAGTGATGGGGCGCTTTTTCGAGTACATACGTTAGCCATAGAAAATAAGAAAATGGTCGGATTTTCTCATTCTTAATAGCAAAGTAATACTAACTAAATAGAATTAAAGAATAGGGTATTGCATTCTACTATAGGTTATTACATTTGACTTGATCTATGTTCCAGGTATCACCAGCTGGATATTTCACAGACCATAAAGGAGTGTCTAGTTCACAAGACCATCATTGAATTCCCTACATTACATGTAGTACTTCCAGACAAGACATCAAGCTACATCACTGACTATCAAGATGCGTAATGCGTGCTCTATTTACTGTAACAAGAATTTTCGAAGAAAATATAACCGGGCTTTTTTTTATCAAGCAAGCAAGCCGTTTTACCTGCTTTCTTGCTTGAAATCTATCAGATTAGTCACGGCAGTCACGCTGAAGTCTGATGTTTGCGTATAGTGCCTACTGTCAATTTTCTTGCCTCTGAGCAGTCTTTGAAGATCATTCCTCAATATAAAGCCAAAGTTGAATAAGAGGAAAAAACACGACAACATAGGTACGAATCGGTGTTGAACCATCAATCGCAGACGTTCCGCGTTGCACCATCATCATTCGCAGCTATTCTAGTCACAGTTCGACAAATTGCGTGAGTCAAAATGTGATATTGTAACGTAATGGTTGTTATTTGTAAATCTTCTGCATACAAGGAAGTGAATTGCTGCACCAACACGAAAAAGTAATGTATTTCACACTAAATAAACAGCAGAGTATTCATGTTCAAATCAAAAGTAATAGCTTGATATGAAATTTGACCTAACGGCGACCCTGGTTTATCAGACGTTGACTCATGTGACCCCATGACGTAATCGTCCTTATTCATAAATCTGCATTTCTCAGCAAGTTTCTGTTTTTCACAGAAAATATACGGAAAAGATATGTATTTCACACAAAATGACAATTATTTAACAGGACAATATTCATAAAATATCATTTAGGCAAAGGATGACCCTGGCGAAATCTAACGTAGCCTTGATAAAAAAATTGATCTAATGGCGCTTCCAGTGTATGTGATGTACGTACGCACCTCACAGACAATCTCTTCAAGTCACGATTCGACGTGACCCTATGACGTAATCGTCCAAATATAAATCTGCACGTCTCAGCAAGTTTCTGTTTACATAAATCTGCGAGTCTGGGCAAGTTTCTGTTTTCCTTTTCGGAAAGAAATGTATTTCACACAAAACAAACAGGACAATATTATGACCCTGGCGAAATGTAACGTAGCCTTGATAAAAAATTTGATCTAATGGCGCTTCTAGTGTATGTGATGTACGTACGCACCTCACAGACAATCTCTTCAAGTCACGATTCGACGTGACCCTATGACGTAATCGTCCAAATATAAATCTGCACGTCTCAGCAAGTTTCTGTTTACATAAATCTGCGAGTCTGGGCAAGTTTCTGTTTTCCTTTACGGAAAAGAAATGTATTTCACACAAAACAAACAGGACAATATTATGACCCTGGCGAAATGTAACGTAGCCTTGATAAAAAAAAATTGATCTAATGGCGCTCCTAGTGTGTCCACCTAGTAGTGAGTACAATGATTTAATATTTTGACGAGTCAAACTCACCGACGTTGCGAAATCTGTACGCCGCTCCGATGTGTTTACGCGGTCCTAAATTAATATCTATTTGGACCAGTCCAACTTTCACATAGGCTCGATTTCCGCCGCTCTCTCGAGTCTGGGCTTCGTTCTTCCCCGAGAAAATCTTTCACAAGGCGAATACATTCATATATATTCATACTCACCCCTAGCTCTCCTCCTAGCACTTTGGCGGAGTAGAGGTATAAGAGATCGACGACAAAAAAAAAAAAACAGAAGCTATTTTATTAACCGGGCTGGGCCCAGGCCCACGCCCGGTTAATTAGTATACAGTTGAATGTTGTGTAAAGGAACAATTGTCATACATGAAAAAAAGATATATATTGTCTTGGTAAATTTAAAGAAAAACGTCGTGATGAATTAAATTTGCTAAAAAAAGAGTTCTTTTCTAACTAGAACTGCGCTACTAGACTTCTATTTTAAGATAATTCTTCCATCTGTGACGTATGGTATCCTCATCTGGGGAAATTGCAACAATATGGACAATATAGAGAGTATCGAGTTCTGGGGCCGTATTCACGAAAGCATCTAAGTCATAAGAGCCTCCTAAGATATATCTTAGAATAGAAATCCTCCTAAGATATATCTTAGAATAGAAATCCTCCTAAGATATATCTTAGAATAGAAATCCTCCTAAGATATATCTTAGAATAGAAATGTAAAAATTGTTCGGCACTGGCTGTGAAAAACGTTAAAACGAACTTTTTAAAATACTTTAAAAAGACGTTTCGGTCTTCATTGGTTAAGTGGAATTAAAAATTGTAACAAAATATATATAGGTCCAAAATTATGTAAATATAAAAGAGCAGAGCATTACTTGGCGACAGGCGAAGCCCCGAGCCAACTATCAAAGTCGATAGAAACCGAGAGCGAGCCGTCTAATTGTTTTAGCATAACCCAGCGGCTGGCTGATCTATTAATATAGAATATCGATAAAACTGATTTATTGACGGTTTTGTGTGATACTTTTGGCCGAAAAACTGCGCGCGCGCTCTCCGAGAGCCGTCTACAATCATGGACAGAAGTCTTGGACAGTTTGTACTTTTCAGTTATTTTTCATGTTTTTTAACAAAATACGCTTGATTTTGCCCCCCCCCCCCTCCACCACCACCGATCAATGTTGCATTCATGTAGCAAGTGCGACCAGTTACATTTCAACATTGTTTGGGAGGGGGGAGGGTATGTAAGAGCATATTTTGGGTTAATGTTATGTTTAGTAGTTTTGGGTATTTAAGATAGGAAATAAATCTTACGTTTCAGGTGATGGGTTTAAAATAATATAAAACGTCGAACTTTATAGTTCTTTTGAATCAAAATATCAAATTGTAATTTCATAGCTATCGTTTCTTAATTACAGAGTGAGTTTCAGCTGTCGAAGTTTTCTAAACAAGTGATTTCTTTTATTAAGCAATTTGCGTAAGATGGCAAGCTTTCTAAATAAGCAATTTCCTTTCAATAAAAGTATAACGAACTATTTATCTTGACCCGCGAAACTCTCGCACTTCTCGAGGAAAGTTCGCATACTAATACATTTTCTGTATATTATTAAAACCAAGTTCTTTGTTCTCGATTCGTGAACTTAAGGCCTAAAATCAGTGTCTTCCACATCGTAGAACTTAACTTTCTTTCGATGGCAACTTAGGAAAAGTTGACATCTCAATATACGTCCGTTTACTTAACTCTTTAAGAATTCCTTATTTGAGTTATTTCTTGAAATACAGAATTTTGCACAAGTAAACATAACTAGCCTCATTTAAGATTCTTTTCTTTCGGAGACCACTAGCAGCTGAAACTACCTCATAAGACCTAAACGAAGTTGTTTATCTTTAGTGTTAACAGTAGTTATTTACGAATATGTAATTTAGACATAAATAGAAGCACTTGTTAACAGCAAGTCAGTTTGAATTGAGTTGAGTTCAGTTGAGAACGGAGCTCGATTTGTATAGAGCTAAGCTCAATGATGTAAGAAACTGTACACCAACACTTGAGAATTGTACTCATTCAGTTCACATTAAAGCAAGTTCAACCGCACTTTGGAATCATCTTTCCTCTGTCACGCTGTTCAAGAACAACTTAAATCTGTTCGGTAACAGATTCTGGTGAGAGAAATCCGTGGTTCAAGATCTTCGTGACTTTCCGCCGCAAACAAGCATCCTTCAAATCGTGAGTACATCAAGTTATGAACTGTGTGAGCGTTGAGTTGACGGGGTAAAACCAAGCCACTAATCCTAACATACGTAGCGACAACGCTTAGCGAATCGCGCTATCGCGATAAGCACTGTTGTCGAGCAGCACACGTTTTCTGTTCCAATTGATTTTAAGTTTTCTATTTTACGATCTATGATGTTCAATCTCCGCTTATGGGTTTTCCCTGGGCCACGCGCCCTATAAACAAAGCAGTTTATATACATCTATTGTCTTAAGAGAGTTACAAACCAGATTTTGATGCATTCAACTAGTAATATCGCATGCTCTTTTCATGATTAATTTCACAACAACGCCAAACTGTTGACGAGAGGCAAAGCGAAATTGCTGGGGGAATCAACCACAAAACCAACCAAAACAAAATCTAAGAAATTTTGCGACGGATCGTGTGACAAAGCCGCACACGCTAATTTACCGTCAACCTTTCAATTGTCTTTGCCAACACCGAATTATTTTCTGGCATTAGCACGGCACAATTTGATCAAAGCGGAGAACTAGAAATTCCTTCGTCTTTTCTGTCAGATAGCTTTAATTCCAATAATCCAGAATTAGTTGTTTCTGACGCTATGGCAATGAGTAACGAGGATCTCGCAAAATTACTTTCAGACCAGAGTAAGATGTTCGCCGAACAATGGCACACAAACATGAATGCTTTGACGAAATCATTAGAACAATCACATCTTACTCCGACATTTTCAGGCGCTCAAACAGTAGCAATGCCAAAGTTTTCGGGGAATGCGAATGACGATGTAAAATTGTTTTTAGCGCAGTTCAATAGGGCGGCTAACTTTTATAAATTCTCAAACGCGCGCAAAGCAGAAATTTTACCGCTTCTGTTGACAGGGAACGCGAGCGCTTGGGTAAACATGCTTCCGAATTTAGCTGAGTTCACTTTTCTTCAACTTTCTGAGGCACTTGTTAAACAATTTCATAGTTCATCTGATATATGGGTTTTACGACAGCAATTAAGCGCTAGAAAACAGCTCTCTACGGAGACTGTTGCGGAATTTGCCGCTGTAATCCGTCGACTATCACAGCGAATAGATTTACCGCCGGCGGAATGTTTGAACTATTTCATTCAGGGGTTGAAACCGGACATAAAAAACTATGTCATCTTACAACAGCCAAGTTCTTTTTCGGAGGCTGAAGTCCAGGGCAGGCTCAGAGAGTCGCTGCCCAGTCCTAAGGTCACGGACAGATCCGAGGAAATTCTAGCTGCACTCGCTCAACTGCAATCTTCTGCTTTCGCTACACCGCCGAGCGTAGCTGCTTATAACTCGCCACAATTTAATAACAACTCGGATTCGCAGTTTAAGCGTGATAAACCCCTTGGGAGGGACGAAATAGCTCAGATCGTTTCTGAACAAATTCGCCAAGAATTGCGTAGAACTAGGAACCAGGAAACTAACGGAACAGATTACCGGCCTAGGCAATCTTTTCAGGGCCAACCAATTTGCAATTATTGTAAAAGAACTGGTCACATTATTGATGTATGTCGAAAACGGCAATTTGATCAACGAAACAGGGATCCTAGAATTCCACCGCCAAACAGACCTTATAACGCCAGATATAATTCAACTACACCTTTGGGGGGTTATCAACAACGAGTTTCGAACCCTTCTAACCAGCCAGCTTTAAACTAAATTCGATCTCCCTTGATCGGGACGTTAGTGAGATCGAATTAACTCATGATTCTTTTAACAACGAGCAGGATACCATTTATCAGAATCATTCATTAGACATATGTTCTAATACCACTGTAGATGATACTTTAACACATACTAATTCACAAGATACAACATCGCTAGAAAGCCACGCTGAAACTCTAACGCACGAGTCTGTTGTCCCGAACAGACCCGCTATAAGCGCTAATGAAGTAATAACTGATAGCGCGCCGAAATTTCGCGCCGTAAGATCCACACAAATGGCCGAACGCAAACGCAAAGAAAGAGAACAGGCGGAAAAGCGACAATCTCGGCAACCAGCGTTAGTAAATTCAGAACATAGCAAATTACCTGAGACTTTAACACCTAATCCTAACCAACGACAAGTTCATTTTGCTGATGACATTCAGAGTACTGGTCACAACAATTCCACTTCGAATAGTTTAGAAATAAATACTATAAATGTTCCTCAAAGCATAGCTTCTTTCAATGCTGAAAAAGATATCCTAGTTTCTACACTAGATGACAATTCTGTTCAATACTCGCGTAAACAACTTTTAATCGCGGACGAATATAAAACTCGACAAGAGAATAATGAAGACATCTCACAATGCGACTATAACAGTCATGAAACGCCTAGTAGCGAAATTATAGAGAACACTTCAGTTACTGAATCTCAGAAAGTTAACGTTTATCCCGCAAATATTAGTTTCGCACGAACCGAACAGGACACAGAAATAACTAGAAATACTAGTAATATCGACATTAGGAAGCATGCTTTTCACATCCAGTCTTATAGCGACAATAGTAATAGTCACCATGTTCCAGTTGGTCAATTAATAGATTTAACAACTTTCAAAGTAAACAGTGAGCAAATTTGCATGCCACAACTTGTACATCCAGATTTAAAAGACATTGATTTCAATGATCACATGTTTTCCAACAAACTTTCACCTAGTAATGAAACAATCAATGACACTTCCATTTTCAATGTTTCAACATTTTCCAAGAATGTCCCACAAATCATTTTACATATCGCAGAAGATATAGCCCCACTTATAGACTTTTCTAATAATGAAATAGTACCCTCTGAGCCATTTTGTTCAGGGAAGCGGACTTGTTCTGAAGTCCATGAAATCATAGATAAATCTCTTGGAAACCCCACCGTTGAAACACAAGAAAGCAAGGATAATTGTCTTGAATTGCCAAAACAACTAGAACATAGTTTGTTGAACGAAACCACTACGGAAACAATTGTTTCTGCTCTTGAAACCAGAATGGATGCTAAATCTATTGACGCCGCTTTCAAACGAAATGCACGGCAGAACCAAATCGCATATGACGTTAGTACTATTTCTGAAGAACATAAATTTCCAACAAATATTACCATAGTAGAACCTGCTAGTGAACATGTTTTTACTGTACAGGAAGTTATTGAACTAAACTTTACAACTGTAGAACCACAGCATAATGACGTTATTATTGAACATACTCCATTTTTCTTCGAGGAACCAATTACTTCTTGTAAAGAAATTAAAATGGAAACCGTCAAATTGAAAACAATCGAACTAGGACAGGATGAAATTGTGAATAGTTATCGTAACACACAAAATAAACAAAGCCAAACCAGGAAGTTGCAATCTCAATATTCAAAATGGAAGGAGAAAATCTTTAAGTTGTTTACCATAACAAATAATGAACAAATCACAGACGAAACTCTTCCAGGTCACATCAATAACACCACAAACTGTCTTAATCAGTTGACTAACGATGATGAAGAGTGGACTCACATTGAGCCAATAGAATCCAGTGACAAACAACTTGATAATACTGTCCCAATTTCACATGTTTGTTTTGAAACTGCTGATAGCAACAAGTTTCCCGTTAACGAAACGACCACAAACCAGCATGACTTAGCTGCGCCTACAAGCTCAAATGTTTGTTTTGATGACAAAGTCAAACAGGAAACAGTCTATTTTACTTCAAGATTCAATACAGGTTACACAAACAGCAAGCAATTGCTCTAATTTGGATGAAAAATTCGCATGCTCTATTGATATCGATGCAACGTCCAGCGTTTTTAAGTCAAATTCGTGGAGAGAAACTCCACTTTTGACAAAACATCCACCTGTCTTTAACGAGACATCAGCGATCCAGTTAATAAGTGGCCAAAATGCACTCATTAACGACGATCAACTGTTTCATTCTAAACTGAATTATCCGGCAATGACACAGGGGTTGCCACCACCCTACACTTACAAGATATGCAGAAAACGAAAACCACCTGATAAAGTTTAAATCCGCATATCGCAGTTTGGACTCAACAAACATGTTTTAATGATTCTAAGAAGTTTCCTTGCTCGAAAGTATGAAACAATTCACATCTGAATTACGAATAAAAATAAAAAAAGCGAGAACTTTTGAGAACGTTTGCATTCATCATAATCCAAACTGGTTGAGAATGAACATCATGATCAGTGACTGCAGAGCAGCACATGTATTTTTTGTTTATTTTTTCTCTTTTGACATTATTTTCACCAAGGTAGTTAGCACCAATTTAGATAGTTAACTTTAACCTGGCTTGGTTTTTCCCCCTATACAACTTGACCTGCCTATACTCACATCATCTCAACAAAACAAGTCGAACATTACAAAGATTCATCAAGCACACACCTCCTATATATACAAGTCAACTCTGGACACATTCTATGGAATCTCAGTATTTCCTTGCGCACGTTATTCATATATGGACAGTTGTTGTTATGCCAAGTTGATGAAATACAACTATGCAGGATATCAAGAACGGTTGCAAACAAGCACCTTCAAGCTGATCCAACAGGCAACTCATTCTTGCTTTTGATTATACCGCATGTGCACCTCAACGCATTGTTTTACAGCTGATTATTCAAATTGTCAACTTCAAGTTGAAAAACCAACTGATTATAGCCACAGCAATGGAACAATTTTCACAATTCAGAGATTTCAAGTGTATTACAACCATCATTACTATTTTCAAGTGTGCAACAACTATTATTACTGGGACTATTCTGAAGAACTGATCTTCACTGCATTATCAAGAACACTGACCCCCCTGCTTGAACTTTGTAGACAATGAACCTTACTTTACATTAATTACGTTTACTATCTTAACTAACTTCAGTTACATTTATTATTATTTATTTAGATTTTACTTTAACTACCATATTTAATCATTCGCACTATTAGATCGTATATTTTCGTTTGTTTTAGTCGCCAGGAGGCGACTTACTTAAAAAGGGGAATAATATGTAAGAGCATATTTTGGGTTAATGTTATGTTTAGTAGTTTTGGGTATTTAAGATAGGAAATAAATCTTACGTTTCAGGTGATGGGTTTAAAATAATATAAAACGTCGAACTTTATAGTTCTTTTGAATCAAAATATCAAATTGTAATTTCATAGCTATCGTTTCTTAATTACAGAGTGAGTTTCAGCTGTCGAAGTTTTCTAAACAAGTGATTTCTTTTATTAAGCAATTTGCGTAAGATGGCAAGCTTTCTAAATAAGCAATTTCCTTTTCAATAAAAGTATAACGAACTATTTATCTTGACCCGCGAAACTCTCGCACTTCTCGAGGAAAGTTCGCATACTAATACATTTTCTGTATATTATTAAAACCAAGTTCTTTGTTCTCGATTCGTGAACTTAAGGCCTAAAATCAGTGTCTTCCACATCGTAGAACTTAACTTTCTTTCGATGGCAACTTAGGAAAAGTTGACATCTCAATATACGTCCGTTTACTTAACTCTTTAAGAATTCCTTATTTGAGTTATTTCTTGAAATACAGAATTTTGCACAAGTAAACATAACTAGCCTCATTTAAGATTCTTTTCTTTCGGAGACCACTAGCAGCTGAAACTACCTCATAAGACCTAAACGAAGTTGTTTATCTTTAGTGTTAACAGTAGTTATTTACGAATATGTAATTTAGACATAAATAGAAGCACTTGTTAACAGCAAGTCAGTTTGAATTGAGTTGAGTTCAGTTGAGAACGGAGCTCGATTTGTATAGAGCTAAGCTCAATGATGTAAGAACTGTACACCAACACTTGAGAATTGTACTCATTCAGTTCACATTAAAGCAAGTTCAACCGCACTTTGGAATCATCTTTCCTCTGTCACGCTGTTCAAGAACAACTTAAATCTGTTCGGTAACAGATTCTGGTGAGAGAAATCCGTGGTTCAAGATCTTCGTGACTTTCCGCCGCAAACAAGCATCCTTCAAATCGTGAGTACATCAAGTTATGAACTGTGTGAGCGTTGAGTTGACGGGGTAAAACCAAGCCACTAATCCTAACATACGTAGCGACAACGCTTAGCGAATCGCGCTATCGCGATAAGCACTGTTGTCGAGCAGCACACGTTTTCTGTTCCAATTGATTTTAAGTTTTCTATTTTACGATCTATGATGTTCAATCTCCGCTTATGGGTTTTCCCTGGGCCACGCGCCCTATAAACAAAGCAGTTTATATACATCTATTGTCTTAAGAGAGTTACAAACCAGATTTTGATGCATTCAACTAGTAATATCGCATGCTCTTTTCATGATTAATTTCACAACAACGCCAAACTGTTGACGAGAGGCAAAGCGAAATTGCTGGGGGAATCAACCACAAAACCAACCAAAACAAAATCTAAGAAATTTTGCGACGGATCGTGTGACAAAGCCGCACACGCTAATTTACCGTCAACCTTTCAATTGTCTTTGCCAACACCGAATTTATTTTCTGGCATTAGCACGGCACAATTTGATCAAAGCGGAGAACTAGAAATTCCTTCGTCTTTTCTGTCAGATAGCTTTAATTCCAATAATCCAGAATTAGTTGTTTCTGACGCTATGGCAATGAGTAACGAGGATCTCGCAAAATTACTTTCAGACCAGAGTAAGATGTTCGCCGAACAATGGCACACAAACATGAATGCTTTGACGAAATCATTAGAACAATCACATCTTACTCCGACATTTTCAGGCGCTCAAACAGTAGCAATGCCAAAGTTTTCGGGGAATGCGAATGACGATGTAAAATTGTTTTTAGCGCAGTTCAATAGGGCGGCTAACTTTTATAAATTCTCAAACGCGCGCAAAGCAGAAATTTTACCGCTTCTGTTGACAGGGAACGCGAGCGCTTGGGTAAACATGCTTCCGAATTTAGCTGAGTTCACTTTTCTTCAACTTTCTGAGGCACTTGTTAAACAATTTCATAGTTCATCTGATATATGGGTTTTACGACAGCAATTAAGCGCTAGAAAACAGCTCTCTACGGAGACTGTTGCGGAATTTGCCGCTGTAATCCGTCGACTATCACAGCGAATAGATTTACCGCCGGCGGAATGTTTGAACTATTTCATTCAGGGGTTGAAACCGGACATAAAAAACTATGTCATCTTACAACAGCCAAGTTCTTTTTCGGAGGCTGAAGTCCAGGGCAGGCTCAGAGAGTCGCTGCCCAGTCCTAAGGTCACGGACAGATCCGAGGAAATTCTAGCTGCACTCGCTCAACTGCAATCTTCTGCTTTCGCTACACGCCGAGCGT
Source organism: Desmophyllum pertusum (assembly GCA_029204205.1). Classification (NCBI taxonomy): domain Eukaryota; kingdom Metazoa; phylum Cnidaria; class Anthozoa; order Scleractinia; family Caryophylliidae; genus Desmophyllum; species Desmophyllum pertusum. The sequence continues at coordinate 1,662,694 of MU826350.1, read as the reverse complement.
AGCTGCTTATAACTCGCCACAATTTAATAACAACTCGGATTCGCAGTTTAAGCGTGATAAACCCCTTGGAGGGACGAAATAGCTCAGATCGTTTCTGAACAAATTCGCCAAGAATTGCGTAGAACTAGGAACCAGGAAACTAACGGAACAGATTACCGGCCTAGGCAATCTTTTCAGGGCCAACCAATTTGCAATTATTGTAAAAGAACTGGTCACATTATTGATGTATGTCGAAAACGGCAATTTGATCAACGAAACAGGGATCCTAGAATTCCACCGCCAAACAGACCTTATAACGCCAGATATAATTCAACTACACCTTTGGGGGGTTATCAACAACGAGTTTCGAACCCTTCTAACCAGCCAGCTTTAAACTAAATTCGATCTCCCTTGATCGGGACGTTAGTGAGATCGAATTAACTCATGATTCTTTTAACAACGAGCAGGATACCATTTATCAGAATCATTCATTAGACATATGTTCTAATACCACTGTAGATGATACTTTAACACATACTAATTCACAAGATACAACATCGCTAGAAAGCCACGCTGAAACTCTAACGCACGAGTCTGTTGTCCCGAACAGACCCGCTATAAGCGCTAATGAAGTAATAACTGATAGCGCGCCGAAATTTCGCGCCGTAAGATCCACACAAATGGCCGAACGCAAACGCAAAGAAAGAGAACAGGCGGAAAAGCGACAATCTCGGCAACCAGCGTTAGTAAATTCAGAACATAGCAAATTACCTGAGACTTTAACACCTAATCCTAACCAACGACAAGTTCATTTTGCTGATGACATTCAGAGTACTGGTCACAACAATTCCACTTCGAATAGTTTAGAAATAAATACTATAAATGTTCCTCAAAGCATAGCTTCTTTCAATGCTGAAAAAGATATCCTAGTTTCTACACTAGATGACAATTCTGTTCAATACTCGCGTAAACAACTTTTAATCGCGGACGAATATAAAACTCGACAAGAGAATAATGAAGACATCTCACAATGCGACTATAACAGTCATGAAACGCCTAGTAGCGAAATTATAGAGAACACTTCAGTTACTGAATCTCAGAAAGTTAACGTTTATCCCGCAAATATTAGTTTCGCACGAACCGAACAGGACACAGAAATAACTAGAAATACTAGTAATATCGACATTAGGAAGCATGCTTTTCACATCCAGTCTTATAGCGACAATAGTAATAGTCACCATGTTCCAGTTGGTCAATTAATAGATTTAACAACTTTCAAAGTAAACAGTGAGCAAATTTGCATGCCACAACTTGTACATCCAGATTTAAAAGACATTGATTTCAATGATCACATGTTTTCCAACAAACTTTCACCTAGTAATGAAACAATCAATGACACTTCCATTTTCAATGTTTCAACATTTTCCAAGAATGTCCCACAAATCATTTTACATATCGCAGAAGATATAGCCCCACTTATAGACTTTTCTAATAATGAAATAGTACCCTCTGAGCCATTTTGTTCAGGGAAGCGGACTTGTTCTGAAGTCCATGAAATCATAGATAAATCTCTTGGAAACCCCACCGTTGAAACACAAGAAAGCAAGGATAATTGTCTTGAATTGCCAAAACAACTAGAACATAGTTTGTTGAACGAAACCACTACGGAAACAATTGTTTCTGCTCTTGAAACCAGAATGGATGCTAAATCTATTGACGCCGCTTTCAAACGAAATGCACGGCAGAACCAAATCGCATATGACGTTAGTACTATTTCTGAAGAACATAAATTTCCAACAAATATTACCATAGTAGAACCTGCTAGTGAACATGTTTTTACTGTACAGGAAGTTATTGAACTAAACTTTACAACTGTAGAACCACAGCATAATGACGTTATTATTGAACATACTCCATTTTTCTTCGAGGAACCAATTACTTCTTGTAAAGAAATTAAAATGGAAACCGTCAAATTGAAAACAATCGAACTAGGACAGGATGAAATTGTGAATAGTTATCGTAACACACAAAATAAACAAAGCCAAACCAGGAAGTTGCAATCTCAATATTCAAAATGGAAGGAGAAAATCTTTAAGTTGTTTACCATAACAAATAATGAACAAATCACAGACGAAACTCTTCCAGGTCACATCAATAACACCACAAACTGTCTTAATCAGTTGACTAACGATGATGAAGAGTGGACTCACATTGAGCCAATAGAATCCAGTGACAAACAACTTGATAATACTGTCCCAATTTCACATGTTTGTTTTGAAACTGCTGATAGCAACAAGTTTCCCGTTAACGAAACGACCACAAACCAGCATGACTTAGCTGCGCCTACAAGCTCAAATGTTTGTTTTGATGACAAAGTCAAACAGGAACAGTCTATTTTACTTCAAGATTCAATACAGGTTACACAAACAGCAAGCAATTGCTCTAATTTGGATGAAAAATTCGCATGCTCTATTGATATCGATGCAACGTCCAGCGTTTTTAAGTCAAATTCGTGGAGAGAAACTCCACTTTTGACAAAACATCCACCTGTCTTTAACGAGACATCAGCGATCCAGTTAATAAGTGGCCAAAATGCACTCATTAACGACGATCAACTGTTTCATTCTAAACTGAATTATCCGGCAATGACACAGGGGTTGCCACCACCCTACACTTACAAGATATGCAGAAAACGAAAACCACCTGATAAAGTTTAAATCCGCATATCGCAGTTTGGACTCAACAAACATGTTTTAATGATTCTAAGAAGTTTCCTTGCTCGAAAGTATGAAACAATTCACATCTGAATTACGAATAAAAATAAAAAAGCGAGAACTTTTGAGAACGTTTGCATTCATCATAATCCAAACTGGTTGAGAATGAACATCATGATCAGTGACTGCAGAGCAGCACATGTATTTTTTGTTTATTTTTTCTCTTTTGACATTATTTTCACCAAGGTAGTTAGCACCAATTTAGATAGTTAACTTTAACCTGGCTTGGTTTTTCCCCCTATACAACTTGACCTGCCTATACTCACATCATCTCAACAAAACAAGTCGAACATTACAAAGATTCATCAAGCACACACCTCCTATATATACAAGTCAACTCTGGACACATTCTATGGAATCTCAGTATTTCCTTGCGCACGTTATTCATATATGGACAGTTGTTGTTATGCCAAGTTGATGAAATACAACTATGCAGGATATCAAGAACGGTTGCAAACAAGCACCTTCAAGCTGATCCAACAGGCAACTCATTCTTGCTTTTGATTATACCGCATGTGCACCTCAACGCATTGTTTTACAGCTGATTATTCAAATTGTCAACTTCAAGTTGAAAAACCAACTGATTATAGCCACAGCAATGGAACAATTTTCACAATTCAGAGATTTCAAGTGTATTACAACCATCATTACTATTTTCAAGTGTGCAACAACTATTATTACTGGGACTATTCTGAAGAACTGATCTTCACTGCATTATCAAGAACACTGACCCCCCTGCTTGAACTTTGTAGACAATGAACCTTACTTTACATTAATTACGTTTACTATCTTAACTAACTTCAGTTACATTTATTATTATTTATTTAGATTTTACTTTAACTACCATATTTAATCATTCGCACTATTAGATCGTATATTTTCGTTTGTTTTAGTCGCCAGGAGGCGACTTACTTAAAAAGGGGAATAATATGTAAGAGCATATTTTGGGTTAATGTTATGTTTAGTAGTTTTGGGTATTTAAGATAGGAAATAAATCTTACGTTTCAGGTGATGGGTTTAAAATAATATAAAACGTCGAACTTTATAGTTCTTTTGAATCAAAATATCAAATTGTAATTTCATAGCTATCGTTTCTTAATTACAGAGTGAGTTTCAGCTGTCGAAGTTTTCTAAACAAGTGATTTCTTTTATTAAGCAATTTGCGTAAGATGGCAAGCTTTCTAAATAAGCAATTTCCTTTTCAATAAAAGTATAACGAACTATTTATCTTGACCGCGAAACTCTCGCACTTCTCGAGGAAAGTTCGCATACTAATACATTTTCTGTATATTATTAAAACCAAGTTCTTTGTTCTCGATTCGTGAACTTAAGGCCTAAAATCAGTGTCTTCCACATCGTAGAACTTAACTTTCTTTCGATGGCAACTTAGGAAAAGTTGACATCTCAATATACGTCCGTTTACTTAACTCTTTAAGAATTCCTTATTTGAGTTATTTCTTGAAATACAGAATTTTGCACAAGTAAACATAACTAGCCTCATTTAAGATTCTTTTCTTTCGGAGACCACTAGCAGCTGAAACTACCTCATAAGACCTAAACGAAGTTGTTTATCTTTAGTGTTAACAGTAGTTATTTACGAATATGTAATTTAGACATAAATAGAAGCACTTGTTAACAGCAAGTCAGTTTGAATTGAGTTGAGTTCAGTTGAGAACGGAGCTCGATTTGTATAGAGCTAAGCTCAATGATGTAAGAACTGTACACCAACACTTGAGAATTGTACTCATTCAGTTCACATTAAAGCAAGTTCAACCGCACTTTTGGAATCATCTTTCCTCTGTCACGCTGTTCAAGAACATATTAAATCTGTTCGGTAACAGGTAGAGTACAAAACTTACTTTTAGTGATGGGGAAGTACAATTGCCATGTTAATTACATTAATTTGATCGAGTGTCCCAAAGACTATTGACCATGATTGTAGGTACCTGTGTAGCCAATTTTTCAATAGTCAGCCACTGGGTTATGCTATAAACATCGGTTTCCCCCAGTTTTGGCTCCATCACGTGACGCGTTTAGACCAATCGTGTGCGACAAAAATATTTGATGGATTATAATGGCCGATACCCGTCCACCGATTTTTGTACCACGTGTCGCAATTCAGCCAATAAAATCGCGCAAAAATGAATCGGTGGGTATATAACTTAAGAAGGACGTTCGCGCGAAAATCTTCTAACACTGATTTTTTGTTTTTAACTTTTACCACAGTTAGATAATGAGTTACTAATGTCAGAAATGCAAAAAAATTGGGGGTCACCGACTTCGTTTCGGAGATATGATAAGTGAAAGAACACCCTAATTTTAACTAATCGGTCCTCGTAACTCGATATGGCCTCAGTGACTGTTAGACTGAAAATATTACAAATGAATCGCCACATTTTATAGAAGGGTGTCTACTAAACAATATATTCAGCTGGCGACGTCCCTAATCTTAAACCTAATTTTTAAGGACGGCATTTGCGAACCTTGACAGCCGCCATTTTGGTAGGATTCGATGGCGCATGGGTAGAAAAAAAAAACGAAAACAATTTTAAAAGACGGATTCCGCTCAACGTTCGAGCAATAAGTGCAAAAGTTAATTACTAAAACTACTCATAGCAAGGTAACATTTTGAATACTATTTGAAACATATCACATATTACTTATTATTATTATTACTTATTATTATTATTATTCACTTCTCCAAGTGACCCCGCAATTAAATTCTCAAGCATTCTCGAGAAAATTAATGTCAAACCTAATGTAAAAACGCACGCCATTTTGTTTTGAACTGACATGAAGCGTCTTTTTAATTAAAATATGTAATGACTTCTCTCGCGGGGTCAGCTTGGGAGCTAATTTATCGATAATTTCTTCTTAACTGTATTCAAAATGTTACCGTGCTATGAGTATTTTTTTGGTAACTTAATTTTTTGCACTTATTGCTCGAACGTTGAGCGGAATCCGTCTTGAACTTTCAACACTGATTTTTTTATAGTTTTTTCAAAATATGCAGAAAATTGGCAAACAAGTTAATCTACCTTAAAAAAAGTAGGGGTCACCGACCATTACGACCGTACAAAGTTATTGCAGCGGCCGCCAGCACTATATTTGTCTATTAAGCCTGGTTTTCACCAGCGACGCAAGCACAAGCGCAAGCAACAGACGCAGTAACGCGTTGATAATCAGTGCCTTTTGTTTACGACAAATCAACGCGTTACTGCGTCTGCGTATGTTGCTTGCGCTTGCGTCGCCAGTGGAAACCAGGCTTTAGCGCGCTCGCTGGATGTAGGAATAGCGTGCGCAGTAAGGATGCGCACAAACAATTAGCGCGAACGTCCTTTATAAGATATCTCTTTGGTAGGATCTCGTGAATATGATACGGGAGTAGCTTTTTATGTAAATAATATCGATAAATAAAATACATATCGACAAATAAGAAGATAGGACGCGATAATTTCTATTACGCCTGGCAGTTTTTGATTCATTTCCAGGCATTTCAGAAGACCTAACTTTCTCGGAGATGTATGCAACGCCTTCGCTCTAGTCCTGCAATGTCTCCAAAAACAGGTGAACCAAATTCGTGAGTGGTCCATCTTTATGGCTGTCCATATTACTATTTCAAAACATTGTTTTAGAGGCTTTCCTTTTGTTACATTTTACTAGTGTTCGCCTGAACAACCACCAGCTATTTCTCTCAAACACGATTTAGCCCGCTATAATCATCACCAATATGAATACAGCACCGCTCCCCTCTCCCTACGTCTGTCCTTCCTGAGAGGATGGTACATTCCTTTGAATAAATGGCGTTTTACTTTTACGCGGAGGTCCCTTTCTCTTTGCGCATGCAACACAACATCGTACCATTCTTGCGACAGTTGACCCAGTAGAAGCTATCCTTTACTTTTAGAAAGCCCTGACTTCAAGCACAAGAAGAGACACCTGCTCCCACTTGGACTGTCCATGCCCAGAGCCCAGAGCCCAGAGTGCACAAAACACCAAAACGACTCAAAAACTATTACCCTTTGGCACCGTACATAACGTGTACAGCTTATATAAGGGAGTACCCCCTTATCTTAATTGTCATAGGGATGAATCTCTTGTTGTGTTTATATCAGCCCTGGAACTTGTCGCAGATTTGTTGTCGCAGGGCTGAGAGGCGCAGTGATTCATTAGCGATTGTTAATTTTATCATATGGCCGGGCTGGAGGAACTTGCCCAACAACCAGTACGTACAAGGGGACAACCAGTACGTACAAGGGGACAATCACAGTTTGAAGGGCCATGTCCCCAGGATGTGTCCCCTCGATTTGATTTGATGGGAAAAATGCAGGGACCGAATTTGTCTTTGTGACAAGAATTTGTTAAAATGTTTAGTTGAAAAGTCTCCTCGTGTGTGCCAGCCGCAAGACAAAAGAAAACACTGTTCAACAAGAAGCTGGAGTATTTTATTCAAATGAAAGTAGCTTGTCTGGCAGTTCATCTCATAAAGACGTCTGTATTTCTAAAACTTGAGTTATCCCTGAAAATGCAACAAAATTACGATTAATATGTTACTTCACAACTCAAAACTAATTCACATTACTTTTAACATTTTAAAACAATGTACCTATTAAACTATTACACAACAAATGAAATTAAACAAGTCGACAATTTGGGCTGCTATACTTAAATAATATTTATTACGATGTCGTACTTTATGCTGCTCTGATGTGCCTTGTACTCCATGATGGTATTTTGTGGTAAGTTCAAAACTCTCTTGAGTGTGTCCCTGAAAAGCATAATTTTAAGCAGACATTTAGCCCAAGTGCACACCAGAAAAATGCGAACAAGTGCTACATTGCAAAGTTACCAATTTATTTGAAAATATAGTTGACAACCACTTCATGTGTCTCAAATACTCGAGAGAACGAATGCAGGAGTTAGAAATAGAGCGAGGTTAAATTGTATGAAATTAATCACTGACTGCTGTACATTTATACCACTGAGCACTTCCAGCTTCCTCTGCTTACGTCAGAGTTGCACTATTTAATACCACAATGCATTGAAGTTTTCACACATAATAAATATAACGTCACGAGACCTTACTGCAAATACTGTAGAATCTCATTATTTGAAACAATCATCAGAAAGCATGAATTACACTTAGAGCTTTTAATTTTGGTGATTCGTTTATTCAATGGATTAAAGTTCTTTATTCTGACATTTCAAGCTGTGTAATGGTTTTGCAACTAATACATGTATCTGGGCACGATTCAAATAATCTGTCTGAAATATGCATGGTGAATTAACTTTGTCATATCTTGTTTTCGGATTGATGTTGTTAACTCGATAAAAGCCATTACAGTGGAACCCATTTATAAAGAGACTCAGAGACTCAAAGGGTAGTACAGAAACGTAATGATCACCCCACCCATCAATATACATGTAGGTGACACGTAGCTGTCAGCCCCCCCCCCCCCCCCCCCCCTTCATTCCAACCCAACCTAAGGTGGTGGGTAAGAATACAAATCCCCATTGCTAGAAAATATCGGCCTGATCTGTGAGCAGCAATAATTGCTGAAAAAAAGATTATTGTATTTACATACTTCTTCCCTATATTTGCTACTAGACAAAGAAACAGATAAGAATGCGTGACAGCTGAAACGAACATGAGCGTTACACGGAACAACGGTCAAGAAAAAATATTTTAATTGAAATTTAAAACATTCACTCTATTAGTTCTGGTTTACAAAGTAATATTCAGTGTGACAGTTATAAAATGTGTAGTAAATAGTGAACTTTACACCCTTGTATTGGAAAGCCTTCCTTTAAGTCTGCTTCAAATATTCATGTACATTTCATTGATGACCTTTTGACCCATTCATGCTACAAAATATTTATTATTCATATACTGAAGTGCTTCAATTTAACAACAGTTCAATAAGCAGAACACTAAATAAAACTTCAAATACTTCAATTATCTTGAAGGAAAAACAATTTCTTGACTTCAACTCACATAAAAACACCATCTGATGTAAAAAATCGAAGCAAACGTGGAATCGTGTGACAAGCGGCATCCGGGATATGGACGATTGAACGCCGACGATTGAATTGTTATTGTGAACATTAATCTTCCTAAAATCGGTATTTAGGACTGTCTATATTTAATAAAATAAAGTCAAAATGTTTGGACGTTGTTTAACTTTGCTTTGATGCGGTTTTTACGGTGATTTGAAGTGGGCGAGAGCGGTTTTCGGACTTCAAAGTTTTTACTCGCTTCTATAATACTAATTCTGTAACAAGGCATGCAACTTCGAGCAGTTTTGGATCGACAAATTCCGTACCTCCTCTCCAATTTTTTATAAGGAGCCCCCATTAGAGCGAAAACATTTTCCCGGTCTCTTCGCCTTCGTTATATGTCCAACTAATGGTACATTGATCTTTTTACAATCTCACCTTATTCGTGTTGTTGTTGATTGGTCAGCAGCATTTCTGTTCCATATTGAAATGATGTCTTCCTAAATATATGAGATAAAACATTGAATTCATTCAGTTTATATTCAGAAACTGCTCCTTATTATTCCACTATTACGTCATTTGACCATATAAGGTCAAGAAAACAAAACATATAAGGTCAAGAAAACACGCAAAATATGACAGCGTATTGCACAGTAGCATGCCATATTGCACCGTAGTAACCAGCTGTGAGGAAAAATAACAAGCAAAATGTGGTGGAATAATAAATCCATTACTCGATGGTTTTACAGATAATACTCGCGGACATTTTACTCATTTCTCGCATTGTTCACTATGAAACTGGTAAAATATCCGCGCGTATTATCTGTAAAACTATCGAATAAGGTGTATTTATTCATACATCAGGTTGGTCTGGGTGTTTAGGTATACTGGTATCTGAGGGTATTGACATTAATATTTTAGTACACAGTATTTTTGCAATGCAATACAAAGAGGTTATCGAGTCAGTGTTTATTTTTTCGAGCCTTTACGTAATTCTTTCCTAAAATTTAGGCTTTCAACAGCGTTTTCCAAAGCACCCTGTCAGGGGGACTAAGATGAGTGTAATACGGTCTCTTATTATATGGCAAACTGGTCCACGACGAAAAGGAACATTCTGATTGGTTGCCTGAGCGGTCCGTATTTTGCAATACGGACCGATATTTTGGTCTGGCGGACAATTTCGGTTAAACTTTTCGCAAAGTGGCCTGAAAATGCAAGACTATGCTTAGCTTTGGCGGCGCGCGCGTTAGCCGAGAATGGTTGCATTAATTTATCAGCAAGTTTTTAAAAAGCCATTATAATAAAAACTTTATTGAACTAGCTTGCTCAGTCCGTATTGGGAAATATTGGTCTCGTTCTTTTTTTGCAAGTTTATGGACCTCGCCTTCGGCTCGGTCCATAAACTTGCAAAAAAGAACTCGACCAATATTTTCCCAATACGGACCTCACGCTAGTTCAATAACATCTATATATTTGCACGCGTTTTGGTGCATATTCGCACTCTAAAATGCTATGTCGTATAATAAATTAAAGCATTTTATATACTGCCATTACGATTGAATGTCATGAAATTACATGTAGGATGTTTAGAGTATGTTTTAAAACATATTTTCAATTGGTATTCAACTATCCCTCGGCCAACACTGATAGATGTGTCATAATTTCTGATTGTGGCAACTTCAATTTTGGGAAGGGGGTGTCTCCAATGGGCCCAATGACCCCTCTCTACATCTGAAATGTTCTCTTTTCCCCGATAATCCAACATTTCTGGGAATGCCCACACCCCATAAGAATCAAAGTAACAATACAATAGTATGACGATAAGACATGAAAGACATGTAAGAAATTATGTCAAATCCACTGTAAACGTTTTGTATACAAATACATCCTTTCTATACTAGTAATATATACTAGTAATCAGATGAAACTGGTCAGAGAAAAAAGTCAGTTAATAATATCAGTTATCTAATAATATAGGATAATCCAAAATGATGGATCCAAGATTATAGGCACTACTATCAGTAACATAATCACATTCACACACGCTTGCCATTATCACACCAGTCAAAATGAATTTCACGAACATCAGTCAGGGTTGGCCAATACCTGGAATCGCACAGAAATCACTGCACCGCAGACCTCACTTCCAACCATAAACTGCTCACCAAGCATAGCCAGAATCTAACATCAAATATAGAATTACAGTGAATACAATAAATTAAGCATAACAGTACAATGTAAAGATAAAACAAGGCAGTGTAATCCTATAACAATTTAACACATTTATCAACTGTTTTAAACCAATCAGAATGCAATTTTGTCTATAATATAAACTTGGCTTTGCTTGTGCTGACATGTTTCTAGTTAAACAGTTTATTTTGTCCTTTACTTCAGTTAAGTAATGTTAAGTTCAATGCTTTTATTATTTTATTATTATTATTAGTTCGTTTCAATAGAATTAAGAGTAGTTACATGGACGGAGAGAGATTGGTCTTCAAAGATATCCTCTCGTGACGAACTAAATTGAAACAACATTAATATTTTTATTTGTACCCAAAAAGTAAATAAAGGAAAATTATAATATTGTTAATATGGTCCTAGCTGCCTAAACTAACCAAATTTTGAGGGCTAGCCAAGTTTGGCTATCTATCATTATAGCAGTATTTTCTTTCAATCAGATGACACTGGATCGACAAGAACGATGATTCACAGGCAGACAAGAGTGGAGAACACATTAAGACGGATTCCGCTCAACGTTCGAGCAATAAGTGCAAAAAATTAAGTTACCAAAAAAATACTCATAGCACGGTAACATTTTGAATACAGTTAAGAAGAAATTATCGATAAATTAGCTCCCAAGCTGACCCCGCGAGAGAAGTCATTACATATTTTAATTAAAAAGACCCTTCATGTCAGTTCAAAACAAAATGGCGTGCGTTTTTATAATTTTTTTACGAGGTTTGACATTAATTTTCTCGAGAATGCCTGAGAATTTAATTGCGGGGTCACTTGGAGAAGTGAATTAAAGTGATATGTTTCAAATAGTATTCAAAATGTTACCTTGCTATGAGTAGTTTTTTAGTAATTAATTTTTGCACTTATTGCTCGAACGTTGAGCGGAATCCGTCTTAATTTGTAGACAAGCTAATTTGCTCATGAGCCAACACTATATATTTTGTCCTCAGAAGGATCCCAGCAAGATTCGCAGTCCAAGCTTTGGTGAAATATATACATACAACATGTATAGGCAAGTTTATAGAAGACCAAAGACGGACAACTTCTTAGTGACATTTTAATTGAAATAAAAACTTTGATGTCCTGAGCGGGATTTGAACCCATATCCCCCTGGGTACTAGTCGGGTGTGATGACCACTACACTACCAGGACATCCATGCTGGTAACATGGCTAATTTAAGTTGTGAACAGTAATGTGGGACTCCCAGGCCAGTATTTTTCACTGGATCGACAGGAACAATGATTCACAGGCGGACAAGATCGAAGAACACAATTTGAAGACAAGTTAATTTGCTCTTGAGCCAACAGCGCATCTTTTTCCCTCAGAAGGATATATTTATTCAACCAAAGATGCCTAAATAAATTGACCATTTCTTACCACACCTGATGTTTTTGGCTTTTTTTTTGTTAAATTCATTTTGGTGTTGTTTGTAAGAGGACAATATTTGAGCTTGCTACATGTACACATTAAAATGATCTAGTTGATGGATAAGTCATTCTCTTATGAAACACCCCTCCTCCGATACCCAGCACTTGACATATCACCCTCTATGTGATTTCCTTTACTCGCCTCCCCAATTCTCCCCTAAGATACATCAACCACAGTCTACTTGGAAGTGAGATGATCAAGCTTTCTTTGAGGAAGGGATCTAGTGTCTTTGCAAAGTGTATTTCAGGACATCGTGAACTATATTTGTGGTCTTTCTCACAACATTGGATTGGGGGAAGGGGGGTCACTGGGGTGTGCGTGATTTATTGGATACATGCCTTGCACGTAGTGCTGAAGAAGACTTTCATGCACCAGAACAGTACTCCACTGTCACGCAACAAATCACCATAACAGTTCTCCATCAAAAAAATCATTAGATCTTTCGCAAAGAAATGCATGCAATAATATGTAGTGTTCTATTATTTTATCTCCACAAATTTTGAAACAAAGTTCTAAATAGGATTTTCAACACTGCTCCATCCAAACGTATTAATAAGAGTTTATCTTTTACTGATTAATAATGCTATTTTGGTAGAGGCAGAGCACTGTTTGTTTTCACAGATCAAATCAAATTCATCAGTTAAACCCCTATAAAGAAGATATTTCTAGTGGAGCACTGTAGTGGAGCAGCGTTAATGGATAACTAATTAGCAACTTATAGTAACTGGCAACAGCACTGAATCTAGCCTTCAGTACAGGTGGTTTGTGTGATGGTTTATCTCGTGTTAAGCCGCCATCTTGGATTTGCAAAACGTGGAGGTTGTGGATAGTTGGCCAATGTTCCCTAATCCAAGATGGCGGCTTATAAACACTCGATGGAATATTTAGCACTAGGCTACACAAAATCTTGTACATTGATTTTATCCTTGTGAAAGTAGCAATAGCGGTCGAGTAAAATTTTGTGTTCAATCACAAGCTGTGGTTGATCGTTATATCTGGTTATACATGTAGTCTGTTCGAGAAAGTAATGTGTGAAATCCTTCTTAGTGTCAAATTTTTCTTTAGACCTGTACATTTTACTAAAATCAAGACAGTCTAGAAGCTCAGGTGGGATCAGGTTTTGGGTAAAGGGTTGGGTCATATTATTGATGATGATGGATAGGCACAATGACGTCATACATGCACGTAGCAGTTGCCAGGAAATAATGCGCCAACGCATAAATAAAAAATACTCGGCCATTTTGAATAATATGCATGAATCATGAACAAATTTGGAGATCGGCCACCAGTTAGAAGAACACATAGAGCAAGGAACAGCATTCATGGAAATGAAATGTTTGGTATACAATTCAACAGATATTTTTTAAGGGCTAATCTGGTACCGGTATTATTGGCTTATTATCGAAGTGTTCAGTTCCCAAGAATCACCGTGTGAACCAATCAAAATGCCAGAATAATAAATTATTATGTAATGCAAATACAGTAACAAACGATTCATTGTACAATTTTTTGTTGTTTTTAAACGTTTTTAGCCTTTTAATGTATAACTACAGTAAAAACCCGCATAAAAGGACACGTTTTCTGGTACTTTTTTGACCAAATTTGACCAAATTTCAGCCTGAGTGTTCTTAATCCACTTGTTCTTTTATGCGGGTTTTTACTGTATTACATATTCTGATTATAAGAAAATGTCTAAAACGTTATATTTTATTATTAATCTATTTCACATACCAGATTTTCCCAGCATCTTGAAGCAAGTCCTTTTCTCAGCCTAACTATCCACTTCCCCCCATGTTTATTTGCCTCATCCTGTAATAATAATTTATATTTTTAAAACAAATAAAACTCAACTCAAGGGCAAGCTACTAACTAAAGATGATGACATAAGAAAGAGGTGGAAATATAATTTTGTTGAGGTGTTAAACAGGCCGGTATCAACAGATTAAGCAGACATAATGATAATGTAATACAAGAAACACCAACTATTGAAGAAATTGATACTGGTTATATCACACAAGAGAAGAGATTAGAAAGACTGTTAGAGATATGAAGAGTGAAAACGCAGCACCTGGACTTTACTCTATCACTGTCGAGATGTTAAAAAGCAGATATGGAGATGACCACAAATGTGTTACATGAGTTATTCCTAAAAATCCGGAACCGGTATGTGGAAATTTGAGAGGAATAATGCTCATGTCAACAGTAAAGGTAATCAGGGTGATCATTACACACTTATCACAAGTCGGTATCTATTTGTAGATTTGTACTGTTACTGCATAAATTTCTAGTGCGTTTGAGCTTCATGTTAATAATCAATGATAATTTAAACTAATTATTATTTTTATTCAAGCTGATGTCTCAATTCTTACCTCCCACATGGGTTTAATTCCATCCTTAAATAGATGAATGTCACTGTGCCCTGATAAATCTACTGGCCTCACCAAGTAACTGTAAAATCCCCAAAATTGTTCAACCTAACAAACCAAAACAAGTATATATCTCAAGACAGCTAACCCCAGTCCATGGACAATCCACTGGACCTGGACATTTAGGGTAGTCCATATAGGTAGTCCATATAGTGCCAGCCACACTCTTTCTGACATCATGATCAGGGGGTTGAGGATGTGTACCGGGACAAGCCTCCGCAGGAAACAGCTAGAAATGTAAATCATTTTTAGGCTCGGTACTACACATCCACAAGGCCTAAATAATGCTTTCCATTTCCTATAAACTGCCCACGCATGGTGCTACCTCTGTGTGCACCCATGCCAAATATTCAAAATTATGCCCAAAACGTTTGTGACTATTCACTATATGACACTTTTTATCGATTTTCAGTCTTTTTTTACGTTTTATTAGTTATTTTTAAATTGAAGTATTCATTCAAGTGTCATGCATCATCCGGGAGAACAACTTCTATTCAACCTACAACAGTCCATATAGTAGTCCATGGACCAGGTCCATCGGGTAGTCCATGGACTAGGGGTAAGCAAAATGTACCAACCCATATATCTCATTACTATTCCCCAAAATCAAGATGAACACAGTGGTGACAGAATATATTAATTTACAAGAATAAAGCCATCATTCACCAAGATTAAAAGGAATAATAATATTACAATAATATTATAATATTTTACTCTTTTAGAAACATGTCAAACACTTAAATTACTAAGGAAGATTCATATCATATCATATCTTTGGATCTCTGACTTAATACCATCCAGCCAAATAATAACTATTAGTAGTAATCAACAGGTTAATCTAAAACAGAGGCCAGTTCTCAAGTGGTCACAAACAAACTTAATAAATGAAACATGTGCATCTTGCATTAAAAAACATGACTATTATTTACACTAAATAACAAAATGAACTTTGTGTAACACTGTTTTCAAACCAGTCCCCAAAACCATACACTATCCACGCCACATTCTCCGGTTGCAAAACTCAGTGAAACACCAGAGTAACACGAGGACTCTGAGTTTAACAAACTCTGTAGCCTTCACAATCTTTCATGTGCATGCTCAAATTTAATTTACTAGATGTCGAATAAGATATAATTTAAGAGGAAACTTACAGATGCAAATTTTCCAACCAACTTAATATTGTCTGCATAATTGGAGGATGACTGAAGTTTTCCTGGAGCTCTCCGTGAAAACCAAAATGCATATGGGCATTGCAGTGGATGCTCTCCTTCACCAACTGTCACAACTTTGTTCTCAAGCTAGAAAGAGATAATAATGAACACTCTTTAAAAGAAGAAAAATAGGTACCCAAAGGGTAACATGTAACTTCATCAAACACTGGGTATGAAGAGCAGTAAGAAATGTTCTGTCTAGAATGGTCAGTGTTCACTTAGCATGAGTGTGTTTATTGAATTTACTTTGAAAACCTATTGACTTTAATTTGTAATAAGAAAAAGATGAATCCTCAGGTAAAAGGTTGTTTTTTTGTAGAACTCAATTCAACAGTCTGGAATTAATGAAATTATATATCACCGTTATATATCATTTTGCTGCTACATCTATAGATAAATAATTATATTTAGTACTAGTAAGACATGATGGCATGACCACTACAGAATAGCTTCATACATGTACAGTATTATGTTGTGGTTCAAATTTTTTTGGTCTTAAAATTTTTCAAACCAGTTTGATCTTTATTTTCCTTTGTCTAATATTCATTACCATAATCTGAAACAAAGGAAAATAAAAATCAAACTAGTTTGAAAAATTTTAAACCAAAAATAAATTTAAACCACAAAATATACATAAACACTACGTAAATGCTAAATCTACTTCTTCTCTTTGGTAATTGCTCATTGATGTTATAAATAAAACAACTCAGTTTTCATTTCTGAGATACAGTTATTGTCTTAATCCTAAAAATACTATGAAAACATTCACAAGAATCTGATTAAAGGTCAAATGCAACGAAATTTGGCATTTTTTTCTTTTGTCGCGAAAACTGTTCTTTATACTAGCATCAATCATACTCAACCCTCAAAAGCTGGTTTGGGGCGATTTGTGGCGCTTATAAGGCACGAAATTCGATAATTTCCGAGAATTTCCGACGGCTTAACGAAAACGAACCAGGAATGACCGCGCTTGGAATGGAAACGAATTTGCTGTTTTTGTGATGTCATATGTGGTGAGCTTGTTTTCACGCGCGTGTTTTCGCGCGTGTTTTCAGCAACGTGTGAAGGTCGATGCGAAGAAGCTTTTACTGACTTTCTCACATTATATTGCTCTCTTATCATTGACACGTGAATGGAGAACTACGCAGTGGAATTAAAGAGCTTGCATTTCTTCAAAAAGGCGAGTGCTCATTTGATTTTAACCGAGAGAATTTGGGTTTGTTGTTGTTTTGGAAATCCTGAGTTTCACCGCCCGCGCTAGCTAGCTTACGGTTTTTAAATTACAATCTCCGTGTTTAGACTCAATTCCTTAGTTTTAATCATTTGCTTTTCGTTTCTCCTTTTTACTAAACAAACCTTCCGTTAAGTTTCATTCAAGAAAGAACCTAGTGATACCGGTAGTCCCGGCAGAAAATAATTCTCGGCAAGTTAGTATAAATTTATAGTTGCGCCGTACGTTGAAATTGAATGCAAGCTTGAATTGAGTTTGGCGAGGCATAAAATGAAAATTGTAAATTGCCACCCGACCGAATGCAAAAATTAGATTAACATGGGAAATGAAATTGTAGAAAACTGAGGAAACAGTTTTACTCGAAAAATGCTTTCAAGAGTATTGAAGAATGAAGATTGTCCTAAAATTTGCCGGTTGCGACTTTGAATGGTTTTTGTGTTAATTTGAAATAGCTTCTCATTTCAGCTGCTTTTAGTGGCTCCATCGTCTGTTCTTCGCAGCTACGTACCTTTCTGTAATGACATATTTCGGTATAAGAAATTAATCGTCCGAGTTTCTTGTTATTTGGATTCATTAACTTAAGTTTTATTTCTTCGGTAGTGTTTATAGCGACCTTGCGAAACAGATTTTCAAGATTTCTAGCATCACAGAACCATGCAAGTAGGAAACAAATAAAACGTTATTTGCCGGCCTTTTTATTGTAGGCTCAGATTAGAAAAGTAGTTTGTGGATCTGTCAAATCAAACCTGATACAAGAAAGTTTGCGACTTTATACCTTTAGCTTTCTGCGTTTCGCAAAGGCTGAACGTCGTGAACGACCGCATTCCGTGTTCGTCGTGCTTTTTGAAGGACATTCTTGGTCAATACTTCGCTTTATTCCATAGTTGAAAATGGTCGGTAAAGCATCAGCTTTCAGTCGAAGTCTTCGTGGCTTGAACTGAGATCCCAAGTGTGCCCTAATAACTCAAGATTATGCTCGAAGCTTTCAGGGGAGAAATGCACGGAGCAAAGACGAGATGCTTCAGTTGGCGTGAAATCTTTCCTTTTCATTAATCTCACCCATTCCTTGCATCTCTTCTCGTCTTTAGGGAATGTAAAAAAGCTTACGCCTGATTTTGAACAGTTACTACAGTTAAAAGCAGCACAAAACACCATACTTGTTGATGTTTTGAAACTGCAGAATTTTGTAATTCTCGCTCTTCTCGTGGACTCGCGCGTGTATGTGACGTCATATGTGGTGAGCTTCCCATTTCCGACAATTTTCCGAAGTTTGCCCGAACCCTTCCGTTTGTGGAAGCGAAAAAAAAGGCGGTTTTCAAAGTCGAATATCTCGACGACGTTTTGTCCAAATCGTTTCAAACTTAAGAATATGATTATTCATAATATTCCCTATTATTTCGACTTAAAACTAATCTTACTAAAATTTTGTTGCATTTGACCTTTAATAAGAGACAGTCATTCTGACTTCTGAGCTATCGTTTACAAGAATCACTCAATTGTCCTGGTAGCATTAATTTTGCGAACCTGTATTATCATGTACAATGTTCAATGCTGCCCTTGCTATCTTTCAAGGACTCTTGAAAGTACTTCTGGTAAAAATTTAAGGACTTTCCAAGGAGAAAATCATTTTTCAAGGACCTGGAAGTTTTTCAAGCACTTTCAACTTTTCAGGTTGCAATCATGATACAATATTAAGAACACTGAAATAAATTCACAAAATACCTCTGTCTGAAATTTAATTCGTCTCTCTTCCTCCTCTGACATGCCCTCTCCATTAACTCCTTCATCATCTCCTTCCTTTAGAATCAGTAATACATTATGTATATAAAAAAGTGTGAGTGTTTCATCTGGGCCTGCACTACTGACAAACTAGTGCAAGTACATGCAGATGACTGCAGTTTATTAGACAGCTAATAAGCACCTGAAGACATTTTTCTAGCCACAGACAGCGACTGAAAGGTAAATGTTAAATAATGTTTTTGGTGTGCTTTTACCCCTGCCAATGGAATTAGCTGTGGTTTTAGGATTTATAACTACATGGATGAATAATCGATAATAGGCACCAACGTCTAAGAGAACATCTATTTAACTTTGGGTTGCTGTCCGTGGCTAACAAAAGTCTGTGCTTATTACTCTTACTGTTGTCAAAGATTTGACTGTTGGTTTCTGTCAGAAGAGCTATACACATTACATTGGATATACAGTTGAATCCCGATAACTCGAACCTTCAAGGGGAATCGAAAAAGGTTCGAGTTATCGGGAGGTTCGAGTTATTGAGGGTAAAATTACGGGAGCTCTAGCACGGGCCGTAAGGCCAGTACTAGCGGAGCCCCATACGCATAGAAGATCCATGTTGGTCATTTTTCATGGTCATGGCTAGCGGAATGGCTCGTGGGCGCGTGCGCCGTACGTACGTACATCGCACCACATGACATTTTTACATTAAGTAATTTTCAATCAAACAAACTGGTGCGTGGTTAACGATAGAGTTTCAAGGCAATTATTGGATTTTCGGAAAGACAACACACCTTTTAAATGTTAGAAATGGAAAGATAATATCCTAAGGAAACTGGACTGCCTATATAAAGTGGAATATGCATATCTTAGAGAGAAGAAATCAGGACTGCTTTTGCCGATGCTTTGAACCTCATGGCATTGTGAAGTGTGAAGATTTGAATGCAGAGTTTGATTTCTCAGAATTTTTCAAGCAATTCACGGAATTTTATGGAAATTCAATTTCATTTTGTGGATTAACTTTATTCTACAGTAGGACCCCTCTATCTCGAACAAAGAGTAATTTCTCTTGGATTGGTAATAAGAGTTTGACCACTTTCTATCTGTTTTCACCTGTAATGTATTAATTTATTTTTTACTTGTTGTTTCCAGGAGGACAGCTACCACCCTTTGGTAAGTTGGTCATATTTATATTGCATTGGCCCATTTTGAATATGATAATTCAGGGAGCTCCGCTGTTAGGCTAAGCCTATCTATATATTAGTGTATAGGGCATAGGGAAAAAGAAAAGGGCAAGCAAAGGGAGCCGCAGAGCGATCCGGGAAGACTGATCCCCCCCCCCCCCCCCCCCGACGTGGAACCTATTCATAGGCTACACCAGCTTATATAATTATTCAATCAACTGATACATAATTTCTTGATGTGGTATGTAAGTTTATAATTCATAAATATTTCAGAATTCATATTTGATAGAAACTGATAATGGAATCCACAACCACTGTATTTCGCAGCATTCATGTTTGCACCTGATCCAAATTTTTGGAGAAAAGAGCGGACTGGCAGAAGCCTAACAGCCCAGGGTGACCTTACACAGGCTAGAGTGAGAAGCGAAAAAGCAATTACATGATCATAGCCATCTAGGGGGGTTTGGAGGCATGTTCCCGCGGGAAATGTGTATACTTGGGTCTTCAGGGATGGCTTGACAAACATTTAAAATTTATCACATGATATTTGCTGTTTTTGATTGGCATCCCGCCATCGATTTAAAACCATCCCGCCTCTTGCTACGAAAAGGAGCGCATCCTGCATCCCGCCCTTAAAATTTATTGTATCCCGCATCCTGCCTTGATTTTAAGCCCCATGCCGCATCCCGCTAAACCTATATTAGACCCTTGGCATGCAAAATGAAAAAATAGGTCCGCAGCGCGTATTCAATGGCTACTGCGGTTTTTACTCGGAGAATGCACATAGCGAATAATATTAAGCTGAGTTAACGAAATGGATTGGGACCCCGCGATGTCACTCAGTATTAGGTGGATACTCGGAAATATCCTGCATCTTACATGTTGTTCACGCTAACGCAATGGAAGATTTACGATATGCTTCAAGTAAACCCAACGAATTCGAAGGGAAGATGGACTTATTTACAAGGCTGTATTTAAGCCAGCCCACTACGATGGAGATAGCCTGCATGGCAGGCGTATAAAGGGGAGGGAGGGGAGTTTGATGCGCGCAAAGCGCGAGGAGTCGGAGCGCGATGGAGTGGGAGGAGGAACGCCTGCAACTACGCTATTGTTTTTGCCATTCCGCCCCTAATTAGTGACAGTTTTTCACGCGCACTTGATTAAATATGCAAGATATCTTTGAAATCATTCTTGTCTTTCGCTATGACAGAAATACTTCTTTTAAAACATGATAAACACATGTATAGAAAGACGGGGTTGGAAGTAGCCGAGTAAAGTTTTATAATTTTCACGTGAAATCGAAAGTTTCCAATAATAAGACTTCCGTCACGCCTTAAATACAGTGTATTGCAAGTCTATAGCCTGCGTAGCGGCGGTCTTGTTTGAAAAAAAAAAAAAAAAAAGTGGAATTATTTTCTCATAATATTTTCTCCGAAGAACTATTAATTGGCGAACGGTTGTCTTTGACTGCGAGACATTCTGACGAGAGTCTTAACCGGCGTGACGAACCCGAATAACTTTCTTTCCCGGCATGATGTTATAAGTGCCTGTTTTGCTTTCGAATACAGCTGTACTTTAGTTGTGGAATATCGTGTGATGAGACCTTTTCCTCTGCTCCACTTTTAATTCAAGGTTAAAGCCGTTTTCTTCCAATAAAGAAAGTGATTCCCGTACAATTCAAGTAGCTCAAAGCGATCGTCTCTCGATTTATCCGTTCGGTTGGCGGTTGCATGTAAATTGATAACAACCTGGAATCGTTCAAATACTTAAATGACATATAACTGACCAATCAGAACAACCGATTAACTACTTTATTGACATTTCATTAATTCTGGCCAATCACGATTTTTGCGTCCAGAATGTGGACGTAAAATACTAAGAAAACAATAGCGTGGTTGCAGGCATTCCCGTAAGCCCTCCCGCCGATCGAGCTTCACGCTCTTTCCTCGCGCTCTCGCGCTTCGCACGCGTCGAACGCGTCGAACTCCCCTCCCTCCCTCCCCTTTATACGCCTGCCACGCAGGCTACGATGGAGATTTTCTAATCTGCGTGGGTGGGTGGGTCGTGGATCGTGCGTCGTGCGTCCAAGATTGACACGTCATATACATTATTTTATACTGTTTCAAATTCCATCTCACAACAGCAGTTTTTGTCCCGGTGGATTAAAAAATATGGCGTGTACGCCGAGTTACCAGCTATCTCTGAATTTTCAAATTACCTCAAAATGTGTGGTGCTTAACAACGTCAATTTGAATTCGCTACAAAATGACATTTTAAAAAGGGCCACAGAATATTCGCCAATGAAAGAGGCTTTTAAGGTTGTGTGCTTTAATTCAAAGATGTTTACTTTGGTGAAGGTGTTACGTTGACATTATCGCTGTTCTAGTGGTTCACAACATTTTTTTATTATTAAAGACTGAAAAATCTTGAAACAGACAAGAAGACCTTCCAAACGATTTTATAGACAAGGACAACCTTCCTCAGTTTGGCTTTCGGCAAACATGTACATTTCAGCTATTTTTAACCAATCATACTTGAGCATTCCCACGCTAATAATTTGATCAGTGGTCGGTAACGAACAACTGCAAGGTCACTTACAGGCGGATGCACGACGGCTGATATAATTCTTTGTTTCATGAAATCAATAAAACATGACCAAACATGAAGACAAAAATCCCATTAGTCCCTTTCAGTTAAAAACAAAAGACTCAAAAGTTTCAAAAGTTAGGTTGCAACTCTGAGGCAGTTTTTTGTGATTTATAGTTAATTAATTGATATCAAAAGAGTAAATCTCTTATTGTTCATCTTTTTCACTTGAAAAAGATTATATTATAAAACTTTTCTGATAAATTCTCGGCAAACGTGCACGCCAAAGTAAAGCATATACTTGCATTTTTCAGGCCACTTTCACAAAATTGTCCGGCAGACATGAAGGAAAAAACACGAAATTGTGCGCTAGACGTGAAAGAAATATGTTTTTACTTTATAGTAGAAAAAGTTTTCCTAAAGGGAACTAATCAGTGAGAATCCTTCCTTTCATCATGGGCCAGTTTGCCACGACCCACGACGCATGACGCACGACGCACGACCCACCCACGCGATTTAGCCTCACCCACTATGATGCTTTGCTGTTTCAAAAACGTTTGACACACTGGTTTAGACTTCATGGAAATTAATAACACTTTTTTGGATTTTGAGGTGAGTCAAAAACTTGTTTTTAGATCTTGTTGGATTGTAATCATCTCGCTCCAAATCCATACACATTTATTTCATTATCTCACGTGTGCTGTGTTAGGTGTTAATTATCTTATGAAGCATTCTTGATCTGTCATGATGACTGGTATAAATTATAAAGCCTGCACTTGGGGTTAAGTAGTTTTCGTTCATCAAAAATAAATTTACTTAGTTATTAGTTAGTTTCTTGTGACGAGAGAAATGATATCCCAATCCACTGTATAATTATATTACAGTATGTGTTTATTTTATTGAAAAAATTTAATTTGTGGCTCAAAGCAAATATTTGCGCGAAGTAAAGCCTGTGTCAGTGAAATTTAAATACATTTTCTCCGGCATTAAAGATGATTTACAGTCCATATTGCGCAGCCTCAGGGTTTGTTTTCATTTTTGTTTTGATTTTGTTGATTTACTTGTTACACTTCGTCGAGATTCTTCTATCTGGCGTTAATAATGAGGAATTTTTATTTTGGATAGTATTTACATTCCTTCGTTTGAGACTCAAAAATATTGCAGGGCCGAGATTGCGCAGTACGGACTGTAAATGCATACACAAAATTCGTTAATAGGAACCAAAAGACAAATAACCAAGGCAAACCCGTTCTCTTCCTCTCTCTTGCTCTCTGGCAAGCGGGAAGTTTACGTAAGAACCTGGGGACGGGTTTGCGTGCTTCTTCTATGACAGCTGGTGACGTCATGAAATTTCATGCCAATTCAAATGGGAAACGCGGGTAGACTTGAAACGCAATGTTTATTTACATATTAACAAGTTGTAACGCGAAATAAATGAATTTCGTGAATTACAAACACACTACAGGTGGTAGCTGGCTAAGCTAGAGACTGTATGAACATGGAATGAGCACACACTTTGCATTTGAATTTGTCACGCTAACCCCGGCACTACATGTTTGCCACGTGCATTGACTACCTGTGCGATGTAGCAACTTTGCTGGCTTTTTCTTTTTTTCTTTGGTGTATTGTATTTGATAACCCCGGCTAACGCCAAACATCTCTTGCTTTGAAGTTCTGTTCTACTTCACGGCCACCCTAAACTCTGTCTCTTGTATTTGACCTACAATTGTACGTTGTCTTTGGTGACTAATGAGGTCACAGTTCTAAAAACTATTTTCGTTTATCTCAGTTCTTATCATTTTTCTTATCAATATGAAGACAAGCACATCTTTGTTTCTTTTAGAAAGAAACCGTAATTTTAATTGTTCTTATCTTATGTCAACATGTCCGTACATGTTTTAGCTTTTTGAACATACGATAAACAACTCACTCTTTCATGACCATCAAACGGCCAAATCGGTATCTATCATTGACATGACAAAGACTTGAAATTGATCTCATAATTAAGTGACATGTTGTTTTCTTTAACGAAAAGTAGAATTCTGCAAATCAATGAAATCAGTAAGTTGTGGTCGGGGGGGGGGGGGTACTCCCTTATATAAGCTATATAGGTATGTGCGGCCCCAAAGGGTATGGTTTTTGAGCCGTTTTTGTCTGAAATAGGATATAGATTTTGACCATTTTGGTCTGAAATAGGGTATGTTTTGTGCCCTTTGGCCTGGAATTTGGTTTGGCTTTTAGACAAAACTATTTTTCCCATTAACACCGGGAAATTTGAAGCCCTTTTCGAATGTTTGCGCAAATGGAACCCATTCCTGGGTAGCTGAAGTCATGTATTAGACATGTGTACTAATTTGATAGGTCTGAAATAGGGTATCGATTTTTGGGTCAGGTCTGAAATAGGTATGGAAAATCACATATTTTGGTCTGAAATAGGGTAAGGGTTTCAAGAAGCAGGCCACACACCCCTACCAAAAATTTCAGGGAGTACCCCCCCCCCCCCCCACGGGGGGGGGGGGGTTGTGGTATGTTCAGAGTTATCTTTCCTCGACACAGCAAATGAGTCTGCAGTTGTTTTTAACCTAAGTCCAAGTTTAAGGTGTTTTCCCTTGAAGAGGAGCGCTGAGGCCACAAACGAAAAATAGTTTTATTTTTACTCCGCGGGCTTTGTCGTCGCGGCTTGCCGTTCACAGTTTGCGCAGAGTAAAAAAAAACCCTCTCCCCAAGGGTACTATAACAAATACTTATTCATTCTGTAATTCTGTAACGCTTCAAGCAGCTTCAAGTCTATTGCCTCCAAACAAACATCTGTCTTTAATCCTTGCCGGTAGCCTGCGTAGCATAATATGTTATTAATTTAGTCTTTATACTGTAACATTTTAAGCCACTAATCCAGTATGTAAATATATAATATATTAATTTACCGACGGCTTTGTCGCGCTCTTATTTTTCCCTAGTATCCATGGCTTCAGCACCCGGGGATTTTACCATCGCACGTCGAGGAAAGCGCCAGCTATGCAGCGCTTCTTCTCAAGGCTACTGTAGTTTCCCTCCTCTCGTGTGAGGCTTAGCTAGGCTTAGCTTATTAATTTTAATGTTAGTCTGCTCATAGCCTGGCCAAAAAAGATTATTACAGTACATTCTACACAGGACGATTCACATCAACATAAAAAATTTATTATAGGGCACTCAATAGCTCGCCGACTTCGCGATCCTTCTCGCGGACAACAAACTCTGTTCAGTTTACCATCGTGTCATTTTGACCAGTATAAACAAAACTTGAAAGTAACATACCCTTCTTTGAATACAATTACAATCACCCACTGTTTTCTTTACAAAACAACGGAAATAGTGCTCATTAATGGGATGATCTTATCGTTCGTCTACATTCTTAATGGTTCTCGAAATTTCTCACAAACCACTGAAGCAGACAAGTTCGTCTACAATTTTAGAAGATAATGACTTTATTAAAATCATTCCTCATCTTGAAATTAAAAGCCTATAATTTTTATCACGATGTCCAACGCGAAAGTCTCGTGGCCCATCAGCAAAAACATGTAATATTTTTGTTTATAAAGCACCATTCGCGCTGACATAGCAAAATTCTCAAGTCAGTCGTCATACTAATAACTTGCACCATCAACCTTTCGACAACTGAAGCTCTTACATGTAACGATTTTCAAATATTGAAAAAGTCAAAAACTGACACAGCACCACTGATTCATGCTAACATAAAAACAATATTTGGTCACTAAGCAATACTTTCCTCTCGTACTAGTGGCTCGCCATCTTCTTGTCGCGACTTCACCCCTCGCATGCGAGACTTAAAGAGTCTGTCGTAGCCTAGCCAAGACAAGTTTAACGAATATCAGGTCACACGACAACCTTTTACGTAGCTGTAAAATTTAATTTATCTTTTTATCAATTGCTCGTACGTTTTGAAAAACTAATTGTACATGTGATGATACTGTTTCATCCACCTTTTAACAACAGTGAATGATTTTCAAAAGGCAATTACAATACACAGCACCTGACACAGCACGATATATTCACGTTAACAGAACAAAAGTATAAGGTCATTCAGCAATACTCTGCTCCAGTCACAGGTCACCAAAGCGTATTATGAGAGTTTGTATGGAGCTGAAATTTGATCGAAAATAATTTTCACTTTTCCTTCGAAAAGTTGTAAATAATGTGAAACAAGAAGTTAATGAATAACTTAAAACCGGGCAGCGGCAAAGTTAATAATTGATTTCCAAGTTGAAAGGCTGTTAGTCACGCCAGTCACGCTAAAGTCTGCAGTTTGCGTGAAACTGGAAGCCGATTCCTCGCTGGGATCGAATAACGCGCTAAGTCTGGTTAAGGTCACACAGCCAGATTACGGCATAAACAACACCAGGCGTAGTCAATCGATAGAAATCGATATCAGAAATCAATCGATACACTCGATATCAATCGATATCAATCGCCGATTGCTATCGATTGATATCGGTAATCGATAACAATCGAACTCACAGAAAAAAAAATTATCGATTGTTATCGATTGGCAAAAATCGATAACAATCGATAAAAATCGATAATAATCGATAACAATCGATAAACATCGATAATCCAAAGGAGTATTTGTTTCAAACATATTACTGAAGATGGCGTGGCTATCTAGACATGTATCTACAGTAAACAATACGAGACCGGCGTTAATCGTTAAGCATTTTATTATCGAATTCAACATCTTGTTCAGGCAGAGTGTTCATCGCGTTAACTTGGTTTTCTGGGATTTAAAAGATTTGAACATGTCCATTCATTCGAACCCTTGTTTTATGACGACGAAAAACACAGAAAACTGCTTCTTCTTTTGCATGTATTGTTCCTGGTCGATATTTATGGGGCCAAAGTGATTACTGCTGTGCTACTGGATTATTTTTTATTTCTTGCTTACTCTGTGATTTATTCTTACGTTTCTTTTTAATGCGACTAATCGAAATCACAAAAACACTGATTTTGTTGTTTATTCTGCTTTATCTTTATGGCGTTGCTATAACGAGACCAGAGGGTTGCACGCCGCTACTTTGCACACCGCAACTTCTTCTTCCGGTATTATGAACTGCGCTGAAGATCGATAAAAAGACCAAATTGTTCCTGTTATTGTTATTGTTTTTGTTCCTATAGTATTTTGTTGATAATTGTTAAACTATTGCATGCTATGATGATTGAATGACTCAATAAAACCATACAGACAACATTGTGTCAATGATTAACTTGTAAAATGACAAAAATCATTTCCGATAACAATCGATAATAATCGATAACAATCGATAAATTAATCAATCGAACTCGCAACTTTTTTTCTTTATCGATTTCTATCGATTGATATCGGAAATCGATATCAATCTTCGATTGTTATCGATTGTTATCGATTGATATCGATTATCGGTTTATCGATTGACTACGCCTGGACAACAGCTTCTTCTGCTCCATTGTTAGACAGTGCGAAATGTCTGTTTAAAATGTATGTACAGCAAGAGCCATTTCGGGCTTATAACTCACATACACGTCTTTGAAATAAAAGTTATTCTTCCTTGGTTAAGGTTCTTGCTTGTGGAAATATTATAAAGATACGTGTTCTAAAGTATTTTATTGCTAAGCTCAGGATTTAAATTCTCCTCACTTGCTCAAGCTTTCTTGTTTCACGCCAGTCACGCTATAAAAGTCATCAAAACATCTGGACAACAGACCTTGGTCCGCGGAGGTTTGCGTGATATTCAAAACTATCTTTAGCAGGGTGATATCTATAAGTTTCTGATCTTTTTCGCAACATGGACATTCGAAAAGTCTGTTCAAAATTTATGTGGTTAAAAATCACATACGGGTCTTTGAAATGGAAACTCTACTTTCTTGGTCAAGGCTATTAGCTTTGCTACTCGTACGGGTAACATTAAAATCGGATGCTTAAATTTTATCTGCTTTCTTGCTTGGCGAAAACCTCAAGAAAGTACAGTAGTCACGCCAGTCACGCTAAAGTCTGCAGTTTGTGCAATGGAATAGAAGATCGGCGCAAACAATCCTCTCGTCTGTGAGTACATGCAACGTACAACCTGAAATAACCTGCACATTGTGTGAATGACGAAATGGCCATCTTTATCTTATTTCTGCCGAAACCTCTGTTGACAATTTCTGTGTAGCAAGTTTAAACTCATAAACGCGTTTTTGAAATGGAATACTCTCTTCAAGTAAAACTCAATACGCTTGTAAACTTTTATAGTCAGGCAGGAGTTCATTACCCATTGGCCGAGTGGGGACCTGGGTGAGCTCGACACCAAAAAAAAAAAAAACCACGAGCAATTTATGACCCGGGCTCGGCCCCAGGGCCTTGCCCGGTTAATAAAGTTTAAAAACCTCACCTGTTGTCTTTTCCGGTGATTTTATCGCTTCAGGAAGCTGCTATGGGCGAATTTCGACCTTCGGTCGAATCTGCCACTGCAGTGTACTAATAGAAGGGAAAGGTCGGAAACGAATTTGAACATTTCCCCAACCGTTTTTCGAGGTTCGGTTAGAAATGCTCGCTAAAAATATATTTCTTCCCCAGCCGGCGCTTTCAAATCACACTAAATCTCAAGAAGGGTGATGTACGTACCTTTCTGTGTGATTCAATCGCCAATAGACCGATCTCTCGAAGCACAGTTTTACGTTGAAAACAGCTAAATTTTTTCAACGGCAGCCATTGCATGGGGACGAGGCTATGTTCCAGCAAGTGGGTCAAAAACCAACAGCCGAGCGCCAAAGTGTACTCCACATGGGGTGATACGCGTAACCTCTGTGTCGCTCAATACCAAACGCACTCCCTCCCGGGTAAGTACACTTTGGCTAGTACATTTCAAACAAAATGAAATCTGCCAAGTTAAGGACCCTAAAAGACCAGCGCCTTCGCGACAAAAGCTTCAAGACTGTGGCTCAAACGCGATCCTGCTCGTAGTTGTCTACACCTCCCATGTAAACTTGTCTTTAATATTTATTTTGCAACGCAATTAATCTCCTGACACCACCGTCAATGAAGCGAAAGTCTCTGACAGTTGTCATACCAACCTTTCAATCGAACAATACCATTTGTCTTCGCAGGAATTCAATTGTTACACAAAAAGTCTTACACAGGAATGTAAAGAATGCTTCGACGATGGCAATAACTGGCTGCTGCGCACTCATTAAAAATGGAATGAAGAGATGAGAAAAACAGCACTTTACCACAGTGGAGTTCACAGTAGTATCAGTTGGTGTAGGCACATCTGTAGAATATTATTATTTTTCTCACAATCTGAATCATTCAACCAACATTCAGTATACTTAATAGGCCATTTCCGAGTTGCCTTTTGCCTCTGTTTCAAAACGAGTCCTGGTGCACAACCTTTGTTATGGAAATTAGTTTTACCTGCACGTTTATTGTCATACAAATCAAACTAATTTCGATAACAAAGGTTGTGCACCAGGACTCGTTTTGAAACAGAGGCAAAAGGCAACTCGGAAATGGCCTATTTATACACTACCATACTGTGATCAGATCAGAACAATCTACACAGTACAGTACACTATGAAGTGAAGCTTATCATGAGCTTATTCAACAAAATGACTAACCGCGACTCTTGGTTGATCATATTCGTCGTCTTCCTTGTCATCGGTACTGTCACCATTATTTGAGTCATCAAACTTGAGCCTGTTTTTAAAAAGAAAGTAAGCTTAGTAAGAAAAGCTAATAAAGCTGCAGTCACACAACAAGGCAACAAACATACTTACGCCTCGAACTTGTTCATTTTTGCCAATAAGTTAAACTTAATAAATATTTGTAAAAAAAATCTTTCTCTAGAAACATTAACTTGATTATTTACAATGACATTTAAAGCTGAATAATTTTCTTCGAAGAGCTTCACTCTTTCATCGAATATCGAAAAAACTAAAAACAAAGTTTGGCTGTACTTCACGCATGTTTACTTTGTTTGATACACTTGTATCGTGGGCTCAATATCACGGCAGTGGCCCGTGGGGTCGCCCGTGGGCTGAGGCGTCTGTGGCAAGTTGCGGCCCAGGTCATCGGCAAAATCATAATAAATGTAAGAGAATGCAACGAATACATTTTAGTTGCCATAAATACGAAAGATGCTAGAATAAAAAGGATCAGTACCGAGTACGCTCTTCCAATACAGCGCGACCTTGGGGTGCCTGTGAAGTAACAGAAACAGACCACCCACTCTCAGCTCACCACATGACTGTCTTTTGAATATTTCTCGTCCAAGTGGAACAGAAGTCGCTGAAACTTTTCCTTCATGATGCTATTCATATTGAACATTCCACTTCACCTGCTATTAATTGTTGGTCTTGGATGCACCAACTTGTCTCTAGCTTCGCTTCGTTTTCTTCGTGGTAGACCAAGAGGTGGAATGCCTAGTTGCTCCTGCAACAGAGAACGCAAATACAAAGCTTCCAGAAGCCCATTGGTTTACACAGAGGCTTGATCATTTTGACGATTCTAACACAAAAACATGGCAGCAAAGGTTCTTTTATAACGATAGCTTGCATAAGAAGCCGGATGGACCGGTGTTTGTCATGATTGGAGGGGAAGGAGAGGCTAATCCAATATGGCTGACAGTAGGTAATATGAAGAAGAATGCTGAGGTTTTTGGTGCTTTCACCCTCCTTTTAGAACATCGCTTTTATGGAGAAAGTCGACCAACCAGGTAGGCCAATTATATCATTATTTGTACAATAGTCCATTTTACAGTTGTGTGCTTAGAATCCAGGCCTTTGAACAGAAGTGAGGTTGGAGGTGACTTTGTTGTGATACAAACCTTCCTTCTTTTCAAATGTAAATTATTCTGTTATTATGTAAACTAGTTTCTGATCTCTATCATCTCATGGTCACCCCTAACCTCGCTTTCATACAGAGGCTTGGTTACATTTCACAGAACTGTAAAATGGTCTATTCTGATGCAATTTATACAGTGTTGACACCTTTAATTTTATGGCCTGGCGCCGGGCGCCGGGCGCCAGGTCAACGCAGTCAACGCAGTCAACAAAGTTTCGCGAACAGAAGAATAGCCAGAATTTGGACAGTATCCTTTCTGACACCTTTTTTCTTTCCAATAATTATTATTATTGCAAATTATTGCTGAAAGCTATAAGTAAGGATATGTCTACAGATAACTTTATACAGATACAGTCACCAACATAATCCCATATCACCAACCGGTCAGTATAAAATGCAGACTGCAGATTGCAGATTGCAGACTGCAGACTGGATATAAAATGCAGACTAGGTATAAAATGCAGACTGCAGATTGCAGACTGGGTATAAAATGCAGACTGATACCAAAACTGTCAATTTGTGTTGTTCGTGATTTATTTTCAATTTTTAACTTACCGGAGTCATGGAATCGCCTTCTGAGTTGAAAACTGTCACTTTGTTTTCAATGTTTAACCTGTACATTTTGTATTAAATTTGTTCCACAGCTTACCATAATAAGTTCAAAAGTCTATAAAATAACAACAAGAAGATAGTTTACTAGCACATGGTCAACAAACTGAAAGGCACTTTGGGTAGCCCTTCACAACAGTGTCATGCAAACGCTTTTTCGAGTTTGTCTGCCGCGAAAAGTTTCCTTCTTGGCCCATTCTTTAAACAAGTCATTAACATTGAAAGGCTATACAGTATTCGTTTTTCTTTGGCATGATTTGTTTGCTTTCTTTTCCTTTCCTTTCACTCAGATTTCCATACTGGGGACTAGCTGGTGTGTTAATTTATAACAACATTCAATTTGTTTTGATTTGACCCCGGGTTTGACCTATTTTCACAATACGTTTTTGTCACTAACTCAAGGCGATGATTACACAAGACCTGTACTAACCAGGCACAGAGGTCTATTTCTGAATGTACCGGATTAAATATTTCGCGACTGATATAAACTGAACACCGGCATGGGCCAAGAGGGAAACTTTTTGTGGAATATGAACATGTGACTCTGATGTATAAGTTAACATTGAAAATAAATCGCGAATAATTAAGAATTATTAGATTCGGTTTTGTGTGATATCCAGAATAATCAAGGTCGAGGTAAGAGTTATCAGCCTCAGCCGAAGATATTATACATTCAATGAAAAAAAATAATGCTTTTGCCAACGATGTTGTCTACTTATAAGCGGCAAGCAACGCAAAGCGCGCGAACTTGACATGATGACCCATGATCCTCTCGCGAACTTGACATGATTACCCGTGACCTTGAGTGCACTTGACATGATTATTGTATAATCTGTAAGTAGATGACATAGATGCTATCAAAGGCGCTGATTTGAAAATTCACTGTACGCTTTCGGCCAATCAGAAAAGAGATAGTGAGTTGAATGTATAATAACATGAATTGACAGTTTTGGTCCCAGTCTGCATTTTATACCCAGTCTGCAATCTGCAGTCTGCATTTTATACCCAGTTTGCAGTCTGCATTTTATACTGACCGTATCACCAACCGTTGGTCAATTGAACTGTAGGTTAACTGTCTGACAATAATTTTTGACTGTCTGTTGGCTGTAATACCCTGCGAGACAGAGATTTGCTTCTCTTTACGGGCATGACGAGATGGAACCTCTGCACGCAACTGCTCAATTTCCTATGGTGCATGTGCAAAACTACATCAGTATATTAGGTACTCGTGCTGATCAGCACCCACGCACTAATTCTCCTAACTAATCATATTTACACTTGAACTCAAAGAACAATCACACTTTTCTTTTCGTTTGGCACAATGAGAGGTTTATTCAATGAAATGATAAGAAGAATACCGGAATAACAACAGATCACTCCACGGTAAAACCTCTCGACCTGAAACCAGGTGGGTTGGGAGGGTACAAATAGACTGCAGATATCAGAAACTGACTTAACATGGAACGGACCATTCACCAAGACATAGAATGATTGTCTGTGATTGTTACATCACTACATGTATATACTGTATAAGCCTTAATTAATTATTAACTAGAATATGAAATACAAGTAATCATGAAGCTATTTACAATTGATCGCTGTCGAATTAAATATTTTAAGCAAAGCTCAAAACAAACCAATTCTCCTAACTAATCATATATACACTTGAACTCAAAGAACAATCATACTTTTCTTTTCGTTTGGCACAATGAGAGGTTTATTCAATGAAATGATAAGAAGAATACCGGAATAACAACTGATCACTCCACGGAAAAACCTCTTGAACGCCAAACAGCCAAACAAAAGGTCATTGGTCTATGCTCCAAGTGCGCTAACCATATCTCGAGCTACTCATACATGACTAGCTAAGCCTCATCGGACAATTCAAGATAACATTTCATTTGTATGCGTCTGAAGCCCAATCGCCATAAATCTGAATAAGCTCAACCGGAACACCATTATGAAAGGCCCATGTTGCTCCTTCTCAATGGAAGGAGTGTCCCCTGAACCGAGTAGGGTGAGAAACGCCAATACGCGCGAGACGAACTAGAACTTGTACACCTCACCAACTCACTCTAAAATGCTTTGTCGTATAATAAATACCCCTTATTCGATGGTTTAACATATAAATATACGCGCGGATATTTTGCGAGCAATGAGCAAAATGTCCGCTCGTATTATATGTTAAACCATCGAATAAGGGATTTATTATTCTACTGCAAAATTTCCCTACTATTATGCTATTCTCCGTATTCGCTCTGTTCAACTAGTCAATACCGTGGCATATTTTACGTGTTCTCGTGACCTTATATGGTGAAATGACATAATAGTAGAATAATAAACTCTATTATGTAGCGTCACAAAAGAATGCGACGTGATAACAGCAGAAACGGAATCATCCAAAGAAAGTCTAGAACTAACTACACTGAGCGAGCTGCAACAATGATGAGCCATCCGCCCTTAAATACATAACATCTAGTTTAAGGTCTTGATTAATTAAGGGAGTGTCAAGCACGCAAACTGAAGAAACTGATAAGTCTGATAAGTTGTCTCACACATTATTTCTGGAATCTTGAATAAACTGACCCTGCACGGAAGGTCTGAAGTCTTGAGAAAACGTATTCCACACGTTAAGTCTAGAGTCATGGTAACATTCTGCTACACTGAGTCTAGAGCTAGAGTCTAGGTAAATTCCCCGCATGATTAGTCAAGAGTCTTGATAAAACGTATCCCACACATTAAGACTAGGGTCTGGGATAACATCCTGCTCATTGAGAGAGTCTTGTGTAAAATTCTGTTGTCTATAATGACTGTTCAAAGATAGGAAACTGAGGAAAAGTGTAAAACGCACCATCTTGTGAAATATTGAGTTGTCAGGCAGTTGTGTTCGTAGTACTAGACGTCTTCTGCGTCTCTCCCGCCGAAGGACACTCTTTCTAAAATTCCGTATGACGCGCAGATATGCGTGAATCCACCCAGCAGCGAGCGCAAATATGTTGCAACCATTTTTGCTCACCGCAAAGAGTACTGTAATGGTCCTTGTTGAATTTACAAACTCCATGCTGAAAATCTCGGCAATGAAAAGAAAACAGCCGGAGAACTTTCCATGCGAGTAGCTCCCGTCCGAGGCTGCCTGGCCGTTGACTGCAGAATTCTGGATTCTAAATGGGTAAATGAATCTCCCAGCGAGCGCGACCACATTCAATCTCGAAAAGCACCGCAGCGTGAAGATCGCAGGCGTGAAGATTATATATAGTTTATTCAGAGGACAATTATTTTCTACACAATAACTTCCTGATGAGTGTAAGTAAGCAAGAATGCATTTATACTGTCAATATTTTGCATTTTGGAGTTACAAAATTAGTGTAATGTAGGATTTCAAAACCAAAAATTCAAATGTTGATGTGCCTTAAGACAGGCGGCATCCATGAAAAAGCCACAAAAAATCACTTCACCATAAGCTCACGAAAGAATGTGAATTAATTAAAAATTGATGAATTAAAAGTGGTCACACTTTTGGGCTCTGTGATATAACTAACAGTTTGTTTTAGGAGCTGTTCTTCAGTTTTACCCTCCTAACACCTGCATAGCCAATCAGATCATGAGTTTGTCAATAGTCAGTTCTCCAGGGGTGATTATCATACCTTTTAAGGGTGAACATTTGTAGTTTAGTACTGCTTAGGGTGTTCAAATCTAAAATGACCACCATAAAAGGGGTATTAAACTGAAAAAATAAGACAAACTAGTTTTGTCTTAGAATAATAATTGGTATCTCATAGGGATGCAAATGAATTCGAGCCACACCCACAAAACACAATTATTCTGGTACCGTTCCGTTCCAAATTTCTGACAATAATTAATCCTGTGAGTCCTCCCTCTCCCCACTCCTGGAGTCATTCACTGGGAAAGGAATTGTTGAGCACTGAGTCTACCTTAAAGCATGATCAATTGATTGATCATAAGAAATCCAATCAATCAACTGTAAGATGGCAATCAATATGCATTTAATAGTTAATAATATAATAATATTGTTATTGGCCAATCAATGACCAATCAATAGTCCTCTAATAATTAGAGGGACTATAGTTGACTTGTGACTATTGATTGCTATTGATTATCATCGACAATTGTTTGCTGTTAGAACTTTGTTTAGAACTTTCTGCTCACAACATATCATGTACATTGAGTGGGGAAATGTTAACCAAATATTTCAGAATGCTAAAATAATATATTTAAAAAAAAATAATGTCAAGGCAAATAATACCATTCAATAAAAATATGCCTTATTTATTAAAAATGTGATTATTTTCTCATGTGACCCATTTTCAAAAATACTAGAAAATGAGTAATTGAGGCTGTCTACAAGCCTAGTGGCTTAACTCCAGTTTCTTTGCATGAAGCAACTAGGAGTATCGCTACTCCCCTGGATGGGATGCTAGTCCATTGCAGGTAACCCCAGCATTTTTGTCAGGTTGCCCAGATAATATGTTGGTACTCATTTACTCCTGGGACAGGTAGAGAGAGACAATGTGAGAGTTAGGTATCCAGAGCTTGAACGTGGACTGCTTGATTGGAGTCCAATGTCCTAGCCATCATGCCACCACACCTCCCAATTGAGGATAGCTCTTACATTTAATAAAACAATTATTCCATTCACCCTTGTTGGATATGAGATGATTATAACCAATTCAGCGCGAAGCGCGCCTCATTGGTTATGTTATCATCTCATATCCAATGCGGGCTCGTGGAATAATTGTTAATTATTCAGGATTCAATGTGGTAGGCAATACAAGTTTCAATTTTCAGTGTTCCACCATCTTGGTTGTTATTTATTTCAAGCAAAATTCTGCTTATCCATATGGTTTGCTCATTGTTCTACCATTATGCTGTGTGAGTGTGTTTTGTCATGCTTCAATATTACCTATTGTTGTTTTATTCAGAGATATGAGTGATTCAAGCCTCAAGTATCTGAACAGTGAACAAGCCCTGGCTGATCTGGCAGCATTCTGTCAGTCTATGGCCAGCAAATTTAACTTGACAAATAGCAAATGGATTTCATTTGGTGGCTCCTACCCTGGATCGTTATCTGCTTGGTACAGACTCAAATATCCACATCTTGTTCATGGTGGGTGGAAGAACTGCCTTCAAAATTGTATGCTCATCATTTCCAGGAAAAATGTTTCTTCAACACATGAAAGTGCCACAAGAAATAAGAGGACTTCACAAACAATTTATTGTTTAGCACGTCACTTACATCATTTGTAGCTTTCAGACCTGTCAAGTTCCCTGGTCCTTTTGACAACATCCTGTGATAGGTCACAACATTCTTACTACCACAAATGACATGATTTTAGGGTCTAACGTACTGTATTCATTTGACTTTACCACTGATTTCACTGTTACTCTTCTGAGCGGTTTGCAAAAGATTTCAGTCAATCATAATAATAATAATATTAATAATAAAAACATTTTTAAACAGGGTAACTACTTCAGTTATGAATAACTGGTATCAATGTAGGCCCTGTGTAAATGAAAATACCTTAATATATATGTCATACCTTATATGTAAGTGTTTGATTTTACTTACTTACTTACTGACTGTCTGACAGACAGACAGACAGACAGACAGACAGACAGATAGACATCCTCTCCAATGCCTACAAGTTGTAATTGATCTGTTCCATCTCACTTTTAATGTTTCGTCTCCATGTACATGTGTTTCTTGGTCGCCCTCTTTCCTCTTGGGTTCCATTTTAGTGCTTGTGTTATGCAGCAAAATGTAATAATCACCGCAAAATGTAATATTAACGCAAAATGTAATAACAATCAACGCAAAATGTAATAAAATTGACGCAAAATGTAATCAAGTGTTTAACGCATAATGTAATAACATTTTAACGCAAAATGTAATAACTTTTCTATCGCAAAACATAATAACCAAAATGTAATAACTCTTCAATTGCATATTTTTGATGATGCTATCGACGAAGTCAAAGTACGAAAGTGTTTTACTGTGACTGATGCATTCCTGTCCAGCATAGGTGTATAGGAACAGCATGGATTTAACATTAACTGAGATATCTTTGTTCATTGGTAAATAATATACTATAATAAGTAAATGTGAAGGAAACGTATTGAGCCAGAAAGCGAGACTTTAGCCCTGCGCCTTGTGCTTCAATTCTCTTAACATTTCACTCGTGTATGTTTGTTTCTCGCTAGTTTGAGATATGGTATTTTCTATCTTACATCCTTATAACATTGAGGGCAAAATTGCTCAATTCCGATTGATTTGAAAAGAGTGCATTTTGATAGGGTGTAGTAATCCTTTAAAATACACATAATTATTAATAAAAACACATCTTGAGCTCTCCGTAGCATTGCAAGTTTGATTATATACCATCCTTTGATCTCCTTTATTACACGACAACGACAGTTGAGAGCTAAAATCAATGTGTATTGCCGGAATCCGATGTCAAACAATTTCCGCAGAAATTTAAGACTTCTTAAATTGACAGGACATGAACAAAATGTAAAATTATACTTTTTTAAAACCTGAATGGTAATGTTAGAAGTTTTTGTCCGAACACTCATAAATTTTGGCATGTGGGCCGACAAAATATGCTTGACCTTTTTTTTTCAGTGTTCATTTCTGAACGACATTCCTAAAATAGAAATGATCTTGAGTCCCCGGGCTTATTTAACAGCGGCTAGCGGCTTAAAGTATTTTATTGGGTTTTTCAAAAATATGGCTGCTATATTTTAATGGCTTGAAAAAACAAATGATAGAAACAAGGGACGAAACAAGGTCATCACTCGTACCACTCTTCCAAGTGTTTAAACGGCGACAATATGACCTTATACAGGCTATTTTAAGTCGTTTAAACCCTCCTTGCTTGAGAGAGGTATTTGGTGCATCTCCATTATTTTGCTTGGCTTGAGATAGTGGAATCAAGTTTTCCAGATGAGCTGTGGTATTCAACAAGAGTTCTATAAGATTTGTTTTAGCTTCTTCGCATGGCTCCACATTTTCCTCTGTTTCTCGAAACTCTCTTGTCCGCCATCCTCCCGGATATTCCCACGCAAAGACCAATGAGCATTTGCGTCCATGTGGTTGAAATTTTGGCATGCAGGCCTCTTTTCAGACGGGTTGAGAAGGAGTTAGTCTCGGCCCACCTATATTTTTCAGCACGCATGCAAAAACAAGCGGGGAGTGCCCAAAACTATCGGCCCGCATGCCAAAAATTAGGTGTGCCGGACCCAAAATGAATGTCGTGTAAATAGGGCTAAAGTCTCCCTTTCTCGCTCAATCCTTTTCCTTCACATTTACTTATTATAGTGTATTATTTACCATTGAACAAAGATATCTCAGTTAATGTTAAATCCATGCTGTTCCTATCTACCTATGCCGGACAGGAATGCATCAGTCACAGTAAAACACTTTCGTACTTTCAAATCAAGAATATGCAATTGAAGAGTTAAATTACATTTTGGTTATTACGTTTTGGGTTAGAAACGTTATTACATTTTGCGTTAAAATGTCATTACATTATGGGTTAAACACTTTATTACATTTTGCATCAATTTTATTACATTTTGCGTTAGTATTACATTTTGCGTTGATTGTTATAATTACATTTTGCATTAATATTACGTTTTGCGGCGATTATTACATTTTGCGGCGTAACAGCTTGTCTTGTGATGTTACCTCCAGGCTTCTGCAGTGTGTGCCAAATCCAGCCACATTTCCTTCTCCTTATTTGCTTCTCCATTGATTTTAATGCAAGTGAAATTCTTCCATATATGGTATGACATGTACAATTATATTTTCTGTTTCGTATGATTTTATAGGTTCTGTTGCTTCAAGTGCCCCAGTTTTTGCAAAGGTTGACTTTCCTGAATATATGGATGTTGTAACTGCATCACTTGCAACAACTGGACAAGACTGTGGTAAAAATATTGTCAATGCTACACAAACACTACGTTCATTACTCTCCTCTGAGCAAGGTGCAAAAGAGCTCACACAACTGTTTATGTGAGTATATTATACATTTTGCCTTGTTATAATAATTTTTTATAATTAACTGGGTTGCCTGGGGTGAGCCCAGTTTGTGTTCTGTAAGTGCTTTTTTTGTCGCTGTTGCACCCTGTGCCCCCACTCAGCTGGTATACATTTAAATCTGAGTATATCTGGCTATATTATATAGGCTGTGAGATATTGATGACAATCGATAGCGATCGATGACAATCGATAGCAAATGATGACAATCGATAGCAATCAATAGCAATCGATGTAATAAAGGAAATTTTAGTTGTGACTATCGACTGGTCATTGATTGGCCGATACCAATCAATATAATTAACTAACAATTATTGATTTATATTGATTGATTTCCGATCATCGATTTTCATCGATTGGTCAGGCCGGGACCTAATTCATCTACTGCATAACAGTCACTACTTTGGTTATTCCACCAGCTAATATGTTAATCCAAAAAGGTTGAATTACACTACTGTTCACATACGTCTGAACGGTCAAAGGCTTAATGATTAAACAACACAGAGTCGACGAATTTCACGATTTAATCCAGGTCAGGCTCTACACACATTCAAAATGGCGGTCCGAGTCTCGTCGCTGTCCATGTGGGCGTGTGCCCGCAATACAATCCGGATTAAACATTAACAAAGTAAAATATTAATTCTTCAACATCCCCCTCTCGAATACAAAAGTATTCGCTAACTTTTAACAAAAGCAGAAATCTGGGGAAGCATTAAAATAATAAAACTGCCACTGTCTTTTAACACTGTTCATACACGTATTGAACACAGGTATTCATTAGCATCCACTGTAATCAGCTAATGAACATGTATCATTGGTCACAGTTCTCTTCTACATATTCAAGGGGACACAAACGATGTACGGGACGCAGGTATTCCTTGTTCTTGGACTTCACCCTTACAACTCTCACTAATCCGTCCTCTCCAGTGTAGGCTTCAATCACTCGACCGAGGGGCCACTCCTCGATTTGCCTTAGACTCTGCAATAAGCACCACGTCACCTTCCTTCAGGTTGTGTCTGGGATAAAATCATTTATTTCTGATGTTAAGGCTTGGAAGGAATTCCTTTCGCCACCTTTTCCAAAACTTTCCTATGAGCTGCTGTACACGTTGCCATCTGTTCTTGGGTTGAAGACTTCTTCCTGATCCAGTGCCTCAGCAGCAAATGGGCCTCCCAGTTCTCCGATGAGAAAGTGACTTGGAGTTAGCGGAGAGAGATCACCAGGATCTGAGCTCACATACGTGATGGGTCTGGAATTCAACAAGCATTCTGCTCTGCAAATGGCTGTATGGAGTTCCTCATCAGAAACATCTGCACCTCCAAGGATGGTTTTGATTGCTTTCTTTGCGCTTTTTTTCATTGCCTTGAATACCCCGCCAAAATGAGGAGCCACTGAAGGATTGAACTTCCAATCGATGAGGTAATACTTGTTTGTTTCTTGTGTAATACGGTCTTGGTCAAGGGACTTAACCAACTCTCGTAGTTCTCACTCTGCCCCTACAAAGTTAGTTCCATTGACAGGTATAATGTAGCTTGGCGTCCCCCACCTTAATGTCATTCGGGTAAATGCATTGATAAATGAGTCAGTGTTCAATGCGTATGCCATCTCCAGATGAACTGAACGCGTTGCCAGGCAAGTGAAGAGACACAGGTAACGTTTTGCTTTGGTCTTGCCACATCCTTGTTTTGTGAGGTACAGTATGGTCCTCCAAAGTCAACACCAACTCTTTCAAAGGCTCGTAAGGATGATTGCAACCTTGATCTGGGCAGGGGGGCCATCATCTGACTGCCTGTCTTTACTGAGAATCTGTGTTGACATTCTGAACAAGTCTCAATAATGTTTCTCACCATGCGTCTTCCTTTAATAATCCAGAAGCGAGTCCGTAATTCAGTCAGGACATGCTCCACTCCGGTACCATGGCCAAGTCTTGTGTGTGTGTGTCAATGACAATGAGTCATGTCACAGGATGGTTCTTTGGAAGAA
This sequence comes from Desmophyllum pertusum, assembly GCA_029204205.1. NCBI lineage: Eukaryota > Metazoa > Cnidaria > Anthozoa > Scleractinia > Caryophylliidae > Desmophyllum > Desmophyllum pertusum. The sequence goes on along the minus strand of MU826350.1, from coordinate 1,620,408 downwards.
GGATTGGGTGTCTAACATTGTAAGGCAGGTCATTCGCATAGCGCAGACGTCCGTCAATTCGAAGTAAGCCATTACCGTCATCCTTAGGGTTCAGTCGTGACAATGAGCTTTCTCTTTCTCTATTAGGGAAGGCTTTGGCTTGAACTTGTTTGATCCATAACGTTTCGGCTGATGACCTTTCAGCTGATGAGAGTTCTCGGTCTGTCTTTCTTGTCTCTTTTGGAACTCTGCAGTTGGCAAGGAAACGCCGTACCTATCCTGTCACGCGAACTAAACGACTGAGGCTGGAGAAACAGCTTGGGTCAATGACTGTACTTGCACTGTTCTTGGTGATATGTGTCCTGGTCGTTGCATGGCCAGGTTGACTCATCATCTTTCAGGAATGCTGGCTCTTCCATCCAAGGTTTGCTTTCAGCTAGTTCTGTAGCAGATAGACCTCTTTTTGGTACATCTGCCGGATTCATTGTGCCTGGTGTGTCGCCACTGTTCAGGACTTGTTGTACATTGGATTTCACCAATCCGATTGGCCACAAACGGCTTAAACTCACGACTCTGATTACGCACCCAATGCCAGACATTTTCTGAGTCAGTCCAAAAGACCACTCTGTCCACAGTAAGAACTTTGATGATACTCTGGGCTAGACGACTTGAAAGAACAGCGCCCATCAGCTCTAGTCAGGGAATTGTCATCACTTTCACTGGAGACACATGGCACTTTGACACGACAAGGCGTGACGATGGATCGTTTTCTAAGTATTGACAGACCAAATAGGTAACCGATGCAAAAGCATCTTTAGAGGCATCTGAGAAGACGTGTAGGTCGACTTTCTCTAGGTTAGCCATGCGTAAACTACGAGGAATGGCAACCTGGGACAGCTGTGGCAGTTCCAATACCTACTTCTCCCACTTTTTCTTTAAGTCATCTGGCAGAATGTCATCCCAGTCAATACCAGCCATTCAAATCTCTTGCATCAAGACCTTTGCCCTTACAGTGAAGGTACCAGTAACTGAAGTGGGTCAAACAGAGTCACTATGGTACTCAGCACGTTTCGTTTTGTAGGCTTCTTACTGACATCGGGTAATTCAGCTTGAAAGGTGAAGACATCTCTTTCAGCTTCCCACATGACAATGTTGAATAAATGTTGATCACTAGAAGGGCTGAGAGGGTTATATGGACAATCTCTACAACTTATTGTTGAAATTTCCGAAACAAAATGTTATGACTAAAATTAAAAACTGGCAAGAGTGAAATTTATGCGCCAACATGACACATCTGCTAGCCACATGCGGTTGTCTAAAAACACAACTCTGGAAAAAGGAAGGAAATTATTTAAGTTAAGATGATGGAAATTGAGTTTTACTTGAAGAGAGTATTCCAATTTTCAAAACGCGTTTATGAGTTTAAACTTGCTACACAGAAATTGTCAACAGAGGTTTCGGCAGAAATAAGATAAAGATGGCCATTTCGTCATTCATGGAATGTGCAGGTCATTTCAGGTTGTACGTTGCACTCACAGATGAGAGGATTGTTTACGCCGATCTTCTATTCCATTGCGCAAACTGCAGACTTTAGCGTGACTGGCGTGACTACTGTACTTTCTTGAGGTTTTCGCCAAGCAAGAAAGCAGATAAAATTTAAGCACCCGATTTTAATTTTACCCCTACGAGAAGACGTTGGACAGTGTTATAGTTGAGCCGCTATCATTTCGTGCGCTGAACGGGGCATGAGCCATCCTGGCCATCGCTTGAAGAGTTGATTTAGCCGTTATGCCGATTGAGCAGGACAAGCGTTTTGTATTCCGGCTTTTCGTAGTGGCAATCAAGAAGACTTTCAATTTTTGAAAGGATTACTAATGTGCGATGGCACAATCATTTGGATTTTTATGATGCCAATAAACATGTACGCGAGACTGACGTCAAGTGCTTCGGTTCATTCCTTTGACAATTTGCATTGAATCCTGAGTTTAGCAATGAAATACTTTAAAACCTATCTTTATGATATTTCTAACAACCTTGACCAAGAAAGTAGAGTTTCCATTTCAAAGACTCGTATGTGATTTTTAACCACATAAATTTTGAACAGACTTTTCGAATGTCCATGTTACGAAAAAGATCAGAAATATCACCCTGCTAAAGATAGTTTTGAATATCACGCAAACCTCAGACCAAGGTCTGTTGTCCAGATGTTCATGTTGGGAGTTTTGATGACTTTAGCATGACTGGCGTGAAGCAAGAAAGCAGAATTGCAGAATTGAGCATGCAAGTGAGGAGAATTTAAATCCTGAGTTTAGCAATAAAATACTTTAGAAACGTATCTTTTATAATATTCCACAAGCAAGAATTAACCTTAACCAATGAAGAAGAACTTTTATTTCAAAGACATGTATGTGAGTTTAAACCTCGAAATGGCTCTTGCTATACATTACATTTTAAACAGACTTATTAGCCTTTGGCATTCAGGTTGAATGGAAGTATGTTTCTCCCTGGCGGTGGGGCATTTTATCATCGTGAAATTGCACTTTTGGAACGCTTTAATACAAGACCGTCGTCTTTTGGAAAGAATCGACTAACATACGCGGACATACGGAATTGGGAAACTGCACGTTCAGTGCTAAATTGTCCTATGCGAAATTGTGAACTGTCTTACTGTCTTATGTGGTATTGACATGCCGATGACATGGAACAGACATTCACAACGGATTAGGAAACACTTAAAACAAATGGATTACGAATTATGTAACACTATCGACTAAAAGCATTGTCTATAGTGGTGTGTGACATGCGCTGGCACACTGTGATAAGAGGGGATCTGTACATGTAGGTAGTGCTATTAAAGTGGAACCTCTGTTCTTTAGTTGGAGGGGATCTCTTGCCGACTTAGGTTTGGGTGAGGTATATTACAGTTATCCATTTATATCTTCAAAGTGCGATAATCGTTACCCAATATGGCCTAAGGGGCCGCTAGTTTGAAAAGTCGTCATCTTGTGTAATAGCACTGCCATTTTGTACTCCTTGTCTACAAATCCTGGAGCTAGCCAGTGGTTCTTCCAATTTTTTTTTGAACAGATATAATATGAGCATGCTTTCAAGTAAGTTCACTGGCTTGTACAGTCACTTTTTGTTTGGCATCAAGGCTGTCCATGTTGAAAGCTGGTGTCAAACCACGCTTCCATTTATGAGGTATAGCTCATATCAAATCGTACAACTTTAGTAAAAGGTACTTTGAGACCAGTTTTCCAAACAAATTTGTCAAATGTAACAAACGTATTATTTTCATCCAATAGGTCTTTGATCCTTAGTATATACAAGCATCGTGCCAATCTTTCCAGTATATTGATTTACCATCTATAGTAATATGTTTATTCCATAAAATTGTGTCTTCAATATGATTTTCATCCTGAGCTTCAGAAATCAGTTCCTGGCATCTGCCAGGCTTTGAGGACATCAATGTAAAAGGCTGGTATATTGTTTAATTCCAAGAATTTTACAATGTTTTTCAAATAATGTTCTTCTGTGCCTTCCTTTATCCTTTTAACCCAAGCAGTAAGTAAAGATTTTGATATTGTCTCGAATTATTTTGGGCCGATTAGTGTATCTCTTTATTTTTGGTTTCTTGCCATTCCAGAGGAAATCATCAACATATTAATCTATAACATAAAGCAGTGTGTGTATGCAGGCACTTGAGAATATTAAGTTTTGACAATCCTAGAGTCTTAACAATAATTGTTATCTTTCCACACAATGAGAGGTCTCTTTGTGAAAAATTTTCCTGTTCACAGAGTTTTGAATTATAATATGAAAATGATGTCACCAGAGCACAGATGGGCTTTTGAGGCCACTGAACTCCAAATGTGTATCTGCCTTTTTTGCATTTTTCCCAAGCCACATTGCTTCTGATTTTGTTTGATTAAGTTTTTGAGCAGGTCTAATAACTCTTACTAACAGTTTTCCAAGCAAATTTTCATCTTAGCAAAAGCAGTTGGTATCATCTGCATACTAAGATAAAGAAGCACAGCAAAGACATAATTACGGATTGCGCATACCCAAACCTCTGCAGTTTCGGAGCATGCCAACAAAACCGGGCACCTTCCCATTTGAAACAAGGTTAGGTTTATTAACTGAGACTCTTACTGGTAAATCCATGGGATTAAAGATACCATAAACATCATACTTCATCCTAACGACATCAACAGGAATAGTGGAATCAAAATTCCTCAAGTATGGATGCCTATGATCAAGAAACACAACAGCCAATCAATAACGCAATGGATCTATGAGGGAACAACAGATCAGATCACGCCATGCATGCTCACTTCAGTGGATCATTTTATAGTCGGCAAAATCAGTGTTCAAGTTGAGGATTTTGATTTCCATAGTTGAACAGCAACTTGGAAAATTGGCAGACACTTGATTCATTTAGTGATTTTCATATGCCTTCCTGTACATGTATGGAAAATGTCTTCAATAAAATATAGAAACAGGTAAATTGTTTGTTTGAGTGTTAGTTTGTACTTTAGTTTGAAAACGTAGTAATTTTGGAAACTTCCCTCGCACTTGCAATCTCAATAACATTAATTTTTGATTGTAGTATGGAGAATTTCACTATTGAAAATTTTGTGCCATGTATAATAGGGGAATAAAACCTCCTTTTCTATATCTTTATAATCTGATAAAGATCATGGACATGCCATTTTGCTCCCTTGAATGGCTGAGAGAACCCCCACCTGTGGCTCAGGTTCTCTCTACGCCATCTTGGGAGTGAAATGATGTGGTTATGATTGCTATCAGAGTATAAAGACATAGGAATGGAGGATTTATTCCTTAATTAAAAAAGTTAATGTAATGATGTTTCTAGCAACTCAGGTTATAAGTTTGATTGTTCTACTTGCAGGCTCTGTGAACCGCTTGATAAAGACAACTTTAATGATGTAGCCACATTTGCAAGTGATTTATCTGGGAATTTTGCTGGTGTTGTTCAATACAACAAGGACAACAGAGCATTTGAGGTCAGGATTATATATTAAGTAGAGCTTTTCCCAAAAATTGTTTTAAACTAACATTGAAAAATGTGGTGTTTGGGCATGAAGTCTTCTCAAGCTCTAAAACCATCCAGCCTTCTCAAAACCAGTACTCTGTAGTCAGTCACCTCCTCTGAAACAATCATCACCAATGACTGCCTCTTTCCAATCAGAATAATATATGTACTATGCATTGTGTACTTTAGAAAAGGTAAAGCTGCACTCGGGCCAACAACTGAGCTTATCCTGGTTTCCATACCATAAAGCTAACTATGAGTGTTGCTACTCCCCCTGCCCTCCCCCTGTAAAATGTCAAGATTAGGATCGGATTGAATAGATTTTGAGGGAATTTTTGAAGCGATTTTAACGAATGAGTAGCAGTGTTTTATTAGGTGTAAAGACACTCGGCTTCGCCTTATGTCTTTACACCTGATAAAACACTGCGCTGCTCCTGTTTAGTACAAAATGTACTATTGTGATGATTTATTGTATGGTCGTCCGCGATAACACCCTAACACCCTAAGCCGTAAACTTTGATAATCGATTAATTAATATCAATTAATAACTCTTGCGTGGGAGACACGTGTGTGTTAGTACTATTATTATTGAGTAGTTAGCACAATGATGTATATTTGTTTCAGACGACGCTTTGCTCTCCTTGTGGTACCTTTCTTTCTAATAAGGTGCTTACATGTATAAGTAAATTTGCGCATGCTCTGAAGATATGTAGTGCGTTACTAACAACAAGTACATTGTAGTTATATGTGACCTTGCACAGGGAAATGTATGCGAACACTTATCCATTTAAACAGACGGATAGCTAATGGCCTTCAAAGCATTTTAATGTTTTGCTAATTAGTTTATATTCCTAATGGATCACAAAAGCATTTGAACGGATGGCTTGAGCCGTTAAACGGTGTCTCAGAGCAAAAATTCGAAATGGATGCTATGAAAGCGTTAAACGTGTAACGGCTAACTAAAAGCGTTTTTAAATGACAAAGGAAATTACTTTTAAAAAACGGATAGCGTGTAGCGGTGGCTCGCAGTCAGCAACTGTTGACACTGTTTTTTTATGGAACATGACAGTGGAATAATAATAACTACAATCAAATATAAACAATCACGATAAAACCTTCATTACTGACAAGCGTGCATCAGTTAAAGCGAACACAAATTTTGAAGTCTCCTCCAAGTGAAAAGCGAAAAAGGAACTGCGCTCCGCAGAATATTTAGCGGTAAAGTGAATATTTATAGCCAGACGGCTTTGTAAATATTGTCAACTCGGGAATAATTCCACTCCAGAATACTATTCGAGGACTTTCCAGCAAACACAACGATAAGTCAAGTTAATCCCTCGAGTTTTGATGGAAACTGAAATGATTGTTTCATTGATCCATCGATCCTCTTAGCGATAATTTTTGCAAAATGTAAATTGTAAGTTGAATTCGAATCCGGTGCGCAATGTTTTGAAGTGTCACTAAAAAGTTACGGACCAATTTCATTCTTGTGTTACAAAACAAAAGTATCATGTCACATGTGACGTTTCCAGGATTGAATTGAATTACAAGAATGAATTTTCGGTGTCAAAAACAAAAGAAAGAAAAATTGTTTGAGTTGACTCGGCGAGACTCGAACCACCAAGCTACACAGCTTCTCGCCGACAAGAAATCGGCTGTGTGGTTGCTCACGTGTACAGGAAATTGGCCCGCGATGGTTAAATCAACTCCCGGATAACAAACTCAGAACAGGCAAAGCTCGCCAGTTAACATCAGATGGTGTTTTTCTGTCAGTTGAATCCAAGAAATAGTTTTTTTTCAGTATTCTGCTGTATGAATTGTTTTTAGATTCAATCACTTCAGTGTATGAATAATAAATATTTTTGTAGCATGAATGGGTCAAAAGGTCATCAATGAAATTTACATGAATATTTGAAGCAGACTTATAGGAAGGCTTTCCAATACAAGGGTGTAAAATTCACTATTTACTACTCCTTTTAAAACTGTTGTTTTAAATTTGAAATAATTTATTTTTGACACGTTGTAAACGCTAAAAACGCTGTAAACACTGAAAAATATATTTGTGAATGTCACGTGGCCTATGAGAATTTTAGTGAGTCGTCGACTAACTTGTTCCCTTAACTTGTTACTCGCTAAACCCAGCGAAAGAGAGGAGATTTAAACAGCAACACGAACAGAGAATATATCTATTTATAATATGACTATTTTCGCTCATATTCAGTCCATATTCAGGGTTTGTACTTTCACCCACCACTTTAGTTTGGGATGGAATGAAATAAGGGAGCTGGTACTCTGTGCTGCCCTTTGGGGTCCCTAGTTTTTTTTCTAGTTTTAGTTTTAGTTTTCATTTCATTTACTTATTTATTTATTTATTTAATTTTTCGTTTTTTACACTTTTGGGATTTGAACCGGTGACTCCATTCATCAAACTTTTAATTTGGAGCTCGCAACCCTAACCAGTTGACCACTTTGACCTGCTTCATTTCTGGGCTGAAAATTAACATAGAGATCTCTTTGTGTTGTTGTTAGTATGCTGACCTAAATTAGGACTTGTCGGCTCAAAGTTTATGGCTTGTATAAAGCTTCTTCGAATGGCTCGATTTATGGCTTTTAACAGTCCCACTGCCAAAAAACAGGTCATTGAGAATCTTTGAAGCACTGAACTGATCTTCCATGTTTGGATTGAGTCCTTTGATTTTCAAGTCACAAACTGCGGACTTTGACTGAAATCGCGTAAATGTCAAACTATATACGGTATAAAATTTATGACACGTTGCGTCAAATTTGTTTGCGTTCATTGTTTTAAATAAATTAAAGTAAATATAATAATACTACTAAAAAAAATAAAACTACACTTTTGGGATTTGAACCAGTGACTCCATTTGGAGCTCGCAACCCTAACCAGTTGACCACTTCAACCCACTTCGTTTCTGAGCTGAAAATTAACATAGAGATTGTTAGTACGCTGACCTAAATTAGGACAAGTGTAGGCTCAAAGTTTATGGCTTGTATATAAAAGCTTCTTCGAATGGCTCAATTTACAGTCAACTCTTGCCTTGCGGACACCCCGGCGAAAGCTACATGTACGTGTTTGACTGAAAATGACTCCCGCTATTGCGGACTCTAACTATTACGGATACAGACTCCAAACTACATCCCGAGGGTGTCCGCTATAATGAGAGTTGGCTGTATGACAGTTCCACTGCTGAAAACCAGGTCATTGAGAATCTTTGAAGCGCTGATCTTCCGATCGAGTCCTTCGATTTTCAAGTCACGAACTTTGACTGAAATCTCTACAGTTGGGTAAATCTTGATTTCAGGACATGTCGAACTACGGTAGAACATTTATGCCACGTTGCATCGAATTTGTTTGCATTTGTTGTTTTAATTAGGACTTTATAAAGACGCTCTTGTGACTGTAGAATTTTAAGATACATCAGATTTTCGGTGATCACAAGCCACATGTCAGTTTGGAGCTGTAGACTGAAAACCGTGGAACCGCGGAACCTAGAGAAATGACTGTTTTTATGCAAGCACCATTAGTTTAATTTTTCTGTCCAAGAGTAAAATTCCTAATTTTTCAGTGTCTTTCATAACATTCACAAGTTGCTCATAAGAGCTTTTGATTAAACTATACATTGATCTCTATTTATTCTCTATTTAAATTCTACTTAAATTATATATAAAATTGCAACCAGCGAACAAGCACAACAAAGTGAGCTGGGCGCAACCTCTAATCATGGTCGAGAAAGATTTCTGGCCGCTAACTAGCGATTGTGTTTTATACCCCCCAAATTCGCGGGCAGGGGCATTATTGTCAAGCGTCGGAAATCCATAGGGATAGTTGAGTGGGAGAGCACTTAGACTATGAGCAGTCCATTTCTCAGGGATAGTCGAGTGGGAGAGCACGCGAGTGCACGCGAAAATCACCTCAAGGAGACATGACGCACGGCACTCATTTTTTATCGCCACCGCGCATCGTGTCTCCTCGAGGTGATTTGCATGCAAGCTTGCGTGCTCTCCCACTTGACTATCCCTGAGAAAAATGAGGGACTGCTCATAGTCTAAGGAAGGAAGCATTGACCGATTACAAAGTGAAAATACTTCTGCAGCAAAAGAACATCACTGCAGGAAAATTTGATTATTTGGAAATTTTAAACTACAAACTATTAAGCCATCTTGGATAAAATAATTTTGATAAAATAATTTTGGAACACCACTTATAGAAATGCATCACAGTGTGTTAAATGTATTCAGATTTCAAGGCCAATAAATGGAAACATCACTTTGAAGGGTGACATGTATTCACAAAATGTAAACAATACATCAGCTTGGAGTAATTTAGTCAACAAATTAGCATGTATAGGTTTGTGGGGGACCAGGCAGTTGTATGTTCATGATCTTTGGTTATTAATTTCCACCCACAGCACTTGACTTTCTATTATTCTATATCTAAACACTCATCTGCTAGTATTAAATAGTTACATGTATTGCCTATCACAGAAGAGGTTCGTTAAGACAGAGATTGAAACCTTATTCAGATGATTAAAATGTCTCATAAATGTGTAGCACAACAAGTGGTCGCTTACGAGAGCTTAAAAACAAAGGAAAAGACCAGTATGTTGGTAATCCCAAAAGTGGTCCCGGTCGCTTAGGGGATCTTTTAATTACAGAGTTTGAGTGACAATTCAAACAGGGTTTAATAATGGTTTGTCTAACTAGAGCTGGCCGCTTATGAGAGTGGTCGCAAGGAGAGCTTCGACTTTGATTGACTGTATTTAAATTCTATTTTAAAAAGGCTATTTAATTTTTATTTAAATTATATTTAAAAGCCTTTTTTTTAATGTAATATTTTATAAATATAATTTACAAATAGAGTGCATTGAATCAAGACTGTAAAATTAAAATACAGTCAAAACTGGGGTTGATGCTGATTAAAAAAGATTGTGGGTAAAACGTTTGAGTCACTTCAGTGACCTGCATCAGTTAGGCCTCACCAAAGTCTTATTCACATTCTAACTGATGAAGGTCACTGAAGTGACCGAAACGTTTTACTACAATTCTTTTTAATCAGCGTCAACCCCGGTTTTTATTATTGATTGTGCCTGACTATGACCATAGTCAATCTCTGGTGGCAAAATATGTTGGAAATAGACCTACAGTCGAACCTGTATAGATTGAAAAATTTTTGATTTTATTTATTCAATAATTTATGTCTGGGTAGCCCTATATTTTAGGGAAGTAGTTCCTGTTCAGGGTTTCTCCTTCAATACTTGTAACTTTTGTATTGTTTAAAACTATTTAAAAAAAAAAAACAGCCACCCTCGGGACTTTGGAAATTGGCCCCTTACAGGTGGCTGTTTAATACAGGTTCACCAAAAATACTTTGTGGGCGTGGTCAAAATGTCAATTTTATTGATGTACAGTGTTATACACTGGCAACTGATAATTCAAGCTAGCAATAACAAAATCAAGCGATACAGTACATTGGCATCTAGAAAGCATTTACGAAATTTATTTTCGAGTTTTTATATTGCAACTAATCGGACTTTGTGTTTGGCAAATATGTTGATGTTTTAAGGCAAAATTATTTTTCATCGATGTATAATTATTATAATAATAGTCAAGTTTTTTTCAAACTGTACCCTGGTCAGTTAGTTCTGAGTTTTTTTGTTCCTATTAAATAGGAACAAAAAAAACTCAGAACTAACTGACCAGGGTACAGTTTGAAAAAACTTGACTATTATTATAATAATTATACTTCAATGAAAAATAATTTTGAATCATTCATGAGTAAAAGGCGTACCACTTTAAAGGAAGTGTTTCACTGTTCAGCGCATGTGCCGGCGTATCAACTTTATCAACACTCACATGTACTTCTCGATACTTCAGTAATCCCATACTATAAAAAAATTAGTCCAAGAAAAACGACGAATGACCAGCTTGTTGCTGATTGATACTGATGTTACTGATTGATACTGATTGTTACTGATTGATACTGATTGTTACTGATTGATACTGATTGTTACGGCTTGTTACTGATTGATACTGATTGTTACGGCTTGTTACTGATTGATACTGATTGTTATGGCTTGTTACTGATTAATACTGATTGATACTGATTGTTACGGCTCAGGCCCGTAGACAGGATTTTGAATGGGGGGGTGCGTTTGAGTGTCAAAGTTGGGGTCGTACGAGCGCCAAAGGCGCGAGCTACTAGGGGGGTCCGGTTTGTAAGATTAGGTTGTCTGAGACTGCATTTCGTGCGTTTTGAAGGCAGTATGATATGAAACCAGGCAGCCAAAAGCAAACGTAAAAACATGAATATTTCTGGAACTGTTCAGTTAAAGAAAATACCGATGAAAGAATACTAAAAATACATAATGCGGACCTTCGATTAAAGACATTTTTAAGCCAAAGGAGTGAATATTTGGATGAAAATGACTCGCTTGATGTTGTCTTTGTTGATGAAGGCGATATGTAAACACGTTCAAAGCTGCGATTGTTTGATTCAGACTTCATTTTCAAACCAAAAGGTGGACTATAGGTGGACCTCCACAGCCCGTGGGGGGGGGGGGGGGGGGGGGGGGGGGATTGATACTGATTGATACTGATTGTTATGGCTTGTTACTGATTGATACTGATTGTTACGGCTTGTTACTGATTGATACTGATTGATACTGATTGTTACGGCTTGTTACTGATTGATACTGATTGATACTGATTGTCACGGCTTGTTAATGATTGTTACTGATTGTTACTAATTGTTGCGGCTTGTTGCTGATTGATACTGATTGTTACTGTTACTGTTACATGTATGTCTTGTTAATGCTTGTTACTGATTGTTGCGGCTTGTTACTGATTGACCCCGGCCATCGCTCAGATCCAGACTCCAATGCACTAACTATTAGGGCACCACAGGTGGTCACCATTACGCCGGGGTCACTATGTTGTGTACATATAAAAAATACTTTTAATTAATAAATTAGCTTTACTGTTGTTAAGTTTGTGATAATGTTGTGTTTATTTCAAAGGGTGCAGTAGTACAAACATAACAATAGACACATTGTGTAACATAATGAATAATGAAGACATTGGGGAGCCATTAGCACGTTATGCTAAAGTGAACTCGTTAATTCTTCAAACTTATGGAGCCAAGTGCCTTGATTCAAGCTACAACAACTTAATAACAAGTTTACAGAACTCATCATGGGCCAGCAGTGCATCGGAGGGAGGTACTATAACATTTGGATGTCAATACTGTGCAGTGTAGGACTTTTAGGCCCAGTTCAGACACTGTTCTTCACATGAGCCGGCTGAATTGATTCAGACGCCGAGCTTAATTCAGCCAAACTTAATTTAATAGGGGAAAATTGCTGTTATATTGAAAAATACATTATAATAATTCATGCATATACCATCATTTATTTCCACCAATTCATGCATTTGTTTCGGCTCATGTGAAGTTCGGCGTCTGAATCAAAGCCGGTCCACAGCTGTTTATTCCCGGCTGAGCCAGGCGGGAAGAACGGCTGAGCCGATCCAAATTCATTCAGCCATTCCGAATTGATTGAGACGCCATACCTCACATGACCTTAATTCATCGAATTTGATTTGGCCTCATGTGAAGTACGGCGTCTGAACTGGGCCTTAGGAGCAGCATTAGGAGCTATTGAAACTGATTATAAACATGCCTTATTCACGATAGCCGCAATGATGGTTTTTCTATCATAATACAAATTAACCACTTTCTGAGTGGGCAAGCAACTTAATTTAACCAGTTTCTTTGTATGCTGATGAACCTTTTCACAGGCATTGCATGCTTAAAGCATTTCATTAAATAAACAAGATACTATGCGTGCTCTGATTGGCTCAAAACCATTTACCATAACTCTATGGAAACAGAAAATTGCTTTGTGCTTTTATTTCATAAAAACAATAGAAAATGTTTTCCCTGTATTCCATAGAGTTATGGTAACACTCATGAAAGTTTGGGAGAACTCAAAATTGCTGTGGAAACACTCGCCTGCCTGCGGCTCGTGTTTCCACAGCAAACGTCACTCGTGTTACCATAACTCTATGGAAACACGGAAAACATTTTCTATTTGGTACATGTATACACCTATTTCAATTAACGTTGTCGGATAGAAGGGTTTTTAAAAGCCCGCAAGACAAGACCGAAAGGTAGCATGGGCAGGCACCGAATACTAATGACAAGTATGAAAAACATTATTCATAACATTTCCTTTTTGTTTTAAACCTGTAGAAGTAAGCTACTTTTAGCCAAACTAAGTTTTAGCTGAATCAGCTAGTGAAAAAACATGGAAAAACAAATTATCTAATTCGGGGCAAACACCAAATACAACACGTGCGAAATAAAAACTTGTAGATTTGTTTTCCACCGATATGCCAAATTCTAATGAATACCCAGACTACCATTCGGTCTTGTCTTGTAGGCTTTACGCTTCTATCCGACAATGGTAATTGAAATAGGTGTATAGTACATAATAGACACTTAATATAAGTAGTTTTAACATTCGGTAAAATTAAACGCCTTGCGAAGTTAACAAGACAGAATTTAGAAACAATTATTGCAAACTAATAATAATTTTTATGATGTAGTTTTCAATTAATCGACTCTTAGACATGATTTTGGCATAGATACTTGAATATTAGGACGAGCTGATTTCCCAATAATTGTCTCTCTTTCAATGTTTGCCGCCTGGCAGACCGCATGACTAATTATTCGAGGCGATTACGTGCTACGGATCTCAGAAACTGCAGATATTAATGTGGTCAGTGAATTCGCTGTAAATTGTAGTTTTTATGCGAAGGTATTTTAGCGTGATTTCTTTTCTTGGCTGGGACAAATTTTAACTTCTAATATGTGAAATTTGTTGTAGTTTGAATTTAGCGGTTTGATTTACTGGGGTTTTATAAATGTTTAGATACGGTAGTTGAATGAATTATAATTTTCAAACTTTGTGCATGGTCTTCAAAAAAATAAAGAAAAGCTAGGCCTTAACATGCTTGGAATGGGCAGCGAGACAATGTTTGCCGCCACGAGTTCAAGCTTGATTTTAATTATACTCGTTTGGGGAAGTTGGAAGTGAATAAGTGGCAAAGGACTGCGATCGAAAATGCTGCTGATCGTAGGATCAGGTATTCTGCGACTCGTCGCTCTTATTGGGAAGTCATTTACGTGTTTTGTTATGTTTCCGGTTAGCTTTCATAATAGAAGAAGAAGAAGGAGGAATTCGCTGAGCAATTTGTGTCGTTCTGTTTCCTTATGCAGTTGTATGAATTGAAAGATAATGCGAAATTGTTAAAGCATGTTATGGGAGCGAAAGGGAAATATACAAAAATAATTTTGAGAGTGTTGTTAGTTCAGTGCAGAGATATCGTTGGCTACAGAAATATTTCAGGGATTTTAGTGGATGTTTATGCGGTCTGGTAACAACAATTATTACAATTATTTGATAATTGGTATGTTATAATTGGGCTTGCGGATTATGTCATTCATATTGATGGGGATTTCCCATGACTTTTATAACTGCTGTGAGTCACGGAAATGAATGTTATCTGTGAACTCATTTCCCGGTGATTTGTTATTTCTTGTAATTCAGTTGGATTATATATGTTTGATGACCAGGGTTTTGTGAACGTTTAGATGGGAAGTTGAGTTTGGTCAAAAGAGTATAATTTACTTCATATACGTTTAGTTTAATGATTTTTGTTTAGACATAAGTTGTGTGATTGTGGTAAAACGTCAGTTGTATTAATTATCACAGATCATGGTTTTTACGTGAAAAGAACATGTCATGTGAAAGTTCTCAAAAGGCATCCCTTGATTCCGAGACTCGTCGTCAATGATCTAGAGAGTTTGCTCAAGCTTGCGTAATAGTTTGTAGAAGAAGAAGAAAGTCGCTGAGAAATTTGTGTCGTTCTGTTTCTTTATGCAGTTGTATAAATTGAAAGAGAATGCAATTTCAGGGATTTCAGTGGATGTTTACGCGGTCTGGTAACAAGAATATATATTAATTATTCGATAATTGCTCTGTTTTGGTGAAAAAATGGAGGTGATGTGTAATTTCTTGGAACTGTGCTGTTTTTATGATGCGATAAATGTGGTGTTTTAGTCGCAACGGAAGAAAAATAATATTGACATCAATTATTGTTTATCTTTAGTTGAAAGGGAAAATTGCTGACAAACGTGAAACGTGTTGGGGCTTTTGGATTAAATTTAACAAGTGTCGTCATTCACTCGGTCGAGTGGCTTAGGCAGTAGGATGAGATCTGGTGTAGAGTGCTGTTTGCGTTATGCAGTATTTTAAAGTCATGTTAATAAAATGAAAATTTAATTCATTCCGGGCAGAATACATTATATGTTTCTATGCAGTAATGCAAATATGAACATATGTTGTGTTGTTGTTTGATTTTGAGGCAAATTGTGACGTCATAAGACATGTGACTACCCCAATTAAAAGTTTAGAGGTCGCTTTCTTCAGTAAATTTTTGATGACTAGCTCTCAAACTTTTAACACAATAGTTATCGAAGTACAGTGGAACCTCTACTTTGAGACACCCCCTTTAATCGACTTTTTAACAGAAGTTTGTGTCGCCTTTTAGTCCCAGCAAAATTAATGCTCATGAATATAATCTTTGTATTACTGTACCTCTATTAAAGGGACACCTCTATTAAGGGGACACTTCTCCTTGCATGTCCCAATGGTGCCCCATTAATGGTGGTTTCACTGTAGAATTTTTAAACTTCATGGAGGGTCTTGAAAAATTAAAATAAAAGCCATGCCTTAACATGCTTGAGATAGGCAGCGAGTCATGGATTATCGGCTTGAATTCAAGCTGTGAACTACCTGGGTGAACAGCTTCTTGTTTGCCTATTGTTTCCCTTTGTAGCTCCTTTCTTTTGGATAGTATCTCCTTTAATTTCTTTGAGAGCTTTTTATTTAGTATAGCTCCTTTCGTTAGTCTCCTTTATTTAGTAACTCCTTTCTTTAAGTATCTCTGAAATAATTCTGCCATTTCAGTTGTTAACTAGTTGCAAAATAATGGTTATTTTCGGTTAATGTAAAACACAGACTGCAGACTGCAGACCAGGGGTAAAATGCAGACTAAGGGTAAAACACAGACTGCAGACCAGGGGTAAAATGTAGACAATAGTGTGAAATGTTATTCTTGTTTATCACAGGTCGCCAGTGGATGTATCAGACTTGCACAGAGTTTGGGTTTTTCAGACCTCAGATTCTGATAAGCAGCCTTTTGGAAAACTTTTCCCTTTGGAGTATGTATACAATACATAACTTCTAATCTCGTACACATTAGATTTTAGTAGAAATATACTCACTATCTATGACTATCTGAATGCTGTAATCAGATTGGCTATCTACTCACTATCTATTCTGTGTTAGTAAAAATCTACTAGTATACTAATGCAAATGAGACAATCTGATTGGTTGAGCTACTCATATACTATCAGCCATTAGTGTGCAGTGGCTGGAAGTCGTCTACAAAATTGCGGTTTCTTCTCGTTTCTCCGAAGGGGAGGATTTAGAGTTATTACTAGACAATTGTTATGATTTTTACTAAAAACAATTAGATTATTCGCTCTCAATTTCTATGATGTGATAGTTGATTCGGCCATAGATAGTGAGTAGCAAAAAAAATTGCTCAACTTTTGGTAGTGTAGGCGGCATCAAAATGACTATTGTTCCTCACATTTCTAAAGTTTTGAAGAAAAATATCAGCCCCACACTACAGACTTTACCGTTTTATCGCGACGAACAATCTGAGTAAACAAACAACAATGCGCTAACCATACCAAGCTATTTTGGTCAAACCAGTCACCGTTTTCGACAACTGGTAAACTCCCATCGACCACTAAATAATGGTTTCAAACCATAGAAAAACATAAACAAATACTAGAAAGCCACAGTGAAGTGTGGATGGTGTTTCGAAAAACAAGGATTTCAATTGACCCAGAGCAAATAATTTTGGGTAAACTGTCCATTCAAATGTTTTCCATTCCTTTTTCATCAAGAAAACACTTTCAAATGTTTTAGCGAGATGTTCCTCTGTAAGAGAGTTTGGTTACAGTAAAATGACTCAAGTTTGACGGGAACCAACTCCAGGTGTCCGTTATAGACAAGTGTCCATTAATTGACTATATGCACATTAAGCATTGATTCCCTCTGTTTTGCCTTCATGAGTTATTAATTAATAAGCTTGATAATCTGTTTTATAGGTATTCGATTCAACAGTGCATGGATATATTCGGTTCCCAGTTTAATATTACAAAACATTCAACGTGGTGTCACTCAAACAAATACTAACTATGGAGGGTATGGTATAGCCTCAAGCAAGGTCAGTCAACTGAGGTGTGCGCAGGTGCCTCCACAATGTTATGGAAACAGTGCATGAACACAACCATGACACTTGGAGAAACACGATGCAAAACAAAGTACTTTCACTGCTGCTTGAGTATTCTTTTAAATTCTGAAGTCTTTCCATAACCTTGTGGAGGCACAAGCCAGCATTTTCTATTTGTTTTACAACATTTCTGATGAGCTAGCCGCTGCTTTAGTTAAGTATAGATTCTCTTTAGTGCACAACCATTACTTCAGCTCAATCCTGGCCTCATTCAAATCAATCAAATTTATCCAAGAAATAAATCTTAATATTACTTTTCCTACTGTAAACTTTTGTTTATGGAAATCACTGAAATAGTCTAAACATGGCGAAGATTATTTTGGGTTGTTGAGAACCGATAGTTTGTTAGTTGAACATCATTGAAAAATAATTCCAGCCGCGTGTGTCATTTGACTGGCCAAGTGCTCCATCTCAGCGGCTTGTGTTATGATTTCTCTTCATTTTTTTTTGTTAAAACGGGATATTGTAGGCAGTTGGCCGTCACGTGACCGCCACTCACTCGCCACATTTTTGTTAGCTAATTAGTGACAATGTCTGTCATCTGTCAGTCAAAACTCACTCAGGATATCTCAGCGAGACGAGAACATTCTGGTCCGGCATTACTGCGCGAAAGTTTATCGTGGAACATTTCATAATAAAGGAGTTATAGCCGGCCGATGGTCTCTCTAAGGCGATCGTATTAGAACTGTGCCTGCGATGTTGTTCTGAATTGTGCTCTTTTTGTTGTATGACAATATCTTTGACAACTTTGAAAATATCAAAGCTGAACGGGCAGTGCGCCACGCGTTCCTCTAGTGCTATGAAACATTGTTTTACTACTTTCTTTGTGGCGGACAAAGTGCCAAACAGGACAAAGAGGTCCTTATTAGTGCAGAGTGCACGGAGTGCAATCTGCGGTGTTGGAATGAGTTGGGAGATAAGATTCACTAAGGATCTATGGCGTAAACTAATCCATAATCAATCGATATTAATTAATATCAATTTTTTTTCACAAATCGTGTTTGTTGCAGATTGTTTTTCCAAATGGCTCCATTGATCCATGGCACGCACTCGGATAGTGAATAATGTGTCTGCCACAGAGCAGGCTATTTTTATCAAAGGTATCAGAAGGATAAGCTAAGTACTCTAAAGATTGTCATTATATATTCTCTTTATGTCATGGAACATTACGACATGGACTCGTGTCACCACTCGATCAGTACTCGCCAAGATGTTAGTAGATGCAAAGTTGGAAGAAACGTATGAAAAATTAAATCCCGACCTTTTCGTACAATCCTCGTTTCTATTGCTAGGACGCTGAAGGTATATATTTGTTTTATATTAGTTGCTGCTTTCCGACCTTTCCTTGTGGTACAACAAACTGTCAAGCAAGTTGCTTTCATGTTCGACGCGTACGGACATTAATTCGGTTCCAAAATATGTGAAAGCAGTAAGTTGTTGTTATAACAATATGCGAAGGGAGGAGAGGTAGCTTTCTGTCTCGGTATACTTATATCTGATCTATGGCATACCCATTGGGTCGCTTTGATATAGATACGTGGTACCGTGTAGGGCTTTGGCCCCATCTATTGATCTAAAATGACTGCATGAGTGGCTCCTAGTTCCCAAAAGGCGACCACGCTGCGCCTGGCTGGACTAGGAGCAAATTACATTGTATGACCAAATAAGGAGAACGTGACAAAACATACGTCAGTGACAGGGAATGTGAAATTACTAGAACGAAAGAGGTATAGATCGTATACCTTGTGGCAAATGCAAATATTTTCTTTAACATCTTTGTGATTGATTGATTTTTTTTACTATAAATTGTGAGGGAGTTAATCCGTGAAACGCCTGCTCTTTAGTTATTGCACCCCCAGTCTCTAAGTGTTTTGCGTTCTTGGACGTGCACACGTCTCCTAAAGTATACACGATTCTCCGCGCGCTGAGCGATTATGAAACGGTGTTTTTTTACGAACCTCTTATGCACTGTAACTACAAGTTGTTACATGACTCCCCGTCATTACTTAGACTTGTTGTTTTTGTTTATGATGTTGAAGGTACTGCTCACTGCGCCAACATGTATCCAGCAAGTCCATTAGACCCGCCACAACTGTCAGAGGCTCGCAAACAGATTCAGCATCACATCATGTTATGGCTGCAGACTGATTCACGATCACATCATCTTTGACTATGAGTTGGAGAGAGACGAGCTATTATAAATTCCTACTTTATTGTGCGGGGTTTACAAGTACAGTCCTGACTTTCCATAAGCTTTCGATGTTTTCGTCCTTATCTTTCTTTGGTTAGACGCGTGGTTATCACGGTAATGGATCCAGCTGAAAGGAAAGCTGCTGACCATCACAGCTAACTGTAGTGACGTCATCAAGTCGTTACTGATGCAGGTTGAGCTTATCAACCAGGCTGAGGCTGAAGCGGATAACTAGATCTAATAATTGTTTTATTATCTTAATCTATTATTGTACATTTTTCTCACTATCTCTATTCTCATTGGCTGAAGTTACTGATTCTCGCTGGGTTCTACATACAGAATTACCTCGCCTTTGTTCATCGGCGAGTTGTGGGGTCCTTTATACAGACTGAATAACCGAACAGACAGTTCTGTATAAGGTAGTTAAATTAGTTTTACATATTGAGAATTCGGCTTATATTTTCTCATTTTATATAGTGAAACAATTATATAATATGTGTTTGTTTGTTTGTCTGATCACCGAACCTGATTGGCTGCACAGTTTTATCATGCATTTTAATACGGCCAAAAAAGTATTAAACATTATTGTGGGTTTTTTTTAATGTTTAAATGCTCGCTCTCGGTTTCTATCGACTTTGATAGAAACCTCTAGTTCGCAGTCTAATCGTTACAGTATTGTGGACTTGGATATTACTGTACTCGTGATTGTTAAAAAAGACTAATTACGCAAGAAGAACTGTTAAGACTTAGTAGAGTTATAATGTAAGGAAGAGTGTTTGCGTAGTCGCAGCTGTAAGATTGTTAATGTTGTCCCGATCGCATGTGAGATTGTATAGATTGTAATGTGTAGGTCGTGCTAGATTGTGAGCAGTTCTGTTCGTGGAGACCAAAGAGAGAATAAACCTTGAAAAACCAAGATTGATACAGTGCTCTTTAAACCAGCCAGCACTAATTTTAATTTTACCCTTTCGTCAAAAATCGCACGGGGCGTTTTCTTGTACCTGATGCTTGAAATGGGCTTAACGGTGACAGAAAGGTAGAACGGCGTGTGGTTTTCATTTCTATGGGACTTTTCTCAGCTTAAGATAGGATAACTTTTATTTGCCCTTATACAAACATGGGAATTAAAATATAAAAAATTATTTAGTAGCAGGAAGATCTCGGCAAGCTCGTTAGAGCTTTTCTGACTTTGATTTCTTTATAAATTTATTGATATATATAATCAGCGAAAAAGTAGTAGTTGAGACAGACGAGACCGGTTTGCTGATATATATATCAGTCATTTATAATGTTTTGCAGAATTGCCCGTTCCGAAGTTCAAAAAGGGACTGGGCACTAGTTTACCAATTGTTCAAATTACGTCATATTAAAAATGTAATCCCATCACCAGAAAGATCGCATGAAAATTAGTAAGTTTACCAAGTTTGGTTATGTTACATTGCATAGTAACCAGGCTGTGAGCTGTCAAAGGTCGTCCGAATTCCATACAAACGTCTCTAATTCAGAGATGGCGTCCCCCAAATCCATACAAAGTCTCTAATTTTTCTGATTTTTGAAAGCCTTCTACATGGTTGAAATCCAACGAAACAACCCCAAACTTGGTAAACCGACTAATTTTAATGTGATCTTTCTTAAAAACTCGTCCCCAGTCTCCATTTGAACTTCGGAACGGGCAATTGCTTTCATTGTATTTACATTTTACATCATCATCAAGCCAGACTTCCTCACCTGCACATACGCACTCAAAATAATCAGAATAATGCCTTAGGCAAAATGTTTCGCTTCTTCCGCACTTATTAAACCAAGAACGTTTCAGGAATCATTTCTTGATAGTCATGATGATATTGTGGCTGTTGTTAGGTCAGAACAGCTCGACAAACAGTGAATATATGAGTAGTTTTACCGTCGGTATCACTCCATCATTGCTTCTTGTTTTGTGGCAGCGCTTGGTTTTCTCATGTTGTGGGTTGTCGCTAAGCACGCTTGGGCCGCGGATCACAACTCAAACAACAATCACGATACCAATGATGAATCGTGTGACGAGGAAAGACAACCGAACTGATCAGATTTCTTATAATAAGAAGACATTTAAAGGACGAAATAAGGATCTCAAGAACTCTATACTGGTGTCTTTAATGGGCAATATTTCAACAACATAACAGGACATAAAGCGATCTGGTGCTGTCTTTACCAAAACAATGCCATGTTTGTATGGTTTGAATTGTGGAAGATAATTTTCTTCTCTAACCTTACAAAGAAACACGTTTAGCCGTTTACGTTTCAATAGCTGAAACTCTCGACTGTGTTCTTTCCCTCAGTTCCGGTTGGATTTAGTCTACTGCGATAACAACATAATAATAGAAACAATGTGGCAGTATTCTCGTCGCAGTTTGTTTCTGTGTCGTGTGATTTTATTCGCCTTTTCCTGTTCAATCTCTTTACAGTGCGACTACTGTAACCGGGGCCACCTAGGCAATGAAAAACTAATCACATATTGTAGAGCGAATAGAGAAATTCAACTTAATTCCACGTTGAAAGATTGTATTGAACTGAAAACTTATTAGCTCAAACAACTGAAGTTGAAATTCTTCCGTTTCCATCCTGTAAGATGGTTTGGTTTTCTTTGTCTAAGTGGCCCCGGTTATAGTAGTCGCTCTGTAACTCGGTGAAAGATCGAAAGTTATGTGGCTGAGGACCCCAAGCAGTGTCACTTTCCGCGGAAATGACAGCGTAAACGAATCGATATTTTAAAAACGTAAAATGTAGGGTTTCGCAATAGAAACTTGCCAAACCAACCAAAAACAAAGAACATGGACTTGATTACAAGGCTGTGTTTCGGCTGGATAATTCAGAAATATGTCGCATAATACCTTAAAATGATAATCGGTACGCATTGCACACGGTCATGATATGTGTGTGGGCTCCATTCACCCCCGGCGTATCACATCGAACTAAATCGAACGATTGAGTTTTGATTTAGTTCGGTCATCGAACGAAATCGAACTCACCAAAAAAATTGTGAATCGAACAAAATCTAACATTCATAGCATATCAATTCCAGCGTAAGGCGGATAACTCCACCACCAGCTCTCCATCTGCCCTTTGGGTCATTTACTGGATTGCCTGTCACAGCGTGCTAATGAAACCCGGGATGAAAATAAAAGAAGTACTGATAAAAATGAATCGGACGAAATCGAACGCCAGTGACATTCAATTTCGTTCGATTTCGTTCGTAAATCGAACTCTCAAAAAAATTATGTGTTCGATTTCGTTCGTTCGATACCCGAACAAAATCGAATTCAATCGTTCGATTAAGTTCGATTGAGTTCGATTAAGTTTGATTAAAATTTCGTTCGATTTAGTTCGATGTGATACGCCGGGATTCACCATTTCATGTATACTTTATAGCATTCTATTACACTGAAATTTGTTTCCTAAACACATTAGCCGCTATATGCAATTGAGCTATTAAGTGGAACCTCCATTAAGGGGACACTTTTCCTTGACCCGAGGGTGTCCTCTTAATGGAGGTTCCACTTAATAGCGTCCCCGAATAGAGGTTGGGCAGCGTGTTGTTAATAATTAACCACCCAAACAAAAATGCCTGCTTTCATGACTTGGAATGCAGCCACTTATAATGTGACAAACAGCAACCTTGGAGTGTTTAAAATGGCGATTTGACTTGTCACTTGTAGATTACTTACAGCCCGTCATTAGGCGGTCAAATGCCCCACCGGTTAGGAACCGGTCATTATTTAGCAGGGAGGAGGGGGCACTATATTTGTTTGGCAGTTTTAGAAGTATTTCTAGTGACGTCAGAAGACCTAACATTTTCCCGGTGGAGTATGGACCCCGGACCCCCACCCCCCCCCCCCCCCCCCCCCCTACATTGCTTGCGCGAAGAACCGTTGTTTTATGGTGTTGCGATCGCCAATAGCGTTAAAGAAAACAAACAAAAGACGAGAAACAAAAATACAATGAATCACAAATAATGGTTTCTGCAGCACTAAGAAGCATCTGTGATTCGTTTTTATGTGTCCTTACACTAGTAGGGGAGGGTCACAATTTTTTGGACGGCTGATTTGGGGAGGGTCACAATTTTTTGGACCGATTCTCCTTCCCTCGTTGAAAACAAAAACAAGATCGTGAACAGGAAAGGCGCACACACAAAACAATATTAAATAGTTATTACCTATCACGGAAGAGGTTCGCGAATGTACAGGTCATACATCCACAAAGATTGAAAACTTCTCTTATTCAGATGATTACAATGTCTCATAAATTCCCGCCTCCCCACCACCCACCCCCCAAAAAACCCAGAGAGCTTGCTCGCAGGCTACAAGTGGTCGTTTACGGACCTATTATGGGAGCTAAAAACAAAGGAAAAGGCCAGTCGGTAATTCCCAAGAGTGGTCGCGGTCGCTTGCGAGAACTTTTAATTACAGAATTTGAGTGAACAATTCAAACGGGGTTTCACACTGATGATGATTGTGGTGCGTCTTAACTAGAGCTGGTCACTTACGAGAGTCAGTGGTCGGAAGGAGAGCTTCCAATTTAAATCCAAGAGTAACGGGTTCGCCGGTTAGAAATCCAAGGAAAACTGGTTTCAGTTCGAGACGGGGGCGGGCGTAGAATTTGAGACAGCAGGAGTGAGTCTATTGAACTTGTTTAAACTGGAAAAAAATAGCGTTTTCCTATGCATGTGCTTCAGCATTGAAACTCGCAAACTCGACGCAAACGTTTAGTAAAATATCAAAAGAGTTTTAACCGCTGCACTTTTTTAACCGTTCAAGGGAAAAGCATTGCATGACAAATACGACCCATAAAGACAAGAGTGTCAAGACTCCCTGTTATTAAAAAATTCTTTGCAATCCTAAGGATTCTGTTTTATTTGATAATTTTAGATCTTTTGATGGATCAGATCAACAAGCTAAAGTGTTTGTTAACAATTCTTATGTACATGAAGGAACCATAAGTGAGTTATATTTTCACTTTGACTGACATTTCATGTTTCAAATCGATTTTGAAAATTGCTAATTAACTTGGAACCATTTTTCAAAAGCACCACTGTGTTTACATCACACCCATCGCTCACCTAAACCACTGCAGGGGGTATACTACTTTAACCTTTCATTCCTTCATTCCCGAGAGATAAGATTCATATTCACGGAACATGGGAGCTGCAAGGAGTCGCTTTAAACGAAAGCATTCTTCCCTCAGGAAAAAGTATTCAAAAAGAAGAAGAGGCAGCTTCTCCGAAAATTATCCTCTTCACGGGCTACTCGCACAAAATGAATCTGGCGTTTGCTTTGCCCTTAGCTGAAGATCCGCTTTCCAAATTTAAAGTTTTAGTTACGATGCCTTCTCTTTCAAGTAGTGAATATTTAGCGGACCCCAGGGTTTTAAATCTGCTTAATAAGACGCTGTTTGTCCTTCAAATGGACATTGAATCGGATCAGTCGATCAATGGAGTTCTTCGAGAGATCATGGATAATGACGGTTTTATTGACGCCGTGGGTGAGTTTTACCGTGTATAAGATAAATATGTTCGCTTGCTGTATATTACATTGTTACATTTTCGTATAAGACAAGCTAAGACAGACATGTTTAATAAGCCCTCGTTCTAATTCTTTTCCCGTCACTTACGAATGAATTTAAATGTATTCCCGTAAACATAATATGCTGGTTGTCCTGGTTTATAGGTCTACTGTGACTATGTAACTCCGACGTACTGTTGCCTGTTCACTCTATTGTCACATGTCATAGTAAACGCTTTGAACAAAATGTTTAGCGCGCAGGGAGCGCATTTGTTTATTTCCACAGTTCCTTTTCTCCTAATTTCACTGGCAAATATTTGAGAAACATCTGGGCATTCACCCCTATCCGATCAAAGAATGACATTCTTATGTTTCCGGTTCAAGAACTGTTTCACGGCGTTTCATAAAGATAAGTCTGTTATCAATTTACAATAGCCTCGGGCAGAATCGAACGAAAACAATTACGCTGTCTTGACTGTTGTCAGTACAGAACATCGAATGAAAGTCGCACCAGGCAAATAATTAGAGAGAAAAACGTTGCATTTCTTTAAAACGATTTATGGTAATGGAATTATTACAAGAGGTCTAAAGGTTTTCTGCTGTCGTGCTATCAGCAGCTTTTTATTGCGTGACAATCATCAGATCATGTCTCTGAGATACTAGCGCGCGCGAGCGCGATCGGAAATAGCTCTCCGCGCTCGTTGTCGCGCGCGCGCGCCAGTATCTTACGAAAAAAATAAAGCGCCTCGTCCTAGTCGCGCGTTGAGAAATAAACAGATACGTCAGCGAATTGGTTCCCAGCTCTTACTCGTGCTCTGTGGAGGTCACATGTTCCTCTAAAACGGACACCTGAGTTGGTCCTTGCCGTACATCAGATGGACACCTCTCTAAAACGGACAAGAGACACTTGAGAAGTGCTTCTTTTGGTCAAAATGAAGGCAAATACGATTGAGGAAGCAGCATATGTGCAAATGCTCATATCCGGAGTTTGTATTCAACTTCCCTGGGTGCCGGAGGGATTTTTTCCTTTGCGTGAACGGCGAGCGAAAAAAAAAAGTCTGCTCCGTCGTCACTCCGTTCGTGGCTTCAACGCTTTTCGCTATATCTACGCGCCAACAAGACCGCCAGCTACGCAGGCTATTAAATTCAACCCGTGAAACTCTGACATGTGGTATGGCAGTTCAGCCTACCTGTGAGCCAAAACACACGTTCCTGGCTAGATACATTCAAATAAAATCAGCCAGACAGATATCCAAAATACATCCCATCGCTTGAAAAAAGAACACGCTCGACCTCACTGTCTCAGAATTACTGGTGTCTAACCCAGACTCTCTCTGAAGCGGACACCTCCCTATTCTGTCCCAACGCTGAACCGGCCGGTGACCGTCTTAGGTCGTCTTAGAGAGAGTTGACTGTAAACAGGTGGTGGGTGCGTAGTACTCCGTCTCGTTTCTTCTCCGCGAGAGCGAGCGGCGCGTGAAAGCTTGGAACGTGGAAAGCTCAGTGTTACAAAATGTCGTTACATCTGACTCGTCCCCAGTCATCTCTCAGCGAGAGAAGCGCGGCCGAGGAGAGCGCGAGGGGTGATGGGAAGGAGGAAAGAGCGCTCATCCCCCGCATCCTGCGACTCCCAACAAGTGAGAAAAGAGAGACGACTGGGGACGAGTCAGTCGCGACATTCATTTTTGTTCCGAGGGAAGAAATGTGAGATTTGTAATCTAATTTTGTGTAAACCATTTTATTTATTTCATACGTTTTTTATTATTATTTATCTGAAATTGCTAATCGTGACGTCATTCCGTGCAACCTGAATGATTGGCGGGAAGCTTCGGAAATCTTTAAAATGTTTCAAAAATGTTGTTGCAATATGGAATTTCTTCAAGAAATCTTTTTATCATTTAGTTAGAGTTTATCGAGTTCTTATTCCATAAAGTTATCCGGTGTCAAAATCCTCGTATACCGGCGGTGTAGTCTGTCTGCGACGCAGGCTAGGGATCATTTCGTGCATTTATAACACTTAGCCTGCGTGCAGACGTCTCCTATTTCCTTGCTTCACCCTCTGCACGTAGGCTAATAACACTCAGTTTTGAACAATATGTACCCGGGATAGTGTCCCTTTAACTCTTATTTATCTATCTTTTTAGTTTGATTATTTTCTTGTTTTCTTTCAGTCATAACATCAAACGTCCTACTCAATGGTCAACTAGAAACTCATACTATCGACCAAG
Organism: Desmophyllum pertusum; assembly: GCA_029204205.1. Classification (NCBI taxonomy): domain Eukaryota; kingdom Metazoa; phylum Cnidaria; class Anthozoa; order Scleractinia; family Caryophylliidae; genus Desmophyllum; species Desmophyllum pertusum. The sequence goes on along the minus strand of MU826350.1, from coordinate 1,592,970 downwards.
CAAGGACAATATTTGATGTGAATACGTTTGTTGTTATCAAGCTGGTAATGGCTGTTCTTCCCTTAATGAAGAAACAGAGAGATGGTCGACTAATTATTGTAAGTAACCAGGCCGGAATCTTGGGGATACCTTTCCACGATATCTACTGTGCCTCGAAATTTGCCGTCGAAGGATTCATGGAGTGTATCGCTCCAGAATGTCTGGCATTTAACATCCAGTAAGTTCACATGCGTTTTGTCTATTGTTTAATTAATACTACTATTATTAAATGTTAATTTTGTGGACCATTTATTTTGTGGACCTCCTTCGTTGAACGATACACTTTCAAGGGGTGGGTGAGGGGTGAGGGGGTTTATCAGGCGGTTTATGGGGAAATGCTCCCCAGAAAAGTTTAAAATCTAGAGGCACGTGAATGCTGTTTCCAGACTTCGACATTTTCTGAGATATTTGCAACATCAGTAATAACTCGAAGCTCGCGCTAACTCGAACCAAAATCGATTTACTCAAACACTCGATAACTTGAACCTCCAGCTTACTCAAAGTAAATTAGTTGCTCTTTCAGGTCTTACAGGAGCCATAATCCCTGGTTATGGTTCCTGGTTCTTACAACTCGAGCCAATATTTGACGAAGTGCATTTTGAATCAGGTGGTGTCTCATTGCCATTAGTGTCACGTTCTTGGTGTGAAGCAAGCACGACTGTAAAAAACATTGCTTCAGTTTATTCTAATTTATCCTAATCAGTTACGGTCATTTGATCTCTCTCTCAAAACTCGAACTCCTGATAACTCGAACCTTTGTCGCTTTCCGTTGAAGGTTCGAGTTATTGATTCAAAGTATTTTTTCATGCATTGGCCCAAAGTCTCCGTTTTCCTCCACGCACACGAAAAACAACGGGTATTCAAAACGGTGTGTTTTGAAATTTATACCATCCCATGCAAGTACATGTATGTGATAAAATTCATGTTGTTTATCCCAAATTAGACCGCAAAGCAGTCGTGTTTTTTTGCGTTGGTCTCGAATGCGCGCGGTCTTCGAACGGAAGGTCTCGAGCGGACCAGCGATTTAGAGAAAAAAACGACTGTTTTGCAGTCTAATCCGAAATTAACTCTATTTTATCCTTACAATGGCTTATGAATTATAAGGAAGGATATAATGTTGCATCTGAAGATGAAAGTATCGTGTTACATGGGTTACAGAAGAAAAACAAAACTATCATGTATTGTTACATGGGTTTTAGAACATAAACAAAAGTATCATGTTACATAGGTTTCAGAAGATAAACAAAAGTATCATGTTACATGTACATATGTTCGCGAGGAAAACATCAAAGACTAATGCTGCGAGGAATCGACCCACACAGAAGGGGAAAATAGCATCATAACCATAGATTTTCTTTCATTTCTGTAATGTCGCATGATCCTTTCACGTGCGCAGGACAACATCAGGTATCTGTTAACTTGAACTTTGTACAGGTACAAGTACGTGATAAAATTCATGTTGCCTACCTTTCCAACAATATTCACAATCTCTAATAACTTCTCGTGCACAGAAACAGCGACCAGAACAGAAATACCAGCTCACTTTCCGTGAAAAAAAAAAAATGATTAAACAAGCCTCTTATACATCTTCACCATATCTGCTAAACATCAACAAAGATGGCCGTCACGAAATGGCTCTTAAAAATCGATATCTACTAGGATTTTCTCGGATATTAGAATCAGCTATTTCATTGGTTTTTCATAGTAGCCCCAATCTGATTGGTGTGACATACAAGGCAACATTTTTTTTTTACATGAAAACATTGTCCATCGCGACAGCTAAGAGGTATTTTTTCAGAAAAAACCCTCAAAAACCACTGCAGGTGTAAGTTTGTTATCAATTTGTTGATATTATATAAATAAAGACAGTGGGGGAAAAAGGTCTGTCAGATGTCAAACTGTTTTATTTCAAGAAATTGAAAATATAAGCCAGGGATGTATAAATTCTAGATCGATTCTAGAGAAAATAATCAAATATGGAGACGGATATGGCGTGAAAGTTACTCGTGTATACCAGTTCAGAGGGATGCCAAAGACAATTGAACTCTTAGATAGACTTATTAAGATTGAAAAACAGTCTATCTGTGCGAAAGTGCGAAGCCGGTGAAATTACAAAGAAAATGGGCGCACGGGGATCGCAAAATCTGGCCGTTGGCCGTATTAGGGACTGTGCAATAATTACCAGGAAAAGGGGGGGGGGCATAAAGTAAAATCAAAGCAAGGATAGGGGGGCTCAAGGTAAAATAAGTCACTCAAGAGAGGGGGGGCTCAACATTTTATTTCAAGTACATATTACATTGGCGAATCCATACTTATTTATAAGGTGGGGACCTAAACATTTTTCTTCACCGGACCTGAAAATAACACACATGCTCTTTTCCTTCTGCTATGGCTCTGTTGTACATTGCTACGGAGGTGATGTTTGTTCCAGACGCGGATATAGGAGCTCTTCTTTCTGTTATAAGATTTTAATCCACAGGTGCGTGTAGAGAAAATGCAGGGTACTTGTATAAAGGTGTGTGTATAAGTGTATACTGTGAGGGGGGAGGGGGGTCGTACATAATTTCTGACTGATTAGAGGGGGGCAATAACTAAATTCACTCCTTTAGGAGAGGGGGGGGGGGGGTATTACCTAATATTTTCCTACGTGAAGCCCATTTTCCAACCCCCCTCCTGATAATTATTGCACAGTCCCTTCAAGGGGTTTTTATACAAGCGATTAAGTGCGATTTCGCAGGGCCAAAAATAGGTGGCCGTAATAACGGGGTGGCCGTAAGGCGGGATTCCACTGTATTCGTTAAGATAGCCTCAAGTCAATATTGAATACATTAGAAAACTATTAATGTACGTTTTCAAAATTGTGACTTGTTAGTTTAGGATTTATAATCCGCATGATACGCGGCCATGTTACAGAGCGTTACCAAGATTTAATGCTTGCGAACCTTTCTCAGATGGTTGCATCTGTTTATAGCGTTTCTTAAGGGGGATTCTACCTGAATTTCAATGAAATTTTAAGAGGTTTAAAGAAGGGATAGAAGGGGAAAAAAATTTGGAACACCAACAGACAGTTGATACCCACGCGGGTGCTCTCGCGTGGGTATCAACTGTCGTCAATGTCAATCTACTAATTTTTAACTTCAAATTCTAATTTTAAAACTACATCAAATCTTCAATATTTCTCATTTCCCTAAATTTTACAACTCCTTTGAGAAAAAACTATTTCCTCTCAAATATACCCAAAAATCACCCAAAAATTTACAAAACACCCCATAACATAGATTCATGGGATGAGCATAGAGTTTTTGGATTGCTTGAAACGTGAACGAGATATTTCCATTTAACCCATGTTAAGTCGCGGGAAAATGGCATTTAGGTTAAGTCCCGCCTTAAGGCGGATTCTACCTGAATGCCATTTTTCCGCCACTTAACATGGGTTTAATGGAAATATCTCGTTCGCGTTTCAAGCAATCCAAAAACTCTCCACTCATCCCATGAATCTATGTTATGGGGTGTTTTGTAAATTTTTGGATGATTTTGGTATTTGGGGAGGAAATAGTTTTTTCTCAAAGGAGTTGTAAAATTTAGGGAATAAGAAATATTGAAGATTTAATGTAGTTTTAAAATTAGAATTTGAAGTTAAAAATTAGTAGATTGACAATTGACGACAGTTGATAACCACGCAAGAGCACCCGCGTGGGTATCAACTGTCTGTTGGTGTTCCAATTTTTTTTCCCCCTTCTATCCCTTCTTTAAACCTCTTAAAATTTCATTGAAATTCAGGTAGAATCCCCCCTTAAAGAAGTCGTTTACTGTCCGTCCGTTCTTACTTGTTTAACGGATTCCGTAAACCCTCGAATAAGCGCCCCCTTCGAATAAGCGCCCCTCCTATCAGCCAAAATTTAAAATAAGTCTTGGATTGAAGTTTGCTATGGCAACGATAAACAGAAAACCTCGAAATCAGTTAAACTTCAATTTGCGCAGCCGTCCTCTGCAAAACACAACGTGAAATGACCAAATTCTGCGTATTCTGGAGGACTAGAACCACGACATTAAACGTTTACTGTACATTTTCAGCTGGAACCGATAAACACATGTTAGACCTTTCTCCAAAAAAACTTAGCGGAAAATCAATACCAGCACCTGAAAGACCACCTCTTGTTTGGTAATTGTACGAAGTTTCGTTAGATTAGGTTCTACCTGAGTCGAGAAAACGGAAGTTGAAAACTAGAAAATTTAGAAACGTTTGTATGACAGCAATCTCGTTCCCAGAGTCCTTGTTACCTCTCATTCTCGTTCCCAGAGCTACACGGGGAAAAAGGAGGATCTGCGAACGAGAATGAGAATCCTGTCAATGGCGGATCGCTTCCCCCCAGAGGTCCTTGTTGGCCGCTCCACCGCTGGACAAGGGTAACGAAGACTCTGGAACGAGATTGGTATGACAGGGGGCCAGTCAAGAAATCGAGCCTAGCAATGAACTGAAAACGAACGGAAATAGCCTAGAATAATGAACACTCATGAAAGCGGAGACATAGGAATTTACCCTGTCTTGTTATTTTCAGATGTTTACCCAATTGTGCCACACCGGGCGTGGCTTTATTGCATAAGAGAGACAATGACACTTTTAGTTTACACAGAACATGTACTGAGAACATTCAGAACATTGAGGTCATTGGGAGGAGCGCGGGCTCATTTTCCCGAACAGCGGCTGGTAATCGAGCTTAGTCATTGAGTGGCCTTGAACACGAATAGATTAGTTTTAAATCGATACTGAGAGAACAGAGTTTAGGATTTGAGCCTTTAGAACTTCAAGCCTTGTAAAAGAACGATACGGCCAATAAATATCTTACATAACGAAACTTCGTACGATTACCAAACAAGAGCACAGGGAGCAGAGGAGCCAAATTTGTTGCGCATTCGATCTATATGCTTGCGTTATTCGATCTGTTTGTTTACCGCCTGTTTTTAGTTACCTTATTATAGGAAATCAGGGGGGGGGTGGGGATAGAAAGCCGGCGCTTTTCATTGAGGACATACTAGTAGCGGTGCCGGGCAACAGACCAACAGTGCGAATCATGTGTCAATCAAGCCGTTGCTAAGAATGACGTCAACCAAAACAACGGGAAACTTTTTTTCTTCAAGCTCGCAGTGTAGAGCTGTACGCGCGTAGCCTGCAAACACAGCGCTGGCGGATTTTTGGCCAGATCTTTCACGCCGCCGAGAAAATATCTCGGCAGCGTGAAACAACAAGCGAAAAATCCGTCTGAGCTGCACTTACATGCTACAGCGAGAGTCTTTCGGATACCGGGTCAGAAGTGCTACTACTGGAATGGGAAGCGAAGTCGGATGAAAATGTTTATCGTAATACACGGAGGCGAAGCGAAATCAGACAACAACGAAAAAACACGTCTTCGTTTTCGAGCGAAAACAACCAAGGAAAAAACACATTTTTGTTATCACGCCATACTAATTTTAGGTGTGACATCCGACTTGTTAAAATCCGACATCCGACTTGTTGATACCCGACATCCGACTTGCTAAAATCCGACAACCCTCATCCCAGATCCCTGTGCACTTTGCATATGGCGCGGATGGCGGATTCAGCTAATACAACTGACTTCATCAACTTCATAGAGGAAATTAAAATCCCTAAAAGACAAAATCCTTCTTTCAATGGATGTAATATATGTGCAACATACAACACCTTATACAAACACGAACCTCCTATGCCAAAGCGCTTGCTTGAAAAGCACTCAGATTAATCCTGCACGGCAGGAAAATTCATTTCAATTTAATGGTAGCAACTATACTAAAATGGCAGTCGTATTCGCCAATTTTCATGCCGAAAATTCAGACAGAAACACTGAAATACAAAAGGATAAGAGACGTATCTTGCCCTTTGTAACACAATATCACCCAGCAGCACCTAATCGATACTTCGATGTGAAAAAAAAGTATTTTGTATTTAGATTAGGTGTTCGCAATTAATAGAGGGTCCCACCCTCGGCTATGCCCTCTCCGACATTATTATAGAGCAACAACAAGTGCTAAAACCGCTCATCATATCATACAGATGGGGGCGTTCACTGGAAGATATATACTAGTAACAGCCAAACTATGAAAAAAACACAGTCGCGTTGGAGTCTAGACTTCGTCGCAAACGGCCACAACAACCTCTCAACATTTCAAGAACAAAAGAAATGTTGTCACAACATTGTTGTGAGGGGTGGTCAAACGGTCTCAACATCGGCTCACAAAAATGTTGTGACCGTTTTATCGGCCTTAAGTTGCGTACACAACTGCGATGGTCCTTCATATATTAAACAACCATTGTTTTGTTCAAAAATGTCTTCAAAATAATGTCAAAATCACTGCTTTTTCCGTTTTCACGTGCGACGCAAGCATAAGGGAAGCACAAGGATCAAAATGTTTTGATCCTTGTGCTTATTCCACGGTCCGTTTTCACGGCGGTAGTTAGGCTTGCGGTTTTGCTTGCGTCGCTAGTGAAAACCAGGCTTAAAGTATGGAGCTCACTGAAAAAACCATGCACGTCTGTTTCAGACGCCCTCTTTTCGGTTAGATAGTAATCTATCATGGTCGAAACATGACCCACGGGCTCTCTTATTTCATTAATACTGAAACTGATTTTGATAAATTTCCATCTTCCGTTTCAAATCTTGAAACTAATTGCGGGTGAAGGGTGTTGTTAGTAAGTACTTGGAGCTCGTTTAATATGCCTATACTTCACTTTTTTCCTAGTTGTTCCATCATTGAAACAAGTATGATCAAAGGAGAGGAAAAGACGGCCCAAACTCTTCAAGTTTCGATCCGGTCGAAAATGGAGAATACAGATGACGACACTAAAAAATACCAAGATTCTATTTCTGGGAAAATGAGACGACAGGGATCTGTGAAAAAAATTGATTTAAGAAGAGTAGCTGAACTCATACGGGTAGCTTTAGTTGAAGAGAGACCTCATTTCCGATATCAACTAAATAAATCTTCAAAGGATGCAGCCAAGGAGAAATGGGTGGACGTACATGGAGACTCGAATATTTTGACTCTGCTGAACAATTTTTGTGCGTTGAAACAGAGCGTCTGCGAGAAGCTTTGGATAATATTAACACCGATAAGACCAAGATATAACTAAGTAGGACTGAAATCACCGTCTCAGTTTGACTTTAAATGTGTTCAATCCATTAGAAATCACCGGCGATCCTTTTACCTAAATAGTTTTCCTTTCTTCAGGCTCTTTAAAAGAATGTCAAATAATTTCGTCACTGTTAAGCCAACAAAACGTTTATGTGACGTACTATAAAAGGATCGAGGCTGAACACAGTTTTCCCAACTTTGACAGTACTGTGGAGCACCTATTATACTTTATTTTGCTTTCAGGTTCAAAGCGTTACAAGATAAGCTCAGTAAAGCTTGTTGTGTTACCATGATAACCCAGCTAGATATAATAAAACAACTTAAAAATCGAGGTTCTTTCGTTCTCAGAAAATTCAGTGACACAACTTCCGTTTGTGGTTGTCTTGTTGCATGAATAACAAGAATTTTCGAAGAAAATATAACCGGGCTTTTTTTTATCAAGCAAGCAAGCTAGACTGCAAAACAGTCCGTATTTTCGCGCGAGAGTGTCGGGCTGAACGCGGCCGAAGGATCTGGAACGAGCATGAAATTACGAGTGGGATTGGGGAGAGACGCTATAATACGGACTGTCGCCTTTCCATACATGAAAATCCGTTCCGAATTCTGCGTTGCTGGAGAAACGCAAAATTCCGATTGGTCCGTTTTCGACGTAATCTGTCATCGGACATCATCTCGTCCCCGGAGGCCAAACCACAAACAGCGTCAAACATTGATTAGTTCGCGGGCGGGAAGATGGAGCAGGAGACATTCCTTCGATAGATGCGAGTTTTGATCGCTGCACTTCGGATTTCGGAAAAGGCGTTAGTCAAGTCAAGCGACACGATGTCGACCAATATCACAAAATCAACAGTAGGAAAGGCAGCGATCCTTGTTGTTATTCCGTTCGAAAGCGATGAGCTGATTTATAACCCGAACAGCTGGAAGGCATGTTGTTTTGCTCCACCGGGATTCTCGACTCGCCAAATTTTGCTTCAATATATAATAACAAAGTTGCCAACCTTCAACGGACACGAAGAGCAAAATCTGAGGACAAACGAGTTCCTTCGTCCACGGCTATTAAAGCGGAGGACCGTTTTGTCATCCGCTTTTTGCGGATTAACAAATATATTTCAGTTCGGATGCGTTACCAAATTGCGTCTTAAAATAGCAGTCACATAATCGGCAATTATTTGAGGGAGAAGGTTATTAGGATTTCTCGAATAGAGCTCAGTTTATCAGGCGTAGGAGGCTTCAACAACGAATTTTTCGCTACATTGCCAATGACTTTAGAGACGAATACACGCAGACAAAAGATGGCCTATAAATATCGCTTTTATCGCTTCCCCTTCTAAGCGAAAAGTGTCACGTTTGTGGTATCGAATTCACTGTATAGGCGGAGCTGTTAAGGAATTTTTGACACCTTAGCGGAAGCATCAGACCCCCTGGTCGGAACGAATTCGCTGTATGAAAAGGGAACAGTCTCTCTTTTCTCGCCTCTTACGAGGCTCGCGCATGGATTATCGGCGCTTCGCGCCTCTCAATTCGCGCGTCGCGCACAATATCTCGAGAAAAAGAGAGACTGTTTTGCAGTCTACAAGCAAGCCGTTTTACCTGCTTTCTTACTTGAAATCTATCAGATTAGTCACGGCAGTCACGCTGAAGTCTGATGTTTGCGTATAGTGCCTACTGTCAATTTTCTTGCCTCTGAGCAGTCTTTGAAGATCACTGATTCCTCAATATAAAGCCAAAGTTGAATAAGAGGAAAAAACACGACAACATAGGTACGAATCGGTGTTGAACCATCAATCGCAGACGTTCCGCGTTGCACCATCATCATTCGCAGCTATTCTAGTCACAGTTCGACAAATTGCGTGAGTCAAAATGTGATATTGTAACGTAATGGTTGTTATTTATAAATCTTCTGCATACAAGGAAGTGAATTACTGCACCAACACGAAAAAGTAATGTATTTCACACTAAATAAACAGCAGAGTATTCATGTTCAAATCAAAAGTAATAGCTTGATATGAAATTTGACCTAACGGCGACCCTGGTTTATCACAGACGTTGCGAAATCTTTTCAAGTCACAGTTAGACGTGACTCATGTGACCCCATGACGTAATCGTCCTTATTTATAAATCTGCATTTCTCAGCAAGTTTCTGTTTTTCTCAGAAAATATACGGAAAAGATATGTATTTCACACAAAATGACAATTATTTAACAGGACAATATTCATAAAAATATCATTTAGGCAAAGGATGACCCTGGCGAAATCTAACGTAGCTTGATAAAAAAATAGGCCCGCGAGGCGTGCTCATGGCTACTGCATTTTTTACTCAGAGAATGCGCATACATGTAGCCCATGAGCCGATTAAACGAAATGGGTTAGGGACTCTCACGATTTCAATCAGTAAGTTATATTTTTCTCTACCCAGCAGTCATGAATCCACATCATCCCTTTATAACATGTATACTAGACATACTAGATATAAACATTTCCACGCCAATGGCTTTCGTTAACTCTCACCAGACCTCTCAATTGATAATATAGGTCAAGACTTCGTTCTCCGAGTTGTCGCCGTTGAGGATAGTGCAGCAACTTTGTTGGTTTTGTTATTTTTTCTTTGGTGTATTGCATTTGATAACCCTAGCCCTAAGGCAACATCTCTTGCTTTGGCTAACCACACTAAAATAATCAGGCCCGTAGGGCGAGGGATGCGACAGGTGCGTCCGTGGACCGATGGCTGAAAATAAAGTGAATGAAAAGCTCTAATTCGCTAACTGGTGTAGTCTGGAAATGAAGCCTGAATCAACGAAGATAACATCGAAGGTCCGCCATTTGTAGATTTGCTGGGTGACATATTAAATTTTGGACCAGATCTTGAGATTCTATAAGCTGAATTTAACGTTAACGACAAATTCGACCTAAAACCCTCATACGGAATTTTAATCCCCAGGCTCTATCAAAATGAGAGAAGACTGGGTACCCCAATAATGAACTGCAAAGGGCTCAGCATGTGTGTCAATATGGATAAAATGGACCGAACAGAGCCAGAGGTCACAGAAGAGCGAAATAGAAAGGCCGCAGCAAAATCCTGTCAATCGATAGATACATTTGTCCGTAAATTGTAAATTACATGTCACATAAAGTTTCTTGCAATTGTTTGTCATTAATCCATTTTGAATTTAAAGAAGCTTTACAACTGCTGCTTACTAGTTTAGCCTTTTGGGTTAGAAAAAATCGTTAAAAATCGTCTGGAACAGGGTATCTTTTTTAACATTTAGTCTGGAACAGGGTCGCAAAATTAGCGTTTTGTAGTCGGTACAGGTTAAGGGGTTTATAGTCCAGCGGCACACCCCTACCCAAATTTTTTTGGGGAGTACCGCCCCCCCCCCCCACCCCCCCCTCCCCGGGCTTCGCTCCTCGCGCGTGACGTGACTCTGCTCATATCCTAGCTAACTGAACTGGGTAATTACAGTACACTGCACGATTCACGTTTAACGTAACAAATTTATTAGGTCACTTTTAGCAACACTTTGCTCTCGTAAACTAGCTCGCCGACTTCTCAGTTGCGGACAACAAACTCTGTTCAGTTTATTTACCTTCATGTCATTTTGATCAGTACAAGACTTGAAACCCAAGCTAATTTGAATACAATCACCCACTGTTTTCTTAAAACAACGGAAACTGTGCTCAAATGAGATGATCTTATCTTTCGTCTACAAACCAAGCAGATAAGTTCGTCTTTAATTTTAGAAGATATTTTCATATTAAATCATTCCTCGTTTCGAAAAAAATTTAACACACTAACAATAGTAGATCTAAAATCCATTTTCTAATATCATTTTGTCACGATGTCCAACGTCAGACTCCCGAAAGCGCGGTGAATTAATTTTCTGCAATCCAGCACGCGGCTTTGATCTTTGTCACAACAGCATTCGCAGCATTCATGCTGACATAACAAAATTCTCAAATCACTCATCACTCATACTCTTCTGATTGTCGTCATACTGTAATATCTTTGAAGTTTTGCAGAACCGGTTCAAGCGTGATGGAAACAAGTCCTATTAATAAATGCTAAAAGCGGGAACTTTATAGCTTTAGCTCAAAAATAGTATCCGATATACGGATAGCTTCGAAGGGGCAGCTCATAATCATGGATTAAACGTAAACAAAATATTAAGAATCGATGACGTGTAAAGTTTCTAAAATTATAAAGTTCATTCGTAAATCTTGTATGCATCATCGACGGTCGTAGCCTAATTTACATTCCGTAGATTATTATCTGTTCTCTGGATCATGCTGGATACATGACGCACGCAATAAAAAACTGCTAACAGCTAGTAGAATTAACACACAAAAAATCCATAGAGTGCATTAACTGAAAAATTGAAACAGAACTACAAACGTATGTAAAAATCGACCGCCATTTCCTTCATTCAAGATACAAAAGAATGTCGCGCTTTTGTGAACAGATGATCGGCGGACTGATTAAACTAAAGATAACACTGACGTCTTCGACCCGCAAGAGTTACAAGTATCGATGTTACAGAGGAGTTAATACATTGAGGTAAATTGTTGTAACATTACAGGAAAGAAAACGAGGAGTTATCGTACTGTGTTGGTTTCACTTGGAATCGAGGCATAGAACTGATGGGCCTCCGTGACAAACGTCAGTGTTGCGTGCGTTATGCTCGATCTGCGGTTAGAAGTCTTGTCTGCTGTCGATGTCATGTAAGTAAGTATGTCAAGCCTTGTCCGAGCGTTTCTGTTTTAGGTGCACGCTCAATGCATTGCGAAGTGTTTGAAAAACGTTGCAAGATCGTCAATTTATACACATGTAATGATGTTTATACTGTGTACGTGCTCGCTTACACGTTTTTAGAACAAGAAATACACCTGAACATTCCTGTTATCTTTCTTGATATCTTTCGCGTATTTATACACGTAAACATGCTTTTAGAACGAGGTTATTCCCCAGGATTATTCCAGCGTCTTTAGAACACTTTTACGCGCTGTTCTCTTATTAAACAAATTAATTACTAGGTACATGATGTAGGCGAGTTGACTTCAGTGTGGGCGAGTTAACTTGTTGGCGAAGCGACCGGCTTCGCATACGGAACTTGATTGACTTTGTCCAAATATTGTACGAAAACCGAGTGGAAGGTTTTCGATGGTTGCGACTCAGATGAAGCTTAAATCAACGGAGACGACGCTCCAAGAATACTAATTCATGCATTGGAATGTCGTACGATCTTGAATTCATACTCGAAAGGAAAGGTAATTACAGAATTACAGGAGTTGACAAATAATGTCATAGCTTGTTCACGCATCATATTTGTTGACATTTCCGTTAATTTTGAGAATACTGCTATGCACTCTATAAAAACTTTCTTGTTGTTTATTTTATTGATCGACCTAACGATGGAATATTACTGAACTTTTAATCAAAAGTAAAAAGTGTGACTGCACCACCGTGATTTATCTAGCTTTTTAAATTTCATTAACGACGCCTGAAGTTACCGTTTACCATCTTCAGTCCAGCATTTGTTGTGTTGTCGAATAATTATGCTTCAGTGGTAATAATAATGCAGGTTGTTGGCAGATGGGCGTTTCAAATG